>JAGQAX010000014.1:24501455-25096455 GCA_019142605.1 Cephalopholis sonnerati | reverse complement strand
AATGCTGGTTTTGGAGCAGCAGAGGAATCTGTCAGGGGAACAAACAGTTAATTAGGATGTGTCGTGAAGTGCAGGGGTTAAAGGGACAGTCCACCAAAACCCTGCGGGGATCAACTCATGGATTTGGCTTTTACAATAGGATAATTTGTTTGTTATGTTCTTGTGTCATCCAGACCTCAGCATATATAAACTAATAAAAGAAAAAAATTAACAGACAGCATAGCATTCTCAAAATAATTACTCCAGTATGACTGTCCAAACTTTGTTTTACCTGTAGCACTTTGTCCAAAGGTGAAAGAGGGCTTCGGGGCTTCTGCAGTAGATGTTTCACTCTTGTCTGCTGGCTTGCCAAAATTGAAAGCAGGTGGAGGTTGTTCTGTTGGAGCAATGGGCTTACTGAAGGAAAAGCCTCCTGAGGGGGCAGGTGCTGGTGCAGCATCTGCGTCTTTACTAGCAGCACCGAAGAGGAAGGCAGACGGAGCAGAGGAGGCAGCAGCTTCCTTCTTTTCCTCCGGCTTCCCAAAAGTAAATGTGGGAGCAGCTGGCTCTTTGTCTCCCTGCAAGGAACCAAATGTAGAGCCGCTTTGTGGTGTGGTGGTTGCCAAACTTGGCTCACCCAATCTCCCAAATACAGACCCAGTGGTGGTAGTTGTTGTGGTTGAGATGGTGTTTGTGGGTGTGGTGTCATTTGATGATGCTGCATTGTCACTTTTCTCTTGTGAAGAAGCAGGAGGAATGAGACTAACAGAGGATGAGGTGGTGGTGTCTGATGTTTTCTCTTCGGGTTTTGACAGTCCAAAGGTGAAGCCGCCCTTAGAGGAGTCTGTGCTAGATGATCCAGTACCAAACGCTATCCCACCACCGGCTCCAAACTTAAACCCAGAACCTGCAGTGGGTTGGTCGGACTTTTTGTCATCACTAGAGGAAGCCCCAAATTTAAAGCTCTCAGATGAGCTGCCAAATTTGAACCCTGATGAGGCAGTAGTGTCTTTAGAAGTGGTTTCTGATGAGGAGCTTCCAAATGGGACTCCAAATTTGAATCCACCTGACGATGAAGAGGAGGACTCGGTCAATGAGCCTCCAAACTTGAAACCTCCAGACGCAGATCCCGAGGTACTGTCTGATGTGCCAAACTTGAAACCTCCAGTTCCAGATCCTGAGGTACTGTCTGATGTGCCAAACTTAAAGCCTCCAGATCCAGATCCTGAGGTACTGTCTGAGGTGCCAAACTTGAAACCTCCAGAACTAGAGCCTGAAGTCCCACTGGCTGATGAACCAAAAGCTGAAGAGAAAAACAAAAAATAACAAAATTTAAAAAAGGTGGAAAGCGTGGATTAGGTGCAGGGTATTAGGGTTGGGTTCTGTTAGCATTTGAACCGGTTACTAATGGTACCTTTTTTTAGTACTTTATAGACAAGATGCAGTGGTGACGAAGTAGTCTAAAAAAGCAATGCTATTCCTCTGCTGTTTTCTAATCACACATAGACCTAATCTCTGTCTATTTGCTTCTGTGTGTGTGAGTGTGTGTCTGCTTGTCTAGCAGTGATTCTCAGCTATTGCTAAAAACAAACAAGAAAAGAAAATAGACCAGACTCTGAAAATGTGGCATTTTGATGCTGCTGTGACAGTTCTGGCTTGCTGGAAGCTGACAGAGCTTCCCTGCGTCACGGCACTTTCACCTCCTGTCTGAAGTTGAAGCGATGGCTCAGTCAAACTCCGCTGATAGCCTCGGAGCTCTATGGCCGACTTTAAATGCTTTGTGGCACTTTTGCCTCTTGTCTAAACCTAGCTAGTGCTTTCAGCCAGATGCACCTCCATTGGACACTGATGAATTTAATGTGAATCAGTGCTCTGCAGTACCGACATAATTCAGTCTGTACCCCTAAAAGTACACAACCATACAGGTTAAAAACATGTTTATGTAAAAATGTGAGCATTACTTGGCTTTTGAAGTAATTTACTTCTTAATTGTCAATGCAAAAAACGGGTTACTTTTGTTACCTTTGGGCTCCACGACAGCTCCAGGTTTGGCTGTCTGACAGGCAACACACTGTACATCAGTGGCCTTATTCTGTACCATACAGACATCACACTCCCAGGCACCCTCTGGCTTCTTGAACTTGTCTCCAAACCCTGACAGTGGAGCACTGCTGACTGAAGAAGAGGCTCCAGCTGAAGAAGAGGCTCCGACTGAAGAAGAGGCTCCAGCTGAAGTGCCTGTTGAGAGGGTGAGGAAAGAAAGATGCTTCACTAATCTAACAACTGCTTTTAAGATGTTTTTAAATCAGTGACAGTTTCAGACAGCTTCAGCTCTGTATGGACAGTAAATACCAACTCTACCATGGTCCAGCTCTCATTACCTGGTTTAGGGCTCGTGCAGGCCACACACTTTGTATCCTCTGCCTTGTTTTCTACACAACACGTGTCACATTCCCATGCACCCTCAGGTTTTTTGAACTTGTCACCAAATCCAGTAAACCCTGTAGAAACGGGGGCTGTGGGTGTGGATACAGTCTTAACAGCTGAGAAGGCAGAAGGAAGAGTCAGTGAGGGTTTAAGACCTGTCCCGGGTTTGGCCGTATCACAGGCCACGCACTTTACTGCATCAGGTTTGTTTATAACAAGACACGTATCACAGTCCCAAGTTCCTGCAGGTTGGGAGAACGCTGCGCCAAAACCTGCTGTGGTTGTAGTGGCAGAGGTGGTACTGGTGCTGCTGCTCTCTAGCCCAACCGAGGTGGTGGTTGAAGGTTTACTGTCCACAGATATGGATGAGGAGGAACTGGGCTGTGGTGCCGTACAGCAAACACATTTGGTGTCTGACGGCTTGTTCTGCACCATGCAGACTTCACAGCTCCAGCCTGGCGGGGCTTTGAACACATCAGCAAACCCTGCTGAAGAAGAAAGGGAGGAGGTGGTGGTGGTGGTGGTGGTGGAGACAGGGGCTGTGGATTGTGTGGAGGTCTGTAGCGAAGCGTTGTCCAGGCCTGGTGAAGTCCGAGCAACAGGAGAGGCAAAGCCTACACAGAAGAAGAGACAGATAAAAATGGTAAACAACTTTGTAAACCATAACCATGCAAAACAAACAGTGTGGATGTGTGATTGATTCTAACCAGGTGCTTTGAGAAGATCCAGCACACTGCCCTGCTTCAGGGTCTTGGCTGGTTTAAAAGGTCCTTCAAAATCTTCTGTGCTTTTGCTTGTTGTTGACTTCACTGTAGAAAACAAAGAGATCAAACCTGAATACCAGTTATCTCAGGAAAGGCAAAGAATCAGCATCAGGCCAACTTTATAACAAGCTCTCTTACCTGCTGCCACGATGGGAGAGGCCAGCTTCCCATTTGACATGGAGGGACCTAACATTGCTACAGGTGCACTAAAAGTGAATCCAGCCTACCAACAGGAAATGACAATTGTTACCATGGTACCATTGTAAACAGTTGTCTACCTAATCAACTAGTACTCACTAAAGGGTAACTTGGTATTTTTCAACTGAGACCTTCTTTTTTCATATTTTGTATCTATTTGGCCAATTGATTTTCTGAAATTGGTTCAGTATTGAGTGAGAGTGCTGCAACTAGTGGTGACAAATGCTGCAATGTAGCATTAATGGGCAATTGTACAAAGTTAATGTGTGTCCACTAAATGTGCTTGTTTTTGCCACTGACAGGCACAGATTAGTGTTTATGGAAAGGATCCCTACAGAGATAGACCTATTGGTTTAAGAGCAAGAGCCTTTTTGTTTAGCCAGTAATAGCCCCGAATTCGCCATCACCAAACCCACCAGACTCGATGTAAATAAAGAGTAATGTTAGTCATCATAAAACACTCTGCTTCACACGCTGAAACCATTTCCCTCAGTGGAAACGACGATTTTATGTACTTTAATTTCAGAGAATTCAAACAATAACTTGTGAAAACAATAAAGCCTCCACAAAAATAGCTTGTCGCTAGGCTAATTTATACAATGTAAAATGCCATAGGCTTGTGCTAATAACGTTATGTTATATTTGTTTAGTATGACAGTTGTTTTGTCAGTGAACCTTGTGAGTTATAATGGAGCAAAATTATGTACTGTTACGTTTCTCAAAATGTTGCTGCTGTCCCAGGTTTTATATGACAAGACAAAAGATGGCTAGCTGCTAGGCTTATTTATTCAATAAAAAAATACCATAGGCTTGTGCTAATAACATTAGCATTATGTATTTGTGGGGAAAATGTGTCCGGATAAAGACGGGTGTTTGTCTGTGAATGCTGCGAGTTATCGTGAAGCCAATTTGTGTACTTGTATTTGAAATTGTCACTAGTGTGTTTAATGTGTGTTTTGAATCAACTAAACTTTACGACACTTCACAGAAACCCCGCTGCTGACTAGTGTTTTGGAGGTGTAACTGCAGAGTGACACAGACACACCACCACACAAGTATAAATGCTCACACTGGCGTAGGCGACGTGCGTAGGCTATGTCATAGGGTTCCTCCTCCCTCTGTTTCAAAAATTACAAACTCTAGTTTGCTTGAAATAAACCCTAAATTCCCACAGCTTTATCTAAATTGAGCCTGGTGGATTTGGCGATACAGATTTTGGGGCTGTTTCTGGTTAAACAGAAAGGATCTTACTCTTTAACAAACAGTTCATCTCTGTAGGGTTCCTTTCCATATTGCTGCCAGACACTTGGAATTATAATCTGAACCTGTCAGTAGCAAAAACAAGCACTTTTAGCATTGAGGGTGCATAATCACCTATTAATGTTACGTCACAGCCTTTTTTTGCTGCTGCCAGCTGCAGGGCACTTACTCAATACCTGACCAATATTTAAAAAAAAAAAAAAAAAAAAAGGGGTCCAGGTTGAAAAATAAAGAAGTTCCTCCTTAAGAGACAAACTGTTTACTTACCGAGGGGGAAAAGGAAGGAGGACTAGCAGCAGTGGCTTTGACAATGGGGGAGGAAAATGTAAAAGGTACACAGGGAGGTGTTGAGGCTGTTGGTGGCTCCTGGAAAAAAACATGAAAATCAGCAAAATTCACAAATAATGTTGTTGGCCATTACACCTGCAGTAGAGCTGTAATAAATGAGACAGACCTTATTTGCAACCGTTTCCTTAGCAGGAGTCACAGGCGTGAGAGTAGGGGTGTTGCTAATGGCGGTGGAGGTGGTGAGAGGTGGGAGAGGGGAGGAGAAGCTAAAGGTGGGCATGGTGCTGATGGGAAGTGAAATGGTTGGTAGGTCTGGTACCTCAGCCACCTGAAGTCAGAAAACAAGCATTAGAGTCATGCAAGTGCCATTTCCAAAATGTTCAACCTTAGAATCATGTCCACCAAAGCGTTTTTTTTCCCTCAGGCCAGCATTTTGTTTAATGCTTTGAAATGGGAGCGCCATGCATTTACGCTGCGCTGCTGAGGAACTGGGTGTCAATTCTGCTGTTGGTTTGTTTTTTGTTTTTTTTGGAGCAAATTGTTGAAAAATTGAGGTAAGAACGCTGTGCTCATCATTGTCACTTTGGCTGTTTGATCACACTGGTGGAGGGACAAATATCGTTAAGACAAACCGTCTCATCTTACATGTCCAAGTGCTGAACAACAACAAAAACAATGGAGGAGAAACCTGTTAATATACTGTGTATATATTTCTGAATCTATACATATCTCTCATGAACCCACACAGACCAGCAGGTCAGTCCTCTCTCCCTTAGCAAGTTCTTTACCTTGTGCCAAAATATTTACTTCCATGGACATCCTATATCATAGCAACCAGACGCAACTAAAGCGTCTCAGCTAAATTGGGAACATCCAAAGTGCTCTCAAACCCTCCCAGCCGGGCATTTCCTGAGGAGCACCTGGCATTTTCAGCTAGGAAAAACACTTTGGTAGACAGGGAGCCTAATGATGAAATGAGATAAACCCATGTTTGACTTAAATCTGTATGCATCAGGGCCAATTATCTGATCTAAATGTCTGACCTTTCTGTCGGCCAGGCCTGAAAATAAGTCTGACATTGCCCTGGTATAAAAGTACATGTAGTCTTTGTTAGCCATAGTGTTTTTTGGATACAGAGCCTTTAAATTCTCTAGTGCAAAGCCCCTACCTCTTCCTCTTCAGGGCGTTTAGAGGAGGGCCTTGTACTGGTCCTCTCTCGTTTTATCTTGCCCCCTCCAGAGCCCACACTGCTGGCTGCAGGCGTGCTGGACAGAGGATAGGCTGGGCCACTGGAACCCATTGTGCTAGTAGTAGAGGGACAGAGAGGAACAGATACAGTCAGTAAAACAAACTAAACATCATACAGAGAGCAGTAAGATATCCAAACAAAATAAAAAGACTGACAATAACTAGGAATGCTGTGAATACATTTCTTAGCTGATCAATTACAGTGACCCCATTTTACCTTCGAGATGGACCTGGGTTTACTTCAGGTAGTTGCGGTGATTGTCTTGTGGGCTAAGGAGATAAAACGGCAACACATTTAGCATCAAGTTTGTATTAGACTCTGTTTAATATAAAGCAACAGTGTTATGGAGCTAATGCAACACAGCATTATGTTTCTGACCGTGTCTCTTGGGGTCCTGTCATGACTTCGGCTCACTCCTCCAGGAGTTAAAGTAGGCCTGAAGGATATAGAGCGGTTTCCTGACACCGGCGCTGCAGCAGGAACCACCAGCTTCTGCACTGGTGGGAGGGTGGACTCCATCTGAATTAGAAAAAGGGTGGTAAAATATAGACATAAGATAAAAATCAGAATCAACGGAGGTGGCACTGCTTCATTGTTTGTCTGTTTTTCGTGTTTGCTATAGCTTATATCTTCATGCCACAGAACTTGTCATACAATTGCATCAGCATACTGCTTCAATATAATGTACATGGCGGCAATAGTTTATTCCTCTCAACTCCCAGAACGTGAACAGTAATGTCTCTAGAGATTTGCAAAACTCTCAGATTCCAGCTTCTTAAATGTAAATATTTTCTAGTTTCTTTACTCTTCAGTGATAATTAACAAAAAGTCTTGGGGTTGTTGACAAAACAAAACATTTGAGGACATTTTCTAACATTTTATAGACCAAACAACTAATCTCTTAATCAAGAAATAACCACTTAAATGAACAGGGCAATAAGTTCAATACGTATTCTACTTTACTTCTGTTTCTATGACTGGATTATATTTTGGACCCTACCAAGGTAAAACCCCAAAACAACAGTCCGCCATGACAGGTCAAGTTACATAGTAAGCTTTCTTGTTTTGGACCTGTGAGGGTCAATACACCATTGTTAGGATTTACAAAGCAGCTGTCGCAGCTGGGAATGCCTGACAGTTATTACTGAGGACAAGTTCAGTCCAGAGCTGGCACGATTTAACAATGGACTACACTTAACACACTGCACGCAAACACACACTCAGTTTCATGAGCCAAATACACCATAAAGTCTAGCACACTTTTGCTTACAAGCACTTGCACGACGGAGAAAAACACAAACACACACACACACACAGTGGTGAGCAACTGTGTCCCAGCTGAGGAGAATCCTATTAACTGGTGTTAACGAGGCCAACAGACAGCAGGACAGGAAATGACAGAAGGACACACCACACCAAGTGCTGCCGGGTTTGTACAATGATATCTGTGTTCATACCACTGAGCCTTGTGCTACTCTACAAAACACACCGGACAGAAGACACAGCTGAAGTTTAGTTGATGTGCAGACACAGAGTAAGGTCATACAGGGACATACAGTGTATGAGAGTTATCAGAAAATCAGAAAAGCGAGGCTCAGTGTGGACAGCTACACACATTTTTTGCAGGCAACCAGGCATAAGAGAATTTCAAAAATCTGTACTTACTCGTTTCTTTTTTGACTGAAACTGTGAAACATCTAGATTTGTGCCATCCATTGACTGCAAAGAAAAAACTCATGTAAGACAACTGTATTTTGTTGTTAGAGAAAATAACTAAGATGTTTTCAGTTTGTTGTGACATCAGTATTTCAGGACTGTAACATTGTACAGACAATTACCATTTGAGAATAATGTTTCCATGCCTTCCTAATGTTCTGGTGTGTTTATGATCACATACAGTAATGTGCTTCGAGTATATGTAAACATATTAAAAGCTCTTACTGCTGACAGAGGGGATGAGGCTGCTGCTGGTATTCTCCTGGCATCCTGTAGAACAAAAATCAAAATGTGCGACAAGGTTTACATTAAGATGTTCACTGGCAAATGTCTAATGTCTAATGATGGCGTGTGCATACTCACAGCTAGCGGGCTCGACATGCGCTCCAAGGACTGCAGGATGCGTCTGGCTGTGGCGCTGGTTACCCCACAGGGCTGAGCACCAGCAGGCTTGGCCTTGATCTGTCTCCTCACTGGGGCCTACAGATAAGATGGGCTCATTTAGTCCCCAATTAAAGTAATAATATTCACACTGCGGTCACCTTTGCTTGGCCCAGGTAAAGATTTTCAGAGTAGTTTGATATTAAGCCCTATCTGTATACCAAATTGTACCACTAGATGTCACATTAGACCCATCAGCCACTTCCACTGTGTCCCGACAGCAAACAAGCGCTCGACTATCGAACATCGGAGCTCTGTGTCCACGTTGAATCTGTTAAATATGCACTGTAACGTCATGTAAACAAAGCACCTAAACATCAGTTGTGTGCTTGAGATCAGACGGGCGATGTAACCCCTTCACAGATGGTGGGAAGTAGCCTAATTGGTATCTTCTGATGTTTGTACTTTTCAAACAGAATCGCACGTTTTATTGTGACATTTACTGAAAATTACATACGATATAGCCAACAGCAAGTAGGTTGTTACTAACTTTCAGCTGCCTGGTGATCTGCTGCCACCTTATTTAGGTTTTTGTACGTAAATGTGGATGTATTCCATAGATGAGTACTCATTTAAACTCTGTTGAAGAATGACTCTTTATGACACAGGGTCAATCGACGCCTTGCGGGATATTTATCGCAAACACAATGTACAGCTTCAAACACCACAGCTATGACACAGCACCGTAGAGCAGTTCACCGAACATTCTTATACTCCTCCTCAGATAAACACCATACCTAACTTTCCATTTGTATGTATGTGTGTGGGTGTGATTTCCTGCCGTTTTCAGAACTTGCGCTTATCTTCATCTTAATGTATCACCATCACAATGTTTGCCAGGTCACTCTGCTCTTAGACATCTCCCCATTCTTCCCATTTAGACTTCTGAGACCATTCAGGGTTGCTCAATCTTAGTAAACATGTTTTGCTTCTAACTTGACCTTAAGGGTCAAATATTTTTAGGCCTTTTCGCAACCACAACTTCAAGGATCAGCCATTCCTCGACAGAAATAACTAGAAACAGGGCGTACGACAAAAGTTCAGCTCAAAATGGTGCACCGCATTGCTTGCAGCCAGTTAGGACACCTCTTTCATGAGCTTCAAATCCAAAATCTCGCGCAGTTTTAGTTCTTTAGTTCATACTAGGGCTGGGCGATAAATCATTTTATCGATTAATTTGAATTTGTAGTTTACTTCAATTTGTTTTAATGAAAATCGAGTTTCTCTTTAACATCCGCCACCGTCACTCCCCGCTGGGCTCCTGTAGTTCAGAGTGGGCTCCCCCCTCCCCCCCGCGAGCTTGATACACAAACAACATGGCAGCGAGCAAGTGTCTGCAGTTATTAGAAATTAGTTCGGTTTTGTGGCGTCAGACACAGAACAAACAGCACCCTGCTGCAAAGTGTGTTTGACGGCTGTCGCAACCAAAGGTAGCAGTACTACCAATATACTGCAGCACCTCAAACAGAGGCATGCTGCAGAGTGGAAGAGGTGTTGCTCCCTACGAAATAAGCAAGACCGCGGCAGCCCCAGCACCGCCGTCTTGAAAACAACTGTATCCCGTATGATAAGAAAGGGGCCCGGTGGAACGCAATCACGGATGCAGTCGCAGGTGTATATTGCAAGAGATATGGTGCCCAATCAAAACAGGGTCACATGCATTTCATGTTTTGCATCGTGTCACAGTCAGTTTGAAACTAGAAAAGCTTACTGAAAAGTTACATTTTCACTGCTTACAATGGCAGGCAGGGCCTGCCATCTGTTCTTTTTGGCTTGTTTCTGATTGCACTTTAACCCCAGAGGGGGAAATCAAAACAAAATAAAGCTAAAACTTGTTTTGAACAATTTCTTTGTCATCTGCAATTGATTTTAAGTAGGGAGGAAAAGATTTTTTTTAGGCCATATCACCCAGTCCTAGTTCATACTAACTCTGCCATGTCTCGTCAACCCCCGAAACACTTGAACTTTCTCGTAAACAACCACAATGTGCGCCGCAATTCCTCCCTCTACTGAAGTTTGATCTCCTTCATGCTGCCATTCTCAGCTCACAGCCTGCCAGACGCTAGTGCCTCCACTGGTCCATACACATATAAGCACGGTTGGTGATGTAGGCTTTTTTTTTTTTTATTTGCTAGAATGTGTCATAATGACAAATGCCGGTTTAGCTGGTTTGCATAAATCAATCTGGTTTAAGCTCGTACACCAGACCAGAAAAACTGGAAATCTACTCAGATCCGACATCAGCGCTCACCCAGTAAGAGCTGCTGAACTTGAACTGCAGAGCACTCAAAGTCAGTGTGGACTGAATTGAACTAATGTGTTGAACCTCGCTCACCATATCAAAATTTTAACATCACTTGACTCAGTATCTAGACTGTGCAGTTCTCACTAGCTTACCTGGTACGGTGTTCCAGGACGAGCACGAGAGCTCCTAACTGCAGCTGCTCCACCGTACATGGTCTTTCCCGGGTAGAAGGGTGAATCTCCAAGCTGGCTGGAGTTTAACACTGTGCTGTTTAACGACGACTGGAAGAGAGAGGGTTGAATCAGATGTTAGGATTAAGTGAAATTACTTCATTGTATTGCTAATGAATGGCATTCTTAAACACCAGTTTTCTTAATGCATGTAATGCTGGAAAGTCAGTTTAAGAATTACATCCTGCAGTGTTTTTAATATTCATTGACATTTTAACCTCTATCCTAAACAGTCAGCTGTTTTATTCCTCTACAGAAGTCAAATCAAATATTTTTTATCCTGGAAGAAGTAAATATGTTACCATTCAGTACGGTTTAATAAAGAAACGTGATGGTTAAAATCTAAGTGAGAATGACCACTACAACGGACGGTGTCCGGCATGCACATTAAAAGTACATGTACAACATTACACACATATCAAAAGAGGTGTGACGTGCCACACATCAGTGTGCAAAGGCAACAGAACAGCAAGGAGTAATAATGGCACAACATTATACAGCTTAAACAAGCTGTATAAGAGAGGGCTTAAGATACTCACATTGGAAGAAGTTCCAAATACAGACAGGTTGAAAGCAGGCCTTTTCAGACTGGACTGGGCATGTTGAGGCCCAGAGTGTGTTCTGTCTGTTTCTGGGGACCAAAGTTGGGGAAGTGATGCTGTTTTGGAGGTGGGGACATCTTTAAAGGAGACAGAAAAAAAGAAATGGGATTAAAAAAAACTCAGACTATCTTAAAGTAAAATAATTATGTGGCTCAGTCTGTACGTCGCAGTCCTGAGCAAATCCATATGTAACAGAAATACCATCATCTAAAACAGCCTCTACCTGCTGCAACACCAACAGTTTACAATGACTCCTTAAACATAAACTTAGCAGGGTCAGATAATGCAAAGAAAAAAATTTTATAATCGAAATGAGCAGTGCAGGTGTGGGCCAATTATATGCTATGCACAGTCAACAGTCTGCAGGATCTAATTTCAAACTATCACCTCAGCAGACGATTTCCCTTGTGCTAATTAGCGGGTGGAGTCTTTGGAAAACCTGCAGACTGCTGGCTCTCTACTTCACATGGTTTGACCTCCCCTGGATAAGTGAGTACAGTGTGTATAAACTGTTTAAACTGCCCATTTTTTTCTTTCATCTGCAAATTTAAAACTGGATGCAAAAGTAGTATTTTGCAATAGCGCCATACAAAAATGCTGTGTTACAACCCGGTGAGATTTCAGACAGCTATGAATGTATGAAAAGATAGATACTGCCCAAGCCTACTTCTAATAAAACAACTATTAGAATAGAGTTGGGAATCAAGAACCAGTCCAAAATTGTCCGATCCATCTGCACTGTATTTCTCCAAGCTTATCAATTCCTTTTATCAATGCCGGCATGTTTTTCTGCCAGTTGTACATTTCAAATAAATGACTTCAAACTCGTACGTCTATGCTGCTAGAAACTTGCAACAAGACAGAATCAAAGCAGAGAGAAAGAAACGGTCGAAAGCGTGCCTTCATTTCTCTAAGACTGATGACAACACCGCTGCTTGTAATGTCTGTATTGTAAAATAACAAGGCTTTTTTTTCTACTCACAATCAATAAGAAAATTAATAAAAATTGGACCAATAAGCAGAATCAATAATTGCAGTGGCATCAATGAAATCTTCCCGAGGAAAAACAAAAAGCCAAGAGGGAGTTTAAAAGAAAGTACTCAATACTGGTTCAAAACATGTGCATGGTGGTGACAGCTGGAGAGAAGGCATTTTAACACAATGCAGACAGCGACGCAATGCTTTTTTTTTTTAGACTGCCTTACTATGTTATTGTAAAAACTTGCGTAAGGAAACATTTTCCTCATCCTGTCATCAACAAACTAATTGTGCATGAACAGTGCGTGTTAGATGTAAACATTAGTGAGGTCATGTCCCACACCTGGCCTCACTTATACGCAAAAATTGTTGCAGTGGCTGTGAGTCTACATCAATGATGTGAGTTCAACAGTAGCCTGATAGTAGGTACACAGACACAATTTGTCTGTGACGAAAAACATTACTGAGAACATGAATTCATCATTTGAGAGCACTGTCATTTAGTTGTTTACACACAAATACAAGGTAACCAACGTCACACACAAAACTCTGGATACATTGCAAAACTTCACTGTAGTTTTGAACCTCTTCCCACCATGGAGGGCAAAAATGTGAGAACATATTTCACCTCAATACAGTCCACTTCTTTATGATTTGATATGTTCCAAATATGGTGCAATTATAGCTGTACAGACTCCACACTTTTAAGACACTCAAACACAACACTCTTTTACCTTTGTCGGAGGCGCGGGAGGAGA
The DNA here is from genome assembly GCA_019142605.1 of Cephalopholis sonnerati. Taxonomy (NCBI): domain Eukaryota; kingdom Metazoa; phylum Chordata; class Actinopteri; order Perciformes; family Serranidae; genus Cephalopholis; species Cephalopholis sonnerati. Next base: position 25,083,320 of record JAGQAX010000014.1, on the reverse strand, counting down.
AGCCGCTAGTGGTGGAGATGTTATCATCTTCATGCTGCGAGAGGTTGTCCTTGATTTCTTTGACCAAGGAGAAGCCTGTGGAAAAGGGTCCAGGGGCTGAGGAGGTTGAGGGTTGGGAGAAGAGGCTGCTGGAGGCCCCCAAGGTCGGGGAGGAGACATCCAGTGGAGCAAAGTGAAGGTGGGAGCGACTCAGAGGAGGTCGAGAAAGCACATACTCCTGAAAGTTCAGAGACGCCCGGCTGGTTGAGGGCTCTAAGTGAGAGAGAAAGAAGTAACAGGTGAGCATGGAGGTATACTTGACAACGCAAAAGAACTGGCATGCAAAAATATGTTTCGTCTCAATTCTCATGCAAGAGTTCCACAATTTCCTGGCTAGTCTTTGTGTTGAGATGAGAAGAGACTGACTAAGTCCTTCACCTGTGTTACTGGTGCTAGGCTCTGGTGAGTCACGTCCATCAAGGGGAGGAGGTCCCTCTTCGCTGCCATTAGGAGGAGGAGGTGGTGGTGGCTGGCAGTTCTGGTCTGTCCCTAGTACAGCCCCTCCTCCTCCAGGAGCATCTTCATTCTTGAAGTATTTCTGCAGCCAGGAAGGAACGATGCTCTTTACTGTGTCGGTCACACGACTGATGAGGCCTGACTGTTGCTGATAAAAACATGAGAGGGAGAGGACAACTGTGAACACAGGGATGATATGAGCAAGGGGCAGAGATTAATGCATACAGACAAAACAAAATACCATTGATTCAGGCCACTTTTGGTGGACTCTTATTACAAACTTCCCTTGAGAATCAGCATTAGATAAATGCTCAATGTGTGTAAAACAACACTGCATATAAAACAGTTTTGCTTCATGAATCTTGCCAATTCGTTTTTCATGTACTTAGACTGACGAAAATGAGAAAAATCAGCCCCTATTCAAATATGCCTGCATTTATGGTGCTCAAAAATATAATGAATTAGTGGCAAAGGAATTCCATAAAAATTTGTTTGTAGGTCCTTTTCAAATAAAAGACAACAGCTGCTCAAAACACAGCAGTCAAGGCTGCATTTTACTATCTGAATCAGCCACACAGCCCCACTTGCAATGAGAAGCAGTTAGTCCTCCCCAGTGCAAAGCACAACACAAGCTAAGTATGACAGTGTGAAACTGGGTCAGGCGCTGTGTATGCTTCTGTGAAGCAGTGACGCTGGTCTGCACTGTAGGTCTAGATGAATTCCAGTCGATAAGTATGAGTCGTGTTTCCTACACCACACTTAGAAAGTAACTCAATTTCCAGGTATTTTATATTTAGAAAGCCCTTTCCTGTAAAATCTATAAGCTGTTAACAATTCGGTGAAAAAGTCCAGGGCTCTTTCAAAGTTTTGAGATGCAGATCTGACTAACTGGAACATAGCCACCATTTCTGAGTGGGTTCCCAAACCCAGCAGTGAGGTCAGCAGTGCTTTGTCTACAAAAGTTATCACACTTCATGCCTTGACCAGAATTTGCTCCAGTAGTTAAGTATATGAGCATTATAGACTCCATTACTCAACATCTGTTTCATGAATAATGTCCCCAATGCATGAAGCAGTTTTGTTGCAGTAGGAGAGGGCGACAAAGCCAGAAACAAAACATATAATCAATTAATGCATGACCTATCAAAGTTAGTTGGTTAAGCAAAGGTCTATTGGAGAGCACTGAAGACTATGTAAAACTTTTGACAGTCAGTCCAGCTGGTGCTTTTTTTATTGTACACACACGCCATTTTTTATTAATAACATTTTTTCTTTGGCTCTTTGCGAGGTACTTGGCTGTCTTCAGACTATGGCCCTTATTGTTGCGACAAGAAAGTAGACTTAAAAGGAAAAGGTTGAGAGAGGGGGCTAGCTAGCTGGTCTATCACTTCATGTGCACGCTGTCTAACCCATGGTAGCTTTCAACTCCTGATAAGAGTTAACATGTGCCGCTTGTTTCCTGCTTATCTCAGAAATACACCTGTGGCCCACTCCGCATTTTAACCTTTGTACACAGCTTAAACTAGTCAAGAGCAAGTGTAATATCCACCACAGTGCTAGTTTATTTAGCGCTACATAACCCATTGTTAAAAGGATTTAAGGGTGCCTCATTTCTGCAGTGAACAGGGTCATGTGACTAAGTGACCTGTGGTAGACTGCCATCGCTCTCTCTGAAAGCTATCATGTCAAATGGAGACACAGAATGATTTTGCGTGCCACTTCCTATCAGTGCATCTAGTTTTTCCACATCAATGAATGTGAAGAGCATGATACAACTGTTAAGATCTTTGAGTCTGCAATACTTATACGTGTAAGTCATGCATTTAGGTTAGTACTAGCAAAAAAGACTCTTAAATAAGCAATCCCACGTGTTGCGAGAGGAATCAAGGCTGCGATGGCCAAACAGTGCATGTCTTATCACGCTCCTTCTGCTTTTAAACCAGCAGTGTAGACAGACTACTGAACAGCAGCTAAAACCACCTATAAGGACAACTGTACACAAGAGTTGGATAATCATTACATTTGGCCGACTTTAATCAAGACACATCTGTATAGACTTGAAACATGTTCGCATTATTTGCAATTTACACAAATATGAGCATTGAAAGTTGTAACAGAGACTGCAATGGCATGACACTGTTCAACTCACATTTGCATTTATTTAAACTAAATATTACAAGTTCCTCTTTGTCCCTTTGTTTGTTGTTGGCTTGCGATGCATTTTTCAGTCAGTCAATCTCTCTTTATTTCAACATTCTGTTAAATAATATCTATTCACAGTTACCATCTGATAATCTAAAACGTTAATTCTTGATGAACTGGGAAATGGTAACAAGAGCTTAAACAAGAGCTGACACTACATGCCAAGACAGCAGTATCTGTAAAACAAACTAAGCCCAAGATTCACTCAGTTGATAGTTTAAAACTAATACAGTGTGTGTCAGCTGTGCACTACATTATAGCCTTCAGATTTGTTTACACCATTTTAGAGCAATGAAGATTACACTTAAATGATTTTAGAAAGCTGTGGTTTGTGGTGCTGTTGACCTGTTTTGTGTTATACTATGGGATGTTTCTAATATTTTTTTCACCCCATTTATATCAACGTATGTAGACCAAAAAGTCTGACATGGTGCATTCATGCCAAAACTAACAATGTTCAACAAATACAATATCAACATTAAACTAAAAATATGACTTTATATAATTCAATACTATATTACTACATGATTGTATAAGCCATTATGATTATGTCTTGCACCTTACATGTTACAATAAAAGCAAAGTAATTAAATTCAACACAAATGTGGATAACTAATATGGGTCAAATACAATCACTATCCCATCAAATCTTGTTTACTAAGTTTACCTGACAAAATTACATAAAAGCATATAAGCTTTAGCTGGCAACAATAATCAGCTGCTAGTAAAACTATCAATATTCAGACTATCAAAAAACACTACGAGGGGTAATTTTAAAAGCCAGCTTTCCAGTTTAGTTGCCTCTTCAGTCAGAGAATACACCAACAGTCTGGCATTCGAAATATAAACAACCTCTTCTTTGTAGTTAACTGGAATATTTTACGTGGTGATTAACAGAAAAGGTTGACGGATATGCCATGTATCATTCATAATATGTGTTATCCAGTGTTAATATCATGGAGCGGTTTTAAAGCTCATGTCCAGGCGGCAAGTGACCCGACTCAGACAACCATGTGGGTTCCCAATCAGGCAATGCTTCCTGCGCAATTCAACTGGCTGAGATTTGGCTAACGTTAGCTAGCTTAACATCCAAGATGATTCCCGACAGGCCAGAAACATAATCTAGGAATTTAATCGCATGTAAGGCGGTTTCCTATAGTTGTAGACAGGTGTAATTTTAAATCAAACAATCATGTCTGTCTCTGCGACAGTGTGATGCCTCCAAACTTAAGAGCCGAAGACAACAATGCGTTGCTCGTTAAAACTAGCCTGCTAGCTAGCATTAGCGTCACAGCTAATACTTAGAATTCTACTTCCTTGCTTTCTGCTAACTTAGCTAGCAGCTAATAACTTACTAATAGAGCTAACGTTGGTTACCCCAACGCGTCACATGTGCACTTGTACTTTACCAGATACTGCTTATCTAGTCTAAACCACTCACTGTGCCTTGATTTGACCTGTCAAGTCCGTCTGAGTTTGCTAACATATAAGCCAACTCAGTAGCATTTCTCCTACATGCTAGCAGCGCGTGGAGGCCACAGGCGCTAACGGCAGGCCATGAAATGTCTCCAGCACAAAACAACAACAACTGCTAAGACATGATGGCACTGTAACCAACGTAACGCCCCCGACTCGGGCTTTCAAAACGAAAACTTTCATTCGGTTTACCTGTTTACTCTTGGCGTAAGGTTTAGAGGCGATATGATATCTCCTGCTTCTAATTTTCCCTCCACCCGTGGCCGCCATGGCTCTTTCGTCTGGGTGTCTATCGGTGTTTCGGCGCCGGATAGCTGTCATCCAGCACAGCGGCCACTCACAGAGGAACTATGGGAAATGTAGTAGCTGAACACAACAAAGGGGACGGTTTGACAGGACTTTGTACCACATGGCTCTAACATGGGCTTATTTTGTGTCATATGAACTAAGATTATTATATAGCTAAGGTTTCTAAATATATATTACATAATATTATATTATCAGTGGTAAGCATAATGTAGTCATTTTAGTGGAGCTGGAAAGACTAGTCGATCAATCAATTAATCCAGAGGTCTTAAATGTCTTTCAGGCCAAGGACACCTTATCTGACAGAGAGCAAGGACTCTTACTCCACATATTGTTAAAAACTGAGCTGCACATCAAACTGGACCTTTTGTGGTGTACACAATACTAAGCTATCAAAATAATAATTACTGATTGATTAATATATTTATACATAATGTTTGCTTCTGAGGTGGATGGTATTTAGGAGTCTTGTCCATTGTAACCATGGATGGATTACTAAATCCAAATTAACACATACTAACTAAGGCGACAGTGCACAGTGATTCACATTAGCTAACATGATTGCAAAGGGATTTATGGGTAACATTTGGCCCTCATTGTCAGTGTTATGTTATTAATTTTGTTGTTGTTTTTTAAAAAGGGGCATTTTTCTTTGTTAATAATGTGTTGAATTTATGTGTATGTATATTTTAAATTTTGAATAATAAAAAATAAAACATCTTAAATGACAAAGCAATGATTTGGCAGCCCCCCTGCAGTAACTCTGACCTACTGGGGGTTACGACCCCCTGTTGAAGACCCAGCAATTAGTCAGCTTTGACAACCTATTAATCGTTGGTGATTGAAACTGCCAGATGTGCTGCTTCAGGTTTTTTTTGATGTGCGTGGGCTAGTCCATGTTATTGTTACATCACTTTCAATTATGTCAAATACATTTGGTTTTAGACTGTTGGTGAGAAAAAACAGGATGTGACCTTTGGCACTGTAAATTTGTGAACAGCATTTTTCAGTATTTTCTTACGTTTTATAGATCAAACAATGAACTGATTAATCATAAAAATCGCCAGATGAAACAATAATTAAAATGATTATTAGTTACAGTGCCAAATTTTGTCTTTATGCACTGAATGAAAAATCAGTTGGTATAATGAAGATATTGTTAGTTCAGAGGGTTATTGTGGTACTTTGAACAATTTTTTACAACACTTAACCATTGTTACTGTACACTATCATTCCTGTGGTACTCCTGTGATGCAGTGTGGTTTGTATATACTGTAAAGTACACCCACATCCTGTCACTTCGCGGTCTGTTGTACATATCAAAAGCAGATTAAATGACTAATCCCACACAAGTTTTGTGTTGTAATGTCTGTATTATATATATTTTTTGTATTAACAAAAAATACCTACGTCAGGAAAGTTTCCATCTAACAACCGCGAAAACACCGTGAAACACAAGGCACAGACATCCCAAAAACACGGAGAACACTAAAGTATATTCAAAAGTGGACACATTGAAAAACAAATTAATGATACGTGATGCTGATGATGTGAAATTCATTTAATTTTGTGCTTAAAAAACAAGCAAACCCACCCATATAAAATTTTAAATCCGTAACACAAAGTAGTCCATTGGAAGTTACAAGTTACATTTTTTACAACATTTTATATTAAATACAGTAAAGTCTAACAATTAAAGCTTCGTAGACAGCCAGAGGCCACGGGGGCAAGCTGGTGCTAAAAAAAGGTTCATTTCAAAAAGCATCAGTACAAATTCAATAAGCAGACACAAAACATTCTAACACTAAATATGAAATACAACTCATGATTTAATAATATTAAGAACAGCTTACATGGAGCGGTCACTTAATGTGTTATATAAACATCACATTATATTAATATAGATCACTAAAAAAAGGATCATTTCACACAAGTGATTATCCTCTGCTGTTGAATGTCACCACAGTGCTATTGCATTGAATGTCACAGTCTCCTCTGTAAGTATCATACACTGATCACCTCTTTCTCTCATTACAAACATACACGCACACACACACATGTACAAACAAACACAGTGCTAAAAAAACCCACACAGGGTAATGTGTAAAGGCTACACTTGGTTCAACCAGCTCTTTACTGTATTATAGATAAGTGCAAAATATGGTCACTTTTGGCAAAGTTAACAAATATACATCACCAATTATATTCTAATTCTAATTCTAATAACTTACAAAATGCATAAACAAAAATAACAGTGATCTTTAGTTTTCTAGTAAAGGTATTACATTTAGCACACAGTGATATTCAAAAACACAATGTCAAAAATAGGTTAAGTGCAAAAAAGCTAAGTGTGGCATATTAGTTTAGCACAAACCTGACTGGACATACTTAAAGTGTCCCACAGTGCAAAGCGTCCAATCAGTATTTCATAATTTAAGGTAGAAAATGTTGGGTGTAAGATGAAGATGAGGTGAGTAGTCTTGTGATGATAAGGCCATCTTCTTTTTTTCAAAGTCCAGGGCATAATCATTGGTTATTCAGGTCTGTTTAAAAATATCTCACATTAAATGCAAGACCAATTTTGTCCTTGTCGTATTAAATATCTGCTTGTGTTGCCAGAGTACTAGAGAATCAGCACGCCAGTCTAGAAGGCTTTCAGCTCATTGATGTGCTTTGTCTTTGTCTATCCACAGAATGATAGCAGTTCATATGTTGATATGTACCATATAATGGCTTGTTGATGGCTTTGTTTGGTAGTTTGCTTTGTGCCCTTTAGCATTTATCAAACAGCGTCCCTGTTGTTTATTGTTTCTTTCCTCCATGGCCGTTTATAAATCTGTTCCTCCCAGAAGCTCTCCTCCGTTTTGTTGGTTGTAAACTTCTCAATGAACTCCTCTGAGCTATGGAAGAAAGACACATAACTATGTTCAACACTTTGAATGGAGTTAATGCGACAGTTGTCACCAATCTGCCTGTCGTGAGACTGACCTGCATCGCCATCTGGGACAAATCCACACGAGTCGACAACACTGCTGTCATCGCACTCCTCACTATGCAGAGAATTGCTCTGAGAACACAAGGAAGCTCAGTGTGATAAATAAAAACATGAGCAGGAGGCAGGAAATCACTGACTGTTAATTTTGACATGTCACAGACAGAATAGCACAGGTGTAACGAATAAAATTCCATTTAACTGAATCAGTTTCATGTTCCTGGTATTGTACATGCTGGCTCTTCGTCACACTGTCACGCCTTATACCAATACCAGAAGAAAGAGGTCACTCCATCAACCAGTCTCCATACAGGGGAGGACATTGAGGTGCTGCACACCTACAAATATCAGGGGCCCTCCTGGATGATAAACTCGACTGGTCCTCTAACACTGGCGCCCTCTACAGGAAGGGGCAGAGCCGCCTGTTCTTCCTGCGGACACTGAGGTCCTTTGATGTGTGTGTGGAGATGTTGACCACGTTCTATCACACAGTGGTGGCCAGTGCACTTTTCTATGCTGCAGTGTGTTGGGGAAGCAGCTTGACAGACAAAAACACCAAGCGTTTGGACAGGCTGGTTAAAAAAGCTGACTCAGTGCTCGGCTGGAGACTGGACCCAGTAAGAACTGTGGTGGAGAGGGGCACACTGAACAAACTGGGAGCCATAATGGACAATAGCAGACACCGTGTGAAAAGGATCTATTGTAGCTTTAACTTTCGCAACAATGGGTCAGCAAATCAAGATTTTCAGCTGGTTCTGAGTTACTCTAAAAACACCTAACACGTGAATGAATACCAAAGCAACATCTTACCTTCATTTTGTTTTGGTCATACCAAATCATTCCATATAAACATAAGAGTGTGATGAGTGCCTAAAAAGGTGCAAGAGGAAACAAAAAAGTTTGGTTAAACACTATTTTTTTCCAAGGACAGGAGAGAAAATATATTAAATAAGCAGAAAACAGGAACCCAAAGTTACATATGCACTACTGTGCATGCACAAATCTGTGCTTAAACTGTGCATATGAATATTTTACGCACAAATACGGGATTCATCAGAATTTTCTTACCTGAGTTTGTTGGTACCCTGCGAACAAATTTAGAACTGCCTCAGGCCATGTATACGCACTAATGATTGAGGCCTAGCTGTCTTAAACATGTAAACATACACCATTCGACTAAATGCATGGCATATTAAAATTGCATACATTAAAAAAGGCTTTCATAGAAAAGAGTATTTAAAAATATTAATTTACTAATGCCAAATGAAACTGACAGCCTTTCATCCTCATCAATTATTGTCATAATTAAAATATCCAGTTATAAAAACGTAGTGTCCCACTGAGAATGAGAATATCTGTACTGAAATGTAGCAGTTTTGGTTTCATTGTTCTTATTTACTTGGTCTGTAATTAAAATGCATGTACAAAGAGTGTATAAAAGACTGAAAGCAGGTGTTCAGATGGAATATCTAGTCTTACTGGAAGTTACTGTAGCCAGTGCCTTCATGAAAGAATGGAGACAGATACTAAGAAACACACCCGACAAAAGTGACCTGTGTGCATGTGTCATGAGTCCAATGCTAGTTTTGCATGCGTGTAAGAAAATTTCTATGCACTCATTAGTGAATGAGGCCCATTGTGCCAACATTGCTTTGCATGTGAACAGGCTGGCAAGAGTGAACACAGTTAACCCCGTAGACTTTTAGGGCTGTTAAAAGGAGCCAAACTCAGTGACGTACAGCCAGTACCATTGGAATGAACTCAAAAGCAACATCATTACAAAGAAAAGTGTCACTGTTAACTTTGGGAAGCAGAGTTAAGCTGCTGCAGGTCCCTGATGCACTTCGGTGCGACTGTTATGAAACAACTGTTATAGAAACAACTAGCAGAGGTAAGGCATGATATCCACTCCTTTTCAATACTTTTCCATGTAGTTCACATTAACAGCTGTTTGGTGACCGTCTTTGAAAAGGTATATAAGAGGACTGCAGTGTAATCACATTTACACAGGAACTATAGCTGCATAATAGATAGTTTTTTCTTACCAGACACAGCAGCCACAGGATTACATAGAGAATCTGTGTCTTGGAAAACAAGTCGTGACCGAATTTCACACACACAAGAGCCTCGAGGAAAGCGATGGCCCTAGAGGAAGATATAAAAGCACTGAATCAATGGTATGGAAATTATGAATGTTTTTGTATTTAACAATGGCCCCCTCTCTTGGCAATACCATTTCATTGCAGTGGAGCCTCTATGAGGGTGCATACCACTTGTGGCATATGAGTCCAAAATGTATGTGTTCTGTATTATTGTTCCCCAGCAATATTCACTAACCAAGCTGCTGAGGGAACTCAATCGTAAAGGTTACTCTGCAGGGGTAAACCTTGGACAAGGGAGCAGTCTCAATGTTAAGTAATTCATGCAGACAGAGAGAGAGCCTGTCTCGTTGCTATGGAAACTAGAGCAGACTGAGGGCATTAGCAGCTTTGTGTCTGAGATGAGGTCAATAACTATTATGTTATGAATTTAAAGTGACCACAAACTGCGCTGTTATCAGCCGACTTCAGAACCTGTTAAAACCTCGTCCAATCGTCTGTTACGAGGCTAAAATAGCTCGTAGGACCTGAGAAACTTGCAGGCTAACAAGATTGTGGGCTTGTGGCCAACACAATAGTAGTTTCAGTGTGGAGTACTATCAGTTTGTCTGGCCTGGTGCCACTTGTGGTGTGTAACCATTCACTGTCAGTTAAGTTGTAAATGTGTGAGAACTTTGATTGGTTGTTATTTTTGACTCTACAACATCAGATACTTCCCCTGCCAATACATTTCAACCATTAACCATAAACAGGAATAGACCAGTAGCACATGACCTTAAGTTGTTGTTCTGATTTGTTTGATTAAAAACAGGGATAGCCAAACAGCCAGGGCACAGCACCTTCTTTATGATTTATACCGGCAAGATAAAAGAAAGCTGACCAGACCTTGGACAAAGTTCAGTGTCAGTTTGCTCACCAGGCTTTTGTATTGAGGCTAAAACCAAAATGCTGCAGTTTAACTGACAGGTGGACAGATATGAGTAAAACTTAAAATGTTATGACTGTCCTTAAAAGAACTCCTACTGGGGGAACAGTTTTCAAAAAGTAGCATTGATGCAGCTTGGTTTTTCGACCAGTAAAATACATGAACTGTTAGGACACAAGATACTTACCCAAACACCCAGCACTGTGTTCCCACTCGTTTACACTGGGTGTCTGTCAGGTATGCATAATATTGTCTGAAAGAGGTTGAAAGAAAAGAGGAAATTTGTAATTGCCAAGAAAAAAAGAAAGCATTTAAAGGAGCCCAAAAAACCCATTAGTCTCCATAAATCTTTACAGAAATTATGACCTGTTTACTCAAGATAATCCACAGACCTTGTTGTGAGCAGTTTCATGTAGGAACTAGTTTTTTCTACCGAACTACACCCACCACCTGTATCACTGCAAGCATCCACTAATGGATGAGAGGCATGTGCTCATGACTGTGTGAGATGTTAACAATAACGGCGTCTTTTCTACTGAGCTATGATGTCAGCTAGCTCAGTGATGCCTGACAGAGCTAGGTAAGAGGAAAAATGTGTATTTTTACGCACATGAAGCGGCGTAAAGCTAAAAGTTTACCTTTGTTTCCTCTGTTAAGTTTAGAACTACAGTTTTTAGTTTCGCTGCTTAAATGTCCCACAATATTTGCTGTAGTGACATCACTGCTCTTACTGAATTACTCTCACCAGGAAACAGCTCACTTCTCCAACTTCCGCCACAGAAATAGAAATGCGCTATGTGCAGGCACTCCTGGCTTTGGAAGGGAATGGGAGACGACACTCTGATTGGTTGAATTCAAGTTAAGTCTAAAACATACCTATAATTAATTAAGGACCAAATACAACCTCTCTGCCACTTGCACTTTATTTTGCACCCAGATTATGTGCCGTTTCACTCGCAAAAGTTAAATAAAGCTCAGAGGTGTTAGGTGGGCTAGCAGAAGATAAGGTCGGCGGGTGTAGTTCGAAAGAGAGGAAATAGTTCCTACAAGAAACTGTTAACAACAAGGTCTGGATTATCTGACTGATAAACAGCACTACAGGTAAGAGAAAAAATATGTATTTTTGATTTTGGCATGATCTGTCCCTTTAAAGCTTCCACACATACTTGAATGTCAGAAAGTATCTGAAACAGCCACCCCCCTCCCCAAAGATGAAATGCTTCCTTAAAAAGAGATGGTATTTATTTTAGCCAGCTGTTAGCAAGATGCTGTTTTGAAGGTTGAACATACCGTACAGTGGGCGCAGTGATGACGCCAATGAGGAGGATGCGACACCAACTGAGAGGGTGAGACGCCTGGAAGACGAAAATGTGCTTGAGGAAGAATGTGTTCAACTCTGTCAGCTGTGAAGATAAAAGGATTTAAGACAAACAAGATTAAGGGATTTATTATGGATATTTTGTATATTGCTGCAACGTGTGAGTGGCAGGATGACGCAGTGAAGAATAACTGATTCACTGATTAATTACATTATGATAGTCAACAGAAACAGTGAGTCTGAGGTCAAAGAATGCAGTACCTGCCAAAGGATCATAAAGAGATAGATGCCTGCTACTCTCTGACAGGAGGACTTTGGGTCAAACCAGCGCACATAAGTCCAGCTGGCTGGGGTGAACTGGAGCACAGCCCTCTTTATCTTCCCTGTGGTGGTGTGGATTTCCCTGAACAGAGTACGTGCACTTTTGAGGATACTGAGATACATACACATGTAATCTTGCATCAAACATAGACTGTACAATTCTAATATTATACCCTATGTACTTATATCAGAACAATAGATGATTCTTATGGGAATGGGCCACTTCTACCCGACTTTGTAGATATGTCAAAGGAAAACAACAAAATAAAAAAGACCTCTTACTACCAATTATACCTTATTATTATTATTATAGGAGTATTATTTTTATTTGTTGAATTTCCCCTTGGGGATTAATGAAGTATGTAACATTAAATTAAATTAAATTAAATTAAATTAAAATGAATAAAATAACATAAAATAAAATTAAATTGTTTAGGCTTTTTGGGGTTTTAAAAGACTGAGGAAATAAAAGAAAAAAGACAAAGGAATAGAACACAAGCCTCACTGACTTGATGCTGGCCCAGCGGTAGGTCCTCATCTCCAAAAACCGGCAGGCAGTCATACCCAACCAGATGCCTCCCCCATTACACAACAGTATGTCCAGTATCACCTGATCCCACCAGCACTCTGCAAAGTTTGGCAGCAAGTGCATGAAGAATAGCTGTGAAAAACGTAGAGAAAAGCATGAAAATAAATTATACTGACGTGGTCAAAGTGATAAAAAGCTTTTGTGATCAGGTGACTGCATTTCCTTAGTATGTTACTGGAATGATTCTAGCACCTTGTTGGTGTCAGGATCTGTGACGCAGCTGATTCTGTGATGAGTAAATCTGGTATTAGCTTAAATCCTGTCATCTAATCCCTTCAGTCAACAATTGGCAGCAGTCAAAGCAACGGCACTTGTTATATGTAGAAACCCCTTCTCATACTACTGTACACACCGAGCTGAAGCAATGCTGTGGCCTGTATAGACTGGATCACTACACTTGCATGCCCTTGGACACTTAATTTCTGTTTAGGTTCTCAGACTGCTGTGATTCAGGCAACAGATATTTCACACAGGAACATTAAACCTGACTACATCTTGAACACATGCAGGTTACCTCGGTCAGCTCCCAGGTGATGCTGATGGTCCAACAGAGGCCGTAGCTGCGGATGAGCACAGCCTTCATGGCCCAGCCTGCAAAGTGCCCGAATGCAAAGATGTCAAAGTGGCTCAGGATCCGATCCCACGTTATCACTGTACAGTTCACAGCATATTCCTGTGAGGGGAAAGGTGACCGAGTCAGAAAATTCTTCGAAAACAATCAAAGAGAAGACTTCTGAATGCCTGCATCCTTCCATCTTTTCTGACACCTTCTTACATCTTGGACCTCATCTGACATCCGATGCGAAGCGGTGCACAATGCAACTGTCATTGCTAGTTTCACACCGACGCAGCCATGCCGGTCTGTGCACCTACAGATGTGAAGGTCTTGAAATCAGGTGTCTTCAGGCGCATTGTTGACAGATTGCTATTTTGAGGCAGCAGAAAGTGATTGAGCCACTGACTAACAAAAACCTGGTTTATAGTCAAAATGACGCAGTATTTTCCTGCTATTTAAAGGGCCCATTATTTATATAGTAAGATGCACCTACATAGGCAGGTTCAGAACTTGTGTACACTCTGCTTATTACACACACAGGAATGTGCCGATGGGTTGTGAGTGGTTGAAATAATATATAATTAATGAGGAAAATATTAAGTATGTTCTCTATAATGTGAACATAGCAGAGAGCAGAGCTGCTGCTGCTCCTCAACAAACTCCCCATTTAAAGAGACCTACACCTAAGGGACTTAACACATCACCTTTGCCCCTTGCACCTTACTTTGCACCCAGACTCTGCACCTTTTAACTAGAAAAAGTGGTTGGACACTCCTTAAATGCACTTCAGGCCCTGTGCTACACCATAGATTGTTTAAATAGGGCACATAGTATTAGTCGTGGTGTGTGTACTTGTTCTAATTGTTCAGATGACAGTGTTTTAAACCATCCTCACCATGATATCAGCTTCCCGTGTGGCATAGCGCAGATTTGGGTCCAGCCAGTACATCAGCATCTTTACTTGATCCCAGTTGAGAAGATGACGAAGGCAAGGAACAGGAAGTACAGAACACTGAGGCCTACCCACGAAAAGAGAGAGCAAGTGAGGATTAATAAAACTGAACGCTTGATCCAAGCAGAAAGTTATCACAAAATACAATTTGCCTCAGAGGGCTTTAACCATACAATACATTAATGTGAGTGATGCAAAGCATGTGAGACAGATGTGGATGTGAACACTCACCAAACACCATCCGCCATATTGCAGGGTGTGGCCTGGTGAAAGGTCCTGATAAAGAAAGCATCAAATCCATAAGCGAGTTTTGGTGTGTTTACACCATTAGTAGAGACAAATTTCACAAACAAACAAACAAGTCTTAGCTCTATAAAGATTTTTTCCAGAGTCACCAACACATCTCATGATCTTCCTCAATAGATGGCATTTGCACAGTTGTAATAGTGACATGTAGCTCCCTTTATAGACCAACAATTTGTGTTTCCTAGGATGGTGAATGCATGAACCACCCTACTTTCCCTCTGACTGTCAAGTACTTGTTGCCCTCGTTGGTTGAGTTGGTCAGGTTTTGACAAGAAGAGTGAGATTTGTTAGGGTTAGGGGAAAAATGTCAGGGTAAGCCAATGAGAGGCAGAGTTGAGTGAGTAAAGCCTTCACTATCCCAGGTAAACCACCTGTTATCACGTCAAGTTCCATACTTCACAACATAACTATCTCCATGAGAACTCAGCAAGCTGTAAGGTGTGGTTGAAAGCTCTGGAAAAAGTAAGTTACTGAACCTTAAAGGTCCAGTGTGGAGGATTTCGTGGCATTTCATGGTGAGGTTGCAGAACTGAAACTTCTCCTGTGTGCCAAGCATGTCAGAGAACTATGATGGCTGACGCGAATAAATGAATGTCTCGATCTAGAGCCAGTGTTTAATTTGTCTGTTCTGGGCTACTGTAGAGCAGCATGATGGACTCCATGGGAGAGCTCTGTATGTGGAAATAAACACCTCATTCTAAGGCAACGAAAAATACAACAATTATTATATATAAACTAATAAAAACATGGTTATGAATATCATTTACCAGTTCAGCCAATAAATGTCTCTAAATCCTACACATTGGACCTCTACATTAAGATTTTTCAACACTAAACTTTCATAATGAATGGAGAAATGTTTAGACTGGCATTTAATGTTATTATCTGATATTTGTGTCAACAAAATAAATATGACAGCAACTAAATATTCTTTTATTATCTGACTAAAATGATCAGAATAATCTTTTGGTCCAAAAAATGTCAGAAAATGGAAAAAATGACCCTCACAATTTCCTAAAACCTGTGCGGATGTCTTCAAAGTGCCTGATTCTTTCAATCAATAGTCTAAAACCCAATTTTCTATCACACAAAATAGAGAAAAGCAGCTAATCCTCATATATGAGAAGCTGGAAGCAAGGAATATTTAATATTTCTGCTTGAAAATTAACTGAAACTATAAAATAATTATCAAAATAGTTGAAAATTTATGTCATTGTGATGCAAAGTTGACAAGACAAGAAGTAGGCAGTGGCTGGGACTTAATAACGACCCCTCACGCACACACAAAACCACAAAGCCATGCTTAATATGCAAGATTCTGCCTGTAAATGTGAAATGAGCAGTGCATTTGCTTTGATATAGAATTTAGCATGGTGCCCAAATCAATATGTCTCAGATTTCGTTTTGGTTACCATACCATCCCTAAGTGAATGTAGGAAAGGATTCAAATCACAAATGCTTTGGACCCCCAGACTGCCCATTTTAAAGCCCCCCACACGCACTTCTCAGACCAAAGTTGCGCCCTTGAATGAGTACATTACCATTAGGCAAGGCCAGGACACTGATGACCAAGAAGAAGGAGATAACCACCAGTAGACCAACTCGGAGGTTGTTGTCAGAGTGCTCATCATCCCTGAAACATCACAGTATCACATGTTAACAAAGACAAAGGAAAGCTTATCTCCATTCAGCACTGTGAATATAACATACATTCATTTAGAGGAAACTAGCTTTTTTTGTATTTACAGTCTTAAATACTTTAATAAACAGCACTGGCCAAAAAAGTTAAATGTTCACACTATACCTGGTAAACGCAAAGTACATGAGGCTGAGCACAGTAACTGTCAGGAGTGTGATGGTGTGTGGCTTATAGAAGAATTCAAGGCAGATATCGTCCACTTGTTGCTCGTTTATCATTCGGAAATGTAACCTATAGTTGGCATCGTCCTTCCGATTTGTTGGGGGAGCCACGGTGGCTGCCATGTCGCTGCTGTGGGCTGCTTTCTTCATTTTAACGGCTAAAACTACAAGTTGTGAAACCAGAGACAAGATGATGCGAAGAGAGCCACTTAAGCAGGAACTCTGAAGACGGACTGAACCATAGCCTCAATGGGGGTGTCTGTGCTTGAAAATACGCGTTGTGGTATTCAGCAAGACAAAGAGTGTGAACCGTCAACACAAGTACATATAGATTTTGTTATAGCAGTTCGCTCTCTTCAGTTAAAATTCAGCGTTGCCGGTGTTATTTCACCTTAAGGATATTAAATTCATTTTAGAGGTACCCACAAATATGTCGCTGTGGTTGATCCCACATTGTGACACTTCCGTGAAGTCCTTCCGTTTAGTGTACACGTGAAAACAGTTGACATTGTGCTGCTCATTGGATCAGGATAGCAGGTGGGGTGAGGATCAATATTATCGTGAGTAAAAAGATAACAATCTAAAATAATGTGTTGGCTTTGGCGGTGTTTCGTCCTTAGTTTAAAGAGGCTTGTTGTTGTGATTGCTTGCTAGCATGTGATGCTAACAGTTCAACTGAGTTAGCCTCTTGAAGGACAACAGCCCAATCACAAACTTTATTTATATCTTACCTGCATTAATTAATAACAAATGGAAAGGTAAAGCATTTTAACTTCCTCTCTGTAGATATAAATTACACTTTGTTTCTTTCTACACGCCGTTATCCCCATGAATAGCTAAGCAGACACTATGAAAGCCTTCACATGGAGTTAAAAACAAAACAAACACTCATGTGTTTATATGTGCATGTGTCAAAGCACTAAATTTTTCACTGTATGTTTCTGATCTTAATGGAGTTTGGAATATTGACAGCGTCCTTGCATGCTCACAACTTAATCTAATCAGTCTGTATACTATAATCTCTCACAAAAAAACACCTCGGTGTGTACAGTACCTTGTTACCTAAACAATGATTTATTCCATTTTTTCTGCATTTGTATGAGAAGATTTTAGTTTCGATCTGACCTGTATGGAGGAAGCTTTTTGTCCACCTCTTACCCGTGTATATTAGTTGATGTAAATGTTAAAGTTGTCAACATGCATGGCCAAAAATGTTGAATCTGATTCTGATTCTAATGTACAGTAGGTGCAGAGTTTAAATCTATTTTATTAGTTTTAATGAAATATTCTCAACGGAGGAGGTACAAGTTGTCCATGATGACAACAAAACAAAACTCTTGTTTTGATGGTAAAAAGCCATGAGAAAATGCTATTAATTATATCAGATATCAAACTGTGATCTTTTTGTTCTTGCAGAGTCACCATGGCGTCGTCCTGCACACAGGTGTGTCTAAAATGCAGACAGCTTCTTTGCTCCAAGACAGTAGCCACCACCTGGCAGTATTCCACTCAAGTTCGCCATTGCATTACACTAACAAGTGTGTCCACCAGAATCCCAAATGGATCCTCATTAATCAAGGGGAATCGCACAACAACTCAGGCAGGACAGAGGTGGAAACAACAGACATTCTGTTACAGTGACTTAGCTGCCAAACATCTGGGAACTGAGGCAAAGGAAGACAAGGATGTTGAAGGAACTTCAAGAGCTGATGTTATAGCGTATAAAAGCCCCCTGTTGCCAATTGCAGATGCTGTGCCCGTGACTGAAAGCCAGATGTCATCAGGTACATCTAAAATAAGAATTCAATATGGATGATTTTTTTTTTTATCTTGAAATGGAGTTGATTACATTATTCTTTTTTTTCATTCACCAGATCTGGATGCTGCTGCTGAGTTTTCAGCATTAGAGAAGATCAGTGATGAAGAGGCTATCAGTATATCTGTTCCTTCTGCCATGCCTCCTGCCTCCACCTCTCTCAGAGACTATGTTGATCACTCTGAGACACTCAGCAAACTGGTACAGCTAGGTAATATAACTATACAAGCTTTAAGAAATATTGTTGAAAAACAATGTAAATCCATATTGATTTGTAGTTTGGAAGCATATTCAGTTTGTTGTGTTGCAGGCTGCTGGCTCTCAAACGTTTTCTGTCATGCTCCCCTTCATACTGTGATAATAGTTCATGCCCCCGACCCCACAATTTTTTTTTATCAATCATTGACAATAATTTGGAATGTAATCAATAAAAAAGGAGCCATGTTGAATGTTGGTGAAGTAAAGGTCGGCATGATATCATCAGCAAACTCTTGTGTTTTTATTCTCTCTATATAAATCATATTCATTCATCTTTGTTTAACTCCATATTTTTCCCTGGGTCATCTACGCCCCATCTGTAGCGGCTCTATGGCTCGTCCCACAGTTTGAGAACCACTGATCTAGGCAATGAACTTAAAATGGCGACTTAACCCTAATCTGTCTGCTACATATTTGTGATTATTCCTCTCACTGCAGGTGTAAACCTATGGAAGCTTGAGCAAAGGCCCAAGGTGGGCTCCATGCTACTGAAACTCAACTTCAACACAGATGTGGCTCCAAGGCTGCTCTTTCTCAAAGAGATAGGAGTGGAGGACTCTCGCCTTGGCTATATCATCACACACAATCCCTTCATTCTCACTCAGGGTTTGGAAAACCTACAGGCCAGGTGACATGAAGAAACAATACATACCTGTATATTTGACAAATTTCTTTATTCTAAATGAAATCAGTCTATAACCATATAAACTGCAGTAGTGGCAGGTCAGGTCATTTTCCCTCTCTGCACCTGCCATGAGACTGTCTTAGTAATGTCTTCTTTTTGTTGTTTGCAAAGGGTGAATTATCTCAAGTCAAAGAAGTTCAGCTCTGAGACTGTTGCTTCGATGGTGTCCAGAGCGCCGTATCTTCTTAACTTCAGTGTGGAGAGGCTGGACAACAGACTGGGCTTCTATCAGCAGCAGCTCAGCCTCAGTGCTTCTAATGTACGATAACTGTGATGAAGGAAGTCTCATTGAAAACCTCCGCCATGTTTGTATCTTACATTTATTTCATAAAAATAAGTTGTGTCTCTGTGGATAGAAAAATAAATACCAAATAATTTTGTTTCTCTCTTCAGACACGCAACATTGTGGCTCGTCTGCCCAGGTTACTGTGTGGCAGTTTGGAGCCTGTTAAAGAAAACTTAAAGGTACTGAATGACAAAGACATACTTGGAAAACAGTGTTTGAGTAACCTCAAGTGGCTGTGTTTAAATTGTTTTTTGTAATTGCGTTCCACAGGTGTGTGAGATAGAGCTCGGCTTTAAGGAAAATGAGATCCAACACATGGTGATTGCCGTCCCAAAAGTGCTGACTGCCAACAAGAGGAAGCTAACCCAAATATTTGATTACCTTCACAATGTCATGAAGGTGCCGCACTACCTGATCGCCAAGTTCCCGCAGGTAAATTAACAGCTTTTGGTTGTTAGCTGAATGTTTTTTTATATAAAAAAACTAATAATTGATTTCCTTTGTATTTTTACCATGTTCAGAATCTGATTTATCCTCCCAACAGGTCCTTAATTCCCGGTACTTGCGTATCAGAGAGCGTCACCTGTTCCTGGAGTACCTTGGAAAGGCTCAGTATGATCCAGCCCTGCCAAACTACATCACCCTGGACCGTCTGGTGTCTTTGCCTGATGAGACTTTCTGCACTGAGTTGGCTTCGGCCACATTGGAGGATTTTCATTTGTTCCTAAAGACACTCTGATTTGTGATGAGGGAACATTATAATGGACTCCAGAAACAAGTGGTCAAGCACACAGAATAAATACCATAATGTCAGACACATGCAGACAGAACGTTTGCTTTGTGAATGTGATGTTTAATAAATACTGTGAACATGATGTATACACACACTTCTGACTGAAATGCCGGCCTTATTTACTTCAACTATCTATCTGAAGGGATCATAAATAACGTCATAAAAAGTTATGTTCAGTATAATGCTTGTAAAACATTTACAGGGCTGTGTATTTGTTGATCATCGACCGTGTCTTAAAAGAACTGCCTGTGATGAGACTGGGACAGGTCTTGCTTGTGTGAAATGTAACTAAGTACTACATAGTGCTACTTAATACTTCTGCTGTACTACATTTCAAAACTGAGTTATCAGGCAGCATTTGTTTCAGTAAATTTAAATCTTACATAAAAAAACAACAAATTATCTTCTACAGTATGATGCATAATTACGCTGTACATCATCACTGCCCCATGGAGTTGATGAAAAGCATTTGAATATGGCTTACAAATGAATTTGTCTGGAATGCCCATTAAAATAATAACTAGAGACCATCCTGTGATGGGATCACTCCAGTTGAGATGCAGCTATCTGTGGCTGCGGGGGATTTTTTCACTAGAACATTGCGATTGGCCACTGGGGAAAATTTGCTGCAACGCTCAACCTTGCAGCCCAAAAAGCGTCACAGAGAGCATTTTCACCATAGGCCACCATTGTTAAAGAAATGCTGTAAATCTGTTGACAGGACACCTTGACCTGCAAACAAGGTCAATTCTAATTTTTTCTATTGTGAGTTTTTGAGCTAAGGTGGTTTTATATTTGTAAAAGTTTCATGGAGTTGAGAAAATTGATTTAAAAATCTGTGATGTCAACAGAATGTTAAGTCTATAAGCTGAGTGTGAACTTGTAGGTGGGGCCAGCAGAAGTAAACCTAGAAGCTAGAAAACTTTTGTGGCATGCGCACCAGGTATGCAATTCCATTGGGATGAATAGGCGCCATCTTGATGTCCAGTATCTACTGTACGTCAGCAATTTGCTTTAGCCACCAGGGCCCCAAGGCTCTGGAATGACCTACCTGAGGATATACTGGAAGACTGTCTGAGTCACTGGCTTCGTTCAAGTCTCTCCTAAAAACATACTTATATTGGAAAGCATATCCTGACTTTATCCGAGCTGTCTGTCTATTTTATTGCTATCTAATTGATTTTTTTTAATGCCCATTTGTCATCTTGATTTTAGCTTCGGCCTTCCTTATTTTATAATGTACTAGATTACATTTTGTAACATATTATTTGCTTTATTCTTCTTGTGTTTTAAGTGTGTTTAGTGTTATTGTGCAGCACTTTGAAACTGTGTTTTGAAAGATGCTATATAAATAAAGTTTATTATTATTATTATTATCATTATTATTATTATTATTATTATTGTCATTATTGACTGGCTACTGGAGCCACTGGAGCAACATCCAGACTGCTGCTTTTAACGAAGTGAAGGACCTGTGCTGATGCAGCCATTACATTTTGATGACCTCACACTGTAACTGCCCTTCTTTCATAAGAAATCAGTCTGAATCAAATCATAAGGATAGCTAGTTCTTTGACAGCAAATGAATTTTATGTAGCTTTCAGGTTGCTCTATCGAAGGTTTTTTTAAATCGTTTCCTAGCTTTAAAGATTTTTGTTATTATCGAAGTTTCCACATAAACTGTAAACACTTACTGTAGAGTTGCGCAATCCCCGAATGACCTAAATGCACCATACCCACAATGCACTACGGTCGGTCTTAGTGGTAAAAATGGCGTCGAGGGCACCAGGTAAATGAACACCGCTTTTATTTACATTTTTACTTGTGAATGATCTCACTAAAGAGCGTGTTATTCTTGTATATCGTGATGGTTGTTGTACTATAACACATAATTTTGCGTTATGTTTATTCTGCCGGTCTGAATATGTCTGTTAGCGCATTTGACTTGTGTGTGTGTCCTCTAGTGTCCCCGTGCTAACAGATGCTAAGGGTGCTGGTTAGCTAACGTTATCTGGGCGCTGGCCACTGTTGCCAATGACAGTAAAATATCCCTTTAGTGATCAAACGTTTCTAAACCTCTCACCAAACAGCAGTTATCGCGCTCAGCTGTCGTTAAATGTTACCGTAATGCTGTAACACCTACACGGATATTAGCTAATGTTAGCTTCTTAGCATTGTAGCCACTGTGGTGTAGTTTCTTCTGTCTTCAAATGATCCTAAAAGATATGTTATATACTGTTTGTAAGCAACGGCCTGTTGTCATTGTCAGATGCTATAATTTAAACAAAGTTAATAACATTTAAGTCACATGCGAGTGTCATTATTTAGCGTTATATTAGGTAAGTTACCGAGTCACCTGGCATAGAGTTATTTATAATCACAGGTCAAATTCCATACTATTCAAAAAGTCAAACGCTGATGGGATAAAAGATGGTATGAATATGATAGTGTCATCTGATAGTAATGAAAGCAAATTAAACTCACAATATACAGGGTGCCAGGAGTTCAATCAGATGACCTGAGCTTTCTGTGTGGCTCTGAATTAAAACAGGTGGCAAAGACCATTTAAAGTTACAGCAGTGATTTCACAGCTCACAATTTTTGCCAACCTGTTTCTCTTTTTCACACTGAGATTACCAAAACATCAGATAATAGACGTAGGGAATATTAAAACTGAGTCACTAAAAGAAGTACAGAATACGTCTTGTCAACATGCATTTGTGCCAAAGTAGTGATAACACTGTACCAGTGCTGGATCCAAACTTCCTCTCCCACACATCTGATGCTAACCCAGTACTGTAGTCTTCTCTAAAATGAAGTTTGTGCTGCATGACTGATCCTGTCTGTGTGTTCTCCTTGTCATGTTCACAGTGGCGACAGGCAGGCTCATGCTTGGGGTCCGCAAATGGTATTACAACGTGTGCGGCTTCAGCAAGCTGGGTAAGCTCAAATATATTGATAAAAAATATTCAGAGTATAAAAGCTTACAGTGAGTCAACACTGCTCATTATGATGTAAGTGGAGCCGGGAAACATCATTGTCCCGGATCAATATGGACTGTTGCGTCACTGAATTTTAAGTTAGCATCTTCAGCATTGTGTGTTTTCTCTTGACAGGTTTAATGCGCGATGACACAATTTATGAGGATGGCGATGTGAAAGAGGCGCTGAGGAGGCTTCCAGAGGATCAGTACAACGACAGGATGTTCAGGGTCAAGAGGGCCCTGGATCTCTCCATGAAGCAGCAGATCCTCCCTAAAGACCAGTGGACAAAATACGAAGAGGTACACTTAACCAGTTTAAGTATCGTATTTGATCAGGGTGGAGGTGGATTTTAATGTTAAGACGTATTATACTGCATTGTTTCCCCACCAGTTATATATAGATAGGTACAGTAGCATCTTCTCAATATAATGTCACATTACATGCTTACTGTTAACAGATTTACCTACAAAATAATACTGCAGCCAGCTGTAAAAATAAATAAATAAATAAAAATAGAATTGTCAGTATGAAACTGTTGCTGCTTGTTTAAATTAAACATTTCAAGTGTTGTTAAATAGAAAAAGAATAAACTGTAGGTTTTGGAGGATGTTGGGCTTCACCTGTCTAGTCACCAAAAATTAATGACTTGAGCGGTTTAAATATATATCCTGATTTTGTGTGTCAGCCTCGTAATTTTCTTTTTGTCCTTATCCTTTAGGATGTCCATTACCTGACACCATATCTGGAGGAGGTGATTCGTGAGAGGAAAGAAAGGGAGGAGTGGATGAAGAAATAAACGGTTCCTCTTCAATGCTGTTAATCCTCAGTCTTCAGTCGGTGCATGGTTGTCCCCTGGTGTAATATTTAAAATGAAATACCTATGTAAAGCAGTGCTCATTAAAAAAATATACATTTTAGAAGATGTGGAAGTGTCATCTTTTAATGTGTGATAGTAGGCAATTAAATTTATTGGTATGACAAAATGAAATGGTTACAGGTATACTAATCAGATCTGTCCCATGTTTCAAATTAGTGCTGTTATTTACATTTACAAATCCAGTTACGCACATCATTTAAACCAGAATATAGACATCAGAACATGTACAATAGATACAGGTAAGAAAATATATTTGTAACTTATAACTTCAAGTATCTACTTGAACTACAGTAGCTACATCTACATGCACTGCACATCTGTGTGGATGACAGCCTGTAGGAAGTACGGGGAAGAAAACAGTGACTCCCTGTTGAGACAGTATCTCATCAGGAATTAATTTCATGTATATCCTGTTTGTGCCAAAGGACTTTATTAAGTATGATAAAGAAAAATTGTCACATTTGTTCTAATTGATCTAAAGCAGTGGCCTCCAACCTGGAGGTCCCAGTGCCCACTAGGGGTCGCCAAAGCTCCACAGAGGGTTGTGACGCCTCCTTGATTTTAAGGAGAGAAAACGTAAGGAAAAATTACAGCAGGCCTATATCTCAGAATTTAAATTGTGTCTAAAGACAACCAATTTTTTTTTTAAAGTTTAGATTATTATTTAAGATAGAAACTTTAAAAAAATCTCAGTAAAAGGACACAGTGAAGATCTGAACATGTTTCAGTCACAGAGCCTTCACTCTGGTGAACAGCTGTGTCCTGCAATAGAAAAGGATGTGGTTAATACAACCAAAGGGCTAATGGAACAATGACCAAGAGTCAGGGAATATAAAAGACTAAATCTGTAACAAAACAAAAAGGTCTATGTGTATTGTGTATGTGATTGTTTAAAAAAAAATCTACAGAGAGAACTGTATAAAAACTTTTTAAAAAAAATTAGGAAAACTCTGACACGTTATTTAACACTCATTTTACACAAACTTCCTTCAGCTATTAAACTAGATCAATTTCAAAGTGCTGGACTTCAGTCATGCAGAGAACAGTGCTGGCTATCGGTACTAGCTCTACTTTAAAATAAATAAAGCCAGTATGGCCTTGGGGCACAGTTTTGAAAAGAAACTGTCAACAGAGCATTACCATGTCTGTGATGAGTGGAGATTCAGATCTGCTTCACACAAAGGTCTGCATTCATGTAAACAATCTGAGTTCATAGCCCTTTCATGTCAGTCTGTTTTTACTCGATCCTTCCACATGCAAACCCGCTAATTATCTTTCTGCGCCTGTGCTCTCCTGTTGCCCACCTCAGTAATGCTACCTATAAAGTTCCCAATGACACAGTTAAAGGATTTTAACATGGACACTCCCAGCTCATTGCTGGTCTCATTTATGTCAGGGTCATAGGCCCCCATCAGTGGGGTGCACACCTCCACACTCCCTCTACCAGCTCCCTCTAGATCCCCATCAGCTGGCCCCTGACCTCCTGAAACAGCTCCTTGTTGTACAGCATTAGGTCCGAGTCACCCAGAGGATACGTGACATCCTCAGAGTAGCACTCGCGGGGAACTGGAACCTCTATGTATTTTAACTTAGGAAAGCCTGCAGACAGCACGGAGAATAACCTCCGCAGGGCTGCAGAGGTCAGCGGGTTTCCCAGGAGTTTGAGCTCCTCCAGCGCCTGACAGCAAGCCAGAGCATCAGTGAGGGCGTCCATGTGCTCGTCCTCGATGTTACACTCTTCCAGGGTCAGGCTGGCCAGTGTGGCTGCGCAGCGGCTGAGCAGTTTATGGAAACAGGTGGAGAAAGAGTCGAATATGTCGTGTCCGCTGATGTCCAGGCGGACCAGGAACTCACAGTGGAGGCTGTTGGACAGGTACGTCATGTCCAGGCGGTTCAGGCCGCAATTGGCCAACTCCAAGCACTGTAGGGGAGTGTTGAGAGGGCTGGGTGGAGAGAAGAGAGGCGAGAGGAAATTAATTGGTGCTGAAAGGTTAGAGCTACGAGACATTCCTGTGTCTCAGAAATTTTTGAACAAGATGTCTCAATTTTATTATTAGTATTATGGTTTGTATTAGTCCTCATGAAGTCCTATTAGGCCAGCATTTTTGGAGGTAAAGTTACATGTCAGACTTTTTGATTGACATCTTTTGTTGTTTATGGTTTGAGCTCCTGTTCTATTTCCATCCAGCAGGTTTCTGGCTAACCTGCAGCTGTGGCCAGGTGCAGCTGTCTGTCGTCACTCTGGCATCATGTCAGCAATTTTAACAACAAAATACCTCTCATCGCGAAGCAAAAGCCGCAAAGCTGGAATGTGCTGTGGCCCTGGTTATAAAGGTGATTATTGTGAGCTATATTAAAGCTCTTGATGCTGCAAAGTGCATGTGAGGTGGTCATCAGAGCCGTCCATCTCGTTCACAGAACAATATACACAAGGACACCTTGTTGTTTTTGTTCATCCCTCCACCTGTCCATTTACTCACCTGAGCAGTCTGCGAAGGTGTCCAGTTAATGTGGAGAAACCAACATAGAGCTCAGTCAGGCTGCTCAGTTGTGCCAGCAGGTTGCCGATGACGGACAGCACATCATCACTGTCAGAGCCTAGCCTCCTCACATCCAATGCCCCAGCCGGCAGGGTCAAAGACTGTAATTTGGGGAATTCCACCTTGGACAGCAGCACCTCTAAGTGCGTGGCCTGCAGGGGGACATTGTGGACCACCTCCAGCTTCGATATACACTCAGGTTCTGCTAAGCGAAGAACATAAAACAGCTGCTTTAGAGCGAGAGAATCAGCCCGGAAACTGACAAAACGAGGCTTCAGCGGACAGTAGCGGAGGAGGAGGAAGGCCTGAGCCACCAGCTCGTAGTTGCGGCCTGTGACGAAGCCGTTCAGACGGACATCGATAGATGTTTCAAAGGCAGACTGGGACACGTCGCTGGCTTGCATGGCCACCATAGTGTCGTAGCACATTTGGGTCAGGAGCTGGGTTCTTGCCCATCGACCCAGGGTGGACTGGCAGGGGCAGGCCTGGTGTTCGATGTCCCTCAAGGCAGTCAGGTCCACCGTATGCAGTCTCTTGGCGTAGGTTCTAGGAGGAGACAGCACATAATCCTAAAGAAAACAAAGGGAAGGGAAAAGATATCTATTCAACCTGTAACAATTTATCTTTGTACGCTAATAACAAGACAAAACAGGTGTGTTCAAGCAAATTAGAACACAAGAAGAAGAACAGAAAAATACAACTAAAACACAGGTATGACATGAATATGATGAGACATATTAAACTCATCTAAGTACCTTTAAGCCGGTTAGAATCGCCTCCAGACAACGCCTGCAGGTGCGGGAGGTGAGGTCTATCTGACAGTCGACAGTCTTTCCCAGGAGTCTTTGTAGGTCGAGCACAGGAATAGGCCATGCCTGGACCACAGCGTGCAGCAAGTCGGCCTGCTCATGGAGGTAGCAGGCCTTGAAGAGAAGTGGGTAGAGATTAAAAGACAAACAGCCGAGGTTCTCCAGAGCACTCGGACCACTGTGGATGAAGCCCTCTGCAGCGAGGAATCGCAGTGACTTCATGTTTGTTTTTTGTTTTGTCTTTTTCGTACCAACAGGTCTGTGAGTTGTTGATGAGAGCTGCAGTCTAACAGCTCTGCGTGTCACTGTCACCGGCCTCCTCCTGGCTCCTGCTTTGTTGATTTCCTCTGTTGCTGTCTGTCTGAGTGTTGTGCATTTGTCTAGCACTACACTTGCTGTGGTGAGGCTCGAGGGGTCGCGTGGTCGATGAGAGGGTAGAGGTTATTAATAGAAACAGCTGTCTCACGTCCTTCGTCAGGCACAGTGTCTATTTGCAACTTTTGCCAGAGAGATAAGTAAGAACAACATCTGAATGCCATGCGGAAAACTTGTCACTATTCACAACATCCCTTTGTGAGGCCTTACACACCACTCACAAGAGCTGCGGGGACCAGAGAAAACAGTGTCGTGAGAGCAGAAATAGAACAGCAACACTGGAACAAACAAGTCTGTGATAGAGACACATAATCAGTTTGCAATCATGCATTCAAAAAGGCGGCTTGTGATGAGGTGCTGGTATTTGCATTTTGGTGCATCTACTTTTTCTGCCTCAGAAAAGTGCTTATGTCACGATCAAATTACAGGTCACATGGTTGCAGTGCATTATGGTTTATTGAGGCTTCTGTTGGTGGAGACATGCCTTTTCCATGATGGGTTTCTCCCAATGTAAACATTGGTGCAGATTAAAAACACCTAAAACAACCTGATATTTACTGTTGTCTGTATTCTGCTGTGCTTACTGTGCTGATCATATCTCAATGTGTCTGTTTAATTCCACTCTACAGTTACAAACAACAGGTGTTTGATGTTTTAACATCATGTTTATGTAGTTCTTAGTCTTGCGATATTTTATTTTTTGTTGTAATTTTTTATTTTTGTCTGTGTTGTTTAAATTTTGCTAACTGAAGCATTTTGGGCTGCATGATGGTAAAGTAAAATGCTATATAGATAAAACAGAGTTAGAGTCCGCTCACGATGAACATCTGGATCTTAACTTGTAAGAGAAAATAGGTAAGCACACATTAGCAGGTGCTGGGGTAGTGGCCCATCTGTGATGAGCCAGACAACATCGGAGACTGATTGGTAAAGTAAACTGCTTTATTCAGTGTTTTTACTGGTTTTTATCACCTGATCCGTTTGTGTCGGAGAGGAAGAGACCTCTGCGGATAATATAGCTCAAGACAAAAACCTCCTGAACAACGACCAGTGAAGAAATTCTAAGCGGTAGACATTTCAGCCAGATGCAATTTGCAATCCTCACCACTAGAGGCCATTAAATCCCCCTAAATCTTAAACACTAAATCTCTAAATGTGTGTTTAATGATACACATATTTGGCCAAGAAGCAAATATGTGACCGTGTCAGAATAAAAACTGTTTCATTAAAAACATACTGTATATTCATTTTTACACTATTTTACTATATTCAAACTACATGAATCTCTACGAAGTGTGCATTTAAATAATTTAAAGTTAAGTGGCAATCTACCTGAGAGGAACCTGTCAATATACATGGCTATAAAAGCAGCACTGAGAAAACATAAAACTGGCCTTCCTGGATTTTCCAGGATCTTTAAGGGTTTGTTTACATTAGATAACAGCACCTTTGCTCACCACACACTAAATATTACAAGGTGAGTTTGACCCCCAAAACTACCACATCTCAGGTTAACAGTCTATACCAGCTCTTCTCACCTGTCTTATATGCTTTTAAGATGCTTTTACGAAGGGTGGTAGTGATGGTGATGATGATGATGGTGCTCGTGGTGGTGATGGTGCTCATGTCTCCGGGCTGGAGAAGCCAAGGCCCCACAGGTGGGCTGAAGGTTGGAATATATGTCCCTATCTCCCCCTGGTGTGGGTCTCAGGGGCGAGGCAGCAGCTTGCACCCTGGAGCGAAGCCTCTTGCTGTGAGTTCGTTGCAGAGGGACGCTGTGTGCTGCAGGCTGAGACTGCGAAGGATGGCACCATGACGCAGGATGCTGACCGTGTAACCTGCAGGACTTTCCCTCTCCTCCGTTCCTGTCTTTCCCCACCGACATGGCCTTGGTTTTCAGGGAATGAGGGATGGCGAGGCCTCTGGGAGAGTCAGGAGAGGTGCAGTTCTCTCTGATCACCACAGGGTGGTGCTTATGAGCAGACGGACCACCCTGACTGGGCTCCTGAGAGGGAGAGTCTGGAAAAAAAAAAGGAAGAAAAACAACTTTAAATGTATGTACTTCCAATGCAAAAAAGTGTACCAGTAATGGAGAGGAAGTGTTTAATGACTGTTGATGCATAAACTCTACCTGTATCGTCAAACTTGGAGGTATAGTTTTCAATGCCAGCTAGATCCAGGTAGTGGTTCCTGCGCTCTATGTTTTCATCCACACAATAAAGTCGTCTTACTGAGGTTCCTGCCTCCTGAGACACACTCTGCTCCTTCTCTGCTGCTGTTTTCAATGACAGAGGGATATTATCACAGGAGTGACTGTAGTTTGGTGTTAAGATCAGTCCCACAGTGCATAAACTTGTGAGACTTTGTCTTTAAGGTTTGTAGTAACAATAAAAAATTGTACCTATCTGTGAGAGCTTCTCTGGGTCAGCTGACGGAGTTACAACTAGTTTTATCTTCAGTGGTGTGGTGTTGCTTTGCTTTATTGACCCCTCAAGGACCTCATACATGGAGTGTATCAGACTGGACATATCCTGCAGAATACACACAGACACATAATGACAATAATAATAATAATAATCATCATAATAAATTTTCGGGGGACAGAGCGGCTGAAGGCTCTAAACCCCATGGTGGTCAGGCGGGCTGGCAGCACAGTGAGGTGGATGGAAGAGGAAGACTTGAGAGTGCAGGTGGAGATGTGGATATGCAAGAGCTGGGAGAGGTTCAAAGGAGCTTGGTTGTGGATGGCCTTAAAGGTGAGGAGTAAGATCTTGAAGCCAATGCGGTACTTAACAGGGAGCCAGTGAAGCTGCTGAAGGACAGGAGTGATGTGACTGATAGAGGAGTCTCTGGTGATGATGTGAAGGGCAGAGTTCTGGACTAGTTGAAGTTTGCGGATGGACTTGAGAGGCAGACCAAAACGGAGGGAGTTACAGTAATCTATACGGGATGTAACCAGGGTCTGAACACGGTGTGAGGGATGGGCAAAGGTGGTTAATATTGCATATATGGAAGTACAGCCAGTATAGAACAAGCTACTTAAAACAGCATTTAAAGGTGGAATCAGTGATTCTGGAGAAAGGTCACCGTGGAGTGCCACATGTTAGCATGTGCCGGATTTACCGTCCCTCTCGCTCCCACTGCTGTTTTCTTGTCTCCTTTTGTTTATAAATCCATGGCCTTTCCTCTGGCCTGTGCATGAGCACAAACGCCACCTGTTCCTACTCACTGGAATAATGCTGTGTGTTTCAGTTCAGGCTGCATTGTTTGTTTGATTTACAGAGACAGGGCTGTGTCTTCAGCGCTAACAGAGAACGGACAGCTAGCTGACCACGAGGAGATATTTGTTGAATTTGACAAAAAGTGTATTGGATTAGAATCAGACTGCATCTTTAATTTATAACATGAGAGAGATAATCATGTCCCTCCAACTCAGTCTATGGCATTCACTATAATTTACACCAGTGCACGAAAGCAGCTAATCAGAGGTGAGAAACTGTCAAACTAAACAGCACTGATCAAATCTGAATCAAGATTCTGCTACAGCGTTGCCTACTTCGTGCCTCAAAATGTTTTCAGAAATTTGAATGTACTGTTTAGCTGTAAAATGAGAAAGATTGTGACATGGCTGCCATGTTGGATACAGATGAACCAAGCTTGGTTCAACTGTTTTTGATCAGCGCTGCCTAGTTTTAAGTTTGACTGCATGTCACAAGGAGTGATCGACATGACTGACAGCTGTTGGTTGTTTTTATTCACGTGCAGGAAGGCCATTAGGAGCAAGAATATCTGATTATTCTCACAGATCATATGTCTCAAGTACTTCTGTGTGGATATAGTGACAGTATCAGCAAAATGTTATTTTTACAACAGCTACAAACTACAGCTTAAAACATCATGCACAAAAGAAACCTACGTCTTTGGTGACTTTGCCGCTGTTGTCGAAGTTGTACAGGGTGAAGACCCACTCCTGCTGCGCGTCCTCATCAGGCACCGTGTTACACTCTGTGACCTGTATGTGCACATATTGTCAGGAAAACTTATCACAGCTATAATAAACATTTAACTGCAGTCCTGTTTACAGTAAATTACGTGGTGTGTGAGTTGACCCAAAGGGCCTTTAAATGGTAAAACCACAATGTGTGATTAAAACATGTTGATTAGTATCAGATGCATGACTTTTCAGACTTTTAATCTCACAGTAATCAGCACTGTAATTATCCCGACACACAAGAATCCCTCCCATCTGGTACTTCTACGTTGTTTGGAAATCACAAAAACCAAATGTTGCAGAGATATGGAGGTTCACACTCACACCAGCATGGCTCTTTGTCTTCTTTGTCTGTTTATGGACCTGGAAGCGGATGCCGTTACCTCCATCAGGTGTCTTCTTTGGTGGCAGAGCCACTAAACAACACACAGAACTGGACTGTGTTATCCAGTAGACTTACTGTTGGGGGCAACTATAATTATTGTGCTAACAAATTGTGCCTTTGTCATTACTGTATTCCTTGTTATGAGCTCTGTTTTCAATAAATGTTTGGCAGCAGAGAGGAAATAGAGAGCGGTACATCCAAAGGTCGAAGCTTTCCCACACAAATCTAGAACAGATGTGTTTAATTTCGCTATTTCCTTTTCACCTGGGAAAGTGAGGGGGTGACCTATTAAAGCAAAACTCTACAATACAATAATAATTATATAATATAAGAAATAAGTCTTTCACAGCACATGAAAATTGAGCTACATCAGTATGATGCATGTGCAAGTCATACAGCAATGACGTAATTCTCTACTCACCCTGGAGGTTGCAGTTACGGTCAGACTTGTTCGCCCTCAATTCTACGAACAAGTTCTGTAAAAAAAAAAGTGGCAGAGTAAATTAACACAGCACACATGAAAGAGAGGCAGATGGAAAGAAAAGAGGAAGCAATTAAGTGCTTTTCATGTCCCATGAGTGCAGCGATTGAGCTCCAGATGTGAGCAACGCTGAACAATCCTTAAACATCTGTGGGTTTTGTGTACTTTTGAATAACTGTAATTGAGTATTTTTTCATTTCAGTCAAGAGAATTAAATTTCCAAAACATGGTGAAGAGAATTTTTCTTAATTTTCCTACAGAATTCAAAACACAGAAAGAAAATACAATGAAGAGTGAGGCAGTGAAGGAGCGAGAGAAGGTGGTTCAGACATTTCCATACGGGCTCTACTCTTTAAACTGCTGACATGTTGACCCTTTCTTTCCCATCACATGGAACTGACGTGTGCCTGAAGTTTCATATGACCATTAAATGTAAAATCATGATGAACATTCAAACCTGCACCACCATTTTCAAAAGCTTTAGTTAAATATAAAACCTTGTCCCACTATACAACTATAAAACCTTAAAGTGACAGTTCAGCCCAAGAAAAACATGAAAATACTAGTGCTATTTATCACGCTAGATTGTTTTGGTGTGAGTTTCTGAGTCTTGGAGATATCGGCCATAGAGATGTCTGCCTTTTCTTAAATATAATAGAACTAGATGACACTCAGCTTGTGGTGCTCAAAGCACCAAAAAATACATTTAAGAAACTCAACAGCAATGTCTCTTTCCAGAAATCATGACCTGTTTACTCAAGATAATCCACAGACCTTGATGTGAGCAGTTTCATGTAGGAACTATTTCTCTCTACTGAACTACACCCGCCAACTGTATCACTGCACAGAAGGAAGCGTGCATCTACTCATGGACGAGAGGCTCTCGCTTGTGACAGCGCATGATGTAAATATTAATGGCGTCCTGCTCAGCTGAGCTGTAATGTTAGCTAGCTTAGTGGTGCTAGGTGAGGTCGCAATAGATGCAGACTTCCTTCTATGGCCAAGCTAAGGAGGTCGCCATTAATGTTTACATCTTGCAAACTCATGTACACAAGCTTCTTGTCTATGAGTAGATACATGCAAGGGCCTAAATTTTGAAATTTTTGAGCATCAAACACTTAATTTCCTGCATTCTGGTGACTTTTACGCACCTTTTTGTGCCTTTTCTGCAGCGGTTTGTGGTGAAAATGTCTTAAATTTTGTCAAAATAAAAGTCCTCTGCTACATTCATGTTTTTATTGGGGGAGGCAAATGCACATTTTCTAAATACTGAGGGAGACTTGTGTCCTGCGTCCATCATAAAATCTACACCTATGGATGTACACTTCATGATTGGTGGGTGTTGTTTGGTAAAGAGAAAATAGTTCCTACATGAAACTGCCCACAACAAGGTCTGTGGATTATCTTGAGTCACAATTTCTGGACAGAGACATTGCTGTTGAGATTTCTTAAAATGTATTTTTGGCGCTTTGAGCACCACAAGCTAATTATGATCTAGTTCCATTTTATAGAGAGAAAGCAGACATCTCTATGACTGATACCTCCATCACTCTGGAACTCACACCAAAACAATCTAGACTGATAAACAGCTCTACAGGTATGAGGAAAAATTTTTGATTTGAGAGGGGACTGTCCCTTTAAGATTCATATCCTTGTCTTTGATTATCTGATCATACATTCTTCTCTCAGGTAGAAACGGCTCTTTACTGCAAAGCAAGAGACAAGTGAAGCTCCAACAAGTCTCCTCTTATCTCTCAACACAACGATCCATCACCAACGTCACACTGATGCTCAGGCAGATGCAGATGAGCAACAAAAGCAGTGATAAGATGAGCATGCATCTTTACACCCACATTCATGACACACCCTCCTCGCTCTGCCCGCCACGCTCCACCTGCTGTGAAGCTTTGATGCGGGGTTTGATTGCAAGTCAAAGTAGAGGAGATGGTGCAGGTAGCAGAAAGGTGTGCGTCTGGTAGAATCCAGTGTTCTGTTGTACTCCCTCTTTATAAGTCACCCATCCGTGCATCCGTCCTGATATCACAAAGCTTCAAGTGTTAGCAGGAACAGTGGCTGCCTTTGTCTCAGCAAGAACATCTAACAGGCTTTCTGATAACTCGATACCGGGAGAGGAAGTTTCACTGTCGGTAATACAACATGAAGAGATGATGCTCTGATGATGCCTGTACGCCAACTCTCATATTAATGTCAACAAGCTGCAGTGAAACATATTAGAGACAAGCTCTTTTTTTGTCCAAATGTGATACAAAATAGGGTTAATATCATGTAACAGTTGAGGGGTTGTCATTTTTTTTTCTCCAACTGTCTATTAAAGGTGCATGAATCATGAGACATCTTCACGGACAAATTTCACCTGACAAAAGTTCTGAGTTATAAAGAAAATATTTTATCACACCAACAAGAAAACAATAAAGTCTGTCAGAGATTTAAAATAAAAGCAGGTTGAATATATCCCAAATATAACTATAAATATCTTTCAACACTTTAAAGTAACACCTGCACACTCAAGACAGAAAAACACTGGTGCAAATGTTGTTAACTGGGCTGAAGGGCGGACTCCAGTGCAAACAAAATAACAAATAGAATAGTAGAAGTCAGCGTGACCACTCCTGGGTGTTAGTTATGTCAGACAATATGAGGTGGACGCATGAGGAAATTAAAACCCTGCTCATGATGTTTGCTATTCGATGTTATCATATTTACATAATGTTTAAGAAAACTCACACTGTGAGTCAGCCTCAGTGCACACACACTCAGACACACACTCAATCCAGAGATCACAGCAGAGCAAACAGGTCTGTGTTTCTTCAGCGAGTGATGCTGTCGACGCCTGAGCTGGAGTCACTGATATTTGACAGGTAAATATTCAGTTAATGCGTCTGTGTGTCTTCAGTTTTCACCTACAGCTGAAGGAGCACGTTTCATGTCTCACTGGCTATCGTAAAGAATACACAAACTAGAATTACCGCCGCACGGTCGTATTGCTCTGCGCACCAGTCAAGTGTCTCTTACAGTTCATCCATATCTGCGAAAACATGGATGCTTCACACACATCTTCCCCCAGGTGCTTATGACGTTAAGTCATGGCCAGAAAAGTGTGACATTATATGTCACAGTGAAGCTGACCTTTGACCTTTTGGACATAAAATCAAATCACTTCATTATTTTATCCTATTAGACATTTGTGTGAAGTTTTGACAAAATGAGCGTATGAATTCTTGAATATTGGCCAAAAAACATTTTTATGGGCATAATGACCTTGACCTTTGACCTTCAATCACAAAATTCTGATCAGTTTATTCTTCAATCCAAGTGGACGTTTGTGTCAAATTTAAAGAAATTCCCTCACAGTGTGTAGCGACTACTATCAATTAAAAAGTCGCTAAGTGGCTGAGTCTGGCTCTTAACTGGGACTCGTGCAAAGAAATCCATGTAGAAGTCCAAGGTTGCGTTTTTATGATGATTTATTAAACAAACACCTGACAAACTAAAAGTTAAATGATACACCTGTGCCAATTACAACCGGAAGTGAAAGTGACCAAAAGAACGTGTGCAGCCTAACGAATAATAAAAGAGATTAAACACACATTTTACACAGCGTTCATGAGATATCACCTTCATGAGAATGAGACAGACAAGGTCACAGTGACCGTGACCTTTGACCTATGACCACCAAAAACGAATCAGCTCATCATTGAGTCTAAGTGGATATCAGTAAATATCCTCATTGTCTTCTTCTAACACTTTGGGCCTGTGCGCGACAGGCCCGTTCAGTAATCCATCCATGCTTGTAAGACCAAAAGCTGGCGAAACAATATGTCTCCCACAATGAGACTTCTCTGCTGTTTGCAGTTTACAACAAGGTGTCCCAGAGTGTCAAAATACATTAGCCTGGA
Organism: Cephalopholis sonnerati; assembly: GCA_019142605.1. Lineage (NCBI taxonomy): Eukaryota > Metazoa > Chordata > Actinopteri > Perciformes > Serranidae > Cephalopholis > Cephalopholis sonnerati. The sequence goes on along the minus strand of JAGQAX010000014.1, from coordinate 25,046,726 downwards.
AAATCTAATCACAGGAAGCTGTCTGCCATTAACATGCACAGAAACCTCCACCACAACCTTTTAAACAACTTGGCAGAGTCAACATCTTTTTCCAAAGTGTAGAACTTCCCAGAACTTTCATACAACACTTTAAAAACCCTTAAAACAACAACACTGGTGAGTGTTGACACCACATCTCATGGCTTCAGCACTCGTGCTTCAAGATCAAACAAGCTGAGAAAAAGTGAAAATGGCGTGTTGTTAGTTCATCACATTTCACGTCTTAATATTCCTTCAAGCAGCCCTGTGATCTCTGGCAGCACATGAATCATCTGTGATTTACTTTCACCACAAAATCTGGTGACACAGATGAAATCAGTGTGTTTAACGTTGACAGGAGAGTTCGGCTTTTACAGTTTTCCTTAATTAGAACATAACGACGAGGAGAATTTCTCCTCTTAGTATCCAAACGTGACTGCTTCATTAGGACTAACAGTCTACATGTGATGCCATTTACGCAATCAAACACCCTCCCCGCATCTTTTTCCTCTCCCCCCTCTCACAGTCTGTCTGACTGGAGAAGGAAAGCAGTACCAGATGTGGAGACTTTTTTTTCAGCTGGGTATAAAGACCTTGCTGTTTTGGAGGGGGCGGCTGGGTTGCACTTCACAGACTTGGAAGTCTCTTTATAGAGATGGAGGGGGAAAAGGGCGGAAGAATAAATACACGACTACCTCCAAACACCTTTTATGTCTCCTGGATGTGATGTGAGCAAATACTGTTTATCCCAAAACTGGCTTAACTGCGATTAGGCCGTTGGCACTGCCATAAACCAGTTTGAGGAGGCTGTGTTTTTATTGCGTTTTTCCTTCAGTATGGGAGCAGACGTAATATACAACTCTGGTGCATTTAAGAAAATGTTCTGAAGGAGAAATCTGCCCTTTAAACACTTATGTGCTGTTAGATTATCAATTCAAAATCTAGTCATTTTTATTAATGTAGTAAATCACAAATTTGCCTCATGTGACATCCTCTTGATTTGGATAAGAGAAAAACTTTGCCCAAAAACCCTCTGTGATGTTCAGTACAGTCTAAATTAACTACATTGTTAGTAAAATCTCTAACATCAGGCTGAGGTTATCATGTGGACAGTATCATGTGGTTTCCATCCAAAGCCTATCTGGTGATCTATCAATAACAGACCATTATACTGTCAAAGGAAAACAAAATAAGCATCATGGGACCTGTTTTTGTATAATATTTTATGTGAGTGCACTCAGAGTTTTACCCCTCCTCTGTGTTAGTCTAATTAAATACAGCATGTTACTAAATTATGTGAAGCATATATTATAAGAAGTAATATTCTACCTCTGTCAGTTTGGTTTTGTGGATGCTCTCCAGCTCTCTCTGACAGGTCAGCACATTGGAAGCCAAACTACCACCTGCACAACATGAGAATAAATGTGAACACATGCAAACACATGTAAAAAGTATTTTCATTGTTTGTACAGCGTCTGTTTTGACTGACTTACCTTCAGGACTCTGTCTACGTCTCGAAGCTGTCCAAATAATGAGAGGAAAGGTAACACAAGTCAAAAGCGGTCCAATTTTAAAGGGAAAAAAAGCGATAAAATTAAATGTCTCACCAAGTTTGGACTGAAATTTGCCCATACTCCTGTGTGTTCAGCTGGTCAAGACAAGTTTATAATTTCCAGTCCATGAGGGTGACGATAAATATGACTATATGGAGGAAGAGCACCGGCAGTGTGTCGCAGAAATTCGCTCACAGACGAGGTGAAGCCTGAAAGTTTGTCCGAGGTATCGAAGAGTATGAAGGCAGAGCAGAGCGTTCACTGTGACGCACTTCCTGCTTCGGTTGATAGGAGAAAGCCCGGTGTGATGCCTATGACTTAACTTTAAATATGTAAAATAGCTTGTGCAGTACATATGTAGAGTTTTAGTTTTATCATGGTGCATTAATATGTTATATATTAATAATTTATTTTGTGTGTGCATTTACACAGGTTGATCAGTCATCAGGGGCAGAGCCAGATATTGTAACCACTTGAGGCTCAGCCCAAACTAAAGGGGGGGAATTTTTTTCCACTGATTTATGACAGCTATTTACGCTATTTTCAAGTCATTTGAGATAATATAATGCCTAAAAAATTGTACATCTTGAAGAAACTTGATGCTTGCTTAGAAAAAAAAAATCATCCTGTACAGCAGCGATACTCACCCACAGGCCAAATCTGGCCCATGTAGGGTGCTGGGTGGCCCCCCCTGCCATTTTCCAATTCACAATTATTCACACTGAGATTTTTTTTTAACTTTTGAGCCATCCCTGTATGACCAAAGTGAGATCTGCATCCGAATACTTGGCGTAAAGTCAAACACGTTCTCGGTGGGTGCTGGCCTCCGCCAGGGTTGTCCCTTGTCACCAATCCTGTTTGTGATATATTAATGGCCAGGATCTTAAGGCGCAGCTGGGGGGAGGGCAGGGTCCAGTTTGGGGACCTCAGAATTGCACCTCTGCTTTTTGCAGATGACGTGGTTCTGTTGGCTTCATCACACCGTGACCTCCAGCATGCACTGGGGCAGTTTGCAGCCAAGTACGAAGCAGTCGAGATGAGAGTCAGCACCTCCAAGTCTGAGGCTATGATTCTCTGCCTGAAACTGGTGGATTGCCCACTCAGGGTTGAGGGAAAGTTACTGCCTCAAGTGAGGGAGTTCAAGTATCTCGGTGTCTTGTTTATGAGTGAGGGTAGAATGGAGAGTGAGATCATGGATACAAGCTTGTATCCATGATCTCACTGTTAACTATTATCTGGGCCGCTCTAACTGCAAATCAAGGATCCAACACCAACTAAATGTGGTCCTCAGTGCTCTGAATTAAATATCAGACCAACCAAATTCAATTGTATTTATTCAATTATATTAGACTTCTTTAGGGAATAGCATGGATTCAGGGCTTCTGTGAAAGCATTCAGCATTAAGGGCTGGAGCGCTACAACGACCCTCCCCCAGCTCCGCCCCTGCAAGGATCAAGTTGGAGGCAATGCCTGATATTTAACAAAAAAGTCCATGAGGCAACCTTGGAGCATGTGACCCTGCATAAAACTGATGATATTCTATTTTGGCACATAATTATAAATATTGTTTGTCAGGACTGTAGGCGTGTCCATGATTTATTTAAATGAAATTTTAATTATATTCTGTATGATCCTGATGCTGTATTTAAATGAAAAATATGTTTTCATGGTTTGACAATTGCACTTTTTCACTGTCTCTATCACCTTAACACTGCAAACATATAATGTTTGCCATAATTAATCGTTATACAGCTTAAATCACGACAGCGAAAGTAAAACAAAGGGGGATAAAATAATTTTCTTAAGCAGTCACAGACAAAAGGAATAGTGGAAAAGAGCTTTTTTGTTTATAACGAAATACAAAAGTAACATGTAAACAACTTGTTTGAAATGTAGTTACACAAGGTTTTCTTTGTATCCATTAATAACTTGGCTTCAATCTGAAGTCATGGCTGTAGTTAACCATTATTTTTGTTTTCATTATATTACATAAATGTACATATGTCTGTTTAACAGCAACAGACTCAGTCCATATCACAGTTGTGTTAACTGCTGCCACTGACAGACTCTTTGACAGTGAGGGCTGGTGTGGGTCCTATGTGGGTCCAGATGTAGCCTTTTTCTGGTCGGATAGGGATGGTGGGGAATGGAGAGCTCCGGGACTTGAAATACTCAGAGGGCGCGTGACACACAAATTCCAGGAACTCCATCTTTCTGGGCAGATCCTCCTCTGGACCTAATACAGAACAGACAGTTCTCAACATGTCACATAAAGGACCTAAATATTTTCAAACTTTTTATTTTTCATTGCTCACCAACGATGTACGTCCCAGGATCAAACAGGTCCTTTGGGCTGGCCTGTGTGGGGATCAACCAGGTCAGTGCAGCACTCTTTTCACAGTACTGGTCCTGGACGAAGCCTCGGATCTGAGCGTAGTACGACTTCCCGTCTTCCTCATCTGTTACCTTGATCACATCTCCTGTCTGGTAGTAAACACCCTGAGGATACAAATAGAAACACTGCGGTTTACAGCCTTCTTTCTCACATGTATCACAGGATGAAGGTTTAGTACAACAGTAACAGTTGCAATTAGATGATGAAAACATATCAGGAAATATTTTCAGATGAAAATGAGGTAGATGAGAAGATGATGATTCAAGATTACATTTGCTTGGTAAGTATAAACACCATACCTTATAAAATACTGATTCTGACGTGATGATTGTTGCAACTGATTCTGGTGCTTTGATTGGCTGAAGAAAGAGATCACACACACACTGGTCAGATACATAGATTCATGTTACAACACAATAGCGAGAGTGTAACTAAAATAGCTGATCTCCAACTTACATTTTTGAGTTTGAATATGTGTCTTCTCCCCTTTCCTTTTGTTGACACCTTCTTTTCAGATGCAGGAGCTTTGTACTTGGTGCTTCTCAGCCGTGCCGACCTCCTGTGGATCTCCTGCTTAGACTAAGAGTGACACAAGTATTTAAAGGAACAGTTAACCCCAAAAATAACTATTTATGAATAAACTAATCATGCAATGTTATCTTTAATTTGTGAGGAAAAGTTTGAGTTCTGTTTTTGCGCAGTACTTCCAAAACACGTGCATATTAGCTGAAAAAAATCTTACTGTTTAACCCTGAACTAAAAGTGAAACAAAGCCAGACTCCAGTACTAGTAAGGTTTTTTTTTTTAGCTAAAATGCATGTGTTTAGGAAGCACTGAGAATACGACTGGATTAATGAAACTTGAATTATCCTGCACAAGTTGTGTGAGAGTTTGTAAACTGATGTTTTGATATAGTTTTGCTGTTCGTTAGTGGTCCCCGATTCGTCAATAAATCAATATGTTCATCGTTTTCCGTGGGAGCATGAGAGAAAAACAGTGTTTGAGGTAACATGGCATGACGAACTGATATACAGATGGTCATTTAGTGGATGAAGTATCACTGTAAGCTGCAATTCAGCTCAATTTGCCCACCCAAAATAAAGAAACGTCCATCATAATGTCACTGAGCTCGAGTTGATGGCCTTCCAAGTGCTTGACCTTATTGACCCATTTGTCTAAAGAAGAAAGACATCCTGTATGCAGTCCTATAAATCAAAAAAGAGTAGCTCAATATCTCATTTGTAAAGCTGGAAAAAGCCAATGTCTTGATTTAAGGTGTAAGTAGCTATCAAGACAGCTACTTTCTGTTGTGGCCCTTCAATCTACCCTGACCTTCAATGATTTGGTGAATATCTACAGACACAGACAATGGTCTTGCTAAAATGGAAATCAGAGCATCAATACTGTAACTGAAGAAAACATCCTCATATCCCAGCAAAGTCACCACAGGCCGCTCTGAGATCCATTATAATCACTAAGTCCGTTATGTTGTTGTTCAGCCTCAGGAGTTACTTCTTTAAATCTACAGCTGTAATCACCAGTATGTGGACTTTATTTAGGAGTGGGGGTTCCCATTAAAATAATAATCTGAATACATGGGAACTACTGTTTATAAAAAGCACATTTACAGACAGTGACTGACCTGCTTTCCCCCGCCATTGCTGGGCTGAGTGTTGGAGGACATGGAGGGTCCTGATGCTCCGCCGCTGCTGCTCTTCCCTGTGCAGTTGTTGCAGAGGATCTCCCCCTGGTTTCCTTTCTTCCACATCGATGAAGAGTTAGTTTTGCACACAGCACAGCACGGTTTCAGACCCAGCGGCATCGTTGGTGGTCAGAAAACGATGCCCGGGTACGAAGAAATTAACGTTAGTGCTCAACAATGAGATGATGGCTGCCCGTTCAGCTCCTGCTAACTGTAATAACACACTGACGTGACTCAAATAAATAACAGAGACAGAGAGAAATATATTTCCTTTGTGCGACAGATAGTCTTTAAACGACTGGCTATGACATTAGAATAATGACGGTATTCTGGACGGCATCAAATTGAAAGCTGGATTGTTTATATTTGCAGCCAAATCACCGCCATTGCTAATGCCGCTGTTTCTTCTTCGCCTCTTTTGACGTCAGCTCTTCTTCGTTGGTTTGCGATCTCCTCCGTAAAGCGCCACCTCTGGACTGGAGGAGAGCGCGCAGAACTCAACGTGTACTAAACTAGGTTTACTGTTTAATAAATTATAACATAAAAAGAGAATACACAGTTTGGTCACAAAAGAAAACAGGGCAGCAATGTGATAATAACATGATTTTTTTTTTACATTCTTTGTTGGAAAAAGAAAAAGAAGAAGAAGAGGAGGAAGAAGAAGAAGAAGAAGAAAAGAAGAAGAAGAAGAAGAAGAAGAAGAAGAAGAAGAAGAAGAAGAAGAAAAAGAAGAAGAAGAAGAAGAAAAAGAAGTAGTAATTAATCCCGGGGGGATTTTATGTTCAAATTCATTTTAAAAAATACAAATATAAACCGATACACTTGCGACAACAAATAAAACACAAAATAAAAAATAAGAGGGCAAGAAACAAGTGTCATATGCCTTATAATATAGGCTACAAAATGAGGAAGGAAGGGGGGAAGGAAGGAGGTATGTAGGAAATGACGGACGGACGAATGAAGGTGTGGTAGGGAAGGAAAACTGGATTTTGTTCTTTGATTTCCTTAAGTAGGCAAAGAAATAGTTTTTTATTAAAGTGTAATGTAGGCTCTATTTTTTAAAAGTGGTGTACATCTTATGAAGAAATTATCTTCATAATTTTTTGTGTATCAGTTATTTTTTATCAGTTTTTTACCGGCAGCATTTACTTGTACTTTTACTTAAGTACATTTAATATCATAAAAATACTTTTGATACAGTAAATATCTGTTAAATTGAGACTTTTACTTTAGTAACATGCTGATACTACGAAAGTAATTTTCTGGTGATAAGTGTGGCTTTCAGGTACTTTATCAACCACTGAATAAGACCGTAAAGTTAATAAATAATTAGGTATTGTGCTCATAATGTTTTTGTTAGAGCACTTCTCTTTTAATATATTAGTTATACCAATATGTGTATTTTCATAGCATACCGTGGCTATGGATACAAGTAAAAGTAAGGTGGAAATGAAATTATGATAATAATTATAATAATAATTAAACATTTTTTTAGTTATAAAGACAATAATTCTTAATAATGAGTAACTCCATCCAGCAGGTGGCGGTAATACAGTGTAACGGCCGCCAGCTACCGTTAGTGTGAAGAAGAAGAAGAAATACGTCACCGTTCAAAACAATACTTGAAGTTCCGCTTGTCTCGCGCCGTGTCCTCATGAAGATGTCTCAAAACACCCCCGACAAAGACGACCAAACGTCGGCTAACAAAAAAGTAATCTCCCTCCCAATCTCCAGAGTGAGGCTGATAATGAAGAGCTCGCCGGATGTCTCGAGCATCAACCAGGACGCTCTCTTCCTCACCACCAAGGCGACAGTAAGCTGCAGTTTAATGCTAAACCACCGCTTCACTGAGCGCTGCTAATTAACAGCTCATTCATCTGCTGCTGCTGCTAACAGGGGTTAGCTCGCTGTTAGCTTCTGCGGTAACTGTACATGTAGCTGCTGCTGTTTCAATTTGAGCTCCACTTCCTGTGAGTTTCTGCTTCACTGACTTGTGTCGTGTTGTTGAAGGAGCTGTTTGTCCAGCACTTGGCTCTGGCTTCATTCAACAACGGCTCCGGGAAGGAAACCAACTCTCTGTCATACAGCGACCTGGCTAACACCGCAGAGGAGACGGAGACTTTCCACTTCCTAACAGGTGAGACCAAACAACAGCCAGATAGACCTACAGGGACTGTCTGCAGTATGCAGTGGTGATCACTATTAGGGTTGGAAATTAATTTTATGTCCACCTGCTACTGTGGCTGGTGGATTTCAAAACCTATTAGCCACTCAATAGATTGCAGTTGTTGTTTTGGCTGGTGAGTGACGGAAATCTAGCTGCCTCTTGCATATTAAGGATAGTGGCTGGTGCTAATTTTAAAGGGTAAATTTAACATTTTTCAGCTTGAACCCTATTCTTCACATGTTTTTGTGTCTATGTGACTAGTGGACACATCAGGTTTTGAAATTGGTTCAGTACTGTGTAAGTACTGAATCTCAGAGATAGAGCTTGGGCATCTGGAGGGAGCTCAAAATAGAGCCGCTGCGTTGAAAGGGGTCAGTCAAAGTGGTTCGGGCATCTGATCAGGATGCCTCCTGGGCACCTGCGGGCACGTCCCACTGATAGGAGGCCCCGAGGCAGACCCAAAACATGCTGGAGAGATTGTACACCAAACAACCAAAACATAAAAACCCGTGGTTGGTAAAGTGAGTAACATTGATCATTTTGTTACAATGCAATGTTCTGCTGGGAAACCTTTGGTCATGGCATTCATGTGGTGCCACTTGACGCCCTCCACCCCCCACACACACACACAGCAATAGTACTTCCTGACGGCAGTAACCCCCCAGCAGGAAAATGCACCATGCCACACTGCAGAAACTGCTCAGGAATGGCTCAAGGAACATAACAAAAAGCTAAGGGCATCGACCTGGCCCTCCAAATTCCCCAGATCCAAATCTGATCGAGCATCTTGGGACGTGCTGGTACCTCAGTGGTACACCTAATCCATGGTGGGGCCTCCCTGGATCGGTCTTGTCTCTGACATGTCAAGGCATGGACACATGACCTCTGGAAGGTGCCCCGTGGTGTCTGGCACTGGGGTGCTGGCTTTGGATCATTTGAGACCTGTCAGTTGTGAGGTGGGGTACCAGCACTTCCCAAGATGCTCAATCAAATTGGGGTGTGGGAGATTTGGAGGCCAGGTCAACATCTTTAGCTTTTTGTCACCTCCCTCAGGCCATTCCTGAGCAGTTTTTGTGGTGTGGCATGGTGCTTTTTTCTGCTGGAGGGCCACTGCCATCAGGGAGTGCCGTTGCAGTGAGGTTAGGGTTACTTAGGCCACAGCGGTGTTTGGGTGTGTGGAGGGCATCGAGTAGCATCCACATGAATGCCATGACCAAAAGTCTCCCAGTAGAACAAAATGATCAGTGTTACTCACTCCACCTACAACTGGTTTAAAAGTTTTGGCTGATCGGTGCAAATAGGACTAATAGATAAACCTAACTCACTCTAATAACCATTTTCCTAAAACCTCTTGGTGCATGAGACTGTAAATATGTGGTTTCATGCAGAGATAGGTTTTATGTAGGAATATACTGTAACCACATACTTAAAAATTACCTGCAATGTTTGACTAAGAAAAAGATAATTTGTCCAAAAGTCTGCCTGAAATTTAGTTAAAAATGATCTTGAAAAGTTCTTTAAAGCGTTCAGTTTAAGTTTCTTATACCCATAGACACCTGTTTTCTCTGAAACTCTAAAATGTTATTCCTTTTGTCCAACCAGCTCGTTATTGTAACTGAACTGGTATTTTATGAGTTTGATTTATTTCACTGTAATAAATATGTCAGTGTTTATGTGCGGTTCATTTTCCTTCTGTTTTTTCTTTTTTTTTCCCCCTCTGTCTAAACCTTTTTAATGTGAACAGCATTTGTTGAAGTAGAATCTATTATTAAGTTACCACATGTACTAGAACCAAGTATTTTGAAGGAACAAAGTGTTTCATTGTAAAGTGAAATATCAAGTAGTTTAAACAATATTCAACAAGTGGGCAGCTTCTTCTTGCTCTCGATGAATTCATTCTGGCACACTGACCTGCACCCTCTTTGGCAGGCTTGCAATGGTCGTATATGGAAGTTGCTGTAATCTTGATTATTTTCCTGCAGCAGTTTTTGTTGTAAACTCACCTCCTACAAGGGGACAAAATTTGCTTTCACGATCTGTTGCCATTACCATTGCTTGGACATTCAGACGCTATAAACACTCTTTCACAGCTCGTCATGTGGCTTGGTCGGTATTGACAGTCCGGGACAACATTGTACAACATCAAGTTTAACACAGTGTAATACTCTCTTTTTATAGATATCCTGCCTAAGAAGATCTTGGCTCGAGATTATCTTAAATCTCTGGAGCAAATGCAAGAGGATGACGCAGACTTTTAAAAATGACGACGGCTGCATTTCACGTCTGGACAGATGTTATCAAATGTACATGTCCTGTCTTTCATTGAGAGCACTGGCAGAAGAGACACCCTAAACTGTCTCAGTGCTTTGAAATACATTGACAGAGTTCAGCTGTAGGGCTCAGACGAGACATTAGTGGACATGGCACTTAAAGTAAAGCCACGTAGGGCAAATGTGAAATCAGAGGAGAACACACAGAGTCATAAAGGAACATAGAAGTTGTACTGTATGTCTAACATTAATAAATATAATCAATATTTGTTTCAGTGGCCTGAACAAAGCAGCCATGTATAAATCATATTGCAGTCACAGATTTCAGAACAATTTTTCATTTGGCCCATATTCCTCAACTATCCTTGAAGGTTTTCTGGTAAAGAGCTGCAACAATGTTGATTAATTAATTAGTCTATCAAATTGCCAACCATTTTGATAATCAGTTAATCTTTTCAGTCATTTTTAAGCAAAAATATTAAAGATCTGCTGGTTCTAGCTTCTTAAAAATGTAAGAATTTATTGCTTTTCTTTGTCATTTATGATTGTAAATGATGTACGATGTGGTAAATGTATGACAGCCTTTGGGTTTTGGATTGTTTGTTGGACAAAAGAAGCAATTTGAAAATGTCAGTTTGAGCTCTGGTATATTGTGATGAGCATTTTTCACAATTTTTGTGACACTTTAAAAACCAAACGATTAATCAGTTAATGGTGAAAAGAGCCTGCAGATTTACCGATAAGGAAAATAATTGGTAGTTGCAGCCCTATTCTAGTAGCAGTGTCTCATAAATGTGCTTGTTTTGCATGCACAACAATCAGAAGGAGTATGACAAATGTTCTCAACAGCTTGCAGGCCTGTTTGGACTCACTCCATGTACCAGACCAAGACCCAACGCACAGCTGGTGCACAGACGTCTCAGCTTCTGAGTTATTGCCTTTAAAACATGATTGGGTGAACACTTTATTCTAGTGGTGCTGCCAAACATTGATTTCAAAGTGAAAGATGCTGATGTTACTGATTTTGTGTTACACACGATAGTTGTTTTTGTTCAGGATATTGTCATGTTTGAGTAGTTTATCATAAATACTTGAAAGTTGTTTTAATCAAAAGTACAAATACCTCTTTTTTTCCAGCTTAACTACAAAGCACCTGAACATGCTAAGTCTTTCCAAATGAAAATTCACACTCAGCCTGATAGATGTGAATATTTAAAGTGTATATAACAGCTGACCACCTTACAATGCATCGTCCTCATGAATTTACAAATTAATTGTTTAGATTTGATATTAAAATAAAGATTCATGCTGTCTAATATTCATGTTGCACTGCATTTATTTTACACCACAACTTTTGAGAGATAGAAAATGCAGTTTATTAATGCTGAATGATGTGTTACACAAGCCAGTTTTCCATTCCAAGCTGCACAAATGTCTTCCAGTTTTACTAGAGGCTGTCAGTATGACCGTGAAATCTCCATGTGGAGCATGTCCGCAAACTGGAAATACAAAACGTGATTTAGCAGCTACATGATCTCCCTGACAGTGTGAGGTTTAATTATCTGCTGATTCAAGGTTACACGTTACTTGTAGGTGCTTTGTTTTGTCGTCATACTACATACGTACATAATCCTGAGCATGCATGCATTTGCTACATTACTGCACAATACATATATATATATATATATATATATATAAATACAGCTCAAATAAGGCGACTGGTCTTCGTCACTGTAGGATGAGTTTGTTGAGTCTAAACTGCATGTTAAGCAGAGTATTCTCTAAAGTAGAAAACTTATTCTCCAGGATGTTTGCCATGTGCTCTCTTCCCTCTATGGCACCCCTTGTGTTGGCCAGATGCTCCTTCATGCTGAAAGAGATGACAAATGAACAGTTAATTTCTCTTTTACACACTACTTTGCATACGATGCTGTCCCTCCTGAGTCATGATCCTAGAATTTCTGACTTTGATACAACACCTTGAAAATGATCAATATGTCTTTTTCAATACCATGAGGAAAAACTGACATTTTCATTCATTTTTTGTAGCTGCTTATCCTATTGGGGGTCGCAGGGGTGCTGGAGTCTATCCCAGCTGACATTTGGCGAGAGGCAGGGTACACCCTGGACAGGTCACCAGACTATCACAGGGCTGACAACCATTCACACTCACATTCACACCTACAGACAATTTAGAGTCACCAATTTACCTGCATGTCTGTGGACTGTGGGAGGAAGCCGGAGTACCCAGAGAAAACCCACACTGACACGGGGAGAACATGCAGACTCTACACAGAAGGGCTCCCCCACCCTGGGTTCGAACCAGGAACCCTCTTGCTGTGCGGTGACAATGTTAACCACTGCACCACCATGCTGCCTGACATGGAGGTCGTGCTTGTCAATTTTGAATTAAAAGATAAGAAGGTTATGACATGAGGATGAGTTTTCCCTGTAGCAGAGAGCAGCAGAATAACTGTTGTACACATTAACAATAAGAGAGAGAGAGAGAGAAAGCACCAGTATTGAAACAGTGTTCAGACCGGATATGTATCAATGAATTTATATTTTTGACAGCACTACCCCAAATTCATCACTGTCCAAGTAACAAGCGTGTTCTTTCACATCTAATGGAGAGAAAGCACTGAATTGCATTAATTCTCTCCAGACATTTTAGTGCCAGAGCCTCGTCGCAGCCAGATGTCCCGACAGCTGACTGTTGGAAAACACTTGAAATGACTCAGCTGCTTGTCTGGATTTCCACTCTGTCTTCTTTGGCATTCAAGCTGCGTTATGTTTAGGCCAAACAAGCAACACTGATCCAGGGTTCCTGCCTCGCTAACAATTATTTGGAAATAATCCCGCTGCTGGCCTTGGATCAGGATTTACCAAAAATTTAATTAATTCGTCTCTGCACAGTGGGGCTTGTAGCTGTGTTTTGTGACTGATCTCAGGGAGGTAAGGTTTTAATATGCAACGACAGAAAGTCAAACCACTAATTTACACTATGGAGCTGCACCTAGGCATTAAAGAAGAAATCAGGGGGTATGTATTCATGTTATTCCTGCTTCTTCAGACATTAGATCAGAGTAAATCTTTTCTTTAAATCACTAAAACAAAAGTCTCAGCCCCCTCCTCTTCCCTTTATCAGTCCCTTTATTTAAAGGTCTTGTATGTAGGATTTATTGGCATCTGGCGGTGGGGGAGGCAGATTGCAACCAACTGAAACTTCTCCTGTCTGCCAAGCACGTAGGAGAACAACAGTGGCCGACGCAAAACACAAATGGCCCTATCTAGAGCCAGTGTTTGGTTTGCTGTTCTGGGCTACAACATGGAGAACTCTGTGGAGGAGGACCCACTCTGTATGTATTGTGAGGTAACAAAAACACAAGGATTCTTATTTTCAGGTGATTATACACTAATGAAAACATAGTAATGGATATTATATTCCATTTATGCCAATATACCCCCCTAAATCCTACACACTGGACCTTAATTCAATGAAATGGTCCATGGACGTCTGTTTCTCACCTTGTGAGGACCCCCCGCTCCGTCCCCTCTTTCCTCTTCTCCTCCAAAGAGACAAACACCTTCTCCATGGTCTCCATAGTTTCCACCACACTCTGGTGGTCTGAGATGATCCCCTGGACTTCCTCTCTGGCTTGATGTTCATAGGAGAGCCCTCCCTCCTCCACCCCGCTGGTGGTGGACACAGCCTGCAGGGCGGCCCTGTTCTGGAGAACAAGCAGACGGGATTTGGCAAACTCCTTGGGTCCTGCTATGTTTTCCCAGCAGATCTCAGACGACGGTGGTAACCAGAAGCGTTGGGTGCAGTTGACTGGTTTTCCTGGGGTCTCTGTTACGAAGGGGCTGTCAGCAGGGAAGCTGTGGAGCAGGTGCAGAAGGGATGATCCAGAGCCCCACTCCCAGTCCTCAAGGTCTGGTTCCCCGGACTGTTGTTCAGGGGGAGAAGTAGGAGGAGGCCACGCTGCCCCTGCACCCTGTGCTGGGAAGCAGACCCCCAGCAGCAGGAGGGAGCAGGACAGGCAGAGCATGGCCCTGCTCACTGCCCCCTGGAGCATCTCCAAACTGGCTGAAATATGAAGTACGAGGCACAATCAGACTTGTGGAGCAGTATTCACACACACACACACACACACACACACACACACACACACACACACACACACACACACAGCTGTAATGGCTGGAAAGGCCATTTCTTGGCGTCATGACAGACCTTATCCACTACAAATTTTTTCCACTGTGGTCTTTTCCTGTGACAAAGCTATTGTTTTATTCACACTGCAGGTCTCCTCTCGTCATAATGATAACATCATCAAAATATTTGCACAATCCCATGTTATTCCATGAGACTGAATGTGCGTGAGACCGAGGAATGAAGATTTTGACAGGCTGGTACATCTAAACTTTTATTTCTAAACTTAAAAACCGAGGGAGCAGCTTTCATTTCTTATCAGCATTGGAACGAGGGATTTGGGGGCCTTTCACCAGAAAATTCAGAGCATAATTTCCTACATTCTGGTGAGTTTCTTTGCACCAATATGTACATTTTCTGCATCCACTTATATTGTAAATGTCTTTGATTTTGTCAAAATAAAAGTCCTTTGCTACTTGTATGTTTTTATTGGGGGGTCCCTGCCTCCCTCTTGAAATCTACACCCATATTAAATCTACACCTTTTTTAAAAACAACAATGGGACTTTGAAGTGGTGTTAAACTGTCAGTACAGGGAAAATGTGATTTTACCTTCAAAATAAAAGTGTAAATTATCTTAAGGTTAATAAAGAGAATAAAAAGCTTAATTACACCCTCACTACTATCATATTTGTCCACTAAGAATGACTATTGTCGGCACAGTGATGTACACACTTCTAAAAGGCTGCGGGATACATGTTTGTTTTATTTCTTATATGATTTCCGGAAGTTTTACTCTCACTTTGGTAGCTTCATGGTAGAAAGTTAAAAGAGTGACGGCGCACAGCAGCAAATCCGCAACTCCTGCTCACTGCAACAACTTAAACTCATTCAAACATCTTTCATCTCATTTCCTTTCATCAGTTTCTCTCATGTGTTGTGTGTGTATTGTGTCTTACCTTGCAAAGAAACCCCGGCGACGGAGCAGTGTGTGAGTGCTGCGACGCTCCTCTGGTGCCTGAAGTCGTCGGAAAAAATGAGTCGTTGACTTGCAGCCTGTTACATGCGATGTGAATCACTATTTACTGGCCTGGTAACAGCAGTCAGGAGCAAGGATTTTCCCCTCAGAGTCTGTGGAGTAATTGAGGGAAAGTTAACACAAAGAGCGTCAAACACTTGCAGTGTGGCTGGGAATGATCCTGATTTGCAAGTGCAAAAATACCAGACAGGCATGTAGGGAGGAGAAAGAGTCTATTGCAGAGCTTTTCTGTAATTTATTCCTACCTAAAAAGTGAAACCAAGTTTACATGCTGGATTGTACTATTTTGGAAAAAGTGTTAATTTGCAGCCTTTTTGTTCCTCTAGACTTCAGTCAGTGAGTCTGTGAGAGCAGTAGGAGGTGTGATGCTCCTGGAATTTATGAGCCATTTTACAATGTCCTGAACACAACCAGCCAGGCTTGAATTTTAAACTCAAAATATCTTAATCATCTCAGCATCATGCAATAATACTTGTGCACTGAAACACTTTCTCACCGATTCAGATATGCATCTTTAATTCTGCTGTAAACACAACAGCTTTAAAATATACCCAAACTTGTTTTGTCCCCAAGATTAATTCACACCATCTGTGTTTATTTATTGAGTCTTTTGAATGGCCAGAGAATGAGGTTTACACCCTGACATAATCAACAAGGAATGGGAGACGTATTTTGGCACAGAGTACCAAGGGTGTTGTAATGTTAGGGGAGGAATGAACACAAGGCACACACCATCAATCTTGAAGGATGTGAATCTAAAGAAAGACTGTAAAACATGACATGTAGCTTTAAAAGGAAGTTTTCCCTCATCACTGTCGCACTGTGTGCTCACTCTTGGTGGAAATTAATTTAAATTGTTTGGTTTCCGTGAATTAAAAGAGTGTGGTCTAGACCTGCTCGGCTACACGAATGTGTCC
The DNA here is from genome assembly GCA_019142605.1 of Cephalopholis sonnerati. Taxonomy (NCBI): domain Eukaryota; kingdom Metazoa; phylum Chordata; class Actinopteri; order Perciformes; family Serranidae; genus Cephalopholis; species Cephalopholis sonnerati. The sequence continues at coordinate 25,030,510 of JAGQAX010000014.1, read as the reverse complement.
TAGATAACTTTTGTTATGATTTGGCATTATATAGATAAAAACTGACTTGTCTTGACTCCACTCTTAAAAAGGGTGGGACTGAAAAATGTGGTATCAGATGAGTCCTGTCCACACAGATACTTTGGCTCTGGTCTAGAGCTGGTGGTGGCAGACAGATGTTGTTTTCAGGTCCTGCTATTGATTTTCAAACCATTTGGAGAGCAAAGAGTAGATGCTAAGGTTTAGAGTTTCATTCAGATAAGAAAAAAATCCATGTTTTTTGGCTCAGTTATGAAATAAATCACGTGGAAGAGCCAGAAAAAACATCCCAGTTACAGTTAATGTTTTGCATTTGAAATGAAAGAAATGACTCAGTGAGGTTAAAGTGCCAATTTTCAGATTCCTACACAATTACAGTGCTCAGCCAATCAGGATATACCAACTGTAACACATCAAACACACCAGAACAAAGAAAACAGGCTCCACAGCAGAAGAAAGAGAACAGGCACAGTCTAATATGGTCACAAGAAACACCCACAGCACATATAAGAGGCTGTAAATGTATACTGATCTATCTATGCATTATGTTAATTATATGTAACTGCTTTCATAATTCTCCCAAAAAGCTCAGAACTGTCTTCTAAAGCCATTTTTTTGGGTATATTCACATATAAACCAATTGCTACAGAGTGTTTTACAATCTGTAAAACACATGACACTCTTTTAAGACCGCTGAGTTGGACACAAAAATGATTATTGTTACGAGGGAGGGATCCTTATACCAGGATTGACATTCAAATAATGCTGTACATTTGATGAATATAAAACAATCGGTGAAACAGAATAAAGAGCTTAAATAGCTGGTGATCTCTCTGCACAGGAATAGGCAGTGTCACTGTAGCCTCAAGAGGTGTGCTCATAAACTGATTCCAGTAATTTTCCAGTTTAGACCAACACAATCACAATGAAAAAAATGCATCAGGAGTTATACCCCAGAATTGTATTCCCTACAGTGTTGTCCAGCCTTTCCTGATACATTAGCCATGAATCTGAGCAGACAAAATGTTCCTTAAGCTTAAATTTTGCAGTTTGTTGTGGTACTTGAGGTCAGTCTTGGTCGTGAGACCAGCTTTTGAAGGTCTCGGTCTTGGACAAACAAGATTTGGGATTTTATTCCAAGATGGGCTGAGATCACACCACCTGGGGATATCACTGAACTGTCTTGTGCAAAAAACATGTTGAATGAAAATGGTTAATTTGATTTCAGCTCCTCAGTGTTAAATGTGTTGGCTCATAGAAAACAAAGGAAATTTCCCACACATAAAATTCACCTCATATATATCAGGTCTATCAGCAATGATGACTTGAGGTCAACATTGATTTGATGGTCTGAAGGCATCTTCATGTGACAGAATAAAGCAATGATGACTTGAGGTCAACATCCATGTGCTGGTCTCAAGACAACATCATATAACAGAGATAACTAGCTAGCATGCTAACTAGCTGGTTAAGGCTTTCTACTAATCAATTGCTTTATCATTTAAGTTCTCTTTCCTGCCTTCACGCTATGCTGGCCTATCATTAAAGTCACAAAAAGCTCATAAAATAATCTTTAAAAAAGGATCGTCTTGGTTTATCATGGACTTTAGATTGGTTCCCCATAAGACTCACTTCCGTTAAGTAATACTTACTGTCACCAGGGACAATCATGGAAAAAATTAAGTATCAAGTGGTGGGCTAGCGCGCTAACGCTAGCATGCAAATCTTAGCATGCTAATGCTAGTCCGCTCCGGCTAGCCCACTAACTAGCAACCAGAAACAAACATCTATGACTCACTGTCCCTGTGACAATCCAGACAAAGAATAAAATTTCTTGTAGCGGGCTTTCTAAAATGAGCAGGAATTAAAATTAAGAGTTTTCTGTTATGATAAAGGAGTTAATACAAAGCAGCTAGCGCCCTAGCTGACTAACTGCTAGCTCACTGTTGCAAGCTAATGTGAGCTTATTTCCATGGTGACAAAATACTAACACTGAATATAAAAATCAAATATATATTTTAATGTCTGTAGTAGCAGACTTGTGTAAACTAAAGCAAAACTTTCAGGTTTGGTCTTGTAATTTTCCTCTTTGAACAGCCATTTTGTAAATATTTCAGCACTGGCAGCAGGGCGCTCTTTGATGACATCACAAACGTCGATCCCAAGTTTATCACACAAAATGTTGTTTCCAGGACAACAACCAGTTGGCAAAATCAGGAAATGCCTAACCCACCTCATCAACTACCACAACACTGTTTCATGACATGTCTTCATGCCTCTAACATATTTAAACAATCTCAGTTGGGAAAATTAGTAATTTTATAACCCATAGACATACAACGTCACTTGTTCGACATGATGGTTAGTCTCAATAATACATTATGGTCTAAATACTGATGGACTGCACAGAGCTAAGTTATCCTACAGTGACATCTAGTGGTGAAAACTGGAAATCGCTCTGAATCACTCCTGTGTCCCTCCCCAAAAAATGAAATTTCATCTGCTTGTTGTGAGTCCATGCAGGACATTTTATACTGTTATTTATGTAAACATGGGCTCAAATCCAGATAATCCCGTGCACGTGTGTACAGTTTACAATAAAGCTAAATTTGGTTAAATTCCTGGACATAATTTGACACAAAATTCCATCACAGTATTTTATATGTTTGCAGTATTTATATAGTTATAGAGCACAAGTCATGTCAGTGAGGGGCGGGGATCACCGCGGAGCTCCTCCCTCCTCCAGGCTGCCGTCACCGGGGCTTGTGGACCGGAGCAACTCGGCACCAACAACCAGCCGCCGGCTGCTCCTCCGTGCTGAGTGAAGACTCGGTGCAGCCAGGAGCCTCCCCGCCGTCTCCGCCCGTCATTTCTCGCGGTCCACGGTGAACGACATGGCCTCCGACGGCATGGACGAGCGATCTCCGCTGCTGTCGGGTCCCGACTCCGAGAACGTGACCCCCACTGCTCCCCCGTACCTGCAGGATTCAAGTCCCCGAGGTAAACACACGACATGTAGAGAGCCCCCGCCGCCTGCATGCTGAATCATTTTTGGGCGTATCGAGTTTGTGCGTAAATAAAACTGCAGCATTGCAAGGCAAAGCAAGGGCAATCAATCGGCAGCTGAGGGAAAGGTGGAGCTTGCACTGTGAGAACTGGAGCAGTGGGTTACAGAAGAGGGGCCTACAATAACAGCGAGCTCTGTTTTTACTGCAGAAATGCTCTCATCACGACTCACTGGGGCCTGGGATGTTGTGTGTCTTCACCAAAATACATGGTACGAGTCGTGATGTGGCACCAGGAGGCCTCATTGTATGTGGGCTTTAATGTTGTTGATTGACGAGGGAGAGATGACCCACTGCAGATGAAGGCAGCCTAGCAGCCTTTTGTCCCAGCTGCAGATTGACAAAATGCCCAGATGTGACCAAACCCACAGTAAAGGCTTGACTCAGACGTCATAATGTTACATCTAGCTGTCAGCCTGCATGGAAACTGGACTATAAACAACAAATATTTGGGCTTGATCTCACAAAGACAGCTTGAATCTATTCTAGCATCTTCAGCTCAGCCCTTAACATGTGCATGTACACCCACAGTGTCCACATTTTGCTTTGTAAACAGCTGAATGTAGGTTACAGCACCATAATGCATGCAGGGCTGAGTGACCCAGACCCAGGCAATTACAGCACATAAATCCTCAGTCCACCCAGTCTAGAAGCCTCCGTCTCGACTGGCCTTTGCACCTATTTCAGTCTGATTCTGAATTAATTAAGCAGGAGATCCCATTTTAAATCCAGAGACACACATGATCACACATGTCTTCTTGCTGGAGGCTTCACTTGAGAGAAGTTCCCTCGTTCCTACAACAAACATGCAGATCAGACTCTCATATCAAAGGATTATGTTTTGTTTTAAGTAAATTTAGCTTCAGACACTGCTCACAAAGGTCCTGCTGATTGTACCGTCTTGTTCTGGGCTCATAAGACACAACATTTCTTCGCCTTGGCACAACGCTGGTTTTTCTGCAAATGAATGGATTCATTGACCGTGTAATACTCTTTGCGGAGCATTTCAGGACAATCAGCTAATATCAAGCAAACAAAATGTGGAAAAATGAACATTTTTGTTGTTCTGAAGCGGCCTAATCTCGCAGAGTTCATATTCCACCAGCGGATTATTCATAAAGACTTTAACGCTGGCTGGATTGTAATAACCTGTGAACTGACAGCCTGTTTGGATGTTAAAGCACTGACTGAGTAAAAGCTTAAATGAATGGCAGTAAATTTCATGGCCTAGTTTCCCCTCCCTCCCTCTCTGCAGTCTGGATTACGGCTAATTCTGGTTTCTCTGGTTTGTTTGTTGGGGTACAATCCTCCAATCAGCCAATTTGTAAAATGGATTAATTAGAGTTAAAGATGCCAAAACGCTGGGGTGTTTTCCCGAAACACAATGACTGAGACGGTGTTCTGACTAATAATGAACTGAGTGAGTGTGAGCCGTGATTAGGATTAAGTCAAAGATGTTATTTCACTGCATCTGTGCTGTATTGATTTCCTGAAAATCACCACAACCTGACAGTGGAGAATTATGACTCCTCTACCTGATGATAATATTCAGCTGTGTATCAGGTAGAGATTCACTGTTTGCTGTTATTCACAGTGTGGTGACAGTGCGGAGGGGCGGAGACCAATGACCTTGGCTGCATCTGAGTGGTTGGACTGGCACTGTGCTCGATTTTGTTGCCTCTTGCTCACATTTTTGCGCTTGAATGGCGGAATAAATTGACGGCAACAAAAGGCTGTGCCTTGACAGTGCTTTAATGTGGACAGTGATGAATTAATTTTTACTTTCACTCAGAGGCGTCACGGTTGTAGAAAAAGCTGTTCAAATACACAGTTTACCCTTTTGTGGAGTAGTAGGGTAAAATCATTGATGGGTGGAGTCAAGAATCTGCAACATTTATCCTCCATTTTTGCTTGTCAGGGAGGTGCTAGTTATCCAGGGCAACTGGGAAGTAGTAGTCTGGTGATACTTTCTAGTTTTCTTACTGTTGATAAGTCCCATGAAAAGACCAAAACCACACATTAGTTGATTCTAGTTGCAGGTGTTTCCCTTACATATCTCGTTCCTTGGTGCCGTAAAGCTCCATTGTTGTCCAAAAACTGTTAAAAACACATCAGTGAGGCAAACTGTTGCACGATTGACATGTTCCTTCTCTATAGTCAACATGGGGGCTGAAGTTTGTTGTTGTTGTTTGTTGCTGTGTTGTTGTTGTTGAGTCAGTCGCACATACAGTACATGGTTCTTCTGGCATATATAAATGTTAACCTGATGATAATGTCTCATCATATTAACAGCATTGCATTTTATTTTTAGACACTTGTCTATAGGTCATGATTACATGCTGTATATAGCAACAACGTAAAGCGGCGTTGCTGCTACCTCCTCTGTGGAGGGGTTGCCTCCAAAAAAGGAAAAACTTCAGCAGTGTGGAAGTGGTTCGAAAACCTTCAGTGGCACTACATCACACAAAGGCCACTTACTAAGCTTGGGCAGTATCTATTTTTGAATACCTATATACCTTACTGACATTTCACTGCGGTATACAGTGTATGACGTCATTTGTGTAAGGAAAAAAATGTAAAAGCTGTGCTGCTGGTGGTCGAAGTCATCGTAGCATGTATGACATTAGCCTGCACACTGTGTTTGTAACGTGCACTTGGTCAACTTAGACAAGTCTTGCATGTTTAAATACTAATGGCCCATAGAATACTGAATAGATAGGAAACAAGGGCCCTTCTTCCTGGAGGACCTGATGATACTTGTTGCCGTGGTAGATGCGACACATCAGTGGACTGAACGGAGATCATGCGTTGAATAAAATCCTGTGACTAACAAACTGCTTTTGTGGATCGCAGAGGTCATCTGAAGACACAGATATATATGGCAATTCTTCCAAACAGGGGCAGAGGCATTTTTCTTGTGCCACCAGTAGAGACTGACCTCTGGTGGCACATCTGTGAACTGCATCACCTCAAAACAGAATCTCTGTATTAGCTTAATAAAAAGAGCACGATATGGTATATGACAGCATTAAAAATCATATCTTCTAGGTTTCTAAATACCCTGTTATACTATAATACCTTAATACAGCCCAAGCCTGCCACAAATAGTGTTATTTAGCAACTGAAATGACCACGAGGCAAGATGCGCAATGATTTGATTTAGCTCAGGTGGCGACGATTGGTCAATAATTACCACATCGTTTGCTCACTTCATGGTAATAAATCAGCACAACATCAGCACACAAAACTTGTGAGCAATTGCAAAAATATTTTGCAATACCATGACGTTATTTTAAGGCCATGTTGTTCGCCTGTACACTGGAACTCCAAACGTGTATTAATCCGCCACTGAAAATAGTTCCAAACAAATATACTGTTAACTCCTGTTTGAGTAATATTTGATAGGAACTGCAGTGCCCAGACTTTTAAAAAATGTATTAACTTCAAATCTGTGGCTTGTTTTTAAGGATTTATGTTTTTAGTAGTAACTGACAGGCTGAGTGAGATAAAAAGTGCTGAGATGGACTAATTCCCTCTGCCATGAGGTTGTGTTTGTGGTTTATTTGTTTGTTTGTTTGTCAGCAGGATTACAAAAAACCTACTGGCCCGACTGAAATGAAACTTGTTGGAAGGGTGTAGCATGGGCCAAGGAGGAACATATTAAATTTTGGAGCAGCTCTGATTCACGGGGCCGATACACAAATTGTGTCTGTTTTTCGTTTACATTGTGAGATATGGAACTTGGCCTGGCGGAAGTCTGTGTTCACCGAGTGCCCTTCGAGTTCATTGTTTGTTTAATCTTTTCATGGGGATTGTTGACAATAAGAAAAGAGCCTTATCCTTTAATAACCTTAAAGAGATTTTTAATTTAATGCCACATGGGCAGCAGAAAGCATCCCTCACCAGCTTGTGTCTGCGTACGAGCTTCTCAGTCAGCCATTCTTCCTCACAAAAAAACAGTCACACAATGGCACCAGCTAGACAGGACGTGATGGTGGCTGTATGTTATGGTGCTAGTGGTGGTTGTAGTAGAGTGTCTTCTCGTCTTACCTCTGGCTCTGAGGATGGCCAGTGAAAACCTATAGCGGCTATATTCTGTTTCAGACGTGCATTAGGAGAACTTCACACAGCTGAGAGAGAAGCGAGTAGAAGCTGAGCCGGTGGTGGAGACCACAGAGAGGTGCTGATTGTTCTTTAATTCAAGGTGTTTAGGATCTTATTTCATAATGTTATATAATAATGTATGAATTAAGAACAGAATACGGTCATCTGATTACTCAGTGTTACAGTTTGGATGCATCACCATGTGCTGCCCGCACACAGTAGGAGTGTCCAGTCTTTGGCATGCTTCGGTCGTATTTCTAGCCACGTTTGCTCAGTTGTTGATGGGTGTCCCATCTGTCCCTGTGGTGTCAACTGTCGAGTGTCTCTGAATCTCAGAGCCAAGCTCGTTTACCTGTTAACTCGTCCCATTATCTCATTCAGAGTGACGGAAATTGGTCATTTGTCAGATTAGATGCCTCCTTTGTGTTCGGTCAGCTGACTTGGGTCAGGCTCAACAAAGACTTGATAATGCATCACAAGGGACTGTGATACAGGCCGCTGTATTACGGCATGAGTCATCTGTCCGTGGCTACATTAAATTATTATTGCCATTATAGATTAACTTATCGATCATTTTCTCACTTAATTGAATAATTGTGTGGTCTATAAGAAATGCCCTTCATGTTTTTTTTTTCCCTCGCAGCTCTTCTTATCTGAGGAGCTGGAACTGGCGACATTTGTAGCAGCAATTGAATACATCAACATTGTTGTAGATTAATTTTCTGTCGATTTCTAAATGCTCTAAGCTGCCTGAGCATTGTTGCCTGAGCTGTGCAGTAAATCTGTAGGCCTACTTAGGGTACTTATCTTTCATAAAGAATGTAGCTGGTTAGTATAATTGCAGACACATTTTATTTAACGTTGTTTCTAAGTGTTATATTTGATTGGGTTCTCAGTATTATTTGAATTTGCACAGTCATTGCTGCTAGATACTCAGACATTTTTGTTTCAGTAGCAAGTTACAACAACAAATAACTAAATTAATTTAACGTTCAAGGTTGAATTAAGAGATTTAATGGAGATTTAAAGTGACAGTTCACCCCAAAATCAAAAATACATATTTTCCACTTCCCTGTGAGGCTGCTTATAAATCTAGATTGTTTTGGGGTGAGCTGCAGAGTGTTGGAGATATTGGCTGTAGAGATGTCTGCCTTCTCTTCTGTATAATGGAGCTAGATGGCACTAAGCCGGGTCATGATTTCTGGGAAGAGACATTGCTGTTGAGTTTTTCAAATATATATTTTTTGGCACTTTGAGCACCACAAGCTGAGTGCCATCCATTTCCATTATACTGCAGTGAAGGCAGACTTATATCTTCGACGCACAGCAACCCACCTCAAAATAATCTAGATTAATAAACAGCACTACAGGAAAGAAGAGAACTATGTAGTTATGATTTTGAGTGACTTGTCCCTTTAAGTATGACATAGATTGTAAAGTATGCTCTAATACTACAGTAGTAGTAGTAAAGGTAGTGACTGTTGCAAAATCTATGGATTATGTGTATTAAAACCCTGAAAAACACATGGAATGTAGACTAATTACACGAGGTTAATGTGGGATTAAACAGGACAGAGTTCATTTGAATGGCTACTGTAGTTAGTTTACAGCAGCTTGTGTAGACTCTGAAAGACATTTTTTAAGTTTGGCCATTTGATCATGTTGATTGCACTCGTTTATGGACCATGACACACTAACCAGTGGCTTGGATCTTCTTTGTCAATCAACTAGAATAGTTAGGAGCTTTACACATGTTAATGTCGCTGCCCATCAAACTGATCCACCCCATGTATACAAGGTATTACAAGACATTACATATTACCCACAAATGCAGCTCAGACGTTACATCATAGCACAGAGATATCCTCAAAACGCCACAGCCTCACAACCAGAAGACTGCATCATATGTTACATGTAGTTTTTGTCTGCAGCGTGACACAGAGTGGATTTTATGGCACCACTTTAATAAAAGGGCCCATTGTTTCTTTCTTAAACATACAGTGGTACTCGTCGTACACAGGCTGTCATGGGTTTGCATACAGTATGTGAAGGAGGCGGCCTACCATACACTAAAAGCTATCAAGAGAAGCCAGTTATATGTGTTTATTGATCGAAGTTAGTGAAGATATCGTCTCAGGTTTTGGGTATCGTAATATCGTAAATGTTGTCTTTTCTTGGTTTTAAAGGCTGCATTACAGTGATTGATGTAATTTTCTGAGCTTACAAGACTGTTGTAGCTGTTCTATCATTTACCTTTATCCACGTAGTCATTGTTATCCACATTACTGATGATTAGTAATCAAAAATCTCATTGTGTCAACATTTTGTAGCAGCACAAATAGTCAATCCTACAGTATCATTACAGTGTCAGTAATGAGGTATTTGGTAAGAAAAAATATTGTGATATTTGATTTTCTCCATATCGCCCAGCCCTGTTTCAAGATGCATCAGATGTTGTTTACGTTGGGCAGCTTATTATGAAATTAGGGTCGCAACTAAAGATTATTTTCAATATGGTGCTTATTAAAAGCAGCAAATTCTTACATTTTAGAAGCTGGGAAACTTTAAATATTTGTCATTTTTGCTTGGAATATGACTCAAATGGTCGTTCAGCTGTCAACACAGTTGTTTAAACATAGTTATTTTACTGTCAATCAACTAAATGATTCATGTTTAAAGTCTTTACAAAGTGTATTTACACAGATTCAAAGACAAACACTTTGCACAGCAGTCTTCTTCCTTGTTTTGTTTCAGATCGGAATATTACGCTTAGATTATGACTTTGTTTGGTTTGTTAGACCCTTGACAGAAATAAGATTTTGTTGTGTCTTATCCACATAATGCACAGGCAGTTTATTTCCAAACACTACCCATATTACACAGTTTAATGTCTCGGGTAATGGCCAAAAATCTTAAGGATTCTAGTCCACAACATACTGTATTATATTAGACAGACAGACAGGCAGATAGATGGATAGACAAATACTCAGATAGACAGATCCTTTATAACTAAATGCAACAGCAGCTCACAGTATGTGTTGCATTTGAAGGTTTATTCTTGACCTTGGAAACACCAGTTTCATATCTTTCAACTGCATTTTGTGGCCTTTATGAACCGATGAAGTAAGAGGACCTAAGAACATTATTTAAGTGGCTTCTCCTAAACCCATTAGATATCTCTTATGCCATTACTGCACATACTTTATGTTACAAAATATCAACTCAATTTCTACTGGCCTCTTGTGACATTATAATGTAGAATGATTGTTTTTGAGTTATGTTGTTCATCTAAACAATTTCCTGTTTTGTTTCATGGCTGTGTGAGCATTTGGATACACTTCAGTTCTCAGTTTTTATAACAACAGAACAAAAACTGATTTTAATTTCTCGTGGTAAGACAGACACACTGATATTGAATTAGACCCTCCAGAGTTAATGTGTGATAGTGTCTGTTTAAGGTTTTAAGTTTTATAGGTGCATGCGATTAACAGCCGGCCATGTGCTGTGTGCTTTGCCCTCCTCCTCTTTTCAAAGCCGAACTACCTCCTCCCTACACAGCCATTGCCAGCCCCGACGCCGGCGGTGTGCCTGTCATCAACTGCCGCGTATGCCAGTCGCTCATCAACCTGGATGGAAAGCTGCATCAGCACGTGGTCAAGTGCACAGTTTGCAATGAAGCTACAGTAAGTGGAGGCCATTGTTGAAGCCGGTGACAGATTTATAAATGATTGTTGGTGTTGAGTCGTAACAATTTGTCTGTCAAGTTGAGTAAAGACATTTAGTCTTCAGTTTTATTTGAGCTGCTTATCACGTCTCTCCTCTCTTCTTATCATACAGTCAATTTAATTTTCATCTCTTGGGCAATCTATTACACATGCACACCAGAGGCTGAGCCAGATGTTGTAAACATTTGGGGCTCACATAGAGGGGTCTGGGGGCATGCTCCCCCTGGGGAGATTGTGCTGGACATAAATAGAGTTTTGGTCATGTTAAGGTACTATGATAATTCTGTGTGTGCATTTACACAGCTTGACCACTCTTCAAAGGTGGAGCCAGACCGTGTTAACATCTGGGGTGCAGCCCAAGCCCAAGGAGGTTTCTTTCCCAATTTACGGCAGCTATATGCCCTGTTTTCCAAGCCATTTTAAAACAATAGTATGGCTACAAATCTTTATTTCATCTTGGATATACGTGATGGTTGTCAAGAAAAAAGTCACCCTGTATAGCGTCCATCCTATTTGGTGTCTAATTCTTCCCAACCTGTCTTCATCATACTGAAACCAGAACGCAACTAATGCTGAGGATGACTAGTTTTTACTCCTGCAGCCTAAAAAGATGATCTGATGTTACTATTTTTAATAGTATAGGCAGGAATTTGGTGTAAACAGCATTACTAATTCATTCATTTTCTGTAACCTTTCCGTATCCTGTTGGGGGTCGCGGGGGAGCTGGAGCCTATCCCAGCTATCACTGGGCTAGAGGCGGGGTACACCCTGGACAGGTTGCCAGACTATAGCAGAGCTAGGATGTCAGAGTGAGGGGGCTGCCCATGGACAGGTGCCGCGAGCAGTTGGGGGTTTGGTGCCTTGCTCAGGAGGCGAACTGGCACCTCTCTAGCTACCAGTCCACACTCCATATTTGGTCCAGACGGGGGCTTGAACCAGTTCCCAAGCCAAGTCCTTATGGACTGAGCTACTGCCACCTCAGCATTTCTAATCTTGAATCCTACTTCTGTTATACTTCAGTGTAGTGCAGTTCACAGAGTTAATGTTTAATTAGCAAATTTGCTGCTCTAATTGCAAATTAAGGATCCACAACAATTCCAAGTAAATGTGGTCTTCAGTACTCTGTGCTGAACATTAGAAACCATTTGGGGCGCAAGCACTAGAAGCCCCCCTGTGCTTTTCCTCTGACACACACACTTTAACTAGCTTTTTTTGCATTACTGCACAGCATCATTTTGTGTGATAAAACATGTGATTTGTCAGTGATCAAGAGAGAAACCATTTGCTTTGCACAACAGTTCTTTGACTATTTTTCATCTGGACAGTGTCCACCTTTTAGAGCCTCGCCAGATGTTGACGTAGACATCTGTCACATTGATCAGTCAGTCCAGTGATAAGAGCTCCATATGACTTGAATGTCTCGCCTGTTTCAAACTGAGTGCTTTGACTGAGCTGTCAGCGGAGGCAGAAAGGAGGATGAATCGCTATCATCACAAACACTCGGGTGGGAAAAGCCATTTCCACTGGCTGATATTTGTGGTGCTTATGCATCAGCACAGTCATATGATATTCTCTTACACACTGGACCAAAACAGTGCACAGTTAATAGTTTGGCCTTCAGTTGTTGCATCTTTTGTTCAGCTCAGCTTCACCAGAAACTGCAGATGTAAATCTAAAGTATGACACGGTATATAGGGCCAGGCATGAGGGTAAAAAATGAAGGGAAGATTTTATTTTTATTTCGCATTACGAGAATAAAGTCAAAATATTAGGGATAAAGTTTAACTTTAATTATTAGTGTAAGGCAAAATAAATAATAAATCAGAGGCGGAAAGTTTTTTGTATTTGCATTTTGAGAATTAAATTGAAATGCTGAAAATAAACTTAACATTTTTTCTTATGTCTGGCCCCAATACTCTTCTGTAGTATCAGGCACACTAAAAATTGATTCTAAAAATGTATATTTATTGTACTGAATTTTTTTACAAGTCTTGTTTTTCCCTTGGAAAGCACTTTGCATAAACTTTATTATTGTTATTGCGGTTTCAACCATTGTCCAGCCCAGTGTATACAGACACAGACAGCAGGAAGAACTGCATACAGGCTTTATAAATAACTGACCAATACATCATGTCAGAGTTATAATATGCACATTTGAAGCTGATGGGTAAACTAATATATATTTCATAGATTAAAGGCAAAGCTATTGATTTTGCTCAGCACTTTTTCCACCCTGTAAGGTCTGAACAGGGAGGAAAAAGTGCAGTCATGTATCAAACTGAAAGTATCCAGTGAGCTGATTTTTCTGTGTTGCCTTCCAGCCCATCAAGAACCCCCCATCAGGGAAGAAATACGTGAGGTGTCCCTGTAACTGCCTGCTCATCTGTAAAGACACGTCCAGGAGGATAGGATGTCCTCGACCAAACTGGTAGGTAGCAGGCAGCCAAGTTCAACCTCTTATTTGCAGTTTCTTGTAAGTTTTCTTCTTTTCCAAAGCCAAATATGAGGCTCTCACAAAATCAACCTATATAGGACAAGTGGAGATCTTTCTCTAGTGTTACGACCTTAAAAATGTTTTAATCCTAGGTTGTAATCATAAGCTTGTTCTTCTCTTTGTTCCTTCGACAGCAGACGCATAATCAACCTGAGCCCGGTGATGGTTATCCCAGAGGAGCAACCCGCCCAGCCGGCACTGCCCATCCAACCTGAGGGGATGAGGGTGGTCTGCGGTCACTGTGGCAACACCTTTCTTGTACGTAAACCCACCAAGAATATTGATGTAACTGATCACAGATTTGTTTGTGCAATTGGGGTTGCTGTGCTGTTGTTGGTACGTGCATATTAACAGCCTTGAGAGCCAAATCACAACGTACTCTTCAGTGTTTGCGGATTAAGACACAGGATTTTCCACAGTTGCACTGTTGCTCTGGGTTTTATAGCTCGTTATACTTTACTCAAGTTAGTCCAAAGCTCACGTAAGAGTTAATGAGATGTTCTTCCCTGTTGAACGTTTATCTTTGTTGAAATGAAACGTCAGTCGTCATGGCAGGAAATGATGATGAAGTGGCTGGCATGCAACTTTCCTTTCCTTTGCCTGACTCATTAACAGTCCCGCTGCATCACAATGTGGTTGCAGCCTTTTTGCAACCTGGACCCTTTTTTTCTAATGTTTTGTGTCTAAGTTACTAATGGGAACAACAATTTTTGAAAATGGTCCAGTATTGAGGAACAGGGCTATAGCGCTCAGCAGTAAACAGGCTGCAGTGTAATGACTCAAGGCAACTATGCACCATCAATGTGCGTTCACTAAAAGTGCTTGTTTTGCCACTGACAGGCTCAGATTGTTATTATAAGGGTCTGAAACATTATGGAAAGGATCCCCACAGAGATAAACCTTTTTGTTTAACCAGAAACATTCCAGAAATTGCTATCACCAACCCACCAGACTCCATTTAAATAAACAGTCATTTTATCATTGTAAAGCACACTGCATTTAAAGCTGACGGAAACATTTTAGCATATGTAGATGCAGCCTGAGTTAAGAGTTTATTTCAACCAACCCAGAGTCAGTGATTGTTGGAACAGTGGAAAGAGAACCAAGATGGATTTTGTGTTTTTAATTTGTTTCAGTCGATTTTGAATAAAATTTGTTATAAGATTATAAAATTCCTGTTTATTTGAATGGAGTCTGGGGAGTTTGGTGTTTGCGATTTTGGGGCTGTTTCTGGTTGAAGAAAAATTATCTTACTCTTTAACAAAAAAGTCTGTCTCTGTAGGGATTCATAATATTGTCAGACACGTCTGAACACTTTTAGTGCATGTAAATTGACTCGGCCTCTGGCTGCAGCGCTCTCTGTTGTTCCCATTAGTCACTTAGAAATAAAAACATGGCAAGATGTGGGTACAGGTTGAACAGTCTTCCTACAACCTGTGTTAAAGATACTTGAGTATTTTGGACAAGCATTCATTTTCATGGAGGTTTATATTCCATATACTCTTATATATCTTATTACATGTTAATAATATTAGCTGCCAGGCGTCTCATTGAAGGAGGAAGGTGCAGAACTTGAGGTACTGAGTCAGTATGACACTGACTCGCATGTGATATTGTCCTCTTAATGTGTGCACATTGTTGCTTGCGGCATCTGTAGGGCAGTGAGGACGCCAGGTCATCCCAGCCAATGTCTGGCCTCCCCAGCGATGGCTCTCCTCCAGCACAACAACAGGTTGAGAAAGCTGGTCATACTGGTGGACATATTAACAACAGCCTAACCTGCTCCACTTCAATCTGCGGCCTTATTTACACCGGTGATAATATGACTTTGTACACGTCTGGCTTTGAATAGAGCTTCGGTTAAAGAGAGGTGAATTTAAATGTATTAATCTGGGTAAAATCAAGATGGTGATGGTTTGGCCTGAATTTCTGTTGGATTTTTAATTCCTCCTCTGAAGCCAGATGTCAAAAGTCACATATTAAACTTGTGTCAATGGGACCTTAAATTTTGATGATCTGTGACGGAATAAACATCCTCATAACTCTGCTTTTTTTAACATCAGACCCCTTAATGAAACAACAATCCTAACTAATACATTATAAGAATCATTTTAGATACTCATGTAGACAACCTGTTGATATTTTCTCCAATACAGACATAATAATTAGATTTACACATTTTAAACCGATATAACTGATCATTGAAATTATTCCCAGTAGGACTTATGTTGATTCTAAAAGTCCATTCAGGTTATAATGTGTCGTTACGTTTCTGTGTTGGCTTGTGTACGTGTGCATGTTTCTTGAAACTGTAACCTAACAGTGCTTCTTCTTCTGTTTCCTCACAGTGGATGGAGCTGCGGTTTAACACGCTAGCCAAGTGTCCTCACTGCAAAAAAATGTGAGTCCATCAAACCTTCATTTAACTCCGTCCTCAAAGGTCCCAGTGTCAGTTTTATCAGTCAGTTTTGTTTATGTAGCCAAATATCATAAATCACAATTTGCCTCAGGGGGTTTTACAACATATGACACCCACTGTCTTTGCGCTCTCTGTGCAAATAAGGAAAAAAAATCCCCAGAAAAAACCTTTCACAAGGAAAAAATGAAAGAAATAGACAGAATAGATCAACATAATGAAATTACAGTATAGTGTAGACAATCTATATGACAGTATGATACATAGAATTTGAACACATGGAAATTTTAATCACCATAGCAGTGTATTTTCAAGACTTAGCTCCAACTCTTGTATACTTTTCATTGTAACTCAATTTTGCATTATTTGTTTGTATTTCTTTTCATTTCGTTTCTGTATGAAACTCAGTTAAGTGTACAGTCCTCTGTGATCATCAAATCTCAGTTGATTTTTGTCAGTTGCATTTGTTGCTTGGTTTTACACTTACAAGGCCTTTGCACACCAAGTCCATATTTTGCGTATCCTTTTTTAAATTCGTCATCTGATGATAACTGGGAAAATCCCAGCAACCTTGCACACTGACCCTGATGCCTTCTATTGTTCTATTTGTTGTGAAAGTTGGCAATACAAGTCCAAATGGAACACACACTTGCTCCCTTGCATCTCCTCCTAGGCTGTGACCACTCTCTGCCTGCGTCTTGCATTTGGCATCGCAGCTACCTGACTTATGAAAAGATTCTGTGCAGCTATTAAAGTGTAGTCTGCTGTAAGCATCATCATTGCTGTAGCGCATTCCTGGATAGGCTTACGTTACTGTCTCTTTGTCGGCTAAGATTTCAAGAAAGAAATATTCCCGCCAGTCAAGCCTCTAAAGGCTTTTGACAGGTGCTTTTGACGGGTGCGACGAAACAGAACATCAAACCTGTTTCGGACACTTACACAATGGATAAGAGTTTCGAAGTCAGTGTGTAAACGTGATCAACACATGAGGTTGTATTTACTTTAAAACATGCAACAATCTTGGATAAAAAATCAAAGGCCTCAGGACTGATTAAAAATGTTTTTACAGTGAATTGCCACATAGTTATAATGTAACTTTAACAAATATTAACGCAGACATGGATTTTTACTGTGAAGTTGCACGTATTGTTAAGAATCTGCAATTTCATTTTCACAGTGTACAGAAATAAATGGAATCCAATGGCTGCCGCAATAAATCAGATTATGAACCTAGTTTACACAGTGGTTAATTGGAATGTAAAGTCTAAATTACTTGTAGAAATGGATTAAAACGTGCAAAATTATAGATGTGTTCTTAAAGTTGAAAAAGACATACTGAACATTAGAGGAAGCAGAATGTTTTGAAACATTAAAATCAATGACTTTCCATGTCTGCTTCAGCACCGACTGTCACTCATGTGAGTCTGTGGTTTGGTATAATACAAGCTGTCATAGATATGACTACTGAAAACCTCCGGCTCTCTGGCTCTCGTTGCTGAAGTGCTTACTTTATGGATAAATTCACTGCAGTCAGACGCAGAGCTTTAGAGGTCTGGACTTTGTGGTTCTTGGAAGGCGAGGGGAGGGGAGGGGAGGTGATGGAGACTAATCTAGACGTGTGACAGGACTTAGAGCTTGGCCTCAATACATGTAATGGTAACGGAGTAGGAGGATAACAGTGTTGAGAGGTGGTGGGAGAGCATCAAAAGGTGTGTCTGAAAGTGATGATGTGGGCTGTGTTTACAGGCAGGCAGTGATGCAGAGACGTCAGTCAGCCTGCATCACAATAACAAGCTGCTGTCTTTGCCTCTGTCTCTGTGTCTTATCTCTGCATCTGTCTACTTCTATACCTCTGTGTCTGTCTTCATCTTTGTCTCCCTCTGTACCTCTTCTTCCATCTTTCGTTGTATTTTTATTTATATTTTGACAATATCTATATTTACATCTCTTCACCTGTCTTTATCTCCAGTTTCATTACTTCTATCATACAAGTTCCTGAGTCATTAAACACACCGCTGCAGCGTTGAAACAGCATTTATCAGAGAGGAACATCACTCAAACATAAAACATTACTTTGCAAATAAAGAACTTTGTCTCCTCTCCCAAACCTTAACAAATTAAACAGCGGAAAAAAATGTTTCATCTGGAAACACAACTTCAATATTTTATGATCCAACAGTCGAACTATAAGAAGTCAGCAGTAGCGAAGGGCGTTTATCACAAAGGGTAACTTTAGTATTTTTCAATCTAGACCCTGTTTTGCCATGTTTTTGTGTCTAAGTGACTCATGGAAAAAACAATTCTTGAAATTGATCCAGTATTAAGCGAGAGGACTACAGCCGACAGCTGGGAAACAGGCTGTGATGTAACCTCTCAGTGTAATAACACACCATTAGTTTATAGTATGTCCACTTAAAGTGTTTGCTTTTGCAGTTGACAGGCTCAGATTTTTAATCTTTACTGTTTGACAACATTATAGAAAAAAATCCCTACAGAGATAGACCGTTTGTTTAGGGGTAAGGGGTTTAGGGGCTTTTTGGTTAACCAGAGACAGCCCTGAAGTCGCCACTACCAAACCCACCAGACTCCATTTAAATAAAGTGTTATTTTAGCCTGTATAGAGCCAGCATATCTTCACATCTTACTGGGTGAAATTACTGTTTATTTCAATGGACTCTGGTGGGTTTAGCAATAGCAGTTTTCTGTTGCTTGTGGTCAAACAAAAAGGATCTTACTCTTTAAGAAAAAGGCTTATCTCTGGAGGGATCCTTTTAATAATGTTGTCAGACACTTAGAATACAATCTGAGCCTGTCAGTGGCAAAACAAAGACTTCGATGGTGTTCATGTGCCCCAAGCAGTTGCGTTGCAGCTCGTTTTGTAGTTGCCAGCTGTAACCCTCTCACTTAATACTTAGCCACTTTCAAAAATTGTTGCCTCCCCAGTCACTTAGGCACAAAAATGTGGGAAAATAGGGTCTGGGTTGAAAATGCTTATCATATAAGTAGAAATAAAACATACAGTACAATGGACTTTTTATTCTGTCCAGCTTCTACTCTTCTGCGAGACCAATGAACCATTAAATCTGTTTGATAGCTAATGGTAATGGCAGTTCCCCAAATTTCTGACTCTCGTTTTCTATCTTTCACCTCATTGTCCATTTCTATCTTTTTTAAACTTGCTGTCTTTCCATCCAGATTTTCTCAAAAGAAAAAAACTCTCCTTGACTTAGTCTGTATCTCCCTACAAAGTGTTTTCCTCCGGTGTAAGAGAAATCAAAACAGTGTCAGATGAAGTAACATGGAGTCATGTGAGGATTTTACCTTAGTGTTATGAGGAACTGACACATTTTGGTGTAGTTGCACCTTCACAGAGGAAAGTCCCGCCAGTTACATGTGTAAAATGCTCAGACAGATACACATTACCAGATTAATTTTTGTTTTGCCAGTGATGTTTACTGCTTAAATCTTGAAAAACATTGTTTTTACAAAGAGAGATGCTGTATCACTGGTCACTGGTCAAGTTAATGAAATGGTCAGGCTGCACTAGCGTGAACAGTGGGTCAAACAAAAGTGAAACGTAAAAGCAGGAGGAGATTTCTTAAGAGGGAGTAGGAGAAGGTAAGAAATCAGGTGATCAGGCTCCCCCTTAAGCCATCTGAATACCAGCGATTCCTGAAGAATGCTTGAGTCCCGTCACATGAGGAGCATGTGAGAGCGGAGAGGGGGAGGAAAGTAAAAGAAATGGTGAAGTTAAAAAAAATAATGATGCCTGTGTGGTGCTTAAGGGCAGTCGACTTGTGCATGTGTTTGAATGGAGTGTGGATGGAATTTAAGTTGTTGCTGAACTGCACATGTGATCGGCCTCCGGCGCTTTCATGTGTAATTCAAAAGAGGAGAGTTTTGCCTGCTGCAGAGTGAGATCACTGGGATGAAGTCATATCAGTCAATATCATAATGTCTGTTTTAGCTGTGCCACAAAATGTCTCCAGTGTTTTGCTAACTAATACTGGAGTTTCAAATATTCAAATTAATATTTTTCCAATGATGACATTATAAAAGTATACACACAGTACAGCCTCTAACCTCTAACAGCCTCTTTTCGATTTGTCTTTCTGCAGATCCTCTGTTGGCAGTGCGCTCCCCAGGAGGCGCTGTTGTGCTTATATAACTATAGGAATGATCTTCATTTTCATTGGAGTGGGTTTAACAGTAAGTACTGTCATTGTCTTGTTTGTGCTGTGTGTATTAACGTAAGTAAAGATTAATATATCACTGCTTTTAGATTGGATCTTGTTTTCTGTGTTCACGAGAAGAGTCCATGTTAACATCCTACTCTCGTGATACTGTCCAACCTGAAAGTGGACATTTTCTGAAAGTTTAGAGTTCATGAGTTGTGATGTGTTTGCTGACATTCAAAAATGGTGAAGGCCATAGAGACAGAGGGCGTTTAAGTCCAGCCCTCACCTGAGGAAAAAACAATGAGTCACTCTCGACTGACTTTGTATTGTCTTTTTTGTCTGCTAGCAAACAGAACATTGTTTAAAAGCTGCTGTGTGATGGGATGCACAACCAACAGGGTAAAGAAAGCAGAGCAACGTTTTTATAGGCTGCTTAACCAAAAAACTGAAATTTTAAGAGGACAAAAGTGGACACAGACCTGACGCTAACTAGCTCTGATCATGACATACAGCTGCGCTGATGGTGATGTCAATACTTTTGCAGTTATTTGGTCATAAAACAGAGGAGTGAGCATATTAAACATTGTGACCTGATGACTGTGCTCAATAAAAGTCGGAGATCAAAGTTATTACTATTCACCCAGCAGCCTGGTCTCACTCCCAGGGCATCAGAACGTAACACCTTTTCCTAACTGGAGGTAATGTGAATGAGCCAACGTCAGGTTCTTTCAGTTCATGCGAAGAAAAAATTAACTTCAGGCACTCATTCATGGAGCAGGAACAGATGCAATTGAGTTAAGTAAAAAAGCCTTTATTTCCAAACATGGCTGCTTACATTAAAACAAGGACAGGTTTCGACTTTCTGGTCTTCGTCAGGGTGCAAATTAAGTTTTTTCGATTTTTTCTGGAGTGTTAAATGAGAAAGATGGTTCTCGAGCACACTTCTATCTCGTTCTTTAAAATTGTTTTTTGGTTGTTTCAGTTGCTCGCGGTGAAGATGTCCTAAGCTGCTCTGTGCGTCTGCGAACAGGCTAAGCAACATGTTGCTTGCTTGAAAAACCGCTTGTGTGCACTCTAGTTTTGCAAAGGTTTAGGCACCTACTTTCAGAGCAACAGCAAGCCATTCACTAGGCTCCCCGAGCGTTGTTGTCGCTTGGACAGTTTTTAATTCTCAATCCGCCAGAGTTTGCTTGCTCGCTGTGTATTAGGAGGTGTAGCCGTTACTGTAAGCCGTTACTGACTAACCTCCTGCGTCAAGATATAATGCAAAAGGCCAAGTATGAAAATATGACGAGCAGAGATGAGATCATGTTGCATCCTGAGAGGAACGTGAATGTTTGCAGCAAATGTCACTGAAGCTCCATCCAGCAGTTGTTGGAATATATGACTCAGAAATACAATAGTGAACCTCGTGGTGGCGCCAGATCAAAAGTCAGGGTGGCACCAAATCATTATGATTCAGCCTCTGGGGACCGTGAACGTCTGTGCAAGATTTTATGGCAATCCATCTGATAGTTGTTGAGGTAAAGACAAGTTAAAGGAGCTGATGGGATCACATTTCACTGGAGTTGTACCGTGTGTAACTCCATGTGATAAATCAATGATTGATATTTAAGTCTGGACCAAAGAGACAGACAAAGTGAAGCCGCTCCACTGTCATGGCTAAACATTTCTGAGATGTGGAAATGTCCAGTAGACATAAAGTGACAGACTGCGTGCGGCCTGTTAAGCTACTTGACTGCTCAGTAAACAAATCTGTACTCTGTACAAACAACCACATATTGTTTATTCTTTCACAGTATATCAGAGTTACATCAGAGTTTCATAACTGCGTGTAATCATATTAGAATCATAATCGCTGGATAATGATCTCATGGAATTAAAGTATTTAATATTTTAGTTCAAGGTTACTGAGTTTGTTACAGATCATGTTTCTGCAGCTTGTGTGATGAAGTGAATCACAGACTGTTTGATATTATGAATTATGTTCCATCAGCCAGATTACATGTCTTTGAATGAGCTGTTTTGAGTTTGCACGTTATTAAAATGTAGTTAAATTTAATAGACTTCGGTCTGTTAATCTCTCTGCATGCTAAAAGTTTATGACTGAATGGGAACCTTTTTTTTTGTTGAAGCGTCTCACCCACCTTCTCTTCCTCTGTACTAACAGGTTGGTACTCGGGACTTTGCCAGTCGTTACAACGCCACCTACGTGTCCTGGGCGTTCGCCTACCTGCTCGGCCTCATCTGTCTGATACGAGCCTGCTACTGGGGTGCTATCAAGGTCAGCTACCCGGAGAATA
Source organism: Cephalopholis sonnerati (assembly GCA_019142605.1). Taxonomy (NCBI): domain Eukaryota; kingdom Metazoa; phylum Chordata; class Actinopteri; order Perciformes; family Serranidae; genus Cephalopholis; species Cephalopholis sonnerati. Next base: position 25,008,207 of record JAGQAX010000014.1, on the reverse strand, counting down.
GCTTCGCCTAGAGCGGGCTCAGCGCGGCACGGCCCTGCACGGCTGGAAGAACAAACCCCACTTTTAGTTTTTATCATCTTGTTCAGATTTCAGACCGGTCATGTTCAGCAGAGTGGGACGTCTGCAGAGCGTCTGGACAGGAGTGTGTTGGAGAGGTGTTGCGTGTGTTTGATGAGGCGTATGTTGGAGATGTACCTTGTTGTGTTTGTGTCTTAGAGAGTTTTGACTCGCTGGACAAACCTATGTCGATCAGTCCTCCTGCTTAGTCCACAAGGACTCAAATCCTGCCCAGGTTTTGCCAAAATCCTCTAAAATATGAAATCAAGAACTAAAAAAACTGTGATTTTTCTTGATGAATGCCAAAATTTAGATTTAAAAATGATAGTTTAGCAAACTGGTTGGATTTGGTCTTTCTGGACCACATTTTTCTGTCTGTTTTTTGTTACTGACCAGACCAAAATGAGACAACCTCCTAAGAACAGTTCGCCCATTGCACTACGATTATATGCAATTGTATGTGTTGTTTTGCTGCTAGTTTAACTCGGCTACAGAAAGCTGCATACCCATACTGTATTGTAACCATTTATCTTGCCTGTGTACACTGACATAGTATTGCTATATGATTTTAACTCTGGAAATGATCAATTTTTAAAAGAAATCCTTGAATACCCGTGTGTGCTAATGTTGCTGCCCAGTATTAGTCAAGAAGAGCAAAAGATCAACAGGGGCTTGTTTTTGTTTTCCATTAAAGTGTTCATTTTTTTGGTGCCATGCGGCTTTGAACTCACCACAGCAATAACCCATTTGTTTGAGTTACTTTACCTGCCTTGACTGCGTTTTCGTTGCCTTCTCGCTGGTGGAAAATGATCCCAAAACACCTCTGCATGTTAACTTGTTTATGCTCTGTCACTGAGGTGGTGTTATTTCAGTTTTCAGAGAGGTAGCTGAAGCTACGATGTTCCTGTCTTTGCTCCTTCTGCCTGTGAGTTAGAATGTAAACCCTCCTCTTCCTCCCTCCGCTTATAATCGCCGCTCTCTGACCTCCGGTGAACTCTGTGCTAGCTAGCATCGCTGTAGGCTAACTCAGCATCCTGTCTCTCGACCTTGACCAGTGGGCACAGCTCAAACTTCTAACCATGTTTTGAATGTGATGATGATGATGATGATGATGATGATGATGAAGCAGAAAATAATGTTTAAAAAATACTCTTTGTACATAGTTCAAATTCAGTACTTGGAAAACTGTAGTAGAGGTGAAAGGAGAAGATGGCTCTTGGGTCTTTTTAAAAATGATAATTTATCAATAAAATGCAAAAACTGCCTTTATTGTTGTGTTTGCTCATTGGCTGTGATGTGACCTCATTTAAAATCATACATACATGTTCAAACAAACAGGGTGTACTTAAGTCATTTTAAGATACTTGTACTTTTCTTGAGTGAATCCATTTAAAGGATACTTCAACCACAAAATAAGCATTAGTAGATCAATCATTCACCCTGTGGTTCAGTGAATTTGTACAGAAAACTTTCTGGCCTCTACGGTGAACAATTCGAAAAAAGGAACATTTTTAATGAAGTAAACAGGGACTATGTTCACAGAAAAACTATATCAAAACATCAGTTTACATACTCTCATACAACCTGTGCAGTTTAAGTCTTATTTATCCAGTTACCAAAAAATACTTGCAACCCGACTTGGACTTTTAAGATGAAGGACTCGTGACTTCTCTCAGACTTGAGCCTTTTGGCTTGAAAATACTTGAAACCTTCGCCCAAGCCCAAAGATTTCACCTCATTTCCTGAATCAGCTAGCATCGATGCTAATCATTCCTTAGCAAGTCGACACCTAATTCCAGATCCACTTTATTTGAACCAAGAAGAAATAACGTTATGTCACTGAGCGCCAGCTGGGAAAAAAATATACCAAAGATAAGGTACAGGTTAAAAATTACAGATGGAGACACAACAAAATTAAATTAAATTGCATTACATTTGGTGAAGAGTGCATTATAACTTGTTTTGGCCTCAAAACTCAAAGTTTAGGATCGACTTGGGACTCGAGCAAAGACTTGAGACCTCTGTCTCTCTGTCCAGGTGTATGCTCAGTGCTCTGCTAAAACCTTACAGTTTAAAACATTTCTGCACACCTGGGCAAGTGCATGTGTTTGGACTCCATTGAGCCTGAATGTACGCTTACCCCTGCCCTACAACCTGACTCCTGCTTCTTTGAGTTCATTATTTATTTTGCTATTAACACAGTCGATCACATTTCATAATCAAATCACTGTAAAATCAACACCTACTATTACTCTAAGACCAGATTAAACCAGTCAAGATGGATATAATGAATTAACATTCAGATATTCTGTGTGAATGTCAGTGAAAGAATTAAGAAGTATACTCAGTACATAGAATCTTAATCCACTGCTGTTAATTATTGAGTCCTAAAATGAAAATCTTTTCATTTATGTCCTTAGTGTTTGGCAGCACAGACAGAATATATCTATGAGTGATGTAACAGACTGAGATCAGGACTGAGACCGTACAGTCATGAAAAATAAATGCTCCATTTTCTTATAATGACACTGAACTGAGTGTTACACACACACACATACACACACACACACACATATGCAGGTGCTTTCACTTATGTTGCCTAATTAGACCTTGTCTTTGGACTCTGTTAGTGAGTACAAACTGCACTTGATCAGGTGGGACGTCTTATCCTATCGTCATTCTGATTGGTAGATAGTGTTTGTAGGTTAATCAGGTAATTGACCTTTTTACAGCAGACATTTTGACATGTCATAGTTGTAAAAGCACAAGTGAAACTGCTAACATCAACTATAGCTCAGTGCCATGTACCCAGTAAGCTGTTACAGTGAGCCAGCATGAACAATACCACGGCCTCTCCTCAGGGCATCATTAGTATCATTGAATACACCTGTGCTTTTCCTACTATGACAAGTCAAAATATCTGCTGTGAGGCCCTGACCAGAGGTGTAATCAACCAGAGAAACTGTTAACAGCTGTGTGAGTGAAACATTTTTCATCCAGCTGTTGTGTGGCAGATTTAGATTTTTTTTATTTGATGTGACCAAATAATAATAAAAATAAGCCTGTTGTATAAAAAATAGCTGACACTTAATTAGTGATTATATTTTCTATTGGAAAGACAGGATAATTCTCAGCGGCCTGTTTTTAGACCTGCAGTACTTCTATACGTCCACATGGTGGCGCCGTTGGCAAACATTTGAGAAGGCACTTCAGTCAGCTGTGTTCAAGGCTTGAAGTGTGTGTGCTGTGGTCTTACAGCAAAGATATCAGGAGGTGAAGACACACACACAGAGGAGCAGACCAACAATAACATGTCGTCAGCTTGTTAGATTAAGATGCATTATTCTTGCCACTTTAATATTAAGTTAAAACATCCTGACTCTGCTGACACACTAGTCTAATTATGATTTAGGTACCCATCCCTGATGTTTGTGAGGGCACAAACTCCACATTTGGAGCAAACCAATAATTGCCACACAAAAGTGAGAAAGAGATACACGAGGCATACACAACAATATGTCGTCTTTATTTATGACCAACAGATGTTTATCTTATTTGACACACTGAATACAGAAACAACAGAATAATGTTTTAATGAGCTCCCCAGAGCTGCTACAATTGATACAATTATATCTGTCCTTTCCTCTCTCTCTCCCTCACACACACACTCACAGACACACACACACGCTCACACACACACACACACACAGCTCGCTCCAGCTCTAATGATCTACCCTGGGCTGCAGATGATGTCATGTCAAACACAGTGACGATGTAAGGTCATCAGATAGGTCTCCGTCCGATGAGGTCATTGCTTTTAGGACGTCAGAGTGTCGTCTAAGAGTGTAAACAAACACACACGTGTGGACTATCTCAGACTATCACCTATAACTATGGAGGAACATGGAGGTCATAAATACTAATCACCATGACTTCACGAGTTGTGTCGCGTGAGTGTGTGTGTGTGTGTGTGTGTGTGTGTTTGTGCTGCTGAGGACTTCCTGACGTGTTGACAGGTAGCTCTTCGCACCCATCGGTGAGGATCTTTGAAGGGTGCTTGTGTACTTTCAGTTGTTGTTGAGGACCCACCACGAAGCTGTGGAGGAGATGAAGAAGAAGAGAAAACTAACCTTAAAAAATGACCCCAATCAACGAGACACTGAGCGTGCTCTCCTCTGCATGCTGTGTGTGTTTTGTGTATCTGTGTGTCCATGTAAGCTATGACACATTTATTCAGCACTGCCCTCTTCGCTGCTTGAGGCTGCTTACGTGAAGTGGGTAATGATGCTTGTGGGGCAGAATGAAGATTGATTTAAAATTCAAAAATAACAAAGACAACTGATTTCGACATCAGTGCTGGAAAAAATGACAAAAATTGGACAAAAGCAGAATTATCATGAGTGTAAAGAAGTTAAAGTTGAACATGTTTGATTTTATTTGGCTAAATTGTAATGTGGACTTTATACTTCTGCCTTGAATTGATGCTGTAGCTATGGCTTCATATGAGCAGAGGAAATCTCCACCTGTCGCTGGGCTAATTTATACAATGTAAAATGCCATAGACTTGTGCTAATAACGTTAGCATGTTGTATTTGTTTGGAAAACGTGTTAAGTATAAGACAGTTGTTTTGTCAGTGAACCGTGTGAGTTGTAATGTAGCCAAGTTTTGCAACGTAACCATTGTTAAATGCTGCTGTTGTCCCTGGTTTCATATGAGAAGAGGAAAAGATTGCCAGTCATTAAGCTAAATTTATACAATGTGAAATGCCATAGGATTGTGCTAATAACGTTAGCATGTTGTATTTGTGGGGAAAATGTGTCCAGATAAAGTCAAGTGTCTGTGAACGCTGCGAGTTAAAGTGAAGCTGATTTGTGTACTTGTGTTTGAAACTGTCTCTATTAAGCCATGTTTAATGTGTGTTTAATGTGTGTTTTGTATCAACTTAACTTTACAACACTTCACAGAAAACTTTGCCACTAGTGTATTGGAGGTGTCACTGCAGAGTGACACAGACACACACCACACAACTATAAATCCTGCTTAAGACTGAGACGATCATCTGTCTGTTAAAATCCCTTTACATAATTACCAGCTGTGACAATGTTGTGACTGCTGGTATTGTTTTCACCTCGTGAGTCTGTCTATGTGTGTGTGTGTGTTATCTTGGTAAAATGTGGTCCAGGTGACATCAATCGTAGCAGGAACTACCACAGAAGTGGTTTTGACTATTTTGCCAGGTGTTTATGTCTGTCTGTCTGTGGACAGATTTTTGGCAACGGGATAACATCCCATCTGTGGTTGTGATCAAAATGAAGGCCGCATTCAAAGACAGGTGTGGTCTGAGCAAGGGTGCCAGAAGTAGGGGGTAGGAAGTAGGGAAGTAGCCATTGGACTCCCTCACTTTACGCCCCTGGCTGACATTTGCTCTAAGTCAGATCAAATTATCATGGCTGATGTGATCCCACTGCAAGATGGTCTGGTTAACTCTGAAGCTAGACACTATAGTTACCTAGTTCGACCAAAGAACCTTCTGTGTGGAGTTTGCACGTTCTCCTCAGTGTGGGTTTTCTCCAGCTTCCTCCCACAGTCCAAAGACATGCAGGTTAATTGATGACTCTAAATTGTCCGTAAGTGTGAATGGTTGTCTGTCTCTATGTGTCAGCCCTGTGATAGTCTGGTGACCTGTCCAGGGTGTACCCTGCCTCTCACCCAGTGTCAGCTGGGATAGACTCCAGTCCAAGCACAGAAAATAAAAACGAAGCCTATGTACATACTTTACCTGTATTCTTTTCACATGTAGTGCACAGTGTAAGAAACACACAAAGTGGCCAGAATAACAAAAGGACTTGTATATCTAAGCTGCACTAAGTATCAAATACAGTTACAGATACTGCTTGTTTCCGTAGCTTTCAACCACACCTCATGGCCCTCAGGTGTAATAACGAATGACAAAAGTTAAATTATAACTTTAAAGTTATGTTATTTAATTTTTAAAGTTACATAAAGACATTATTTTTTTATGACAACTACTCAACCTCATCCTGAGGAAGACCATGAAATGTGGTTGCAAGTTTTGCCAGTAAAGTAAGTTGGACTTTGTGTTGAGATTTTCTTTTCTGTTCTTTTTTAAATTCATATTTTTTGGTAAAACTGTTTCCAGTGTTGAGAATTAATAAATCACAAATTCTTTATCTGCTTATCCCAACATTTCATTGAAGCTTTATCACATTTACAGGGAGAAAAACTCAAATCAAAGACAGCCCAGCACAGCATTTTGGTGTCTTTGAAAACTTTCACGCTGTGACTAGAATTTAAAATCAAGTTCTGAGGGTTTGAGGGTCGTTTGTCTGCACAGCGTGTCTTTGTTATTGATGATAAACCTATCAAAAGGCAGCTGAGGTCAAAGAGTTTCCCCTTTGGAGGTGTAAGATAAGTCAGGTGAAAGTTCCCTTGATCTCACTGGATGTGATGGGTCTGAGTGTGATGTGAGGGCAGAATCAAACGGGAGGTCTAATTAATATTCTTACCAGGAACCAGCATGGTGGTTATGCTCTCAGGAGTTTCCAGGAAGTCGACGTTGCCCCTCTGGAAGGTCTTACTGTAGTTGGTCTGCAGATGACTGCGCAGAGCAAACAGGAAGAGTCACTCACAGGTGCATGAATAATTTCTTTATAATTTCATTCTGCTACAATGTTTGCTTTTAATAGTTAACTAATTAAAACACAGCACAGTGGTGCAGTGGTTAGCACTGTCGCCTCACAGCAAGAGGGTTCCTGGTTTGAACCCAGGCGGGAGCCCTTCTGTGCGGAGTTTGTGTGTTCTCCCTGTGTCAGCGTGGGTTTTCTCTGGGTACTCCAGCTTCCTCCCACAGTCCAAAGACATGCAGGTTAATTGGTGACTCTAAATTGTCTGTAGGTGTGAATGTGAGTGTGAATGGTTGTCTGTCTCTATGTGTCAGCCCTGTGATAGTCTGGTGACCTGTCCAGGGTGTACCCTGCCTCTCACCCAATGTCAGCTGGGATAGGCTCCAGCCCCCCCATGACGCTCAAGAGGATAAGCGACTACAAAAAAATGAATGAATGAATAATTAAAACCGTAAAAAAATTTCCCTAATTTCGTTTGACTTTAATTGACTTTTCAATCAATTTCATTGTCACTGACAAATTTTTTCAATGTTGTATAAAAATAAGTTTGCCTCAGGTGGTGTGCACTCTGGTAATAACATTTGTTTGGTGTAGAGTGGTCATAAACTCAAGTTTTTAGTCTTGTCTCATGCAAAGTGTGAAGTTCAATGATGTGAACAATGTCAGCAACCAATAAGAGCGCTCACTCCAGCAGCAGCAAACAGGGTAGACAGTACACATGGAGTGGACCCTAAGAGGAAACATAAACCTAAGAACGTTAACAAGTCTTTGTTTTCTGTGGAAATATAGGAGAAACGGGTTGAGCTGCCAATAAGAGTCACTGTTTATTTCAGCTTGTATCTGATTCACCACCCAGTACTTTTTTTTAGTGAGAAATCTTAACTTTTTAAGAAGTTCACCTCTCATTCCCATGAACACCTCCCACTAAAATACAGCAGCTAACCAGTGGTGGTGGCAAAGATGTAAAGTTTGTACATAATTACAGTTTATCTTTATGGATTATTGTGAAGACAAATTGACAAACATACTGTAAACATATGATGCCTTTAATCTCCTGTTTCTCCACTTGTGTGTTTTTGTGAACATGTGAGGAGCTGTTAATATGTCATATTTCATAAAGGGCGTTTGGCGTAATACTTTCCACCTGAAGCAGGCCGGGAAATTATATAAAAAGAAATGTAATGCAGTCTTGCAAATAGCGACCCTGCAAGATCCCCATGTCTTTGCAAAACCTTTAAGTGCGTGACTAAAACTACATGTTGTCTTTATATGTGAGAGGGTGTCAGATTTTAGTCTTTAAACCAAAACAGAAACAAAAAGAGAAATGCTGCTTGATAATCTGGAGAATTAAACTCCCTGGATTAAATCTGAAGCTACAAGTCTTGGTGTGATCCTTGATTCAGATCTAAGCTTAAAGTCCTGCATTAACAAGGTGACAAAAACATAATTTTCCCACCTCAGAAACAGAAACATCGCGAAGGTACGACCATTTCTAAATGAAAAACATGCAGCAAAATTCATTCATGCCTTTATTTCAAGCTTAACTATTGTAACAGCTTTTTACCGACCTCCTGAAAAACACCACTGAGAGACTTCAGCTCATTCAAAACTCTGCAGCTCGACTATTAACCAGAACCAAGAGGAGAGAGCACATCAGGCCAGTCTGAGCTGCTCTGCACTGACTTCCTGTTACATACAGAATTGATTTTAAGGTCCTCCTCCTCATATACAAAGCCCTAAATGGGCTAGGATCAAGCAACATTGCTCATTCCCTTGTTAACTGTTTGCCTCCAAGAACACTGTGATTATCTGCTGCTGGTTTACTGGAGGTTCCCTGCATCAGCTGGAAGAAGATCGGGGATGCAGCCCATATCAATGACACCCCAAAACTATGAAACACACTATCTACAGAAATCAGGGAAGCTAGCTCGCTAAATATTTAAAAGAGAAGGCTAAAAACGTTTCTGTTCATTTTAGCCGTTAACTTGCTCTGACTGTCCCGATACAGCTTTCTTTTTACGCTTTGCTTTCGATTTTCGCTTCACGCTGCTGCATCTGTTTCAAAATCTTACTTGGTTTTATGATTTAAAGTTTTACAACTCTATGCTTTTATGAATCAATTAAACCATGTTTTAAACCTGCAAAATGTCCTGTTATATTGAATTGCCTTGTCTGTTTTATGTCTATTTTCATGTGAAGCACTGCCTTTATTATAAAGCATTTCTTGTATGAAAGGTGCTTTATAAATAAAGTTTATTACTGTTATTATTATTATTCAGAAAATCCTTTCAAATCTTCTAGTGTATGGTAGGCATAAGTTTATTTTATAATACTTTAGGCCTACTTTCAAAACTCAAGAGACATTTTGCAGCTGGTTCACAAACATAAAACACCCACATACTGTTGTTTTCCTCATTAGTCTCATTAAAGCTTTACATTGTACATCATCATTAAACACAGACCCTCTCTCAGCGAGTTCAAGCTGAGCACAGAACATAATTTGGGTTTTATCTGAACAGGTCACGGTGCATTAATCATGATGCATATGGCGCGGGCGAACACTTACTTCTTCCACACGTTGTTGTGCTCCCAGAATTCATAGAGAATGAAGCGTGATTCATTTGCCAGCCGCTGAACTGCGATGCTGCCAAATGCAAAACAGGAGAGAGCACAAGTCATGCAATCATTAATTAGTGTGCCACATCATGTCCCCCAGCACAGCCTCTCTGTCTAGATTGTTTTCCACGCTCTGACAGGAGCAGGCAATGTGAGCTATCAAATAATATTTTCATCCTCAAATCATGATTATATAGTGTTTGTTTTCAGAGGTTTTAGTCTCAATTTAAAATTATCAAACTTGACCAAATATTTAGAGAATGGTTGTGACAAAGCATGTAAATGTCGTGCTGTCCTTTGGGCTGCTGGATTTTGTCTGAAACCAAAGTGACAGTTAATGTGAGAGGTTTTTCTACTTTTTGAAACAGAGATAAAGGGAAAAGAGGATATTTCATCTACTGACCAAATGTGTTGTTGTTGTTGTCTGATGCTACACTAAAGCCAGATCACGCCTTTACAGCTATTTCACTGTTTCACTTAAATAGACGCTCACAACTCGGAGCTACAGAGAGGGTGATGATGTAGCTCCAGGCAGATTTGAGTCATTATTCTACACATTACGCTCAACTCAGTCTCACAGAAATACATGAAAACAATACTAAAGCAAAGTCTGTTATAAACAGTTGCAGTTTCACATGCGTTATATGAGGACATGTTGAAATATTAAATGCTACATTTTCTGCTCTGTGAGGACTGTTTTTACTTTTTCTTTCAGATGTCTCTTTTATTCTCGTCCCTTCTTCATAAAGCCATTTGCAAAAATGTTAAAATAGAAAGAACATTGTGTGAATCCCTGAAGCAAACTAAACAACAAAGAAAACTGACTGTAGACATCCAGTCTGGGCGCAGGCACACTCCATGTACTGTCTGAGAGCCAAACGAAACTCCTCCAGCTCCTCCTTCAGCACCGAGAGCTGCCTCTGGACTATCAGGATGTGCTGCGAAGACAAAACACACACACAAATACACAGACGCACACAAATATGTGCAGACACACAAAGTCAGAAGGTCAGGATGATTTGCTTCTGGTGGAGAGTCTGGCGGAGCTGGAAGATGTTCAGAAATCTTTTGGCAGAGTTTCACATTGGCTCAGTGTGTTTCCAGAAAACGGGTGACTGATGCAGAACTGTGAGGTGAACGCTGGGACATTTACCCCCTCTTCTTACACTTTGAAAAATAAATCAAAAGCATCTGAGTCTTGTACGGAGGTGTGAACAGCAGGGAACAAGACGCAGGAAGACCTGTCATAATCATAATAGAAAGCGTGCCAATCAGTTCCTGTGGCTGATGAGGAATTGATGACAGAGGCTGAGAGGGTGATGGGAACAGGAAGTGAATGGTCTGGCCATAGGCCTAAAGTACACTGTGTGTGTGTGTGTGTGTGTGTGTGTGTGTGTGTGTGTTAATGATGTGTCTCTGTGTGACTGATAAAACACCTCAGGACTTTCTCTCGATGGCTAATTTGGGAAAAAGCACACACACACACTAGGGGGCACATGCACACATGCGTGTAAACACACACACTATCACAGTCACACTATCTCACATCAGTCTTGTGTTGCTGGATTTCTCTCAGCAGCACATTTATTCCCAGTGACACACACCAATTACATATTGATTAACTCACACACACAGGCGGAGACGTCTGCATCGAGCTGGTGATAAGATGTGACAGTTACATGAAATATTCACATGCATGGTTTCATTTGTGCTGCTGTGCTATGATACTGCTCACATCATTATTTAAACATAAAACGTGGTTTGACCGGGGTCGGCTGTAGGTTTAACCACGGGATTGTGTTTTTTTTTTACAGCAGACATAGTAGGAAAAGCACAGATGAAACCGAAAACATTAACGATGGCTCAGTTTTTTTTCCAAGTGTGGATTAGAATATATGCAGTTCACATAACCTGGCTTAAATTAATACATATAAACGTTTGAAGATCCACTCATAACTTAAAGTGTATGTCATATAAAAACTAAAGTAATAGTCAAAGTTGTCATATGGAATATTTAAGGTGTGTTGATGGATTTACGTCGTGATCTCATGCATTGAGTAACATTATAAGTTAATGTTCCACCTTAAAAGTTGCCGGCAGTCAGCCCAGTGAATAAAATTATTTTTGTCTCAGACTCCAGCTGCTGTGAGAGGCAGCAAAACATCTTTTCATTTTATAGTTACAGTTTACTAATAAAACTCTCCACAGTATGAACAGTGGTTACATAAGCCTCAAAACCAGCCACAACTCAGCCCTGAGCAGAGTGACCGTCCTCTACTGACCAATCAGACTGCAGTGTTCACAGCTCCACCTTTTAGTACCAGATGCGTGTGCTAGGTACCCCAACAGAGGGGGGACCAAAATGGCAGTGAAAGTGAATGGTTTCATTGGTACCATCCACAACTTTTCACAGTGGAAACAGAAAAAAAACGTACCGAACCGAACTGTTCCGCACTGCTGGGTGGAAACAGACCTAAAATGTCTGACATGAAAAAGGTCTACTGGGGGGCAACATATTTGAGAATAAGATCTATTTATGAAACCATTTGTTGGATTGAATCTGAGGGCAGAAGTTCCATGTGACAGATTTATTTCCTCACTATAGTTGTCGCTTTAAAATGAAAATCTGTCACCGGCACACTATTTCTGTTAGACTGTGTGTTTGTGTTTGTGTGACACAAATCTGTTTTGCTCAAACAAGCTAAACCTGCAGACTGTGTTTGTGCTTTAATTCAAATGAAGTGTGTTGGACTCCATTTTGGCACCATGATTTGTTTAAATAGCCCAGAGCAGCATGACGCACAGTAGTCATATTTTCCGTGTCTACAGCATGAATTTATTATGTGAAATGTCCAAAAATAACATGTGTCTTTACGTGAAATGTAAGCAAAAAGGTCCAACGATATTTAGTGGTCAAGGGTTTTAAAATGTTTATAATCTTTAACATTTTCTAAAATAATAGTTGATTTTTGATTACTTATTTTTGAGTCAAACTCTTCAAACAACCTTTAGAAAAAGAAAACTCCCTTCTTCTAGTGTTCTTTCTCCTCTTCATGTGTCCTATGATGGAAAACACTAAAGAGAAATGTCTGTGTTGGTCTACTGTGTCGTCAGCTTTAGAGAGTCTTTCAGCCGTGAAATGGGTGATATGAAGCTCGGGCAGAAATAACAGCCTCCCTTTGCTTTGGCATGTGCACGCTGAGGTTAAACAGGGAATGTTAACATGCACATAAACACCTGCACGCTGGTTAAACACACACACACACATGCTACAAAAGCACAAGCCTGGAGGACATTCAATTTACAATTAGGTTAACACACATGGAAAGCTAAAAAGAATATATGTTCTGTTGTCAAAGTATTTGTACTGTGAATATATCTTTCACTCAGACATACACACTCTCTCTGCCTCACCCTCCTGGTATAATACTGAGCCCTTAAAGAAAGATTAAAGATAATGACAGACGGTTCAATCGAAGAAGGGAATACACTTCTGTCAAGTTTCTGCCCCGCTGTTTCTATGACAACTGCTGAGTGGTTATTATCAGTGTGTCCTGTCCTTCAGTGAAACTCCGATACGTGAGAACACAGTGACACAGGGTGGTCACCGCAACAAAAAACAGGGAAAAAGTAGATTAAAGTCAGAAAACGAACCGATTTGCTCTCCAACACCTCCTCTTCAACGGGCTCCAGACGAATCTCCTGCAGAACAAACACACAGTGATAAGATGCTCTGATAGTGACACGTTCTTCACCCTGTTTTACACAATCTCCATCTAAATTTCTTATACCAGCAATAACTGGTACCAGTTTTAATTGATTATGGAGCAGTCTCAACTTAACTCTGATACCTCTGTATGACCTACATAAACAAATGAGACCATCGGCAAGAAGATATTTCTATATAGTTATTCTTTATGCCTGTACGGTCCAGCTGCCTGCAAAATAAGACAAAATGATGACGGCATACAGACTGGAAGAGCCATTGTTGACCAAGCTTCATAGTGAGTAGTGCGTTAGCCAGTAGGAGGAGATTTTTCTTTTAAGAATTGTATTTTTGACGTTATATTTAGCGATTATGGCTGATACTGATCAGCAAAGAGAAAAGAAAATAATTGACCAAAGAACAAAAAAAGAAAAGCTATAAGAGACAGTGATGGAGCACAGGCCTCCTCCTAGACAGGTCTGTAAATGATTATTTAATTTATGAACTACATGACAAGACATGGTTTTACTGCTGTGTCAGTACACTTATTTACATTTGTTTAACTGATGTTTGTTTCACTATTGCCACATTATGAATTATACATAGCCACAAATAGATACACCACCTCATCACTATACGTCCTGCAAACAACTGTGTTTAAAAAAGTAAACAGCATTAAATACATAGGTTGCATCTTCTTTTCACCTGCCTCCAAAACAAAGGCAGATATGCTAGATCAAGATCTTTACGACACGATACAGTGGTGCCCATGGAAACACCAATACTTTTGTCGACAGGGGCCGTGGAAATGAAGACACAATGAAAGTTCCTTGTGGCTGTGGTAAAATCTCTATCTTACAGCCGGCACAATATGGTGCACAACGCAGTGCAACTGAAATTGCTCTTATCAGACCGGCACAGTTGTCATTTTCACGGCCAGCACCCATGTTTTGTAACTAGCATATGTATGCCTGCTCAGCTGTGCACCTATTAGCATGTAGGTCTTAAATGAGTCAGTCAGCGTTTAACTTTTTTGAAGCCGCAAAAAGCGATTGTGCCTTTGACCATCAAAAAGCTGGTCTTAAGTCTACTTTTTATAGGGCACTTACTGTAATTCTGATAGTAAGATGTACGTACATAGGCGGATTCACAATGCAAGTACACTCTGCTTGTTACACAAATAGGGATGCAGATGGGTCACAAGTGGGCGAAATAAAAGATCATATATGAGAAAAATATTAATTACATACTTTAAAATGTGAACTCAGCAGAGAGCAGAGCAGAACTGCTGTCTGACTCCCCATTATCAGGGACGCTGTGTGCACTTACACACGAGGAGCAGCGTAACTTCATTCATTATTCCAGAGGCTAATAGTTGACATGATATTTGCTGCAGTGACATTACAGCTTTTATTGCATCACTCTCAGCAGAAAACTGTTCACTTCTTTGCCGACTCCGCAATGTAAATAGCAGTGTGCCAGGTGCAGGGACACCCGGCTTTTAAAGAGAATGAAAGATGACACTGTGATTGGTTGAATTTATGCACCTATGATTAATTAAGGGACTAAATACAATCCATTTGCCCCTTGTGCCTTACTGTGCGACCAGATTATGCCCAGTTTAACCAGCAGGAAAGGAGCTGGACACAACCTAAACACACTTGTGCCATGTTCTATAGATCATTTAAATATAGCTCTTATTGTTTTTTTTACTTACATCTACATTCATCTACCAAAGCAATTCCCAAACTCTTTGACTTGTTTATTTACTAAAATAAACAAGAACTAAAAGTCAAACATATGTAGCAGATTTCAGATTTCATGCTATGTTCAACACACACAGATAGCAGGTGTTAGAGTCTGTGTGCAGCCGATATTTCCGTAGCTAAACTGTACATATGTGCATGTGTTTGTATGTGGGAGGGTGTTGTTGAGTTAATTTGTTGATATTGTTGTAAGTACACTTGCTATGATTTGCAGGTATTCTGAGGGAGCAACCTAAAGACCAGACCAGAGGAGACAGACCAAGATAAAAATAACAGAGGCACAGAAGAAGAGAGAGGCACAAGAGGAGAGTATGCAAAAGTTGGAAGACAGGGAGTCACCTTTTTTTCTAGACGGTCGATAAGACTCTGCAGTCTGTTGACCTGGATCATCCACTGGCTGTCTTCATCGTAAACACCTAGAGACACAGACAGGACAGGTTTCAGACTAAAGTAAACAAGAAAGGTGAAGGGATGAAAGGTGCTGCATACATGGACTGTATTTTAAACACATTTTCCTGCATTGATTGTTTGAACTAAATACCTCTAAAATAGCGGCGGTGTCCTAGAAAGCACTTCAAGGTTTCCTTTTATATAACGCTACACACAAACATGACAATCAATAGAAAAGCTTTGAGGCCTGTGATCGATGTTTATAGAGAGTCTGCGGCTGGTGTCGTAATGGATGTCTAAAGAAAAACTGACTGTGTGCAAACAAAAGTTAAATACACACAACAACCAGGCTGGGAAAAATAAAGAAAAATGAACAACTGCTGTGGTGTCGATAAAACATCAAGGACTGATTCTGATCATAAAGTTAGTTTGTCTTTTAATTATTTGCATTGTTTGAATGCAGTTAACACCACCAAAGAAATTATGTTTTATTGAGAGTCGAGGACTCTGTGGTCAGTTCTGTATTCTTTCAAGTTTAAGGGGAGAATTCAAATGTTTTTTTGAGGATTTCCAATCAGTGTTGATGGTATATGCAGTCATTAGAGGCAATAAATTCCTCAGTGTGTGCTATATTTGCAGAGAAAGCTGAGTTCACAACTGCAAAATCTGCTGTTCTTCCTGCATCCAGTGACGTAAAAGTGAAAGCAAGAAAGAACTACAAAGGTTAGCTAGGGGACGTGTTCTAGACTCTGAAAAAAACATTCACAATAGTGCAGAGGATGTTATAGATTAGTACACATTTTACAGCATTTTGACAGTGCTTTGTTTTTGACTCTGCTATTCATCTGTATTTATTTGAGCCAGCTAAAGAAAGAAACTCTACGCAGAGTGGCCGAGGCTGTGGCTGCAGCGAGGAGGATGTGGCCAGCAGCGACCCTCTAAAACCTGAGCTGCTGAGAGCAAACAGCAACTGGTGGTGTCTTTTCTAAAATTGCCCTTCACTGCCAACAGAAACTCAATCATTCTGCTAAAACAAGTTTCAACGTGGGCAGTTTTTGTCAGATCATGTGGCCGATGGCAACCCCACGAGAGCCGCTGTGATAACGTGAGCCGCTGAGTACAAAGCCCATGGATATGTTACATGAAAATTTTACTCGTCACTTGGACAGATGTGTGCTGGAAACTATGGTTGTACTATTGTAAGTAAATTTCTCCTGATCATTAAGTTTTGCTTCTGCCTCCAAAGAATTACTGAGAGCTGCTTCTTCGCTGTCAGCTGAGAGACAGCAGGGAAATACAGCGTTTTAAGCACGTTCGACCAAACGAGAATGATGACTGTAAAAATAGGATGAAGGATGCAAATATAGTGGCAACCCCCAGTTGTTGGGCTAGTTACTGGAGACCTTCTTCTCCTGAAGATAAACTGGACAAGTCAACCAACACCAGCAGGACCAAGAGGGCACATGAGCACCGAGTGAGTCACCTAACAGTATCATAAGCTTTTGTTGGGTTACCTCTCAGTGAAATGCTATGTACCCAGCCAGCATTTGTATGTGGGGCCCATGTGGGAAGTAGATGGGTTGAAAAATGGGCCCCATATGGCCCCACATACAAATGCTGGCTGGGTGGGGCCTTTATTGTGAAAGGTAAAAGAGGAAGGAGTGAAGCTGTAATGCACTGCCATTGACCGTGTGGAAAATAATAAAGCGTTGCTGCTGTCTTGGTTCACACTGGTTCGGAGCCTCTTTTATTTTAATACCTGCATAAGAAAGCTACACTATGTTTTGGCTAAGTATGAGTAGCTTGTGCACAATGCATCCTGGTACATGTAGGCGCGGCCTCCCCAGCTCCTCAAGCAAGAGAACTGGGCTTTCTTGGTCAACATAGCATGCACTGAGGAATTTATTGCTTCGGTTAAGTACATTTACCATCAAAAACTGACTCACTATCCACATAAAAAGTAGAATATTTTTTCCCTTAATGCTTTTTGCACTGCCTAATATTGAAAAAAATATTATTTCTACTGTGTGTTTAGGCTTTGTGCAGCCCTGCATGAGAGAGACTGTGTGCTTGCAAACAAGGCCACACCAGTCAAACAAGCATCAACAAACAAACTGCAGGCTGGTGCATTTGTGCATCACAAACCAGGGAGTGCTGGGCTGGTTATCTAACTGTATCTGCTGGTATGTATATTATGAAATGAGCTTGTGCTCAGTGATTCTCTCACTTCCAATGAAAGTGTATTCACACTCACAGCATGTGGTGTTTGAGATTAAGGTCTTACACCTCCCGACCTCAAACTCCCAGCAAGGTACCAGAGCATTCAATGGCTTTGGATCGACACACAGCAGCACATGAGAACACTCCACTTCAATCTCTCTGTCTCTCACTCCAGCTTCTCTCTCACACCTACATGACCTCCGTCCCCTCCTCCTGTGCTCGGCTCTCTAGCCTTTGGAGACACGCTGACTCTGGTCGAGCAGCTTTTTTGCTGCCAGCAGCTGTGAGACAATATAATTCGAGAGCAGAGTGTGGCTGTATGAAACACAGCAGGATGCACTGAACCATAAAACAACACCACAAACATGTTGCCACTGAGTTACAAACTCAGAATTGACAATTGGTTGAGTGCCCTCCCTTGAAATGTTGCACCTGGGGCACGTTGTGTATTGATGATACTTGTTACCTGGACAGGTTGGAGGGAGATAAACATTTTTTTTCCTGTTCTAAAGCCAAAATCAAACCTTAAAAAGTGCAGGGTTAGCTATCTTGCTAGTTACTGAAGTTGTAACTGGTGAGTTGTTTTACAGTGATTGTAAGACTGAATACAGACCTACAGGAACCAGTTGAGGGAAACAGGGAAACTTTGCCGACATTTAACCAGCAACATGTCATTGGATTGTGTGCAGATGAGAGGTGTTTGCCTTCTTCAGATCACCCCACCTGTGCTGAGGTCTGGACGCTGGATGCATGGGGGAAACCAAACACACTGCAATAACACACAGCTGTTTGGATATCGGCAAAGTTTTCCTTTAATTTTATTGTCTTCTGTCTCAACTGCCAGGTGATGTGGTGCTTCACTTTTACACTGTGATCTGTACGTTTGGCTGTGGTTTCTATGTTTATCCTTTTAACCTGTTTGACATCCTGGATATATCCTTCTAACGCATGTTGTCGACCCTCTGTCTGCTTCTCTCTGAAATTGCTTTTTCGTTTCTTCCAAAAATTTGATAATATGTCTTCTGGTAGTGCAGTTAGTGATAGTGTGGGCTTTGTGCTAGCTCCAACAGCATGACAGACCATCAGTGGCTAACAATAATGGGGCAGGGCTTGGCGAAGGGGTCACTCAGCAGAACATATAAACCCACCTGAATTGACGAGACTGAGGAGAGGGTTGTTGGGAGAGAGGCTGCTGTTCCTCTGAAGCCTCCGATTGGAGCGACGACCCGACCACTGGATGGACAAAACCTCTGGCTTCAGCGGGCCCTGTCTGGAGCCAAAACAGGAAGATAAGTATCAGATATCAAAATATTCTCGCATATTTTCTTTTAAAATGGTCACAATTGTAGTACAATTAAAGGCGACCTATTCTGCTCATTTTCAGGCTCTTTCTTGTATTTTGGGTTTCTACTTGAACATGTTTGTAAGTTTTAATATTCAAAAAACACTTTATTTTCCTCACACTGTGTGTGCTCAGACACCTGTGTTCACCCTCTGTCTGAGACACTCCATTTTGAGGCCTGTCTCTTTAAACGCTCCTCCTGAAAGAACTCAGTCTGCTCTGATTGGTCAGCGTTTGGAGGTCTTCCACATCTCAGCAACTTTGCCATGTCATTGCAGCCATGGATTGACTGTTAGGAGGAATAGCGCTGCTTTCTATCGTAAAAAAAATCACTGGTAAAAGCTTGAAAATTAAAATCTTCACAACTAAATATGTTCTAGTGGGACAATATATCCTCACACAACAGTTCATATAAAATCAACAAATTAGCCCCTACTGGTTGTGTTATGTTTAGGGAAAAAGCCTTGTCACATTATGTACTTAACGTAAAGTTACATAAGCTCAGTTTAGGAAAGTAAAGTTACGAAGTTTAGGAAGAAAAGAAAGATGGAGTAACTCAAAAGTCCACTTGGTTTCACACAGGACACAAACACTAGTGTCGTGTTGTGATGTTAGCAACGTAATGTAAACGCTTGCAGTAGGATACCAGGGGCAGATGACCATATAAAGAAATCTGGCACACTTTGACGTCAGCTTGTAGCCAGAGTAGAAAAAAAAAACCTGTTGAAAACAGAGTGTTCAGTATGATCAGAAGCCTGAGGTTTTTGCTCACATAACGCGAACAGCCGACACTGTAACAATATATACAAGTATATAACAGAAAATAAGGAAAAGCATAACAGGTCTTAGTAACATTCACACGAAATGACCTTTTGTTCTGTGGTTTTTGGTGTGAACTGCACACACTGCACAACAGATGCCATCAGATTTAGTCTGCTAATTAAAAAAAAAGACTTAAATGTGACATTATAATTTAAACAACTACATCACATAGAGCAAAAAGTGCGACTGAGAATGAAGTGTAATTTGAACAGTTTATTGTATGAAACAAAGGGGAAAAGAAGAGGCATAACTTGTAATTTTCACGTTTGTTTTGCTATTTAAAGGTGGCAGCAGGTGACCGAAGCACAGTCTCATGAATAGATGTCTCAGCTCAAGCCTGAAGTTGTCTTACGTGATTACATAATTGTGTGTTGTGCTGGTCCGACGCTGATGCTAATGCCAATGACAAGGTACATGCAGCCGCAGGGTGACATCACCCAAGATTTATCTTCATGCTGTCAAGTTGTTTGGTCCCGTATTTTGAGAAGACCTCAGGGTGTCCGTAGGGGGTGTGTGTGTGTGCAGGTGAATACAAATGTGTTTATATATATGTGTGTGTGAGTTCTGTGCAAATAAATGAGCGGGGTGCTTTATTTTTTCACCTATTTTCCACCAATCTTTGTGTTTTTTTCAGACTCCACACTTATTTTTGTAAGATTTCAGGTTTATTACTCGCATTGTTTATAGGTTATATTTTGTGTTTTAGGTAAATGCAATTGCTGTCAAAATATTTACAACATTCATAGTCAAAAAAACTTCTCCTTTGTGCTTGTTTTTAATTTAGCTGTGGGCTGAGCTACGGTATTTGACTCCATATTTGGCGCAGAGACATGAGAGTGGTGTCAATCTCCTCATCAAACTCTCTAAACGCTGAACTATTCTTTTAATCCACTCATATTTATTCAGCTTTAACTCTACAGTAAATCTCATATAGAGTTAATAAACTATAAACTAAATGTGAAGATCTGTGTCTATGTGTTCTCTTAAATACTAAAATCTCTCTTAGTGTATTAAGAATGCTCTCCTTTTGTTAATTGGACTGTGTTTGCCTTATGTGACACCACTTTCTGTACAAGAGATTTTAAATGTTTCCTCCCACATCTGGGATGAATGCAGTATAATTAATCCACTATTAAAATGTGTGTGTGTGTGTGTGTGTGTGTGTGTGTGTGTGTGTGTGTCTTGATGTACAGAGGAGGTGGACCCGGTGACAGGTCCCTCTTGGTCTCTTAGTGAGTCATTTTGTATTCTCAGCTATGCAGCAACTTTAATTGCTAAAACCCATCTGAGATCAGCAATAGAGCAAAGATCAGCAGCCTTTGCGTCGTCATATTCCTCCCACGACCTTATGTCGATTAAGAGGGAGGAAGAGGAGCTCAAGAGCAAACTGCAGCCAGAATAAGAAGGAGAAACAAGAAAAGAAAAAGCAACAAATTACTGAGAGGAAAGTAACATTACTTTTGAAATGAACAGCACAACTTATGAATACAAAGCTGAAGCTCAGCTCTTAGTCATACCATGCATCTGTGAATACAAGCTCCCATTTGTCCTCTTCACACATAAAAACACTGACCACAGAAACCAATTTGAAGCCACCAGAGAAACAGACATATCTTCTATATGTTTGGAAGAACAGAGTAATTGCATTCAGATGCACGGGGGAATTTGTCAAGTGTGGCAGTTTGGAGGAGGATGCTGGGGGAGAAGAAGCTGCTCTGGGAGCAAGAGACAGTCACACTTTGAAATGACATGAGAGGGCTATGGAGAGAGAGACACATTTAGAGGAGGTGAGGAGAGGAAAAGACAGAAAGGAAGAGTGGATGTCTCAGATGTCTCTCAGTTATCTAAGCCCATCATTGTCTGCCTCTGGGAATAAGTGTAAACATGGTCATGGTGAGAAAAGGGACACAACACGGGGTATACCCAGTTTTTTTTCTGGCATTTTACAGTATATCCAGCCAAAAAGCCACTGGAATATATAGGAGAGTATACCCACCTTATCAACCTCCACTACACCACCAAAGGAGAGAAGAATACTTTTAAACCAAACTCAAGATAAAACATGTCACACTAAAACAACTATTACTACCAAGGAAGTTGCAAAAGTAATTCATGTTGAAATACTTTGCCATCATCTTGTTAACTGTTGACTTGATGTAGATAAACCAGCCTGGTCTCATTCCCAGGTCCTCAAATACTAACACTTCATCGTGCCCCTCAGCATCTGATACAGACACACGATGCTCCCTTTAGTGTCTGTATCAGATGCACCGGACATTCAATTGACTTCCGTGGCAATATTAACGCTCAGAGTAACCACCATAAAGTGTGACAAAGTACACATAGGGAAGGGAGGACAAGGTGGATGGCTGGGTCAAAATTTCATCCAGGAGACTGCTGTTTGTCCCGTGTGAAACTGAGGGTCAACAGACTCAGGTCCTGTTTACACATCAATGATTTCAACAGATTCCAACTTTAGTTGCGTTTTGGGTGCCTGAAAATGCAACGTTTTGAAAATGGGTTTCAGAGTGCAATTTTTTGGAAACAGCACCGTTTCTGTTGTCATGTAAACTTGCAATATGCAGTTCCTCTGAAAACAGAGACTTTTCGCACATGCGCATTACAGTTCCAGTCACTAGGCATGCACGAGAAAGTCAACCATCACAAAAACAATGGCGAACCCCCGAGCTCTGATTGTGCTGTTGAATTTATCAACGCTTCTCCAGCTAAGTGTAGATTTACTGTTTGTGAGGTTGCCATTTTGTTTGTTTATACATCACCACTCTGTAGAAGGAAGCACATGTGCACAGGCGCGTGTTGTTTCATTACAAAGTCACATTGCCAAGTACTGGTCTGGCATGTATACTACAGCGTTTTTGGTCATCCGTGTGCACAAAGGTTGTTTCCAAAACCAAAATGAGATACGATTCTGTTTTCAGTGGATGGTTTTCATGTAAACATGGTCTTATTTTAACATAACGTTATGCTCATACACTTCTTAGTCAGGTCTCATCACGTATATACGTCACGTTTCATTACATCTAACACCAACCTCCTAATAAACACATTTTAATTTAACTCAAAAAATGGTTTGTGTTTAACCATCCCCCTTGAATTCTGTTGCTATGAACTGTAGCTAGCTGGCTAATTAAGCTAACTTAACCTCTACGAGTTGTTTGCAAATGCTGTTTCCAGCTGACTCATTTCAATACAAAAACCTCATAGAGGAGTCTTAAATATACACTTGATGGCTAAAGAATGCTAGAAGACTGAAGCTAAAGCTACATTTCCCGGGAAAACGTCAGTACCCACAGGAGTTGATGAAAAAGTAGTAAATGAAGTAAGACACAAGGCAACCCTGTTTCATGGACACTATGTTTGTTTGTTACTACACTGCTTTTTTAATTACGTTGTTGTGGCCATGTTATCATTGCCTGGATTATGTTCAGAAACGTTTCTTTCAGGTAAAGACACACAATAAGTGTGTAAGTAAGTGCGTAAGTAGGTGGTTGGGGAGGAAGGTGGGCGTACAAAGTGAAGGACCTCGACACCAGAACTTCATGTCCAGAATTCCTGTCTGAGGTGTAGACAACAAATGCACTTCAGTTAAGTTAAGGAAAAAAACTGTGATTTTGATTTAATTTTAAGTGAATACGCTATTGCTTATTTTGGCAGAGAACAACTGAAATATGTTGTCAGTGAACATTTTGTTGAGCTGTTTGGTGCTGTGACTTTTCAGGTATGTTAATTAGCAACACGTCTTCATTGTGTTCAAAGACAACATAATTTGCTTGGCATTATGTTTCCCTCAAAATGTATTGGCTATTTCAAATGAGTTGGCTGGATTAGGTTTAGGAAATGGTCTGTTGTACTGAGAGTTGAATGAAGTCAGCACCAGATCATGGCTCAGTTGTCGGGGCCGCAGCTCAAGTGTGAATACAGACAGATGACAGGATGCAAAAAGACCATGCGTCATCACCTGTTCTTTAAATACACCATGAACCCACACGTTATCTGCAGGGAAGGCCCACGTACATGGTCACACACACCCACACACACACACACACACACACACACACACACACACACTCACACACACACACACACACACACACACACACACACACACACCGTATATGAAATCTTGTGCACTTTTATTGTACACTGGTGAGTCATCATCACTAATGAACCGAGCACACCAGGGGCATGCCTCGATTCTGAATGCGGACGCATACTGATTGAGCACTGCGCTCACACACACACACACACACACACACACAGACACACACACACACACACACACACACACACACACAGAGATCAAGTGCCTCAGGTTTAATTATCAATTGTCCATTCAGCCAGCGGGTGAGTGTTGATTATCAGGCAGTAGGTTTATAAACATGCTGATAATTAAATCATTACCACATTAAGGTCATATTCTCATTGTTGTTTTGTTATGCAAACACCTTTTAGATAAATCTTAGCATATGTTACTTAATTAAAGACCAAGCTGGAGGAAGCATAATGTGATCAGCAGACTTATTAGTGCCATTAGTGGCAGATGACTCTTGGCATAAAAAAGTCACATTTTGCAGATACTGGAAGTGACAATAAACAGCCTTTCATGAAGCAGGGGACATAGATTGTGTTAAACCTGCATTAAAGGATTTTCCAGGACACTACAACAAGTTGTAAATGTAACATTTGGCATATTAAAGTTGTAATGGTGGACACCAAAGCAAACAGTCCCCTGTTTATACATTCAGCAGACACAGAGCAACATCAGTTTGTTTGGAGTCATGTTTGTGTCCACCTGCAGCCTGGCACCGTCAGACCAAATTGGAAAAGTGTCTGGAACCTCTCAGTTCATTCTCAGTTTACGAGGGGTGTTATCAGCAACCGCAGACCAAAATGCCTCTGGACGAAACTGAATAGATTTACAACCAGTCAGAGCAACAAAACATGCGGCGTAGCCTATAAACAGACCCCAGCATGCAGTGATGAGCTGTGGTGGTGTCACATATAGGTGCAGAGCCACCATATACACCTGCACCATATTAGATAAATGGTTGTGACTGGCCCGAGGCAGGCCAGGTCGACTGGAAATCTGCTGGAAAGGGAGTGGGCCGGACGCATATTCCGGTGCAATACAAATAAAACATGAGCTGAAAGATTCGTCTGGTTCCCAGGAAAGTCCACCTGATGACAACAAGTCTAACATTTACTCTTCTTGTAGCTGTGGTGTGGTCTCCGTCATCTGCTGAGGGAAATATCTGGCTCTTAAGCTGCTAAATGCTTCACAGTGTTCGTTCACCAGTTAGTTGCTAACTTCGTCTGTTTGCTAGCTGCCTGCTGTGGCTGGAAATGAGGCTGATGATAGCTAAACCAAATGAACCAATAAGTCATCCAAAACAGTAAAAAGTTGAGGGGAACTGCAGAGTTATTAATAATTCATGATGAAGTCGTCACTACAGATGTCACCTTTCATATCATATGAAGTCAGTTCTTCCATTGTTACTATAAAATATTGATAGGAACGACTTTAAAGCACTGGGTGAATGTAAATATGTTCTCCTGTTTCCCTCTGATATTTTGTGGCGCAGTCAAGCTATTAATTTTACCTGCTGTCATTTAATAGTTTCCCCAATATCTTTTGACACATATGTAATTTTGATTTCAGAACACAGGAAATAAAAATCATCTTCCCTTGTATTTTGTCACACATTCTTACTGCAAACTCGTCAAATCCTGACGCTTGATCAGTGGCCCTATGCGTCAAACTATGATGCCCGTAGTACCCCTCTTGTGTCAGTTTTGGATGCTCAGGGGCGTCATGTTGCTTTGCGCTCATTTCAAGCATACTGCCTTTTTCAAAATACATTTACATTTTCACAGGAAAGGTACAGTGTCTCCTTGGTAAATGAACACAGTGTCTTTTCAAAATAAAGTTAAACTAACGTAGGTTTACTTTGGTCTGCCCTTCGCAGACTGTCTTGCTCTTTATACAGTGTCAGTTGCTTGGTTGGAGTTTGAAGAGAGAAGGCCCTGATTTTGGTTGTTTTTTTTGGCCTGTGTGTGTAATTTCTCTCAAGTCTTAACAATCACTTCTTAATTATCTCCCTCCTGCATCTTTTTCCCAGAGGCGGATACTGATCATGTAAATAAAGGAACTGCTGGATAACACGGAACAGCAGGTGGTCCTCGCAAATACAGGGTAGGAATCTGGGTTGTTGCTCAGCACTGTGGATGACAGCATCATTTAAATCTAAAATGTGGGATGTAAATTAGTGCGTGCGGTTTGGACAAAACTGTCACACTAGATGTGAGAACTGTAATTACAGGTGCCACTGCACAACACAATGCGACACAATCCTTGTTTTAAGAACTAATTTTATGCGTGTGAGAGACTTGCTCTTACTTCTCCTGGCGAGTCTGCTCGGCTGTGGTTTCCATAGCGCACTCGAGAGAGCTTTGAAGTGAATGAAGCTGATTGGTTGTCTCCTTCAGCAAGAAGCGGGTCACAAATTGCTCCAGATGGGTGGACTCCTGATAGTCCTGTCAATCAAGAGGAGGACAGGGAGGTGGAGAAGGAGGAATAATTAAACGAAAGAATGACAGGACAAGGAGAGCAGTGACAAGTTTCACATGCTAGTCAAGAGTCACTCAGTGTTCAGACTTCATTAAAAGAGGCCAACAAACAAGATCGTTCTTTAGAAAAGATTATTAGGCTGCTGCAGGAGAGGAGAAAAGAAGTGGAAGAAGAATATTACCAATCTGTGGTCTTCACACTTAGCCAAATTTTGCCTCTTAAATTGTGTTTGAACAATTTTTAAATGGATAATAAAAAAGACAACAACAACAGATCAATGCAAGTTAAACAGGGGAGAAAACAAGAGCTGATAATATATGCATGCAGGGTTTGGAGCTTTAAATTAGTAGGCCACATCATATTAACCATTAAAACATGCAGGGCATGTGAGTTTCTGTTGTATTCATCCATTTTATTCTAGACAAAGTTATAACTCATTCATTCATTATTCATTCGAGTCATTAATGAGCTGTACGTGTGTCTCTGTGTCAAACTTTAAATTGCACTTCTTACTCTCAAATGAAACTGGTTTGACTTTGACTAGGTTGGTTTGAATAATGATTCAGCCTCTCGTGTTCAGCAGTTAAATCACATTGAATAGGTTTGGTTTATGGACAAGCGTCTCATATAATTATAAAATACAAACATTGTTAAGCATAGAAGTGGACTTATTTTAAGTAATGGCCTGTGTGCCCACTAAGAATTATTAGTTATCAAGACTGAAACAAGCTTTGATCTCTGACGTTAAAGGGGACTCAGGCGATTTAGTACTGCACTATCAATAAATTGGGAAGACTTACCAAAGACGTGTTAGGAAAAAAATAGTCTAAATTGCCGCAACAGAGGCTGAAATATTCAGACTTTATGTTCCTAGAATGAATCAAGCTTCAAACACAGTAGAGCTTGAGCCTAATTCAAGATGACCCTGATGACATCATCTGTGTTAATGAGCAAACTGACCTTTATGTGTAAAACTGGACACGTAGGTCCTGTCTATAACGGACATTGCCCTCTATGTTTGGCCTCTCATCCACATGCAAACAGAGATGTAGGTCACTAAAACAGAGATTTAAAAATGTTGTCTAAGGTGCAGACTATAAAACTCTGGTTAGTGTGTATCCGTGTGGACAAACAGAGCATTTGGGAAACTATGACATCATCCCCTCAATTCGCACATGCCCGTTGTTACTTTGTGCAGCATGAGCCTGAACCAATAACAACAGTGGTGAAGTAATGGTGTGCTTACTTTTTGTTAGCACTGCTAATGTCTACTTTACACTTAACTTAGTGCTGCACCACTTCATGGTTGAACGGAGGTGTCTGCTGCACCCAATTTTATTTGCTCCACCTAAGAGTCAGTTTAAAGTCTGCCAGAAACAAAGGTTTTGATGAGGCCTGGTCAAACCAGCAGATGGTGGGACAATTTTAAGTGTGGGATTGTTGTCGCTAAGAATTGGAGGAAAAATGTTCCCATGGCCAGGCCAGAGATAACAGCACTATCTTTGAGTAAGCTCTTTTGTCCTTAAATTAAACAGGAATTAATGAGGTCTTCAGTAGGTGTTTTGAAAAGGCTAACGTCCGCCTGTACACTTTAATACCAGACAGAATTTACGGCTAAGCGACCTCCATGTTTGCTTGTTACATCCAAAGTGAGAGCCGTGTGCATACACTATATTGCAAGTTTCACAAAGATGAAAAACTATTTGTGTATCTGCCCTTTAGTTCAGATACGCTTCAAAATCTAAGACGGTCTTCCTTGGCCTACCCCTCTACCAAGTTTCATGAATATTGTGCCAGTAGTTTTCTGTGCTCCTGCTAACAAACAAACAAATAGCACTGAAAACATCACGTCCTTGGTGGAACTAATAGCATCAATATGTAAAACAGTCATTTGCACCTTTAATCAAAAACACATCTAAGAAATCATTTCCTCCACGGCGCATATTTCAGGCCGAGGTACAATTTGTCATTTTGCAAATCAAGGGTACATTTATTATTTGTTCTGTTTGTTCAGAAGGCTGATGGGAAAAAAATCCAACTGAATGACATTTTGGTGAGGCATCATTTGCCATGCCTGGACTGGAGCAGAAGGGCTGAGAGCTGTTTTGGATCTAATCAAAGGAGATTGAATGTTGCTCGGTACAACAGAGTTTGCTGTTTGCACGCCGCACCTGCTCCCACAGTTTTAAGCACAGCGGCTGTTTGTGCACTCGACTAACAATGAGGGGTTTGAAGGGAAACGCTAATGCAAGTCAGATTAAAGAATGACTAATGCATGAACAGGAATGTGTGCGTGTGTGTGTGTGTGTGTGTGTGTGTGTGTGTGTGTGTGTGTGTGTGTGTGTGTGTGTGTGACAGGAAGAGAAAGAGGAGAGACACAGAGGAAATGTATTTGTAATTACTGTGTTTTCAAGAAAAGTACAGTAAAGATGGTTTGATTTTAAAAGCTGGATTTGTTTATCAGACTGTGGAAGTACACACACACACACACACACACACACACACACACACACACACACACACACACACACACACACACACACACACCCTAATTACAGTATGTTGAGTCTTCCCATGAGTGAGCTGAACTCCACTCTAGAATACAGAGCACATCATTAGATTCAGGCTTTTCCCATCGGTCCTATTCAACTGCAGCATCCAGCACCTCAACCCTGTTTTTCACTCAGACATAAAAGACATCAAATCTCTGGTCTCTGCTGTGTTGCATTTAAAAAACCCAGAATCGCTATCGGTCATAGGCATTGTTTGATCCCCTGACATTCTGACAGCACACACATGCACATTCACTCAGAGGGAGTGAGTCATGGCAGAATCGGTAAAGGTCAGACTCCTGTCTACCATCTGAGCATAGATTACCTCCTGTGATCTGCACCTTTGTGTGTGTGTGTGTGTGTGTCCACCTCTCCAATTTGCAGTTATTTTAAACAGCTTTAAGTCTGCCTGATTTTTTCCTTTTTGCTTTTCCCTTGATTATTCATTTGCAGTCATACAAAAGGTCAAATGAGTTCTTTGTTGGACGCCCTGCACTGTACTAAAATCACATCATTCCTTACCTTCTGCCAGATGTCCTTACCTCAGTATGTTTAAAGTCCTGATTGCAAAGCATCATCAAATAATATCAGAGATAAGCTGATTCTAACCACAGCACGGTGGTGCAGTGGTTCGCACTGTTGCCTCACAGCAAGAGGGTTCCTGGTTTGAACCCAGGCGGGGGAGCCCTTCTGTGCAGAGTTTGCATGTTCTCCCTGTGTCAGTGTGGGTTTTCTCAGGGTGCTCCAGCTTCCTCCCACAGTCCAAAGACATGCAGGTTAATTGGTGACTCTAAATTGTCCGTAGGTGTGAATGTGAGTGTGAATGGTTGTCTGTCTCTATGTGTCAGCCCTGTGATAGTCTGGTGACCTGTCCAGGGTGTACCCTGCCTCTCACCCAGTGTAAACTGGGATAGACTCCAGTCCCCCTGCGACCCTCAACAAGATAAGTGGTTACGGAAAATGAATGAATGATGAATGATTTGCATTAGGACAAAGACGGGGGCAGTGGAGGTGGGGTCTGACCCCCCAAAATTAGACTTGGACCCTCCCAGAGTAGGTAAATACAGCAGGTTAGGGGGTTAAAACTTTTTTATATCCCCCACTTGTTACTGTAAATATTACAATAAGTTTCCTATATTCATGCCAGAAAGAATCTTGTACAATGATTTCAGACACACCTAAAGTGGACCATATCATTTCTTAACCTTGACGTTTAGTCCATTTTTTGTCATGATTTCTCATGGTTTGTTTATATTCTGTTACCCTATGGACTTTGTTTTGGAGCTTTCTGTTTGTGTTTCTTGTTTCATGTTACTCATTCATGTTTAATCTGCTTCCTGTTTTATTTTGTAGATTCTCTCCTTATGTGTCGTGTCTAGTTTTACCTCAATCTTTGTGTGTTTTTCTGTTTTCTGTCAGAACCTGTTTCGTTAGTCCCTCCCTGTTCCCAGAGTCTTCCCTTCACACCTGTTCTGTATTAGTCTTGTTTGCTCTAGACACTAGTGTTCCACTCCACTAATCCCCATTTCCCTCCTTTGCCCATGTCTTCCTACTTCAGCTGTGTCTCGTTCTCATGATTAGTTTTCTGTGTATACCTGTGTGTTTCCCTTTGGTCTTTGTCAGTTTGTCTGTATTCATGCTGTGTTCATCCCCGTGTTCCTGGTGTCGTTCCCTGCTCCATGTCCACATCCATAGTCTGTTTAAAAAACTGTCTACTATCATGGCAACATATGAGTCTAGACAGACGTAGATATGAACCAACTGCAATTTGACTGATTCACAGAGGCACATAACTGCGAGGTGGTATTTCTAGTTCTCTATCACTGTGGACTATTTTCAAAGTAGGAAAACAGCTGACAAATTTACATTACTGGGTGGTCTACGCCTCTGATGTTAGTCAGGCACAGGCCTAGAGGCTGTGTAGTAATAACACATCTGCCTACATCTTCAGGCGCATTGATAGTGTCTTTGGTCCTGGTACAGCGCTGTGTGGGTCTGTGTTTGAGCAGAAAAGATGGTCCACTGTTGTTGTGTGTGTTTGGGTCTGATTTGCTGGCAGTTTGCTGCAGAATAATTTGCTGGTGTCTGACTACAAAAGTTGTCAGTAAAGATCCTCAGTCATCCAGGTCATGGTAATCATGAGTGCTTTAATTTACTAAAGCATGTACTGGGATCCCTTTACACCCTGGAGAAAAAGACCCTGCCCGATTGTCATTTTCTAGTTCACACTCTGATTGCATCCCTAATACTACAATAAACTGTGAAGCGTAAGAACATAGTGACTTCCTCTCACTGCAGGTGAGAAACACCTGAGATCTGTGAACACAGGTTTTGGGCAAAGCTAAAGGAGGGTGTGTATGTGAAGCCTGTAAATAGCTTTGGCAGGAATATCTGTGCAAAATGAAACCCTGAGTGTCTCAACAGAGACATGAATATGTGCCAGGCTTTGATCTAGATGAACAATCTTGTTCCAGATCCCCGGCGCATGTATGTGGATGTTTGATCACACAAAGGGGTACACACAATCAAGCATTTTAGCTTTTGCGTACGTCAGCTCACATTAATGCACACTGACAATCTAACAGAGACAGTAAACTAGGAACACCCCACAAATGCACACACATGAAGCCAGCCCCCTCACACACATGTACAGCCAGGGACCACCCACTCAAATGCATATGCAGTTCAATGGGGACAGCATGCTTTAGTCTGTGACTAACGTAGCATCTGTTCTCTCCCTCGCTCACTTGCAGCTCGTCATACATTTCTTCTCTCTCTGTTCTTTGGCTCTATGAGTTATTTTTAGGGTCACAGAAATCATTTGTGGTGTCACACATGCTTTGTAAAGGGGCAAACTATGAATTAGGCTTCAGGGAGTAAACAGTGGGAAGACATCTGCGGTGTGTTTGCAGTCTCCCGTTGTAATTTGATTTAAACGTTATTGCCTTGCTCAATAACTCCTCAATTCTGTTCAATTTGTGGAGAGTAATTTGTTCTCATTTGAGCTCAGATATCCATTTTGTACTGTACATCTGTGAAAGGACGAGACTGTAGAGTGCATTGATGAAAAAGAGCTGACCAAAGGCTTTTAGAAGTCCACAGTAAGGTGGATAACTTCACTGTGGACTTATAAAAAAACCTTTTTGAATGAGGAAAACCCGAGAATACACATCCCCCTCTCTCTCCCGCTGCCTCACTTTGGGCTCTCCACTATTCTTTTAGAGAACAGAAAATGATTTGCGGTGCAATTTGATTTTTACACCTCATCAAGTTGGGGTCTGTAGAAGATTGCAAAGGTTATTGCAAAAGTATCTGTGTGTTTCATTTCCTGTAATTCACTTTGATGCTCCTGCAGGTTCAACTTTTTGAAACCTATTTCAAGAAAAATGCTTTTCTCTTTGAGTGAAAAACCTATTTCAAGGATATGAATTGTTTCCCTACTTCTTTGTAGTTGTAGTAAGTACTTTATGTACTATATGTATCCAGTATATGTGTATGATTTTTCTTAAAAGTCCAGCGTGTAAGGTTTAGGGGGATTTAGTGGCATCAAGTTGTCAGGATTACAGATTGCAACCCGCATTCATTGCAGCATTTATTGGGAGCCAAATCATCCCCAGAGGTCTCTTCCTTTCCAAATCAAAAACCGAATCGTTGATTTAAACCGCTAAAAACACTGAATTAAGCAATTTCACGTTTAAAAAAAAACAAAACAATGTTTTTGCGATGCTGTTCTTACAGAAGGGCTGTGAACTACAGTGGCCGACTTAAAAATGAGAAAATGTGAAAACACGAGTGACCCTCTCTAGAGCCAGTATTTGGTTTGTCCATTCTGCACTACTGTGGCAACATGATGGTGCGATATGACGATCTCTGTAGACAAAAATGTAGATATAAATGGCTTATTCTGAGGTAAAGGAAATACTACCAATTTTTATTCTCAGGTGATTATACACCAGAGAAAACATATCTATTATATTATACTTTGCCAATAACCCCCACTAAATGGCACATACTGGACCTTTTAAAGGGGCACTCTGTGAATTTCGGCATGGCCACTTCAAGTATGGCTGTCTGCTGATAGTGTCCTTAGTTTCTCAGTCAGATTCACCCTTCGCTCCTCCATAGCTCCAGCCTCTCGCCCAAATATAGGTCACTTCTTATTCCAAGAACACGAGATGGGGACTGCTGAATATGCAGAATTTAAGGCTGTAAAATGGGAGTGCACAAACCAATGGGTGATGTCATGGTAGCTACATCCGTTATTTTTCACAGTGTCTGTAACGCACCAGTTCGAAGCGGCTAACATATTCCAGTTGGCGAAGAAGCAACAGCCGACACACAAAGTCAGCAGTCAGAGGATTAAAACATCAAAACATTTAATGAAATTATTATTATTCTCATTTTATTTTAAATATATTTATCAGCCAACACCCACAAACCGATCTGCATGTTCTTTTTTCACCTACAGTCAAACCTGGGAATAAAATTACCACCGGTATTTCACCTTTTTTGCTGGTCACC
Organism: Cephalopholis sonnerati; assembly: GCA_019142605.1. Lineage (NCBI taxonomy): Eukaryota > Metazoa > Chordata > Actinopteri > Perciformes > Serranidae > Cephalopholis > Cephalopholis sonnerati. The sequence goes on along the minus strand of JAGQAX010000014.1, from coordinate 24,974,981 downwards.
TGATGACAGTGCTGACAGAGCTAACAGTGTTGACCATTCGGAACCAAAGGTTCGGTGAAGAAACCTTGCTGATATCAGCAGGAACCGCTGTATGAGCACAGTGCAGAGCGGTCACAATGCACCAGCCACTGGGATACACACATGAACTAACATGCATGTGCAGCTGGACCGGCTTACCACAACAAACCACAGACTTCATTCTCTGCTTAGACACCAGTTACTCCACTGTATCTTTACACAGAAAATAGCGGTTTGCTGCCATATTAATGCTTTAAAATCCCCCCTCACTGCCGTCTTTTTTCTTTCTTTAAGTGTCCAAACATTTACCAAACCAAGAATTCTTTGTCTGCCATTGCCATGTACAGTTTTTAGGTGTTGAAGTTGTCATCGCGTGTTTCCTTTCTCGGTGCTAATAAAGAATTACCACCAGCAAATGAACGGTTTGACTCCCACTCTCTGTTCCTGAAGCATCCACAATGAGACGCCTGCTTCAGTGCAGCTCTGAGGGGCAATTTGAGCTTCGCAGCATGTGTCATATGTGGCAGAACAGATACTGCAGAGAAAGAGAGGGTGGTGAAAGAGAAAGACACTCTCCCTGTAGATCTAATAATCCACCTCTTTTCCTCAGTGGAACATCCTTTTCTCCTCATCATTTGTCCCTTCAGTCCTCCTTTTTTTCTTTTGTTATCTCTGATCATTTACCTTCATCTCTGTCTGCCTGCCTCCCCTTCTTCATCATCTCTCTTCTTCTCCTCACGGAGTATCTAAAAGGTACTTCTACAGCTCCACAGTAAGATCAAGAGGACATAAAGCTTTTTCCAAAGCATGATCAAAAGCAGTATTTGCTCAGTAATGCAGCCAAAATCCATTTAGTTCCTCATCTATGTTGGCTTCATGTACAAAAAGAATCTTAACATATATTTTGTTGTGGGGGATAATTAGCAACATAAATGAGCCCTGGGTCATCCTTTTTGGCACTGTAATGGAAATTTGACTAATGGGAGATCTGAGGAAGCCAGTTGGGCAGCAGAGGAGCATGCTGGGAGAGATTTGCAACATGGAGTTTAAGCCATGCTGTGAGTAAATCAAACATCCCTTATTATTATCATTATGTGCGCTGCAGGAGATGTCAGCGTGATGTTCACTGTGTGGAGGAGGTGTGGGAGTGTGTGAGTGTGTCACAGAGATTTAAATGAATATGAATAAACAGATATGAACTGATTATTTGCTCTGAGCAGATACGAAGAGCATCCAAGCTTTATTTTTTGCCATTTTCATTCAGTCACCTGATTTAAAGTGGAGTCAGGATCTCCACCACCATGTCCATAAATACATTTTTTAATTACAACTGTGGCTCATCAGTTCTTAATTACTTTTTAAAAAGAGACTCCAGAAGGCTGTCGACTGTGTGAATGAAAAGTAGCCAAACACAGTGGAGACAAATATGGAGGTGTTGATAGTTTTAAGATAGATATACAGATATACAGTGAGCTTCATCCTCAATGACTTGCCATCCATTTACAACTGATTTGTTGTGCAGCAGCATAAAGTTTGACTAATTGTTTGACAACTGACAAACTAATTTTAGTCATGCTAGCTGAATGGTGCTAAGGAGGACAATGTAGATTGCTCTGTCCAGTGTTTTAGTCCAGGCTGAAATATTTTTAACTTTTTGATGATTTGCCATCAAATTTTACACAAAATTTACTGTCTCACATTTGGCATTTTTGGCTTTTAGTGAACAGCTATTGAATGGATGCTAAGAAATTTGATGCAGATATTGATGGTGCCAAGAGGATGAACCCTGGCAACCAGCAGCACAAATATTTTCCTTATCAAACTTCAAACCAGCTTCATTTTCATGAGGAACAATTATTATATACACAACCTCTAGCTTAAAAAAAAATATATATATATATAATATGACCCAGTGCAGTCTGACTTGTATTTTCCAGATGTTAAAACCTCCTTTTCTGTTGCCACCCAGCCAGCATTTGTATGTGGGGCCCATGTGGGAAGTAGATGGGTTGCATAAATGGGCCCCATATGGGATTGTCCATGGGTTCCATATCGGCCCCATGCCAGTTGCCCACATCAATGGCTTTACCCAAGTGGGCCCCACATAGTTATGCTAGAGCTACCTGGGTGCCAAGTGAATATGGGCCCAAAATATCTTGCGTAAATCCACACATGCGGGCAAATAGCATAACCATGTGGGGCCCACTTGGGTAAAGCCATTGATGTGGGCAACTGGCATGGGCCCCACACACAAATGCTGGCTGAGTACCATAGAATTCCACCTAGCAGCAACCTCTAGGGCCACAAAATTAAGGCAAAACAAAGTCCCAAAAACCGCAGTTCTTTTAATGGCCACTTTTGGCTGGCTCCAAAATCGAGTCAATCCCCACAGACCGCTATGTTAAAATGCCCGACTTTATAGGAGAAATTAATAAAGCTAATTTCCTCCCTCATGACAACTGTATGAGCCCAATTTCACTCTGTATTTGTCGAAATCCAGCGCTTGGGCAGTGACTTGTATGTTGTTGTATGTTTGTTGTTGAAGGGAAATAAAATGTGCGTTTATTTTGTAAAAGACTGTGTGTTAATGTTAAATTTCCTGTGAAAACTGAGGTGTAACTTGAAAGAAGAGAACTTGACATGGTGTCCCAGAACAGCAACAATCAACGCACCCAGGGTACCTTGCACGTCGTGTGTGGACATGGAAAGTCGAGGACCAAAACGTCACATGTGACAAGATCAGAGTGAGAATGTGTTGACTGTACGGTGGGGTGGGGGTTAGTGGGGGCTAAACCTGTTTACATTTTAATAAGGCTTATAGTTGTGCAAATTTAAGGGCATGCTCAGTTTGGGTGACAGGTGAGAGTCATCTGTTGACAAGTCGCTACCATGGTGACAATGTTGGTAAGGTAACATAGCATTGACATTACAGATTCACAGATCATAGGCATATAGCTGTAGCTGTCGCTATTTCAGTTTGTCTTCAGTTAGTTGTAATGGCTACATCCATTATTTTATATAGTCTGTGATCACCTGGACCATTAACGGTTACACATCAGGGGACATATACAGCAATAGAAAACAATGTTACATGGAGAATGAAGTGGTCAGTTTCTAAAATGCAGGCACACTGGAGGATGATCATCCAGGCACATACCTGAATACAGATATTAACAATATTACAGATACTGTGGAAGCTGGTGTGTTATGTTGAGAAAAACAGGTTCACATGTTCAATAATTGTTTCACCTCTATCGTCTTACCTTCTTTGTTTTGTCCATTGCCTTCAGTATGGACATATTCAGGTCTTCTAAGGCACCGAGAACATTCTCATATTCACCGAGGTGCTGGGAGAAATAGTCTTCATAGCAAAAAGACAAAAACAGAAAGAAACACTTTGTGAGTTAAACAGCTACGACAGGGCTGTAGGTGTTTTGTTAAAGCAGCACTGTGTGACACCTCAGTCGAACAGCCTGTAGCGGTTTGGTCGTAGGGCATGTGACCACATCTTATGTGGTTCTTTCCTTATGCTGGGAAAAATGTCAAATAGCATTTGAGTCTGTGGTGCTCCTGACTGTGGGGCAAAGCAAGATAAAGCCACAACAGTATACAGCTTATTCCAGAGACATAATGCATTCAGCTGAGACAATAACCATCATTAAATGCTAAATTAACACTTAATTAAACATTAGTTAATAGTTGTTTTACTTATTTTATTAAATGTCATAATGTTTGTAACAAGAAACTGTTAAAGTACCATAAATTATAGCATTACTAATAATTAGTAAAGATTATTAATTTTCATTTCATTTCATCATCAGTTCACCATTTATTGATAGTTATAATGTTATGGAAAAAAATGCCCTGTTTTTAAATATATTATTATCTTATAACAAGAGGAAAGTTTTCATGGTGAAAAACTTTTGGAAATTAACATTATAATAGTCTTGTAAATTCTTGTTTTCCTGCATTAACAAGATAATTATCTCGACAATTCAGAAAACAAAGCAACAAAAGCTTCTTCATGATAACATCTTTCATAATTCTGAGATAATAATTTCATGAATTCAATCAAAACAGAACTAAACAGATTTTCCAGCTTCCATTAGTCATATTAAAAGTTGTTCTCATGTAAGTGAAGAATCAACTTACCACAGAGTTCATCAGTGTCCACATTACTGCAAAACAAAAACAGAGAGAGACATTTAAATCAAAAGAACTCCAACTTTCCAAGGTTAGAGGAGGCGACAGATTAATCTTTCATCAGTGCAAAAACATTTCCTGGACAGACTCTGATTTGATGAATTGGTGTGCGATGACAAATGGAAGAGGGTAAAATACGTCAAGAATAATTGAATAATTTAGTCGCTTGTCCCTCCAGAGATGTGCATTAGAGACCAATGGGCCAGAATCGCTCACAGGAAACCCCTCAGAACATTTCGCTGTTTGTGATAAACATCCATGCACAAGTGTGTTTTGATGAGGTCTGAGTGTGTGTGTGTCTGAAAGAGAGAGACAGAAACAGGGAAATAAAGAAAAGAGGTGAAGGTGAGGAGAGTGTCTCAATATGGGAAATTAGTCATCGAATCCTTTGTGCAGCTCGCTTCAAGAGACATTTTGTTCCTTGTTTCAGTGGAGGTTGCTGGGGAATTACATCCATTTTAACTCTATTCCACACAAGCTGCAGCTGTCATTCACAAGGGGGGGAAGTGCCAGAGCAATCAATCAGTCCAAACAGGAGAAAACACTTAGAGCCACAGAGGACAGAGGAGGCAAACCAAAGGTTAGACGCTGAACTGAGAGATCCAACAGAAAGCTCTGACTTGCGAGGCTTAAAAACAAACTCTTTTGACATTTTAAGGTACATTATCTGCTAATGGGCCATGCAAAAGTGAAGCACCGAACACAACATTATGAATATTATTCTAAAACATGTTAGCCCTCACATGTAATTCATATACAAATGAAACTGTCTGCAATCATACACTACATGCTTTATTAAATCTGAAGTATCAAACACTTTTTAGTGTTCAACATGAACCTTATCGAGCTAGCCAGCCTGTCAGGCAGACCTTCAAGCTTAGTGACTCATTCTTTAATCAATATAGGACTCAATCTTAGACTCCCAAATTACTTCCTAACAACTTTGCCATCTGTGAAATGAACACAGAGGGAGGCACATGTTTGTTCTGCTTTAACATGGAGTCCACTGAGGTTGATTTAGCACAGCAACGGCTGCGATGAAGATATTAAATCGGATGTAGATGTATGTCAGATGAAGGTCCAAATAATATACATTTGTTTGTGCATCTAATTGTGCTGTTGACATCTGATATTCTTTCTGTTCGCACCATCATCGCTGACAAAGCTTTGGTGGCTAACACATCTGATGATACTGTCATAGTGAGGATAACAAATTATATCATGGATAATGATTCATCAGCTGTTGTTATGTCTTATCGTTCTCTCTTTGATTGCAAGAGGCATTCAATGAGCTGTAATACTAAACGGTGGAATTAAATACGTTGAATTCTGATCACATCAGCAATAAGAAAAATATTAATCTGTTATTTCATATTCTGGCTCAGGCCACTGCTGTAAGATTACATGCCCAATATTACTAACTGTTTCTCCGCAACCACACGATCTATATGAATAATCTTGGTGTCTTAATAAACGTAACAATTGGGAGATTTACTGCAGAGGTATAAGCATCAGCTGTGGTGTTTGTTTTAGTGAAGCTCTTTGGGTTTCACCAGACACTACAGAGAAAGAGGCAGCATCGCTGGACTCTCCCTCTCTCACAGGCCATTTATATGTGATTCTAGCCTCAAATCACAACCATTAGATAATCAATAGCATGACTGTTCAAAGTGTATTGCACAGCAGGTTGATTACATAAAACCATCGAAGACACAGTGAGCAGCTCCAGCTTCAGGCTTCAACAGCACCTCAGTAACATCTCTTGCAGTGAAAGCCACCATAACAAGACAGTGATTATCCATTTCTACCTCAGGACAAAATAATTGCTACAATTATGCAATGTTAGGTTGCTCGAATAAATTTATTGTCAACCTAAAAAGGCAAGTGAATGTAAGTCCTCGTTTGCTTTGTTCTGTATCTACTTAAGTTTAACTTAATGCACGTTTATTTGTACCATGGGCAAAAATACACGTGCTTCAGCAATTCTTTGGGAGCAGTTCTCCAGCCTGAATAACTGCTCTCAGTTAGTGGTATAAATAATGTTTAACTACTGTTAAATAGTCAGTCATAAAATCAGTTTTTATTGTCTGTTTAATGTGTTTTTAATGAGTCTTGCCTGATTAAAAAATCAACATAAGCCTTTATGTATATTGTGTATCCTTTTAAAATTTTACCACAGATAACCGCAACAAGATTTTACTGCTTCCACAAGGACGCATACACATTTGTATGTTCCTGTAAAGTACATTCATTCATTTATTTTACATCCCTGTTGAGGGGTCATGGGGGTGCTGGAGCCTAACCCAGTTTACACTGAGCGAGAGGCAGGGTACACCCTGGACAGGTCACCAGACTATCACAGGGCTGACACATAGAGACAGACAACCATTCACACTCACGGGCAATTTAGGGTCACCAATTAACCTGCATGTCTTTGGACTGTGGGAGGAAGCTGGAGTACCCGGAGCAAACCCACGCTGACACGGGGAGAACATGGAGACTCCACACAGAAGGGCTCCCCCACCCTGGGTTTGAACCAGGAACCCTCTTGCTGTGAGGCGACAGTGCTAACCACTGTGCTGCCACTGTCAAATACAGATCTTGAAAAAAAAGTTTGTCTCTGGCCTTTGTCACAGTCGATGCTTACCCAGCTGTTCACCACAAATGTCACTGTGTGTAATGCTGCACATCAACAGCTTTCACACAAGGTTCACATGAGGTGTTTTAACTCAACTCAAGATCCTAGTTGCAGTTAAACAGTATCATCATATATAAACATCCAGAGGGGTTTGTTCAAAGGACACATGCAAACTATTAATAAAGTGTTAAAGGTGGAGTGATCTGAGCTCCTGTCACCCTTTTCTTGCTTTTTTTTTTTCGCTTTTAGTGCTGAACAGTCATAACAAAGCTGTCACTGCCTGATTGGCCAGCCCAGTCAGAATAAAATGTTGGCATTATACATTTCTGCAAACCACAGATAAAGAACATTTGTATGTTTCATGTGTAACATATCATTTAAGGTGATGTAGCTCAGATTAAATGCAACCTGTTTTCATAAGTTATGCACCAAAATTCATACATATCTAACATAATCATGAGCCAGTAATTGATGCATAACCCACATATTTCGGAGGGCTGTGATCCCGTGACCAAGACACTGACAGGAGTAAAGAAGGAAGTGGTCCTGAGTGGTCGAGTTAGGAGGCAGGTTGGGGAGGTGGATGGGTCAGAAAAACACAGGACTTTCCCCTGGAACATTTCCCAGGCGACCGGTTTTAAGACCGCTGTGAACTTTGAGTGAACTTGAAGCCATTTTATGGTACGTCGTCACAATGTTTCTTTCCCTAATCCTGACCTCAGAAACTTTACTTTCTCAAACCTAACTTCCATCACTTTATATCAGTGATGTAACTTTACATGGATTTTTTACATTAACGACGTCGTTCATGGGGCGCTAAGTCGTAGGATATCACACAAACTGTTGTTTTCTTTGAGGATACACAGGAGGAGGAGAGGATGGTGGATGGTGTGAGATAGCTGCCATAGCAGAAAACTATTCAAGACCAGTTATCAGGCATTTTTAAACCAAAACATGATGTTTTTCTAACTCTAACCAATCGGTTTTGGTGCCTAAGTATAATCACACATTAACCACAGCATTGTCAGATTATAATTGACATGTAAAGTTTTCACATACAGTATTAGCTACAAATGAAAAGTAAAATTTATCGCTGGAGTCATCAGTTACTCAGTCTGTCTGAACAGCTGGTCCAGAGTGAAATATCTCACCAACTATCAGACAGATTCCCCTTAAACCATGACAATCCTCAGAGGATGAAGGCTAATGACTTTGCTGACCCACTGACTTTTCTTCATGTGCCACCTGCAAGTTTTTACACCTGTCAAACTCTTACCTAAAGAGTTCACTTGCAGCAACAGCATGCTGAAAAGCAAAGTTTCCCGAGCTTCCTTCAGTTAAAAGTCTGTTGTTGCAGACTGACTTACTAACTACAGCTGACAGAGATGCTGAGGTGCACTGAACACACCTTGAGTGCACTTCACTACAGCAGCCTGAGAACAGCAAAAAAAAAAAAGGATTCTGAGCTGGAGTTACATAATTCTTTAAATTAATGACCGTCTGCCGTCTGTCACAGCTGTACTTTGAACTTGATGCTCACATAGCATGGAAACATGTTAGCAACTTTAGCCTGACAGGGCCGCTGGCATGGTTGTTAATGTGTAGTCCTCCTCTCTTATTCATCAGTTCTCATCTTTCATTGTTTATTCACCTTCTAGCTGACTCTGTGTACACACTTAACCTGGAGATATATGAGAAAAGACACACATGGATTTTTTCTTTTATTTTGACTTTATTGAATGCTGGCAGTTTTCGGATCACTTTTAATTCCACCAATAAACTTCACAAAATTAATTATTATGTTGATGGAATCTTGGATGGTTTCTTGTTGTGGAAAGATTTATCTGTGTTTGTTTTTACATTGAGAATAAATGTAACATGGTGGAGTTAAATGGAAGTGGATTAAAACGAGCTGTAATCTTTCCAGCGCTGATGTAATTGAGACCTGACATCTTGCTCTAAGTGATGTCATCATCATTGAAGGTGTGATACGGCGGCCATTATGTGTCCTTGGCGCAGATGTGAGTTTTTCTGTCCTCACTGTAAAGGTCATTGAAAGTCCCATCTGTGGGCATAGGTTAAATTTAGGCAAAACAAGAACATAAAAAGCCATTCATCTGGACAAAGAGTTATTTTTAATAATATTTTTCTATCATTAATATTGTTGAAAATAAATTTGAGTAAATATGGAGAGAGGCAATACAATTATTTCTCTTTTTGAAGAAAATGCAAAATATGACTGATGATCAAAAATACAGATCAATAATCATAATTTGATGAGAGGTAAGATTGAATCCTGCAGTCTTACCTTTGTTATGATGATCTCATAAGGTTGCAGGAGCAGAAGCAGGTAGCGAGTGACTGAGGGAGAGGAAGTGTCGTCTTTATAAACCATCTTCAGCTGCTGTGGCTCAAAGTGTTTCACTCTCTGGCACCAAAACACTGTTTAATTATTCTAACGAGGCAGTTAATGTGATCAACACACTCCCTCCAGTTAATACGGATATTTTAATTTCCATCCTGACGAGGATGTTCACCGAACAATGCTAATAAAGTCAAACAAAATTCTTTGCCTCAGAAGGCACAGATAACAACCATGAGCCTGCTACTGTTGAGGCTGACTGGCTGTACTGAAGAAGCGCCAACACTTCACTCTAAACATCATATTTTTGAAAGTACACTCTCTAGTTACATTACACTTCAGTCACACCTATCTTTCTGCACCATAGTTTGTGCTAAACTTGCAAGAACTCATGGACATAATTTGTTTCCTAAAAATTACTGCAACAATGCTGAAATAACTATTTTGTTGCATTATGGGAAATGTAGGATGTTTAAAAACTTGACCTGTATGAGAGACCAAATGTTACACCCTGAGGTCCCCATCAAGGTCATGTGTCCTTGTTTTCTGTTTTGTCAGTATTTCCTGTTTTATTTTGACACATTTCCGCTACTTCACTTCCTGCCCCTCTGTCTTTCCCACCTGTGTGATTACCTGCCCCGCCCTGATTGGTTTCACCTGTCCCTCATTACCCCTCCTCCCTTGTGTATTTAGTCCACCTGCTGCCCTTTGTCTGTGCCAGTTCGTCACAGTTGTTTTGAGCACATGTCGTAGCTGTCTCTTCCTTGTCTTCTCCAGTTTTTTGATCAGATATCTTGCATTTGTGCATTCTGCTTAAGCCCCTAGACTTTGGGAAACTTTTGTTGTACTTTTGGACTGTTTTTCTGTGCACCGACCTTTATTAATGACCTTGTGTTTTTTAATCCTGCAACCGAGTCCTCTCTTTTTTGGTACCAGTCTGATACCAAAGGGATATTTTGTCATCTGCAGCTTTGACTCCTTTTCTTTTCTTTTTTTCAACACACTCTCTTGTCCGGAAAACAAATTAACATAATGAACACACATGGTCAAAGCAGACTCTATAGGTTCAAGTATATCATAACTTTCCCCCCAAAGAAAAAGGTTTTCACTCGGTCTATGTCATTTATCAACCTTGAAGTCCCCCTGAAACAAAGTAACAGCGTCATTAGCTTCTGTTCTGTGACATATTTCCCAGTGAAACAGAACACTGAGCAGTGTTCAGTTACAAGAGGGATTTAAATCACTTCTTGGATTTGGACCGCTAGAAAGTGGGCAGGCTTAAAGTTTACAAAGTGCAATACAAAGCTACAGTGGAGTCCACTGCTGAGTGCACTGTTGGCTCCACACACACACACCTCCCTCACCGTTAGATCAGGAGGATGAGGGAGAAATGAATGAATTAGACCTCAGCCATATATATATTTTTGGAAATGAGCAGACAGGTTTTGCCCACTAACATCCAAAACACATCTTTTCCTCTCTTTCTCCATATTGCTCTGTTAGCTGCTACAACCCAAAAATTGTGAAGTGTTTTATATGACCGGTGTGGCTAGCTAGTCACTCAAAGTCTCATTTGACTAGATGGACTTTTATAAATGTCCCTGAGTTTAGGATGAGTCATCAAACTAAAACTGTTTAAACTGGTTTTATAGAAACAGAAAAGAAAGGGATTTTGATGTAAAAAATAGTCTGATATTTTTTGACACATATATTTGGCATTTAACAAGAGATGATACATTAAAGCAGGGACACAGATTCAAAGCTGGAAAAATGTACTTTTCATTTCATGGGGACTTAAAGGGCGGAGTGTTTACTTTCTTGACTTTTTTTTAGCCAACTGGTATGACTGCTCTCAGTCTATAAAATATACCAGTTATATTTATCTTAGTTAAGGTGGTTGGGTTTTCCTAAAACTAAACAGACCATTACTTAAAAATTTTAAACTGATTTGAGCCCCAAATTACAACTGCCAGACACTGAATATCATGATTTTTGAAGGTATAATGCACAGTGGGTTGTTCAAAGAGTTGAAAACCATCAGAGACACAGTGAGCAGCAAAATCCACCAAAACAAGTCAACTTTCATTTTCTAGACTTCAAAAACTGTTTCACACTGAGAGTCTGGTGTTTTTAATCCATTTCCTCCACAGGACAGATGAATTTCTGGGCAATCTAGGGATGCTAGTTCATCCTAAAGCCATCCTTTTTTAAATGTATTATTTTTACTTGTCATTATTATTATTATAATTATTATTTATTTATTTATTTATTTTTTGGCTGTTTCCCCTGTCTGTGTTTGTTTTCCAGGGCGTGGCTATCTGGTCACCCTCCTCCTACCTGAGTTTTCCCTCCACATATTAAGCACACCTGAGATCAAGCTGGCTCATTACTACACCTGACTCCTGCTGCTTATAAACCCTGGCTCTTCACTTCAGCCTTTGTCAGATCATCCGTTTACCAACATGGTGCTCAAGCTCTTGACCCCTCTCTTTTTGAAAGTTACTTGGATTTTGCTGACTTTGTCTCCCCTGTGCCTAGATACCAGTCCATTCCCTCTGTTTGTTGGCCATGCCCTGGAAATCAGCTTTTTTGTTTTTTGAGGACTTATCCAAAAGACCTGCCTGCCCGCTCCTCCATCAAGTTTTGTTTCATTTTTTTCTCTACAATAAATTGTACCAGTCCTTTTATCTCCGTCTCCGAGTTCTGCATTTTGGATCCTTAAACCAGTTAATTATAACAAATCCAAGATCACTCCACCTTTGACACTTTATTAATAGTTTGCATGCGCCCTCTGAACAAACCCCTCTGGCTGCTTATATATGATGATACTGTTTAACTTTAACAAGGATCTTGGTTGAGTTAAAACACCTCATGGAAAACTTGTGTAAAAGCCGTTGATATGCAGCATCACACGGAGTGACATTAGTGATGAACAGTTGGGTAAGCACTCGCTGGGACGAAGGCCAGGCTTTTACTTTTATCCCCCAAGATCTAACATTCACTCCATACACACATAAAGTGTATGCATCCTTGTACGCAGTTGAGTTTAGAAATAACACTTAAAAAAGGGTCAAATAAAATATATCTGCAGGCTTTAAGATAAACTGGTCAGATAAGGTATGTGACAGCAAGCTTACATGCATTGTTGCAATTCATCTGTCCTGTGATCTCCCACTGGTAGGAGGCCCCAGGGCAGACCTAGAACACGCTGGTGGGATTACATATCTTATCTGGCCTAGGAACGCCTTGGGGTCCACCAGGAGGAGCTGGAAAGCGTTGCTGGGGAGAGGGATGTCTGGGTCGCTATGCTCGGCCTGCTGCCCCCGCGACCCGGCCCCGGATAAGTGGATGAAAATGCATGGATGGATGTGATAGACTATTTGTGTGTGTGTGTGTGTGTGCTCTTGTTTGACTCTTTGTGAGGACAAATTTGAGTTTCAGACATTAAGATGGTGTTTAAAGGCAGGTAAACAGTCTGGCTATTGTCTGATGATGATGGCTTTGTATTAGTTTTTTTTTAATGTATCTGCATTCAATTTAAGAACCTGGAGGCTTTGTGAACTTCTTTTATACAGTCTGTGCTGGAAACATTACAAATAGACATGGTTTGTACACGTCCCAGGATAGGGAGGCTCTGTAATGCGTGATTAAAACTGCCCAGAACATCATTGGTACCCATCTTCCAAGCATCAGTGATATCAGTGAAGTGAGATGCCTGTACAGAGTCCAAAGGATACTAAAAGACAAAACCCACCCCAGCAACAGCCTGTTCACCCTGCTGCCATCTGGCAAGCGAAACGCGAGTATCTACTGTCGTATCACCAGACTACAGAGCAATGGGACTACAACTCTGTGCACCCTGTGTTCCATAATGATAATATACAAACCTTGAATGCTGCAATACAATGATAAACAAGTACAACATGACCTCTTATAAAACTTTTGTGGCAGGCTGTGTGTCCAACTTGCTGAGATAACAATTTAAGCAAAGTTGCCCCTTGAAGGATGGATGTTCATTATTTTGAATTTAAATGATTATTTATGTCAAATCTGCCTTGGTTGCTGACAAACAAACAAAACAATAAGTGGACAACTGCTGTCCGATTAACAATGGAGTCCGATCATTAACATGCATAGAGTGGAATCAGACTAGTTCCTAAAAACTAATGAAGTTAACTTGATAACTTAAGTTCGGGAGCAGGGCCACGCCTCAACCACACCCCTGATTACCTGCCAAGCCTACTTATACCTGGTAAAAACATCCTGCTTTGTTTGTCTCAGATTTTTTGACTCACCCTCCCTTTCCCTTCAACTATCATCCTCCATACCTCATCCCTACCAATATTCCTTCATCCTCTCTTCCCTTCTTCCTTCATCTCTCCTTATTCAATCTGGTGCATACATCTCCCATGTCTTATTCTAGGTACAGTCTGGGCTCAGGTGGGGAAAAATGCCTGAGACGGAGCCCCCACACTGAGTCTCCCTCTGCCCAATCTCCAGTTCATCCTCCCAACAGAAGACATCCATCTTATCGTCATTTACCTCCCGTACATCATCCACATCTCAATTCTGTCCACTGTGGATTGACAAAAAGATAAAGCAATGAATGGACTTACTCTGTGTTGTGAGTGTCGATAGTGTGGAAGAGCTCCTTCAGTTCCTCAGCTGTCAGGACGCCATCAGAGAAGTAGGCCTTGAATTCATCAAAGGACAGCTTTCCGTCATCTGGGGACAGAGCACAAATGCAACTTGTCAACACAGTTCAGTCAGGACTGCAACACCCTGTGTGGTGAGCTGGCCATTTTATTGTAGATTCCTTATAGAAATTCAAGTGTGTGTTTGTTTGTTTTGCTCAACTGAGCATTCTGGTTTGTGCCCGCAGGGCTGCTGGACATAAAGAATGTAATTAAATATACCATTGAGATGAAAAGATCTGAAGGTCGTCAGCAGCTCAGATTTAACTCAGTGAGAACATGAATAACTTTTAATTAAGAATTTATTAATCCTTTTAATAATTCCATCTCCTGAGCTGATGAAACTGCAGGGGCTGAATAAGCAAAAGACGGCATCAGGCGTATAGATCAAATTCCCCTCACAGAGGAAAAAACAGCAGTAAAACTTAACAAAATATCTCCGCAATGAAACATTCTTCCTTGTTTTTATTATTATAGTTAACGACACTGTAAAGAGTCATCACCATTTATTACATTAAACCAACTTAATGGTAATCTCAAACAATCAGTCATTTTTATGCTCTGAGGCTCTGTAATTTCACTCAGAATAAAAAGGCCCAAGCTGTTTTAAGTATTCATGAGGTGAAAAGAAAACACTGAATTTAAAAAAGGAGAGCCCCAAACTGAAACTGAACATCTTGCAGAAAAATAAAAACAGTCAAGCACAGCCAACACGTTGTTTGACACAGCTCTGGCAGCAGTAGTCTCTGTTTGTTTGTGTGACACGAGGTGGCTGGTCTCTTAATGTTCACTGCTGACCTGCTGCTCTGGAGGTGACGTTCAGTATGATTGTCATGTCACCAGAGATGCTGCGAGCAAGAGAGATGCACAAAGACACATAAATCAAGCGCACAGTGACTCACTGTCAATGAGCTCAGATGTAATCTTGGATGGGACCTGACATGTAAGTGCTGCTGTTTGCACACCACTAAAAACAAACATGTGGGACGACCTCTTATCTCGCTGCATGACAAGACCTCAAGTCATTCACAGCGAGGGACGAACATTTGATGAATAATGAAGCATGTCATGTAAATAATGAATTCTGATTAGCTATTTTTGCATGTGGAGAAAATCATTTTTGATGTCAGCGTCTCTGTCAAAATGTCAGTCAGTTTTTTCCTTAACTAAAAACACCCAGTATGATGTGGTATGACTGTCTGATACCAGCCTGTGTGAATATGTAACATGATGTGTGAACATGTGTGTCAGCGTGGTTATAATTTACAACTCAAAAAATACTGTCATCGTGCAGTTATGAAGGCAAGTGGTGGTCTCATCTACATACATTTGATATTGCAAAATCTAATCAGCACATTATTGGTTTGTTTTTAGCGTCCCTCTGGATGTAAATGAGAAGAGAAAACTATTTCAGTTTTCATTATGTAAAAACCTTCATCAGAGCGTTCTTAATGTCCCAAGCACAAACTGGCTTGCACAGAGTGTGCATCAATATCAAGTGATCCATAGAGGCATCTTGTCTCCTACGGATAATATTTCCCACCGTGATATCTATGCTTGTAGCATTTCGGGGCTATCAATAAGAAAATAATACATTTAAAGATCCTTTCACTCAAAAATGCTTTTTTCCTTCTGTTTATGTCCCTTAAAATGTCTAATCTTGACTATACCTACTTGTGTTTGTGCAAAGATTGTCATTAGAGAGGTGTTTTCACATTCCTCCAGTGAAGGACGCAACGTCTTCCCTAAAATCTGAGACTCAAACGTACCCTGGACAAGCTGGATTAGGTGCATCACTAATATGAAAACCAATCACTGCCTAAAGCTGAAAAAACACTGGCGCAGCAGCATCACGACTCATCATATGGGTTCATGCAGGTCGCACTGCGGCACGTCAAAAGAAGACCTCACACAATTATAACTACTTTTATTACAAGATCTGTGGACACCCACTAATTAAACACGTTAACACGTTCGCATTCCAAGTCGTCACATATCACCACTTTGTCAATGGCCTTTCAAGTCTGCATATTACTCATTAGGTATCCTTCTGCGTTTGCTGCTGACACTCCAGGAGGCTGCTACCAATGTTGGTATGTCAGCAAAAGCACATGGTTAGGTTTAGAAAAAAACATCATAGCTCGACATTCATATGGGAAGTGAACACCGGGGTCCCAGGTGAAGGTCCAGGGTTTGTTGGGCCCTCCACCACCCCTCCCACCTGACCTACAGGGACTCTCCAGCTCCTTATATTACGTCATTACTGGCAGTGTTTTGACTTGATGCCATCTAGCAGCATATCATACCGCTGCGACAGGAGCCACCTGGCCAACTGGCATTGTATCATAACACTGCGAAATGTTACTTACAGCTGTGTTACATACTGATGTTGCACAGCAGCATTTCATACCACCACGAAAACTGGCTTTCTGATGCTGATATCACTGACAAAGCAGCGGCTTTTCACCACTTCGGAAAACTGCCGCTAATAATGGGACCAGGAGTCGAATAGCTATGTAGCTATAGATATTTCTTGGCGTCAGCAACAAGTCTTTCCTCATTCATTGTTTGACACACATGAGAGACACCAATAGCAACATAGTTCTCTTAATACATTTATAGTAAAGAGAGGAGTCAAGCTGCCACGGGAGCAGAGAAGAGGAGCTGCTACGGGAGCTGGTATGTATAAGTAGGGAGTGAGTAGGGAAAAATAGCTTTATTTCAGGATCAGTGAGGCTGGAAATAGGACAGTGGCATGATGTGTCGTGGAGCGGGGCATCCAGCAGCAGCCTGTGTGGGGTTGTGTTTTGATGCACGCGGTTCGGCACAGGTGTGTTTTGGCCTTAATATAGGAAACAAGCATTGACGGGGGACTTCTACACAACACCTGAAAAGAAACCTAAAACCACAGCACAGAGCAGACTTGTTAGTACAGAGAGGGGAGTTAAAAAATGCAAACTAGACTTAGCATTCTGATACATCTGCTAGATGCTGATTTTGTGTACAATGGACTCGTCATCTGAGTCTGCGTCTGACTGAGGCTCAAACGTGTGGCTGAATCCCTCCAATGTTTCCTCTAATGCTAATGCTAGCAATCTTGATGTGCACTGCCGGAGACGTATTTCCATGCTTTATTTTTGCACTGTGCCAGTGCTGGAGAAGGCAAAGTGAAACAGGGAACAGGGCTGGTCGAAGGCCAGATCCAGAATTTCTCAATGAGGGAGAAATAGTAGATCAGCTTCCAGCCTCTTTTTCAGAGTCTTTTGTTTATTTATTTTAACTTTTATGTGGGAAAACATGTTAAACAAAACAGTAATTACAGCAGAGTATTTTTACATACTTAAAAATGTGTCTGGAGGAGGACTTCAAATAAGTTTTATCTGCTGAATGTCCCTCTGAAAGAAATGTGGAAAATGCATTCAGAACTAAACCTTAAGTGGAACAGCTTGACATTTTGGGAAATTCACTTTTTCGCTTTCTTGTTGGGAGTTTAATGAGAAGATACATTAAAATATGAGCTATCAGCTAACAATAAAATCTGCCTACCAGCGCCTCTAAAGCTCATTAATTGTATTATTATACCTCGTTGTTTTAAAAAGATAAGAAAGTGTTCAATAGGTGTTATATGCCAGATTATTTTTGGTAGGAAGCAATGGAGACTCCAGAAGGTTTCTGGTCCTGGCCAGGAAATATTGTATTCAAGAGTTTAAGGGAGTTTATTTTCATTTTCTGTGTGCACGCAAATGCAGAACAGTCTATCAGACTGACTTGACTGAATAAGTCAGACTCAATAAATCAAAATTCAAGGCCTGTGTGCAATAGATGACAGAGATTTCCTGGATTCAGACTCTTGCCTTACAGAGTAAACAACTAAATAAACTATGTTTCTCTGTATGTTTGTACTGCATGTTATGATAACGTTGTGTAGGATAGTTAATGAGAAACATTAGCAGAATTTGCCCTGAACATCCAGCTATACACCTCATTAGGTGTGGACGGCCATGACAAAAATATCTTAATTTTTAACATTTTTTTTTTCCCGTTAATGCTCTGATACTGAACCTCAGTGGGCATGGTCAGTTTCCTGTTTCCATGGAAACTGAAAGAGTATCAGCAGAGAGTCATGATCAGAATTTCATTGAGAAAGTAGGTTTTCACACACGAGAAAGGAGGGTTGAAGTAACACCAAAGACAAAGCAGTGTGTGTGTTTTGTTTGTGTGAGTCTGGAAGGAGCTGTTGTTGCAGTAGCCTACTCACCGTTTTTATCAGCTCTCCGTAAAATCTGTGACGAGAAAAGGAAAAAAGAAGAATGTCAAAAAAGGTTTCACATCATCAAAGTTAAAGTAAGTGTGTGTGTGTGTGCGTGTGTGTGTGGGGATCATCGATCACACTCTCAAAGGCAGTGTGTCATTAAATTATTGATAGTGCTGTCCCAGAGTCCAGAGGAGATGAAAGGCAGAGTGGCAATGACCACATCAGCTTTAAAAGGCTCAAACCCCCTCGGAATAGCACTGCTCACTTTCTCTTCTCGTCAGGTTCGTACTTGTGGAGAAGATTTCGAACAGGTTTTTGGTCTATTTACACATTATCACTTTAAATCTTTAAATCTAAACACTGAATGTGCGAGATCTAAATTTTAAAACGCCATCCTCCCATCGCTGGATTTTCCTGGCTTATGGGACTTCAGCTCTCTGCTACAAAGGGGTAAAAATACTCCTAGAAAAATATCCGCCCACCTTCTTCTAGGTCTTGGCAGTCTGTCGTGCGTTCTGACTTACATAATTTGTTCTAATTTTCCTGCTTTGTCGCCTCCTCTGCTGTCCCCAACCTATAAACCTTCTGTCTCCATCTCAGTTCTACCTTTCACTCATCACTTGTCCATCTCTAATTTCTAAAAAAAAATCAGTCCATTAAATTAAAAATAACTTTATAATCTCTGCAAGGCATTTGTATGCAGCCTGGCAATCCATATCAGCAAATACATACGCAGATATACTTGAGTGTAGATTTCAGGGGGGACGCAGAAAACCCCTAACACCTAAATATTTAGAACATGTGCATTTGTCTTGCCAAATAAAAACATTAGTGGTGCAGAGGACTTTTATTTTGATGAGATTAAAGACATTTCAACATCAAATTGATGCAGATAAGGCAAAAAAATATTCATAAAAATCACCAAAATGCAGAAAATTAAGTGTTTGACACTCAAAATCTATGCCTTTGCAAATATATATGAGAAAATATTTAATTCTGCCTCTCAAATGTGAGAATTAATTGACTTTTCTTCTCTCAAATAATAAGAAATTTCATATTCTAATGTTTTGGGCTGCTATTCAGGCAAACCAGACAAGTTATGACATCATCCTGGGCTTTAAGATAAGTAGAAGGAATGTTTCATGGTTTTCTGATGTTTTACAGACTAAACAGCAGATTAATCGATAATGAAAATAACAGTCATTTAGAATCGTGTGCTGTTTGGATTTATTCATTCAGATACCAGCTCACACTGATAACTCCGAAATGGGTCTCATTGTCTCATCTCATTTCATCCTAATTAATATTTTACATCTAATGAGTCAAATTAATTAACTTAACCAAGAATAGAAGTCTGATGGTGCTTTTGGATTATTTTGCCTCTCTCATCTGGTACTGAAGTGAGAGTCTGTCATCACAGCATCAAAATCCCAAAGTAAAACACACATGGAGACACAGCACTAACATCTAACTGGTCCCAGGATGAAACGGCTGTTTGCAGGCAGTGTGTGTGTTTGCAGGACACACACCCTGACTGAGGCCAAAGCTATAGGAGATGTCAAGAAAACAACAGAGGCATGCAGCACTCTGGCGGCCAGCTCTGCTCTGAAGACAGGCAGCAGTTTCATTTCCTGCCAGAAGATAGAGCACCTGTTCAACATCAGTGAGACATTTGATGTTGCACAGCTTTCCACCTTTGATAACTCTTGGTTCCCATGTGTGCATCCTTCCCTGTCTCTCTCTCTCAAACACTGAAGGCAGCCAACAGGTTCATAGTTAAGACATCACAAGCGAATGAAAGAGCGGAGGAAAATAATTAGACTGTGGGTACTGAGGTAGAATGCAATGAGGTGAAACAGGGGAGGGAAAGCTCTTGAGAGAATCACTTGAGGAGGATCATTAGCTGTAGTGATATACACAGGCTATAAGAGGTGATTTAAATATTTAAATAGTCTGAGACAGAGCTACAAGTAATGGGAAATCTATATTCTCCTTGTATTTAAACATTTTAAAACACCATATCAAGTTCTGAACATCAATATTACATTTTCTTTAAATGAGCTAGATTTGTCTTGGTAAGGTCAGCATGAATAACACGCTGACTTTTATCAAACCGAGTCTAACATCTCATTAACTTGGCATTTGGCTTTCAACGCTGACAAAAAAATGGATGGCCAACCGTGAAATCCTTACACCATGAAGATAAATCAAAGGTCAGCCATGTCAAATTAATTAATTCTATAAAACAGGGGACCCTCTGTGTCCTGCATGCTTTACAGGGATCCTTAGGTGACTAAAAAACCTCCAATGGAAAACTAATAAAATAACTGAAACTTAAGATTTGAAAAGTAAGATGTATCCTCAAATGCAAGAACAAATCAAATTTAAAAAAATGTGGTAAACGTGATAGTTTCCTTTATTATTATTATTATTATTAATAATAATAATAATATTATTAAATTGAAAAGTGACCTGCATTATGCTTAAGTTTTTGCATTAATAGTGAAGATGAAATGCGTCTTGTATAAATAATGATTAAAAAATCTTTTACTTACATCAATGAAAATCGACATTCCCTTCTTTAGCTCCATTTGAGCTGTGGGCTCCTCAGACACAGGCTGAACCTCCTCTGAACAATCCATCATTCAAAATGTAGCTTCAGTAGTAAACTGCAGAGGAATGTGTCCGCCTGAACCTCTTATCTGATCAAAGCCAATGGTCAATAAGAGCGACTCCTTCACACGGTCAAGCCAGCCGGAATAAGACACTCAACTTCCGGTTTACAGTGTCACAATTCAACCAGTCAGTATTGCTTTGTAGAGTTAAAAAAAAGCAAAATATATTTATCTTAACGTGTCTTACTGTCATAAATGATCTCAATTGTAATTTTGAGGCTATTTTTTGCATTTGGCTTGCACACACTGACTCCTTTCCTGAATCTTTATGCTTTTATTTTGAAAACAAAATCACTACACTTCCTGTCATGTCCTGGTTGTCTGTGTCTGCCTTCACTCCGCCGCAGATGCTGCTGTGATGACTCCAAACCTGCATCTCCGCTGGAGCGAGCAAAGTGTCTCAAATACAAATTCAGCTTTACACTAAAATATCGTGGAGAATATGCGGATTAACTTCCGCTGACAAATCACTGAAATTATAATAACCACAGGTAACGTTACAGTAATCAGATTACATGTTTATGGTACAGCATACAGCCAAATGAGCAGCACAAAGAGCATATGCTGAGACTGCTATATATAGACTGAGTTTTTGTTCAAAGATGTAAAGGCAAGATAAAAGATCATTTCAACTTGAACTAAATGTCCTCTCTATGACCCTAGATAAAGGCAATGTGAGGGAGCTAGAAAGCATCCTCATAATAATAATGATAATAATAATAACAATAATAATAATAATGGGAAGAAGAAGAAGAAGAAGAAGAAAAAACAACAACAACAAGAGCAAGAAGAAGAAAAAGAGGAAGAAGTAATGATGGACTTTATTTGTATGTCACCATTCATAAAAAAAAAATGCTGCTTAAAGTACTTTACAAGATAGATAGAATACTAGACTAATGGAAAATAAGACAAGGGTGGGAATCACTTGATAATGGTAAAAAAAAAAAGAAGTAAAAATAGGTTTAATATGCAAAGGTGGAAAATAAAACCCACTAAATAATAACAATACTAAAAAATAAAATTAACAAATAGAATGCATTAAATCTAGGAAAATATGTCAATATAACACTGTTATAAATCTGCACATTAACTGTGTAAAGTTGAATAAAAATTGACAAATACAGGAAATTCATTTTTGTCATGTGTTATGCTTTTATTTTGGGAAACTCTACCATCAGTCTCCCTCTGAGCTCTACTTCCAGGGGCGTGTTTTCAGGAGTGCACACTTAAGAAAGGGCCGCAGGACTCCAGCAGATGTCAGTTACCTTAAGCAGAGACAAGTCGTCAAAGAAGAGAGAGGAAGTGGGTCGAGGGGTTACTGGATAAGACAGAGGGGGTCAGGATGCACCTGCTGCCTGCTGCTGCACCTGTGAGACTGGTTTTGTTGTCCATCAGCCTGCTACATGTTCGGTGAGAGCTTTATTAGTTTAAAACTCAGAGCTCTGCAAAAACGTCTCTGAGTGACTGATGTGGCTCATTTCTCCATCAGGCTTCACACCTCATTACTGCCGGCTGTCATCATGTTTGTTAGAGTTCACCACCATCAGAACCTCTCAGATAATAAAGTCTGGAACAGCTTTAAGACTTACAGCCTGGACAGTCTCTTAACAGTGTGCTCCTTTAAGTCAGCCTGGTGGTTGGATTTTAGATGACAAGACATTTTTACTTGGCCATTGTTTATGTTAGTATTGATTTATTTCATTAAGTTATAACATCTTTACCATTATAACAGCATTACAAACTGCTCTTTCCACACCTTCATCTATCTGTAAGAATAATCATACTACACTTGAGTGAGAAACACTGAAGACACAAACACAAACGATCAGAATCAGAGTCATCTCTATTGGTCACGTATATGTGCACATACATTAGACTTTGTTTTGCATTGCTATCACTGTACTGTACACATAAATAGACATAACAGCCAGGAGCAAGGACACCAAAGCTGGATAAAAAAAAAGGTAAAACATAAGCAGGAGTATTATTTACATGTGAAAGAATCTGTGTTTATATGAAATATTATGTAAATATATATAAAATGCACCAATGACCAACAATAGAAATAAAATAAAACATTCACATACAGGCTAAGTGTTCTGCAAGTTGGAAACTGTAAATGCAGTGCAAAGAAATAAATACTGAGTGGATATACACAGACTGGATAATGATGTGCAGTATGTGCTGCATATACAGCATGTAGGAGTTTTACTGACAGTGACAGATGATGTGTACATTAAAATATGATCTATAATAGTCTATAAAGGGAGCAGAGGATGTTTTGGTGTTACAGGTCCATTGACAGTGTATGACGGATTTAACTGTTCATCAGAGAGACAGCCTGTACAAGAATCTGACCTTTTGTCTGGTTGTTCTGGTGTTCAAGAAGCTTGAACAGTGATGTTACCTGTCTATTTCCTGACTTGAAGTGTATAAATCCTGGATGGAGGGCTGGTTGTTAGCAGTGATTCTTTCCGCAGTCCTAACTGTCTGTTGTAGTCTGTTCTTGTCATGTTTGCTGGCTGAGCCAAACCACACAGTGATGGATGTGTAGAGAACAAGCTGGATTATTGCAGTGTAGAGTTGTAGCTCCTGAGGCAGGTTGGATGTCCTGAAGTGGTGTCGATGTTGGATGTCCACTTCAGGTCCTGGGAGATGGTCGATCCTAGAAACCTGAAGGTTTCCACAGGAGACACGGTGCTGTTCAGTATGAGGATGGGGGACAGTGCTGGGGTGGGTTCATGCTGAAATCCACTGTCATCACCACAGTTTGTAGAGTTTTCATCTCCAGGTTGTTGTGACTGCACCAGAAGGCCAGCCATTCAACCTCACATCTATATGCAGACTTGTCACTGTCCCCAACGAGGCTGGGGCCTGTTGTGTTGTCTGTAAATTTAAAAAGAGGTTAACAGACAGGTCTCCTAAGGTGCAGTCACTGGTGTACGAGGAGAAGAGTAGTGGGGAGAGTACATACAGCGCTGATGGCCTGAGTACTGGATGTGATTTTTCTTCGCCTGTCAGTAAGTTTGTGATGGACTGACAGGTGGGGGCTGGCACTGTGAGCTGGGTGAGTTTGGGAGCAGAGCACTTCTGGGATGATGTTGAACGCTGAGCTGATGTCCACAAACAGGATCTTTGCATATGACCCTAGAGTATGTAGGTGGTGCAAGATATTGTGCTGTGCCATGTTGACTGCGTTGTGAATGAATGAATGAATGAAAGGACTTTATTTATGTAGCACCTTTCATGCACAAAGTGCTTTACAATTCAGACGGCAGAGACACACAGCAAAGAACTAAAACCATGCAATTATGCAACACTCATTCAAGGAGAAAAGAGAAGAATAAATACATTCATCAATCAATAATTAATCAAGTAATAAAACTACATATACACAAACATATTAAGAAAATTAAAACAGATAGCTGCTAGTTATAGGCTATGTTAAAAAGATGTGTTTTGAGTCGTCGTTTAAAACTGTCCACTCTCCACTCATCTACTGACCTGTTAACCCAGTAGGCAAACTTTAGGGATCTAGCAGAGGGCTTGTGATGTTCTTCAGGTGGGTCAACACCAGTCTTCTCAGGGATTTAATGACCACAGGTGTCAGGGCGGTGGGCCTGTAGTCATTTAATCCTGTGATGGAGAGTGAAGGGTTCATAACTGTGGAGGATCTGAGGCAAAACAAGCTTTCCATGTGAGACGGTTTGCCCTCAAATGTAATGTACCCAATAAAACTAGATAATGAATTGGATTAGATTGTTGTAGAGTGATAAATGCTTTCATGTAAATGCAGAGTAATCCAGCTCATCAAAACCCCTGCAATGTACTCGGACTGGTTGTAAAACTGTGTAACAGTTCCATCTAGTGGAGCGTTACAACAGCACAGCAGCCAATCCCAACATGTAAACAAACACAGCATGAGCATAAATATAATCTATGTTTGTATCCAAGTCTTTACGACATATACATTTTAAATGTAAACCTCTTTGAGAAAGTGGATATGACTTAAAGTTTTTTGAGGAATACTACTGCAAATAAATAAATAAATACTTTCTTTACTCACAGCTGTGAGAGCCAGGCGGTGAGCAGTGGAAGATGCATGAATGCACATATTGTCTGCTTCATTCCCCTCATTAGGAATTTATGATGAGCATGCCAAGCAGGGAGATGCCCCTCAGGCTACTATACTGTATGCTCTCAGAAATACAGGAGACTTCCAGTTCAAACCCTGTTGAATACTAGAAATCCAGCTTTATTTTTAATTGAAAATGTACAAATTAAGTTTTGTGAGTGTTAAAACGTAACTAAGTAGGCTACATTTACTCCAGTACTGTTTTTAAACAGCCTACAATTTTCAGATTCTCGTACTTTCCTTTGTATTTCCATTTTGTGCAACTACTAATTTCTTAAAAATGTTTTGGGTCATTTCTTATTTTGTTTCTCATTGCCTTCCTCCCATATTTTTGAAAGAAACCAAGTGAATTTGCTCAGGTTTCAAAAGGTTAACTTACTTGTAATGAAGTATTTTGACATTGTGGTATTACTTTTACTTAAGTTAAGGATGTGTGTACTTCTTCTCACTTTTTAACATATCTTGTCAACAGTGAAAGTAGGCTTAGTATGTCGTGAAGTACTATACTTAATGCAATTTTGAGTAACTTGTAGGTTCACTTTGTTGTTGATGTTGCAGTCAAACATATTTTGTCAACAATCGTTTGTTATCATTTGTATATTTTATGTATTGTCCTTTATCTTTATATATTTTTTTTTAGTTTTTAATAACTTTGTGAAAATCTTATTAGATGGAGGCTTCAAATAAGCTTTGTATTGCATTATTCTTTTTGTCTTGCCTTTTTGTGTTTTAAGTGTGCAAAAAATAAACTATAAAATTAAGATTTTTCAAATAAAACATGATTAAATCATCTAATCTGATGCTTTATTAAGGCAAATAGCCAAACAGTATTAAAGTCATTAGAGCTCTACTTCTGCAAGCTACATTAAAATTCATGTTAATGGTTCCGTCTTGTGGTAAAGCTACTTTTATATATGAGTTAAAGATCTAAGTACATCTTCCACCACTGCTTTCCAATTGATTCTTGAAGCTGGATTTGTGGTTAGACATATTTAACTATCTTTATTAAATTAATTGATTCTAAATAATTAAAGTACCACATCATGGCGCTGTAGTAGTCTGTTCTTCTTATGTGGTAGCACAGTGGCTGACAGCATAACCCATCCATAATTGATAATTGATCCAAAACAAACATAATTTGTAGTTAACCCCAGTGTAAATCTCGCGATAACACTCGGGGCGCTCTGATTGGATGAGAACCGCTAACTGTCGGTCACGTGGGCTGAGGTTACTTGGCATTCTGGGACACAAACAGTGGTCGGTATGAATAGCTTTAACAGCGTCAACAGCAGCAGTTTCCACTGTGGAAGGAGGGCGACGAGAGAAACAACAACCGCCCCCCGGCAGAGATAGAGCAAACTGGTTTTTCGTATCCGGCTCCTGCGTCCTGTCTGTCGGCTCCGTTGTCCGGAAGAAGCGCGCTAGCGCGCCAGCTACGGCGGATAGTCTCTGAAATGCAACGGTGGACTTTATTCACGCAGCGCAGCTAGTTAGCTAACGACAGGAGTAAGTTAGCCTTGCAGTGATTTATGCTAGTGCGTTAACATTGCTGGATGGTGATGTTAGTGAGTCGTAAAAGTTGATGTTGTTGCACCACTTGGGCTCTGGTCACCTCAGTCTGGAGAAGAGTTGGATTGTTTTGTCTCTGTACTCGCAGCTTTCCTGCCCTGACTGCTCCCTCCATCCATTGACTCCACACTGTCCTGAGCTGAGGGGTGACAACTCTGAATATGGCGAGTGTTTCAGACAGAGACTATGAAACTGGCACTTATAAGTCATTGGACTGGCACTTTGCCCAGCTAGTGTATCCAAGATAAATATAGTTAAAGTGGACAATTCATGTAATGGCCAAGGAGAGTGACGGATTTCATCTGTGTGTCTCACTGCACGGTTGCTCTAGGAGTATGGGCCACCACTGCTAAAGCCATCTTCTCAAAAGTACATAGACACTTGCCTCTGTTGAAGCTCAGCAAATTGATATTGCTAGACATGGACTTGCACTGGATGTAAAGACTGTCTGGAAACTCCAACCGTCACAGCTGTCTCCAGGTCGGACAGATCATCTGAGCCTTGCTGCTGGTCCCCAGAGCTTACATGAGGGCCAACATGTCAATGTCAGGGTCCACGACCGTGCAGCTTTTCACCAAGCTTCTCAAGCATGCGGTGGGCAAGGCGCAGATTCAGCTGAACCGCTGGCTGCAGAGGACTGCCTCAGAGGAGTGTGACAAAATTGACATCCTCATATGCAGCGCCTTTGACGAGACAGGGGCCGTCATAGGGAAGTCAGATGGAGACCCCGAGGTCATCAGTGACACAGGCGGGACGACCTTCAGCAACAGCGGAGAGTTCAGGCACCCATGCTGTATCACCACCTTTTGCTTCAAGAGCGCCCTGCTGGCTTGCATCCTGACCGCTGTGTGCTTCTCCTCAGTTGCCCTGGTTCGCCAATACCTCAAGGACCTCCTGCTCTGGGTGGAGAGCTTGGACAGTCTCGTTGGAGCCTTGCTGTTTATAGTTGGTTTGATTATCGTGTCATTCCCGTGTGGATGGGGATATATTGTTCTAAATGTGGCAGCTGGCTACCTCTACGGCTTTGTGCTGGGCATGGGACTAGTTATGGTGGGAGTTTTAATAGGGACCTTTGTGGCACACTTGGTCTGCAAACGACTATTAACGGACTGGGTGCTGAACAAGGTTGGGAACAGTGAACAGCTCAGTGCTGTCATACGAGTGGTGGAGGGAGGAAGTGGACTCAAAGTTGTGGCCTTAGCGAGACTCACCCCCATACCATTTGGGCTCCAAAATGCAGTTTTCTCGGTGAGTATGAAAACACTCTTACCAGCTTTCCACTTTCACTTCAGAGGGACATTAGACTGTCGTGTACGTTATAAACTCATATGAGTTTCAGCAGAAAGGTCACAGCGATGGAGGAGAGCTCATTAGACTACAGGAGGACGGTTTAACGAATCACTTGCAGTCATGAGAATCACACCTGCAGTCTTTTTGATTGTAGAGGGAAGTGGTTTTCTTGTTGCTAGGCCAACCTGCCCCACAGGGGAAATCACAACTTACCAGAAACCAGTGTGAAGAAAGAGACCAGGGGTGTCATAAATAGAGGTTTATCTTTTTTTATTTGTGATGAATTTTAGATATTAAACATAGTAGTTGACCTGTCGCTATACTATTAAAGGCAGACCACAGTGTACCGGCAGAAATGATAATGTAAGGTAAGTCCCCAGAGAAAGGAAACTCATTCCTCTTGAAGTTAGAGGAGACGTGCCTATGAAATGGATTGTATTGTAGCCTAAGGACATCAATTATTTTATCAGTTTGAACTTTCAGTATCACATTTCTAAGTCCTAGTTTGGGTTTTCATATTTGAGCACCATTTTTTTCTGGTGACGTTAAAGTAGACTAAATCATGGACATCTTTTTTTTGTTGTTGTAAGGTAACTCAAAAGTCATTTGTCAAGGCAACACACACCAACTGACCTACATTATAAAGCTAAGCAGTATCAGAATATTGCTTTCAGCTGCACTCCTACACTTAACCTGAGGCCCTTGACCTTCATACGAGGCATGAATAATTTATACGCTGATTACCCTTCTCAGTCAACTCATTGATACCTCCAAATGGTAAAAGCCCTGTGGGATGTGTTACTGTGTAGGAAATCAGCTGGGAGGCCACGCGACATGAAAAATGTAATGCTGGTTGTAATTGAATGACCAATGAAGTATACCTGACCTCAGGGTGAACTTGATGTTATGTAGCCATTCAGGCTTAGATCTCCAGAGTATTTCAAGCCATACGACTGCAAGGAAGCTCTAGTGCCTCACTAGTACCACATTTACAGATTGATTCCCCCCACATTAAATTAGCCTGTCTCCTAAAAATATTCACAAGGCTGTTTACACTAAATATTGAAATGATAAGGCTAGAAAAATGAAGAAAATATAGATGAAAAGTATGCGTGCTGGAGTAGCACTAAAACTGAAATGGTATCAGGTTTTGCACAATAGGAAAATGTGTCTCAAGTGCTTGTCAGCTTGTATCATCTGTATTTCTGCAAGTATCTGCAGAGTTACAGTTTGTTAATGTGCACACCAACCTATACAAAGGTTTTGACCTGACAAAGATCTAACAGGGATGAAAGAATTGTTAAAATACAACAAGCATAGAAATGTGACCAAGGATGAACTCTGCTAAAAGGACAAAGTTCAGTTTATTTCAGTTGAACAGGAATCTAACATACTCAAACAACATCTCATTTCAAGAGCAGAATGCACATTTTAAATCTATAAACACACCAGAAAGCAGGTGGATTCAAATGCATTCAAAGCCATCATCATACGGTATAACATAGATTCTGTTTAAGTGAATAGTGACATTTCAATTCCACATCACAATAGTGTTGAAGGCAGAGACCAACAGTAGCACACACGTGCAGAAGGGGATGTGAAGAGTAGCGCTTGAAAGGCATTTATAGCTTAAAGCTTGAAGGAGTTGATGCACAGGCCTGAGGCAGGAAAAGGAAAAATACGATGACGTAAGTGAGATTCACAAGCACAGTAATTGCACGTTGCAAAACCAGTAAGTTTTCTGGGGTGACTGATGTACTCAGACATTTCTTAGGAGACTGGTATTTAGTTTTTGACAGCTCTATATACACACTTCCAGCCACCAAACAATAAACACACTCTGTGTGAAATTCTTCCAAAATATTCTCCATTGTGTCAGAGCTGTGTTTACCCATCCAGAATAAAGTCTGAGGCCATAGCTGTTAGATGTTTTACATTTGATTTTATATTGATAGCTGTTTCTAATGATTTTTCTACCCTCATTCACACACATAGTGTGTGCAGAATATTCAAAACTTTGTTCAAAATGAACCCAAAACAATAACACTCCTACAGCCTCTAAAATCTTTGTGATTTGTTAATGTAAAGAGAACAACACGTTGAACTTCAGCTCAAATACCATTATTGTCAGTTAGGACTGCAACAATTAATCACTTAGTCTCAGCTATTCAGTTAATCACCAACTAATTTGATAATTAATTAACTGTTTTTTTTTTAAGAAAATAAGTCAAAGTTAAATATATGTAGTGAACATTTTATTGTTCTTTACTCCTCTGTGACAGTAAACTAAATATGTTGAGTTGTGGACAAAACAAGACATTTGAAGACATCATCTTGGGCTTTGAGAAACACTGATTGACATTTTTGACCATTTTCTGACATTTTATCGACCAAACAACTGATTGAGAAAATAATCTACAGAGTAATCAGTGCAGATGGTTGTTAGTTGCGGCCCATTGTCAGTGCAGTACATGTTGGTATTAAGTGACAGCATCTCAAATTCAAATGCTTGGGCTGTGACATTAGAGTTTAGCAGTGAGTGGTGATTTCAGCTCATGTCAAGAGCTGACCCGCTGAAGTGCTCTTGAAAATGGGAGATAATTTATTTGTAGGTTAATCTGAATGGAAGATGAGTCTGAAGGCAGCTGCAGTCTTCATTGTTAAGACGTTGGCATCTTTCTATATTTATGTTTAAAACTGAGGGTTTAAGAGCTTTTTCCCAGTTGTTATTCCAGGCTGATATTGTCAGCTTCAAGCTAAGGGTAAGACAGATTGCTTGATTCCTTTGTTTTGGAGCTACACTGGTTGGCAGTTAACCTGTAAAAAGACCTCTTCATCTAACAGGACTTGCAAACCTGACAGATGGGTTTCTTTTGCCTGACTGGCTTAACTAGCTTCTGTTTGTCGTCAGTCCATAGTTTAGGCTCCACGGTTGGGGACATAGCTCTGTGTTCACAGGCTGCAATGTCTCACTTGTGCAAGGATCACGACTGTAACTTAAACAGTAGTTACAACATTGAACTTACTGTTCGTTCCGCAGAGGCGAAAATGAGGTGTCAAAGTCAAAAGGACAGACTGTTGTCACTGTGTCGCCCAGCTGCTGCCACTGTCACTGGCATTGTTGGTGCTCCACGATCAGTTTGCCAGGGTCAAATTAAAGGGGTGACTAATTGACAGCCTGGTAAAATACTGTTTTTGAGCCCGCTGTGGGTCATTATCTACAGAGGAAAGCAAATAAACACTTCACGAAAAAGGATGTCAGCTTTCAAGTGGCTCAACACAACCGCTACAAAAGTGGGTCATATTTGGTTGTATGCCAGTTTGCATTTGTCATATTTCTCTTGGATATTTTAGACTTATGACATCTGTTTGTCTTTGAAAATGCAGCTTCTCTATGTTTGACTTATGGTCATGACTTTTGAGATTGCTCCCTTCGACATATTTTAGGTTTACTGGTTTATGGACATACAATGCCAAGAAAAAGAAAGTGAACTCTTTGGAATTACCTTCATTGATGCATATAGCATCCATAAAATGTGGGCTGAGTTAACACCAGAATCTGCAGCTCCCCTCCAGCTCATCGTTCAGCTGCTCTCCTGTATGGCCATTAACTTCACTGTTGTGGTCCACTCTCACTGCTTCCAAAGCCTTGAGCATTTATCTGTTACAGAGCCAGATATTTCCCTCAGGAGTTGATCAAGAGCAGTGTTTCCATGTTTCACTGGATTTTACTCAAACTTTAGTGGCAGCTGGTTTGACTTTGGAGGAGCTCATGAATGCTGGCTTGGCAGAGGCGTTGTGTGATGCCTTCCCGTCTCCTCAGCTGCCAGGTTGATTGTGGTTTGTCTCTTTCAAAGAACTTGAATTAAGTGTGTCTTGCTGTGACTTTTCATGCTACAACCAAAACAAATAATGCATTGTTTTTAAAAGATAAAGAACCTTTTTACATAGAAATAACACAACAACATTCAGATATGCATTTCGTGGACTCTACATGATTAAGAGACATTATTCTAATTTTAAATGTCAGTGTGTTTCTTAATATTTGTATATTTATTGTAAGCCTGGAGCGCATCCCACGTTTCATTGTGTGTGTGTATCTTGCTAACTACCGGACCAATCAGCCTGATATTTTGTGTGCACATTTATTAATATATGCTCAAGGGCCTCTCACGGCTACAGTGATTGACAGTTGCTTATTTTATTGACTGTTTTATACTGTCATTGGCTGCTGACTTCTCACTACTCTTAACCGGCTGGTAGGGGCTGCAAGTTTTCCAGAAATCGACTCAGCTAAAAACACTAAGCCTTACCGTCTGTTGCAGGCCACATTTTGGCGTTTGTCATCACTCAAATACTGTTACCCATAGAAAGGTTTGGTCTCATTTTGAAGCGGAGCATCTGCAAATAAATTCCATACCTGATGCATTAATATCCACTGAAGTTTGGCACGATACAAGATGACTTAGGCTCTGTTTTTGTCCCCACTGCCATCTTGACTGCAAGGGAGCTGGAGGGGACAATTCCATTGGGCACAGCTGCACTGCAGTCCGACTGAGGCCCGGTTTTGATTTGTCCTCTGCACAGTGTCATGCCAAACTGGGTGCGTTTTGCCTGCCCAGTTCTTTAGACTTGATGATTTTGTCGATTGGGTAATTTTTCTTGTTATTTGTGCTTCTACCATAAGTAAGTGAGAAGGCAACATAGTTATATCGGTCCTTTTGTTGTCTGTTTTCATTGTCTTTATTGCTGGTATTTCCTAGTTTGCTGTGCTGTAGCCTACAGACAAAGTTATTACCATTCAAAATCCAGCTGTGAACCACAAGGATCAAAGATTAGTGGCTGTGTTTTAGTCATTTAAAAGTCATTCAGAATTATTTTGAATCTTCTGAAATGCACTGCAAAGCGTCTGGTGGAATTACAAGTATTGTAGTAGTGCACTTTTCGAGTTCATTGTTTAAAAAGCTTATGAATAAAACCAAGTCCTTGTTGGTTAAGCTGGATGGGGCGTCGATAGGCGAGGTGGGACGCCCTCAAATATAATGGAAGGGAAGAGTGAAGAGTAAATAACAAGTAATACGTTTGCTAACAACTTAAAGGGTAACTATATGTCAGTGTTGTGTTTGTAACTAGTTTCTGCTCCCTCTCTAAGCAGTCAAAAAAATAATTGTTACAGGTAAGTAATCATTCAAGGTCGGTGGGGCCGGAGAAAACAGGCTGTCGATTCGTAGCACACAAACCTCAGCATGAAACTCTTTTTATTTTCAGCTGGAGAAGTGAAGGTCAGAGTGGAGCCTTCACTGGGGAGAATAGCTGGTCCTGCCAGAAGCAGGCTAATAAGCTGAATCCCCCAGTTCACCTGCCTCCTCTCCTACATTTTCACTTCCCGGCCCGCAGGGGGTTTCACACCCAGCTCAGTCCCTTCACTGTACACCTTGTAATTTATCCTACCCAGTGGTTCATTATTAAGCCTCGCTGATATTGTATCTTTATCTTTTTCTCCACAATAAAAGGTGAAACTAACCGTGGGTGGGTACTTCTGGAGTTATGTGTTGTCTGTGCTGCCCTTGGTAAGCACTTTCTGTGGATGAGGCTACATTTCACCGCGCCCCCCGCTTCTTTCTGCTGAAGTGGATGGTGCTACATTATAGCTGGTAACCTAAAACGCCACAAAGACTGCAGTAGTTAGCAAAACAATGGGACAGCTCAGGAAAAATGTTTGTGAATCCTTTGCGAACGAAGTGGACACAATCAGGTCCCCATGTGTATTTCATTACATTTTGCCACTGCTTGCTGGCCTGACTCCATCCCTCTGCTGTCATAATAAGCTGATGAAGCAAGTGGCAAATTCCTCATGTGATTTATAGGACCCTAACTACAGGCGTGTTTGTGCAGCCCTTAATTACGCCCTGCTCTTCACCCTTCACTACAAAGGGTAAACCCTGTGCGTGTCCAGATAAAAAAGGAAGCAGCATCACAGTAGCAATCCTGAAATTTACTATGCAGTCAAGATACCCTACTTCCTGTTTTGTTTACGAGCAAAGACTCAGACCTGCATTGCTGCTGCTCTGAATAAATCAGGTCAAGCCTAGGATGGGGTGTTTTTTCACTTGAATTTGCAGATTATCTTGATACACAGCCTTGCAGAGGAGAGTAGGAGGTTCAGTGGGAATTCTCTGCGCGGTTATAAAAATAACGACTAGCCCTTCCCTGATCAGCTGCATACGCTAGATGCCTGGGTGGTAAGAGACTTCAGAGGACATGTGCTTCACAACTCGGGGATGATGGCTGAGAGAAAGAGAGTGCATTCCTTTTTTTTCTTGCGCAGCTCTCACTGGCTCACATGTCATGTCTGAGAGATCAGCTGGAGGCGTTTTGATTGTGTTGACACATGGTGTGGACACATCAGTGCTTATCTTTCAAGGAGAAAGGCCTGTTACACTATTGTGTGGCAGAAGAAATGCTCATCTACACATACTGAGGATAAACAACTTGATATTATTAGCTTGATTAACCAGGTTTTGAGCACGTCAGTTTCCTATGAGGTGTAACCCAGGCACTTATCAGTTTAGTGTGATAACAGGAGAGGGTTTAGGATTTATCACTGTGAGGAGACACTCGGGCTGGATCTAGCATAAATGTTTTTCAGCCCTGATAGCATTTTGGCCCAGGCTCTGTCTTTCAGCAACACGCCATGGTCCCGGCACAATGCTATCAGCCACAATGTAGTCACAGCGCACACAGTGCCAAGGTCACATCCTCACACATCGGCTTATGTCATCACTTAATCAAGGGATCAAGGGTGACAGCAACGCAGACACATGTTTATATTTAGGAGGTTGTACTGAGATATGAAATGAGACACTAAGCTGGAAGTATAAGGGTGTGTCATAGTTTAGAGTAAATACAGAGGATCTTTAAGGATTTTTTTTTTTTACCTTTGAGGCTCAATATGAATACATTCACAGCAGTTTTTCCCTTAAAATAACATTGTAGCTGTGATTCTTTTTGTGTATTTTTTTTACCTAAAAAAATAGTAGATTAAGTCACAAAGAAAATACATATAAAAACATCAACTTTGGAGGATGTGCTGCACATAATCCTCACTTTAAGACAAGAGAGTAATTTGGCAGGGCAGTATTTTTTTGTCAAAGTGTAAATTTATTTGACTTGGCTGCACTCAAACCAGTAGCTGTGGTTGGGATGGTTATGTGCAGGATAATGCAATGAGTGGTTAAATTTACAAGCATAATTCTTAGAATAAATAGTGTTATGCAGGAGTTTGTTGAGTACATCTTGGTACACTTAGTACAGCACACTTGTCTCATTCTTAAGTGTTTAAACAAATGGTAAACACCCTCAGTACATAAACATTTTGTGAAGGAGAGAGCTTTGTTGAAAAAAGGCATTAATATGAACCAGACAGTGTTTAGATAGCTGCTCCATCTGTGATCTGCTTCAAATTTTAATCAAACTTAATATCTTGACTCTTGTTGAAACTTCCTCCTCTGTAATAATTTCCGCAGATTGACATGTACAAAACAGCGAGGTAGTCACATGCTTTGGTTTTAGCTCTTTGAATATCAAGTTCTTCAACATTATTTATATCTTGTGTTATTTCACAATGTTTAAAGATAAACCTTAGTGGTTTCAACAAGAGACGATTGAGGACTTGGATTCCACAAGCAAATTCATCATTTCAGTCAGCTCAAACAATGAAGCAGGAAATGCTGTTGAACTTTACCCTAGGCTTATCCTATTTTACCCCACCTCTTCTTGCCACAGACCCATTTTTGTCTTTTTTTTTAGGGGGGGCAGGGGATCTTTAGGGGGAGATAGCAGGTCAGCAGCAGTACATGCCACATAGAAGTGGTTTACATCATCTGAAGTCAGGGAACCTGAAGATGCAGCTCAGCACTGGATTTGCTTTGTGTGTCTGTTATCATAGATATATCATAAACATTGTGTTTTGGTTAGGCACCTATTCAGATGTGAAAGTTTAGATTGTATAAGGGCTTAGTTAGAACATTATGGTGGAAGTACATCATGGCCATTCCCATGCTTAATTATGTCTCATAAGTTATTGCAGCAGTTTTGGGGTTGACACTACTTGTTAAACAGATTTAAGCCTTTATGACCACTCATGAATTGAGAGAAATGGTCAGTATCCCTCCAAAATACCACATTAAGACACCGTGACCTTGAAGAACACCATAGAAAAATCCATGCTGTGGTTTGGTTTCAAAAGCTTTAGACATTTGGGGATTTCTGTGAGAATTGGATTTTTTAGTGATTGGATGATGAGCACAATCTGTTGTGGAAATTGCGGAAAAACCCCGGTGTTGTCAATATACCTATAAAAGCCGTGCATCCTGTGAAGGATGAGGTCTCTAGTTTGTGGTTGTAAAGTGTCTAGAGGTGATTATCCTAGAGGTCACTTTAGGTCATTTTATACAGTGAGGCCCGAATCCAAAAGAGTGTCAGCTCTCCAGTCATTCCAAATGTATACATTTCCAAGACTGTTTAGAAGAAATGTTTCAGTATGGAGAAATATCTAAATTCAGTAAGCAAAATGACACATTTGTACTGCATTTTTTTAAACTGCATGGGACAAGCATGTCTTTTAAGGGAATCCCTGTGGGTACCAATAGGACCCATTTTCATTCAGATATCTTAAGTTGAGAGGCCAAGGGACACCTTCAAAAATGGCCTTGCCAGTTTTCCCTTGCCAAATTTTAGCCTACCTTCGTGGCAGTATTCAACCTTAATCCCAGTAAGCTAGCATGACATGGTTGGTACCACTGGATTCTTCAGGTCTTCTAGTTTTATATGATACCAGTGTCTTAAGCTCCAGCTAGAGGTTAAATATGAGTGCATAAGAGAAACATGTTCACTGAAATATATTTTTCTCGTGTCCATGTAGAACTAGAGTATGGTGGATTTTCAGTGTTCTTAAGTCCTTTTGTTTTTATAAAAGTTTGTAATATGTTTCTCCAATTTAAGATCACAGACGTGTCCTTGCCAAACTACCTGGTGGCCTCCTCTGTGGGTCTGTTGCCCACTCAACTTCTCAACTCCTACCTGGGCACCACGCTTCGCACCATGGAGGACGTCATCGCTGAACAGAGCGTCAGTGGCTACTTTGTTTTCAGCCTCCAGGTGAGCTGTGGCTGATAATACATTAAGTGTGAAGACACTCATTTCTAAATGTTTTTTTGTATGTCTTGGTTTTACACTCAAAATGAAGTGAAATGTTTGGTATATTCAGAAGTACATATTGTCAGAATCTGTCGTATGTTATCCTAGTGCCGACATCTGCCCCTCCCTTAAGTCTTAAGTTACATAAACGTCTAGAGTACGAACGCTGTGCCTTATGTAGATATGCAAAACATGTCTACACTTGTGCTCAGCCCTCCCAAAGGTCATTGGAAGCTGTCACCACATCTCCAAGACCTGTTCAGTTTCACTTAATTCTCACAAGTGTAAAGGCGTCATGGGTTGCTTCTCAGTGCAACATTTGACAGGTTCACAGCAGTCAAGGGTCAGTTTCAGATTAAGTAGGTATCAGCGTCTCATTCAGAACTCAAAGCTGTTGCTCTAAATTGACAGCTGGCCTTAATCACACAGAAGCCCTTTCTAACACTGGTGGTGGGAAACTCCATCTGGACATGTTGATAAAGCCAAGTTATCTCTTACTGTTTTACCAACCAGGATACACATCTTACATAAGCCATTTGTTTAATGCCAAAAAAAGAACCAAACAAATGCGAAGAATCTAGGCTAGGCCAGCTGTTTCCAGTCTTTATGCTAAGCTAGGCTAACCAGGTTAGCTTAAGCCCCTTTGCCACGGGAAAAAAAAAACAAAACATCCGTTAACTGTTAACATCCGACTTTTGTATTTAATGGGAAAGGTTACAATCAGCATTCACTCCCGGGAAAGATGTTTCTGTAGCAGTCAGCTCCGATTGTCTTCAGTCAGCAGTAATGGAAATAAATCACCTGGGTGGATGTGCTAATTTTAGCCCCTTTGCCTGGGTGATGCAGTGATGGGCCTCTACAAAGTACTGTCCATTTCCATCCAAGCAGCGCTTTAGCATAATTTAAAATGTGTTGGGACCAAGTTTGAGAGGCTGAATAAGTAAGAGAAATTACAAAAAAACAAAACAACACGCAGAAGAGAAAATTGAATTTCTGACCAAGTACGTCTGACTCCGCCTCAATAGGCGGCGCTGTGTCCTTTTTAATATAGTGCATATTGAACTAGTTCCGGTTGACCTGAAGAGGAAGCTAACAGTTGTTCAGAAACTTTTTTAAATAAATCTGTGTTTCGTGTTTCCTACCATCCATAAACTTCAAAATGTTTAGCTCCTTTAGCTGTCAGAGCATGAATGTAATTTCCTCGTCCTTCCAGAAGTGCGTCTTCTGCTTCTCGGTCGCCCTGGTGTTTGTTTGTGTGTTTTTCTGGAAGCGAACTGCTGCTACATCATTTCCTTCTTCCGGGTGAAAGCCAGCGAGAGAAAAAGTGGCACATGCGCAGAACGCAGAGTCCAACTCCAGTTGGACTAAGTGGATACATGCAGCAATAGTTCGATTTTTCAGTCGAATTATCTAGGTGTGTTAGTCGAGCTACTGATAGTCCACTTTCAGTCGAAATAAGCTGTTTACATGCATTTAAAAGTTCGGTTTCAGTCAGACTAAGCCAATAATTCGATTTTCTCAAGCTGCATGTAAACGTACCGAGTGTTAGCATCCGAACTGGTATCAAAGTGGGATCTGTGCATCACTATGTGCCAACATTTGATTTCTAGTTAGCAACTTACTAAGTAGCAAACAAGCTTTTTAGGTTTATACAGGCACTTTATCCCGAGATTTAGGATTAATTTTATAGCTGTCAGAAGAAAGTTTGTGGTTGTAATGCACTGCAATAGGTCATGTATGCAGGTATTTCAAATGTGTTTTGTCTCACTTCCTACCATTTTATCAGGAGAGCAAATATTAGATACACCTCACAATATAATGGATTACAACATCGTAACTTCCTCCTCTGTCCTCCGCAGATCGTCATCAGCATCGGCCTGATGTTCTACGTTGTGCACCGGGCGCAGGTAGAGCTCAATGCAGCCATCGCTGCCTGCCAGATGGAGCTGAAGTCGTCGCACATGAACGGCTCCTCCACCAATCACAGCGGCTTCACCTACTGCAGCAAGAGAGCGACAGTCGGTGGCGGAAACTGCATTAATGTGGTGTGACACATGAGGCAGCATCTCGTACGACTTGTTCACCCAATTGCAAGACTTCAGAGCTCAAGGGAACCAGCTGAGTTTAGACGGTGTCTGAAATGTGTTGGTGGCGTGGTTTATAATTTTCAACTTCACATTTTGACCACCTTTGTGAGAAAACCCTGAAAGGGTACGTCTTTAGTTGGTACGGTGTTTAGTGTGGGACCACGCACCTTTTTTGAAGAAACGGTACCAGTGGAAATGGTTTTGCGGTACAACATCGGTTTATTTTTTCTTTTGATTAA
Source organism: Cephalopholis sonnerati (assembly GCA_019142605.1). Taxonomy (NCBI): domain Eukaryota; kingdom Metazoa; phylum Chordata; class Actinopteri; order Perciformes; family Serranidae; genus Cephalopholis; species Cephalopholis sonnerati. Next base: position 24,935,618 of record JAGQAX010000014.1, on the reverse strand, counting down.
GGTACTTAACATATACTTAACTTAATTTACTCTGTTACAGGAGATGTCAATGAGATGATGTTTAGAGATATCAGAGGTGGCTGAATGAGTGAATGAGTGAGTCATTAAAACAACAGCTAGGCATTAACTGCCTGTTAACACTATGAATGTGCAATCTGGAGCTTTCTATAGAACCAAGGAATTGTTTTTCCATTTCAGTGTCAAGAGAATGCCAACCTATGCACCTTTCTTTCATACTGCATCTGTTTTTGTTTTACTTAAAGCGATTTATGACCTGTCTACATCCAGTGCTAACTCACAGTACAAATAAGGGCCTTATTAATATTTTTTGAAAGATTTGGCTTTTTAGTCCAGTTCATTTTTTAAGTGTCTTATTTTTGGACTACAGAGAGAAGGGAGGGGGGCTCTCAGCGAGCATTACTGTGTGATTTCTGCTGGCTTACGACCACATCAGCTGAATTGGCCTTGTCTGCCTGGAGATCATTTTGGCGTTTCTGCAGTTTTGATAGGAGCAGCTGGGGAGGAGAGCAGATTTCACAGCAGGAAACTCAGGAATGTTTCTGCCAGGAAAGTTGAAGCGCGGCGTGATCAGCTCTTCAGTAGCACAGCCACATGTTCTGCTGCGGAGAGATTCCCAAACCGAGCTGAAACTGAGATGTCAAGCTTTCCTGTAAATGTTTTTAATTCATTTGTAATTCTGTTTAGCATTTTTATTTGGCTGTGAGATTATCCGTTAGGGTTATTGCATAGTTTTTGCTTAAGATGGTAGTTTTGACAATTCTGTGCAATAGATCAGAGAACGCTGACAAAATGGCATGAATGTCGTATTTCAGTGCTGAAACCAAACTAATCAGAAATACTGTCGTGCATCAAAATAACACAAACTCAAGTCTGTGTTTCTTTAAGGTTTTACTTGCTTTACATTATAGATGATGACTAAGCTAGATGAGATAAAGAGGCTGATATTTTTTATGTGCCATAATTTGAAAAAGCTTATCAGACGCCATGACACTGGCCCCACCTGAACGGAGGCTACATGTGACTTATGACTGACTTTATTTTATTACCTAACGTTGCTAGTAATTATAGAAATGATCTGTGAAAGATTTTTTTGTGTTTTAGCTCTTAATAATCCAACAAAGCTCTCATGCTGTAGGTTCTCTTGCACAGTCCACTACAAACAGTATTTTCATACAGATAAAATTTGGAAGAGGTTTGGTTGGTCAGAAGTTGAAACCGACGTGTCTCAGAAGCCGACAATCAAACACAACATGGACACTTAAGTGATGAATGTGATAATACTTTTTATTTTTACATGAATTATTGTGATGCTGCTCCTCAGACAAAGTCTGATTGAGGAATAATAAGGGCTCCTATATGAAATATCCATCTTTATGTCCCTGTGTTTGTAATGCTGGCACCACCTCTTGTTTTTCATTTTAATGTTTTGTACTAATGTTTTTTTCTTTCTTTCCTTAAAGCCAGATGTAATGTTTGCCCTACACATTCCACGCTGTCAGTCCTCTTAAAAGCTGTAGAGTTATTTCCATGCTAAATGTTGGTTGAAAGGGCCCCTTCCTGTCTGAATTTAGCAATAATGTTTGAGAGTCAAAAGCAAAAAATGAATATATGATATGATAGAAGTCCTACCAATAAGATCCGTTGCCAAGTGTTGGGAATAGCTGTTTACTTCTGATGTTAAAGATACGCTTGTAAACATTTATTTTTCTGTCAAAAGTGAACAAAAACTGCAGTTTTTAGTCGATCCATGTTCCACTGTAAGGTTGAGTATTAATATTCCCAGGTTTGTGTTTCAGTGTTCAACCTGCCTGTTACCTCCCGCTGCCTCTGACGGAAATTTCTGCGCTGCCAATGATGTGAAAGAGACTCACAAGCAACTGCGATCAGAACAGCTTGTTCAGATTTGTAGCACTTTCTTTGGAGGGTCCCCAGTGATACGTGTCCACAGGGGCGTTCTTTTTAAGTGAGGGGTCACGCCACTTTCCAGCAGTGATTTCTGATTTCAAACCGGACCAACATGGCCGCTGATTTGGAAACTTTCTCTTATGTTAAATGTGTTTCTGAAAACATTTGAGGCAAGAAACAAGCCATGCAGTTGCAGCATCTGTCTTCATTTAAGATCGACAACAGTTTAAGTTTTTTGGCGTTTTCAGAGACAACGAGTGACACCTGATGCCCCAGATTTTCATAAATTAGCCTAGATTCAATTTAACGCAAATGAGGATCAGACATCCCGTCTCTTGAAACATAACACTGCACTACCAGAATGCATTGCAGGGCTTCTTGCATTGACAATGACTGGGAAGCATGAAAATGAAAGATCCTGTGGACACGTACCCCAAACATACCTCTTGCTTCTGTCACATAAAATTTTCTTAATTCAACCCGGACACATTTTCCAGTTTTTGACTTGAATTGAAAGTTTACATAGAGAAAGAAATAAGAACATTTTATGGCTTCAAAATTTATAAAATTCACCTACTAGCCCTCACTTTCTCATTTTCTAAAGGCTTGGAAATTGTTTTTGCTCTAAATACACAAGGCTCTCACTGACAGCAGTGACATTTTCATTCTCCACCCTCCACACAAAGTGCCATTTGATAAGCTGTTCTGATCAGAAGTGGAAAGGAAGTGGACATTATACCATGTTTAATGCAAAAATCAAACACATGAAACTTGATCAGCCACCGTGGACACACTTCATAATATTTTAGTCTCTCAACTGGGATTTTGAAAACTTGACATCGTGGGGAGAATGAGCAGTTTTACAGTAAAGGCTTTGGTTCTTCCTAGGTGGGCTCTACTTAACTTAGATATAGTTATGCAACAACTGATTCCTAAGGGAAGTATATTTCATAGACACCCACACAAGACCTGAATCTGGGATATAACTGCACACCTGGACTGTTAAAGAGGAGTAGAGTGTGATATCGTTAACTTAAAGGGTCACGTTAAGGGTCTCGTTTGGTGCTATGAAATGCAATACTTCCCATCTGTATCAAGTGCATTACACATATACTGTATTTTGTAATACAGAGAATTTTACAGTGTATAAATATTGATATTTATCGCTGTATGATGCTTGTTCAGTGTTATTTATGAGAGAGAGAAAATAAAACCTGTCAGACTTTGATACAACATTTTTGTTCTGTTTTTTTTTTTACTTACACTCTTTTTATTACATATATTTTAAAATTCACAGATTAATTACTGGAGTTATATTTTTAATAAAAGTTTAAGTAGTTGCTCTATGCAGGTAACCCTGGAAATAAATAATAAAGGAATACATCACCCGCCAAATGACCAACTCACACAACTTGTGCAGTGTAATCCAGGTCTCATTGATCCAGTCATATGCCTAGTGCTTCCCAAACAAACAGCCCTCTCAGTAACCTCGATCGTTTGGTGTAAAGTGGTCTTAAAACTCTGTCTAAGCTGTCCTGGGTCAGTCTTTTACTTATCTAGATGTTGCAACAAAATCATTGCTAATGGCTAATGCAAATAGTGAAGTTCAATGACGTGAACAATGTCAACAACCAAAAGGTGCCCTCTCTCCAGCACCAAGCAAGAAGCAGCAGATAGTAGATAGTTAACATGGAGTAAATTTGGGGAGGTGCAAGAAGGTGAACAAGTCTCAGTTGTCTTGTTCTGTGGAAAAGGAGGAGAACTAGTGGAGGAAACAAGAGTTGGTATTTAACTCAGTGTGTGTCTGATCCATCAACCAGCACTTATTTTTGTGAGAAATCTTCATTTTCCAATGGTTCACCTCTCTTTCCCATGGTCTCCCCTCAGTGCAATAGCACGGCAAACCAACAGAGGCTGGAGTTAAGGCAAGTTTGTACGCAATTATAATTTATCTTTACGGATTATATTGATGCCAAATTGACAAGAACACTGTCGACATATGATGGCTTTTGTCCTGTGTTTCTAGAGTCACGTGTTTTTGTGGATGCACGAGGAATTGCTATGTCATATTTCTTAAAGGTAGGTTGGAGTAATACTTTCCATCAGGAGCAAGATGGGAAATAATCTGAAAAGGAATCGAGTTGTAGTCTTGCAAATAGTGACCCTGCAAGATCCCCAGTCTTTGCAAAATATCATAGTGTGTGACTAAAACCTTATATTGTCTTTAGATGTGAGAGGGTGTCACACTTTCCCTGTGAAAGTCCTCTAGTGTGTAACAGGGGACGTGCCCAGGAGGCATCCTAATCAGATGCCCGAACCACCACTGGTTTTGCTGTTGTTAAATGCTGTTGCCTATGACTTCAATTCATCATGAAATTTTCTCTGTTTTCAAATTTTCCATTCACTGTGGTGGCATGCGAGAAAACCAAAGTTTTCTTCATGAACTCAAAGTAACATGGGGCGAGTAACTGATAAACAAACTGTCATTTTGTGGGTGGTTTTATTTTAATATTAATCACAGCGGATCTTAAAGAAATAGTTCAACATTTTGAGATATACACATATTTGCTCTCTGTCAAAGCTGGATAAAAAGCTGCCTACAACTCTCATGTATGTACACTAAACATAAGGCTGCAGATAACAGCGATAACATTATTTACATGAAAGCATGGTCAACCATCTCATGTAACTGTCTGCTTGAAAACAATGTGGTCCCAAGTGTATATCCCAAAATGTAAAGCTCTTGCTTTAATGTTTTGTATCGGGTGAACTCCTCTATTTGTTTAATAATTTACAGCTCAGGAAACCTTATGTAATACTGAGTCAACACCTGTCTTTGTTTGCCATGACTAAACTTTCTGTCAACCCAGTTATTTGAGATGGGCTTCAGCAGCCTAAAGTAACTGCTATCAGACCTCTCAACAGATGTCTTCAAAGAAATCTGTTGCTGATTACATTTCAGCTCCGTACTATCTTGTTGAGCTGCCACACATGTGAGAAAACCTCCCCTCCCTTTACCACAAATCCTTCTATGAATCCCTCAATATTACCTGGCTTCATCGACAACCCTTTGAGAGTGAGGGCAGACAAAATGTTCTCGCTCAGAAGGTTTCCCCTTATCTTGCAAACCTCTAAATAACTGTCAGTCCTCAAATATGCAGCAGAAGCAGCAGCGGCAGCACTGTACGGCCAGAAATAATGCTGGCTTCTGGGGCAGTTTGTCACAGCGATTTTGAAGGGAAGTAGTGATGGATGTGGTGGTGGTGATGTAGAGTGGAGCACCACTTACGCTTGCCCTTGCCATGCCTGTGACAAGCTATCTGTGCAGGGGGAGGTGGGTGTTTGTGTGGACAGTGTCTGACAGACATGGTCCAGATAGATGCAGCGCTGTGGCCCATGTACCCACAGACACACACACACACACACACACACACACACACACACACACACACACACACACACACACACACACACACACACATACAGTTGGAAAGTTGCCCACAGCCATCTGCTCACACCCCAAATACAACAAAAATATAAAAACCCAAAGAGGCCAGCCACAGTCTATCAATCACACAGTAGCAGACCAGACTCCTCTTACGTTTTATTTCTCCATCTGTTACCAGGAGCTGCAGCACAGACCCGCTGATCTCTCCCGGGCTCGGGTCAGATCTGTGTCCGATCCATCATCATCCAACCCTGCCCCAAAGGACAAACCTCATCCCAGAGCCTTCCCGCCAGCGCACAGATACGTCCACACAAAACCAAGAACATTCATTTTGACGGGCCTCAAATGAAAGCCCTAGTTCTCACTGAGGGCTACGCTTTAAGAGGAAAGCTCCAAAAATACATCTGTGAGGCTGTTGGTGCTTGAAAAAACAAAAATCTGAGTGAATTTATAAAAGAAAAAAAAAACAGGGTGAGTGAAATGATCTTGGAATACATCCACGCAGCCTTCCAGAGGGAAACTTATGGCGTGGATGTTTATGGATTTGTGGAGGAGGGAAACGCTGATAGGCCTCTGGCAGAGGGATTCTGCTCAAGGCAGACGGATAGATCACATGACCACTTTCTTGGCCCAGACAGCTGTTGCCTCCATCTGTACCATCTATGACCTGCTGCTGTTCTCCTCCTCCGTGCTGAAGTGGGAAACCACTCAATACACAAATAGGGCAAAATGTGCTCCACTGGAAACCATGGAAAACAATTTTCGTCAGATTTCTGACAATGATTTGATGTTCTTCATCCTGTACTGGCTTTCAGCTGAAATCAGTTTATCATCTATTGTATATACCCCTGTCTCTGGTAATGCATGATGGCCCTTGGTCTATTTTACGAGTTAACTGCATCACAATATTCTGCTCTATATCAACTAAAAACACAAATACTTGAACTGAATTTAAAGGTCCAGTGTGTAGGATTTATGAGCATCTATTGGCAGGAATGTAATATAATATTCCCAACTATGCTTCACTAGTATATAACCAAGTAAAACTAAGCATTATTGTCTCTTTGTTAGAATGAGCTGTTAATATCTATATACAGAGCAGGTCCACAGGGCTCGCCATGTTGTTTCTACAGTAGCCTAGAGCAGAAAAATCAAACACAGACTCTTGATAGCGCCATTCATGTTTTCGCATCGGCCATCATAGTTTCTTTTACACACTTGGCAACGGGAGAAGTTTCACCTCTGCAACCTCACCACTAGATGCCACAAAACCCTACTCACTGGACCTTTAAAAGTATGATTCAAACAACTAATCGACTACTAAAAAATATTTGCAACCGTTCTGATAATTGTTATTAATCTTTAATCTTTTAATAGGCACTGTATTATTGATGTGGGGAAGTGTGGTTGCTATTTTTTAAGAGCTACTGGACAGTTAAATTTCCCTTTGGTGATGAATAAAGTTCTTTCTATCTATCTATCTGTAAAAGAAATCCAAAAATTTTCCTGGCTCCAGCTTCTCTGGCGCTAGTATTTATGGCCTTTCTAGCATTTGGGTTTTAGACTGTTAGTAGGACAAAATAAGACAGTTTAAGACACCACATTGGGATGTAGGATTTTGTTTTATAAACATAATGATTATCCAAAAAAATGAAGCCGATCATTATTCCAAGTCCCTAGGCAAGCTTCCCCTTGTGGCCCCAGTCAACATTATTATTCTTGTGTTATCATCTTTTGAACTTATTACAAACAAACTCAAGCGCTAATTAGAAATCAATCAATCATTCAACAACTTAGATAACAATGGTAAAAATAAACAATATTGCCGAACCTTCCTCTTGCTTTCTTTTTTTCTATTGGGCCCAAAATGGCTTCTGTTTTTATTTTGTCTTACTCCGCTGCTCTTTATATTCTCTCTTCTCCACCAAACCCATCACTGTTCTAGCATGTTCTGATTGTGACAATCACTTGGTTAATGAACATGAAGTGAACTGCATTGCCAGGACTAGAGGTGGTACTCCTATAACAGAGCAACCTACTGTTGGTATTACATCATTTTGCCCTTATATTTGATTTTTTAAATGTCCAAAAAAGGACACTATATGAATAAATCTGCATTTGTTTTGCAGGTGTATGCAAACCAAGGCTCCGTCAGGAGGTTTAATTCTTGATTTGTCCCATTTAATCAACAAAGCAAGCTGAAAAATATGAGATAATTGTGTCAATTTGTGGCACAGTGTGAGCTCGTATGAAAACAGTCAGGCTCAGATTAAAAAACAAGAGACCACTCATTGAATGTGTTTGAGGCTTTAAGGTGAACTCATTAGAGCTGGACAGACTTTGCTCATGTGTCCTTGCTAATCAGGAACCAGTGAGTGGGGGACAAACGAGGGAGGGAGGCCTGTTCTGATGACGCCTGCTCCCAGGGAAGAGTCTCATCTGTGTTCCCTCCTAAGGTCAGCTCTTCTTCGCTCCGTGTGACTGTGCTGTAAAAAACTGTGCTGTCTGCTCGCCGAGCTAACATGAAAACACACTCTCAAATCTGAAGGGTGCATTACAGAGAGAGGTGAGGCAGATGTCTTGACAGTGTGTTGGCAGAGACTGTGAGGACGAGGTTACATCTGGTTTGGGGTAGAACTAAGGTCGTAAAATAGAACTGTAGATTATAGGAGCTATTAAATTATTATTTACAGTATCATTTTAACAGGCCTTTGTTGCAGCAGACATTTCACATGACATAGCAGGAAAACTACAGGTGTAGTTTACTGTGTCAATAAATAATAATATGCCAGCTGCAAATGCGTTAACAAATCCACCCTATGATTTTAAATTCTTATTTGACTGAGGAATTTGCTGTTGTGTCATGTTTTATGGACCTATAGCTCAAACTGCAGTGATGTAGTGTTTAACATCAGGTTGAAATCTTTGCAGTAACAATTCAAACTCAGACTGATTTGATTTGTTTTTATTGTAAATACTGAACCTCTGACTGCCAGAAAATGTCATATAAGAACAATTGCAATTCAACTTTGCAGTGCTCTCTAGTGGTGAGTTGCCAATACTACACACACACAAACATTTTCTTTCTCTCTCACACACACACACATAGCGCTGCAAGCTTTGATATTTTAACATTTATTGGTTCATTCTACATTTATTTAGCCATAAAAAAAACTTGGGTAGAGACTTCAGCCAGAGAAACACAATCAGAAGATAAAAGAAATCAAGATAAACTTACAGGTAACAAACCTCAGATGAGGTCATAATTCTGTGGTCATAATCCAGCACTGACAGGGTCTGCACTGGGACTGTACAACACGCAAAACAAACTAGAGCAGTTCGTCGAGAACTTTAACTGGCACATTTCAGGTTGTTTCGTGCATTTCTACGCAGCGGTGAAGCTACAGTAGATTCCCCAGTGATCACTTGTGAAGCGTTTACAGTCCAGCTTCTCCAGACCCACCAGGGCCATGTGGTCAGGGGCCAGGTGTGGGACGCCGTCCTTGGTAGCTGGGCGAAGGTAGATCCGGTCGAAGCGGCAGCGGCTGACGTAAGGAACAGATTTGTTGCTGTTGGCTTTGGTGTCCCATGTGTAGCGGCAGTGCTCCTGTTTCCCCAGTCGCTCCCACACATCGCAGACACTGGGGGGCAGACCCACCTTGGCGACCTGAGATGGAGCCCAGGATGATAATTATTAAAGAGCTAAGGGGGAGAACTGACAACCAAAACTTTGAGCGTAACCACTGTTGTTACGGACATTACTCAGGCAGTGGATTGCCTGTTTTTAGCCATCACACATCATATTTTTTCAAGTCACACATGCTATAAAGACAAGTGACTAACCTCAGGGTCTCTCAGGTTTGTGTCCCCTCCAAACAGGACGGTGACATCGTCAGGAGCCTCTCTCATCCTTTGCATCACCACTCGCAGCTGTTTCATCCGCTCCTGTGCTTGGCCTTTACAGCTCTCCAGGTGGGACGTCATCAGACACAGCTTCTGGCCTTTAAAAGTCACCTGATCTCACAAAGAATACAACTTTGTAAAGTGAGCTCAACATGGCAGTGAGTATTTGGAAAACTGTGTGTCCACGAACCTGAGCTACGAGCAGATTCCTCATCATTTGAGTAGTGGGGTATGGTACTATCTCGCTCTCTACCAATTTGACCCGCGACTTCTTCAGCATCATCCCAGTGAAGTAATTATCTTCACCACCTGGTCAGCACAAGTCAGGAAGAGGGATGGTTTATACCACTGAGCTCAGCCTCAGTTTATCCCACATGCATCATAATACAGCTGTGGGTTGTTTTTGTATTTAGTGCAATATACTGTGTACCAACAAAGACAGTCACCAGGTTATAAAAATAGTAGAGAACTTTGAAGTAGTGAACAAATATCCAGTAAAAATACCTACATCAAAGTTACTTTACACAGAAGACATTTTGACTTGTTATAGCAAGTTATAGCATGTACGTCAAATTGACGTTTAAGTTCGGTCACCCAACACCACAACCTAAATTTAACCATATATCAGCGTTAGGTTTTTCCTACAGTGACACGTCAAGAAGTATTTGGTGAAAAAGACATTCTGAGTGTACCTTCAATGAGGAGGTAGCTGACAGCCCGTTTCCTCAAGTACTGGACGTAAGGCGGAATGAGCTCCTGTAGGAACACCACGTCAGGAGTGTATCTACATGAAGACAAGATTCACTTTTCAAATACTGTCAGTGTCTGCCTTTTACACACAGTGGCACTCCCAGAATTTATCATAGGCCTGGCCAGATGGGGCCTCTGAATATCTTGGGCCGGCACACCACAACCAAAAGCCATAACTGAATTTCAGGAATTCTATTAAGCTGTTGTAGTATAGTGAGATACTTTGGTTTCTTATTTTTCAGGTAACATTATTAATTATCTGATATGCATAGACTCATTTTGGTACATTTTAAATTCCACAACAATCCTGTTTAATGTGTCATTTGTCTCCATATACATATGTTAGGCAATTAAATGTTCTTAAAATAGGCTGGTTGTCTTTGTCCTTAAAAAGACAAATATACAGCTTTGACTGAAGGAGTACATTGATTGTAAAAACAAAACATTTACTGGGAAGTAGCCCTCTACAAAAGTTTAGGGGAAACTTGTGGGGACCCATAGAACCCATTTTCAGTCAGATATCTTGAGGTGAGAGCTCAAGGGACCCCTTTGAAAACTGCCATGCCAAATTGTTCCCTACACATTGTATCTCCAGGGGCACTGCTCTGCAGGTGACCTCTGATATCAAAAAAAGTTTATTGAGGAAGTTTGGATTGCTCACCACAAATAAAACATCAAGTGCTGCCAATAAAGAGTTTATACACACAAGCTTACAAGACTAAGTAGGAGCACAGGCCTCTGGCACGCTCTGCAAGGTTGTCTGTATCAAGTCCATCCACATTCCAGGAGATCAGTGACAGCTTATTGTCGTCTTCTTCTGAGGATTTGTGTGAGGATGCTGGGCTGTCTCCAGTCAAATCTATACTGGGAATTTTCAGAGACTGTCAATTAATACGGAATTGTTAAATACTAGCTGACTTCAACAAACCTCACCACACACAGTTACTTGGACAGTGACAAAATAGGAAAGACGGCAGACTTACCACTCTTTTGGAGGTTTTTCTTCAATCTTCTGCTTCTTTTTTTCAGGGCTGGTCTCACTCTCTGGAAAATCTTCATCAAATACCTTCTCCAAATCAGCCTCAAAGAACGAGTTCAAAGCTCTCTGAAAGACAAGCCATGGGAAATGTCCATCAGGGACAACTGCCTGAAAGTGTGACGCCATTTATAACAGATTTAAACATTTATTAGCACCTTTTTTATCCTCAGATGCTGAACTATTCATCTTTATTAGCTGCAGCAGTGATGAACTGGGGCCTAAAAAGTTGTCCTATTGGCTACTAGCTGTGGCACTATATATCTAGCTGCAACAGTAACCTAGGTAATGTTAAGTCCCATCTATGAGAGCTCAGGTATAAGGAGTTGCATTTGGACACTAAGCATCAGTGTCTCAGTTGTTGTAGCTACAGTACCTCCATCTCCCAGTCATTTTCAGCCAGATAGCACTGAGCCACAGCGCTATCAGTTCCTGTTATCCCAGCAAACTCATCGCAGAGGCGACTTCTGTCTTCTTCTACATTAGAAACCGAACGTGTGTCCGAGTCAGATGTAGACGCCATCTTTTCTAACCGGTGATTTAATTAACAAAGTTACATAAAACAAGCAGAACTCAGAGCAAACATATTTTTTTCCGCAAGTTATCTGAGGTGTACCAGTGAAAGGCTTCCGGGTGAGTTTATTAACTACAACCAATCTCAACGCAGCAAACTGCACTTTGTTTAATTAAAAGTCACCAACTCTAGTTTAGATGTACAGTTACTAACAAATATAGCCACATATTATTTTTATATTGTGGTGCTTTTTAATTTCTTAACAGACGTTGCAACACATCTAGCCGAAACGATAGTTAGCTAGCAGATTAGCTTTAGGTTTCACCCGGACGATTTAAAGAACGCAACAATTTCCGGTAGGACGTAAACAGAAGTTTGACATTGGCCGCATTCATTAGCGTTAAATATGGCTTCGATGTCTTTAAATACGGTAAAACAAATAATGAGAGTAATGGCGAAATCTAAAGGTTTCGATAGAGTCGTGGGCAAGGTAAAGATACACAATACACGACATTTCTTAATCGTTTTCTTTGTGAGCACACTTTGTAAGTCACTGTGTTACCTCACATTCCTGCACCGTCTCAGCTGCTGCATGTGTTTTCCCTCAGATGGAAGTTTTGTCTGCCAGCCCAGGCAAGGTGGTGTGTGAGATGCGGGTAGACGAGGAGCACACTAACCGGGGAGGGACGCTTCACGGCGGGATGACAGCCACTCTGATCGATGACGTCTCCACCTTGGCTATCATGTACAGTGAGAAGGGAGCACCAGGAGTCAGTGTGGATATGAACATAACGTGAGTCTAACACTGTAAACATCAGAAAGCTCAGAGGGGCCCCACTGGTGCTCACAAATCTTGGCATCACCTGTAGATTAACCTGTGGAATTTTAATTGGACACTTGAGTTCTCTGATGGACAAATGTAACCACAGATTGCATGACCTGTAAGGTTAATTACTAATTCATGTCTAATGTCCTGCATTGTAAAGTGTGTTGAATGAACCCTCACAGATTACTCATAAATGGACCTGAGCCTTGCAGCAACTACCTGAAAGACTAACAGGGCTCATCTTCTGATTTATTTTCTCCATTTAATTTCATGCTTAAAAACACATGTAATATCATCAAACGGGAACAACACCTGAATTGTATATCAGAATAGCCTTTGAAGATTTATTTTAAGTGTCCCCTCATAACTCATCACTGCTCGATGTATGACACTTTGAACTGGTTACCACTCAGCGCTCGAAGACATTGGCTCCTGTGCATTTTCAAATGCATCCATTTTAATTATCCTTCTTATTTAAAACAATACTATACTTATACTCACTTAGACACTCAGCAACCTTACCTTTTGTGGCATATACATCCCTTTTGTTATGTGAGGGTTTTTGCGGGCTTATGGGAATGATGTAGGGGTGGGCTGGTAAATGAGAGCTACGTATGTATGTTTTTTGTTGTGATTGTGTGCATTGTGATGAAGTGTGTTGTATGTTTTGTGTCGGACCCCCTTGAAAACGAGATGGTTGATCTCAAGGAGCTGTCCACTAATGAACTTTATACAAATTATGAATTCTAACGTTATTTTCATGGTGTATGGAGCTCAATTAATTTTTGGAAATATGAGCAATTTTCTTAAAAGCAGAAATGAGAGAAGTAAGTCTGAAACTTGTGATGTCATAGGGTATGAAGTCTGGAGCTGCTCCATAGACAATGAATGGGAGACTGATTTTGTGAACCAACAGAATGTTTTTCTTTTATTTCTATACCCAGATGAGCTTTATTCTATTGTAGTGTCCTCAGTTCTGAAACAGAAAATGTACCAATATACTGAGAACATTCCTCTGGGTGCTATCGGTTACATCTGAAAAATCTTTCCCAGTTCACTGTGTAAGGAGCAGCTTCAGACTTTACACCCTATGACTTCACAAATTTAAATTTTAGCCCTCTAGCTTTTGTTGTTAGATTTGTTGACGATTTTCAAAATAGGTGTAGTTCCTCTTTAAGGTGTAATAACATTTGATATCAGGCATGGCTGTTACTAGGATTGTAGAAATTCTTACATTACCAAAAAGACCTCTAAAAGAGTTTTAATTCGATTTTTGATTTTAATCTTTCAGGTAATCGTCATATTTTTTTGGCCTAAAGTGGTAAAATGTAAACAAATGGAGTCTTAAATACTTAAGTTAGCACATAAAATACCATATTTTGAAAGTTTTTAGTGGCAGAATGTGAACAAAATGTTTCTAAAACCCCTAAATGCCCCAGAAAAACAAATAAGACATGATCTCTTTGTCCTTAGCCGTACCTACAGCCCTGATTTCAGGCCTTGACCTTCAGTGTGTTAACCAGATTGAAGATTAACTTCATAAACTGCAAATGACTGGGAACAAATGTCAATGTCTTACAGATACTTGAATGCTGCCAAGATAGGAGAGGACATACTCATCACTGCTCAGGTTCTGAAGCAAGGACGGACGCTGGCGTTCGCCACCGTGGACCTCACCAATAAGGCCACAGGGAAGCTCATAGCACAAGGGAGACACACGAAACACATTGGCAGCAGCTGAAGTATCTCCCACATGTGCCTGTTTGTATATAACACAGTTTAACTAATGTCAGAACAAAGAAGTGACTGGTGTTGTTGCCAGTCTGTTACATATTTGTCGTCATTAGTTAGAGACACTCATGCCTGTATGGACAAAGTCGGTCCTGACCTTACTACTGTATCAGTTGTATTGTTTCATGCACATGCAATAAAACAAATAGACAAGAGTTATGCTTTCAGAATTTGCATTGTATTGGGATATGCTCAGCAGTATTGATTTGAGAATCAACAGAAAAAAACCCAGAAGTTACACGCCTTATACCCTTTCAACTGAACACACTGAATCAACAAGGAGCAAAATTAAATGTACTATGTACTTCATATTCTTTGACAAGCAAGCCTGCAAAACCCAATTTTAATTTGATGAGCATGGCAGCAAATTACCTTAATTTTAGTAGGTCAAATTAAACAAAAATCAGTACGCTTTCAGCAACTTTTGTTAGGTATGTTAAACATTAAGTAGGTCACCATTTCTCACCAACCCACATCCCAAGTAAAACAAAACATAAAACATCAGATTTCAGTAGCTCAAATGAACGGTGCATGAACGGCTTGAACGGTGACAATGGCCTTCAACATCTAACCAACATGTCTCAACTTTGTGTACAATGCCTTTTAAGTCACTCAAGATTTTAGCAAAGGCCTGCCTAGCATGATTCAGAGGAAAGCAAATGACACCAAAACATTTTTTAAAAGTCCAGCAAAAAAACTAAGGCGGTTTTTAAGAAGCAATACCTACACCATATGATTTGACAAATATTGTTCATCTTGTTTTCTTTACTTATACAGGTGATTAAACACCTATTCACACCTGTCCTTGGTCAAAAGATTGTGTAAAGTTGTTCTAGAACCCCCATTGACATTACGTAACAAGCTTTAACAATCATTTCTTATGACAACAAGGATATAAAACACGTCCGTCTGAGAACCACCGTGAAGACCTGTGTATTGTTTGTTCCTGTTTTGATGCAACATAAAGAGTTCCTTCAATGACCGGTGCTGTTGACAGTGCGGCTCCAAGAGAACAACCAACCACTCAAAATCAATGTTCGTGCAGGTTCAAATGAACAAAAAATGGATGAGTGAGTAGGAGGGAATGAAGAGGGAGTAAAAGAAAAAATGGGGGGAACCAATCCAAAAATGGCAGAGAGAAGAGGAGGAACATTGGGAGCGTGAAAAAAACAAGGATGGGAACTGAATCAGCTTCAGGTCAGGGAGGGGAGAACGAGTAGGTAACAACAAAAAAGGAGAGATCCAAGCACAAGTTCAAATCTTTTAAAAGGAAACGGGTGGAGATGAGTACATCATTTTGCTTCTGAAGGCTTAGGCAGGAGGGAGGGGAAGGGCTTTTCCCTATGTGGCTGGGTGATGCAGGAAGCCCTAATCAGGCATGTATGGGCGGAGGTGATCCTCGATGTCTCCCACACCCCAGCAGGTCAGCTGGTCCTGGGGCAAGTATAGGCAGAGGCTGCACAACTTGAACACTGTGGCCTTGGTTTTAGGAGTCTGCAAGAGAGGTGGACAGAGAACATTTGTGGTGAAGTTAGGACGCTGTCTGAGGTTTCATTTGATCAGATCAGTGACATTATAATTAGCAGACGGACTCACCTGTAAGTGCTGTCTATCCATGAAGAGAAATACAGACTGAGTTGGGTTGTTCATGACCATTCCAGCCTTGTCTTTACGACCCAAAGCATGCAAGCACTGCTTCTCGTAGTCTCCATGATGAAATTCAAACTTGGCCTGTAAATCAGAGGAAAAACTTTTAAGTCATGATGCAAAAGTCTCGTTAACTGAATATATTTTTTTTTTTATCTCTGACAGATTTTTTTTTTGACAATGACAGAAAAATCTGAAGGCTGCCTGTCACTTTGACAGATTAGAGCACTGAGGGCAATGCAAAGTAACTTAAGTAAATCACACCCATTTCCAGTCGGTGGCATGTGCATTTTAATTAGTTATTGTCTCATCTTTGATTTCACAGAAATGACCTAATTGTCTGCCTAGTCAAAGAAGTCACCTCTTTGCTTTGGCCATCGCATTGGTAGGCTATATCTCTACATACCATTGTAAAATATCACAGCAGCTGAGAATCAAAATTTTCTTTAATTGTGATGGCATTGCTAAAAAAGGTGGAAAAAGGAGGGCTGGAGAATTCAATGTCTGCCCAATTAGCACAAGCTAATAATGCAGCAGTGGCTAACATCCCAACACCATACCATTCAATGATACAGACTATGGTCTGAACAAACTCAAACCAAACAAACTACAGCTTGATTTAGTTGTTAAACCCATTAATACCCATTAGCTGATGTTTGTCGTGTTGCTTAAGGTTATCTCTGTCACTGTGTGTGTGTGTGTGTGTGTGTGTGTGTGTGTGTGTGTGTGTGTGTGGGCAGACTCTCGCAGACTGTCCCTAGCTTGGAGCTCACAGTCTTCCAGCAGTCTCATGATAAACAGAGCGAAAGCAGGGTACGGATTGGCGAAGAAAAATAAATAACTCAGCGTGCGGCTTTACAATGAAGTAAGATTTTACCCATCTTAAACAGCAAAAAATTAGAGAAGCCACATTCAGCCACACCTCCACAACCAAAACATCAAAGTTCACTGTTGATGACTAACATTACCAACATTCCAGAGCCCCAAAAATTGGTAACAGAGGGATTGATGTGGTGGAGGATGAAGGACAAGCAGGTCGCTATTGTTAAAATTTATCAGCCAGCAGCTGCTAAAAGTTTAATGACAGGTAATAAAAGATTATGACTGAATTTTTATGACCCTGTTGTCAAAATGACGGTCAACAAGATAGTTTAACACAATCTTTGCCAGAGGTACATTTTGGGCATAAGGGCAGGATGATCAACTAATCAAATGAATTAATAGTTAAATTTATATTTTTGATACTGCACAATGGGAAATGTCTACATTGTGAAAATCTAATTATTGCAAGATAAACCAAAAGATCATTTTCATTAAAAAAAACCATGATGGTATTGACAGTCATAGCTAAATGTAATTATCTGTGTACATATATATAAAAAAAAACAAATAAAAACGTAACGATGACAGCCTTGCCAGTGAGCAGTTCTTTTGTTTTTCTTCCTGGACTATTTTATGCATGTAGACCTAAAATATCTGGTTTTACTCTTGCTGAATTCAGCAGGGGGAGAAAACTAAATAAATACTATTGTAAAATCGTCACCAAGCTTAAACAGAAGCATAGGTTGTTGTAAACTGAGTATCATGGCGTAAGATTTGTTTGGCTGAAATAGAACATTTGAAGAAGTTACAATGGACTCTGGGGAAATACGACAAACTATTGTTACCATTTTCTGACATTTTACTAACTAAATGATCAATCGATTAATCTAATAAGTGATGTGAATATTACTTGATGATGAAAGCAACAGCTAGTTGCAGCCCTAATTACTATCAATAACAACAAGCTTCAAACATATACTGCCTGAGTAATATGACAAGGTGTTAAGTTCTGACCTGAACAGGCCTAAAGGGTTCATCATCGGCCCCCTTCCATCTGGAGAACAGCAGACAGACAATCTTCTCAATATCGTTGCGTGGCCAAAGGATGAAGTCCATCTCCTGTGTGCAGCCTATCACATCCTGTGAGAAGAGAGCACAGCGTGAAACACAACTGGATTTTCTTTACTTTATGCTATCCCTTCCCCTAAGATGGTTCACTCACTTACCCTTCGCATTGACTGGTATCGGGGGGCGTGCAGCTGCACAACATCTTTTTGCAGGAGTTCTATCGAACTCTCGAGAGAGTAGCTGGAATCTCGCACACCTCGTAAGATGTTTTCTTCATAGTTGTTGGTCATCACTGGCACCACTTCAGCTACCTCGAAAAGTGCAGACTTCTTCTTCTGTAATGACAAATCACAGATACAAGACACATACTTTAAGTCATCGTTTTGCTTTGGTCATCTGAAAAGGAATAAGTTTGACTGTGACATTTAACCTTGTAATGAACAAGCGCTGGAGAAAATTGCGTAAGAGATGAGTGTGATTTAAGATTGTGTCAAAGATGACTGTATTCTTCCATTTTACTGACAAACCTTTTCTTTGAAAACGAAGGCTATATAAATCTTGAAGTCAAACTGATCAGCCAAAGACTCCCTTTTCTTCCGAAGTTGAGCTCGAAGTCGATTTCTTGTTTGATTTCTTCGTGAAGTTGGGTCCCCCATGGTTAGATTTTGATGGTAGTGTCTTCTTCTCTTGTGCAGAATATTTTGGCTACACTCTCTACTTTTGTATTTGTACGCTGGATAAAGGATGGAGCTTGATACCCTTTGCAGAATCAACGCATCAAACAACTCTAGGCTAGATCTGTAAAATACCCACTAACTACCAACTGAGAAGGTCAACAAATCAGAAACAAAACTAAGTCATTTTTAATTTTTGTAAAAGGGCAGTGTTGAGGAGGGGAATGGTCAACAAGCTAAGACTACATCTCCTTATTACTTGTTCAGAAATCCATGTTTTAAGACATGACTTTTAAAGCCAAATGAGATTTTTTTTCAACCTGCCATCGACAAGGGATTACAACAGAGATTTAAATGAAAGAGCAACTCAAATTTGACTAACTTTTCTTCTGAAAATGTTACTGAACTCAACAGAGACGGCTGCTACTGTAAAAACCCATACCGGCAATATATTTTTGCTGGTGAAATTGAGGACTACAGAGACTAGCAAGCAGACAAATATTCTATTATTTGGGTCATTTCAAAGTCCCTCATCCATGGCTATCCTTTTGTGTGTTTGTCTGTAGAGACTGCGTTATGTGCGTGTTACAGGCGGATTGGGGATACAGACGAACATGGCAGGTAAATACAGATGCCAGGAGATATTGGCACCGGGTAACATCGAAGACTACTGCGAAAGTACCTTGACATTTCCTTGACTTTTACTGCCACTCATTTGGCCCACTGCGTGCGGTGCTGCCACTGCTGATAGTCATGATGTGGGCGTATTTTTAGCACACTAGCTAAGGTGAGCTAGCAAGCTAATCTAGGCATTCACTTCCAACACTAACTAGTAGTGAACCAACGATATAGCTACATCTTATCTTCTGACTGATTGGCTTAATTGAGGCCTATGTGTGGTTGGCTAACTAGCGTACAGTCATCTTTCCACGCGTTTACATTTTCTCGCCAGGTTCAGTGCGACTGCCAGTGCTGTGAGAGTCAAGAGACCTGCAGGGTTGACCGACTAACTGGTTTTGCTTGTGCTCAGCATTTTAGCTAGGTATAATTTGCTTCAGTCGTGTCTTGTCAAGAACTTCGCCGACAAACACCAGCCAGGGAATCAACGGCCAACCAACGACAAACGCTGAATGGCGACTGTTAGCTAAACAAAATCTCCCCTTTCCGCGTCTGAAGTTTCGAGGTGTTTGCTGCGCTTGTTTTCTTTCTCTTCTTTTCTTCAGTCGTCACAACCCCCGACTCGCCCTGCTGCATGCCATGTCAAGATAAATCGACAATCCAGCTGAAATCCTCCGTTCTTTCAGTCGACATGTGGCGTGTTCTGTCTCCCGGCGGGCCCATATTTAACGGCGTGTCGTCCAACGTTTGTCCGTTTGGTTTCTTTGTGTGTTTTTGGGGGCAGCTGGTAATGGCACACGCAAGCTCGGCGATCCACAGCCTCCCCAAAATGGCTGCGCAGGCAACTACAAAGATGTGACGTAGGTTGACATGTGACCGCACGAGGAAAAAAACAACAGCGGCACTTTATCTGGAATAATAGGGCTATAATCAATTTAATACGTTTGTACGATGTATTATTTATTTGTCAAAATAAATCACCGTGTTATTGCTCATGGTTTGACAGTCACAGAGTGGCAGGACAAACAACACTTGCATTCTTGTATATTTTGTAAATTTGACGTATATTTTTTTTTGTATATTTGTATATTTCTTTGTATTCCACTTTCTCGTCTAATTTTTGAGTACTCATGTCAAAACTGGTGCATTGAGAGCAAGTCTACCATAGTCAAATTCCTTGTATGTACACGTGCTGGTGCACGTGGGTGGGTCAATTAAAAAACAAAAATGATATGTTGATATGTATATATATACATATGTAGAAGGCACGAGTTACACCTAAAGACTATGATAATATTATTTTTTATGTCGTCTCCACGGGTTCTCTTTAGCTTTTAAAGAATTGTGATCCTACGGAAATTAACATTATAAGCTCTAAGCGTATTTGATATTTAAAAGCAAACTCAAGACCTACCTATTTAGCCTGGCTTTGTATTTTTTTTTTTAATTTTGTATTTATTTATTATTGTGTATTTATCCATTTTTTTATTAATATGTTTTCCAGCTGGTATATTCTTTTATTTTGTTATTTATTGTAACATATTTATTGACTTATTTACTAACTGATTTAAAATCGTGCAGTAATAGAGACATCAGAAATACTTTGGACTGTGTTACACCTCCTGCAACATTATTTTCCCATCTTCTAAAGGTGATTTACAGCGGAAAAAAGCTTATTGTATTTAAAAAAATAAAATAAAAAAGTATCAGTAATAAAATGAAAGAAGTATCGGTCAAAACATTACAAAGAATTTACCCAGCTAAATAAGTGCTGGAAAGATTCAAACTAAATATAGATTATACATGTGCTTTTTGTAATTCAGATCGACAAACTAGGCTACATTTCATTTTTTCTTTCACTGTGATCATTCAAGTTGATTATGAACAGATATGCAAGACTTTATGCATAGGAGATTAGGCACAAATGTGCACTTTTGTATACCACTGTATACTGTCCACCTGTTGTGCTTATAGGAAGGGCAACATGCAAAGACTCTGGCCTAAAATGATGGCAAGAGACTACTTTTTAAACTTACACAATGGTGCAGTGCCAGCCAAATGTTTGTAAATGTTGGTGTGCCTACTTGTTCTGCGCCAATACGTTATCTTATATGTCGATATATGTGCAGGCTCTCTGTCAAAGAGAATTGTATCATCCAGGCCTTGGCCAACCCTGAGCTGAGCTCAGTCAGGGTTTTCATCTAGATTGTGGGGCCACTGGCACTCCAGCTTGTATGTGGGTGCAGTTTAGTGCACACACACACACACACACACACACACACACACACACACATATATATATGTATACATTATATCGTAATGTTGCACATAGATGATTGTCTATTTTTCTGTCCTTATTAATATACCAAGATTTTACCCAGTTAAAGAAGTGCTGGAAAGGTTTAAGATAAATATAGATAATAAATGTGCTTTTTGTAATTCAGATAGACAGCCTGTATTTCATTTTTTGTTTCACTGTGATCATTCAAGTTCATTTTGAACAGATATGCAAGACTTTGTGCATAGGAAATGGGCACTAATATACAGGTTAATGTATTTAATGCGATGGTACATTTTGTGCTCTGTGGGAATGCATATCATTATTACTATTTTACTTAGCTTATGACCATAAATTCCATATCTACAATCGAAATGGTCTAACTCAAACCCTGCTGTCATCGGTTTATTGTTAAACCCCAGCAGTATGGCACCTTGCTAAAAGATTTTAAGAACAAAAAAAGCTACAAAAGCACTCAGTGTTTTAAAGGAAATTGATTTTTATTTAACTCTGAAAGGAATTAAAACAAACGGGCATTTAATACCTCTGTCATGATGTTTTTTTCCTTGTATGACAAGTGTTGTAAACCTCTTTGTTATAAATAAAGTATTTTGAAAAGAGAAAAAAAACAGCAGCTTCCTCGCGAGTAGCGCCTTCACCACGTGACCGAGTAGGCGTATTTAAGCCCCTGGCGCGAGATCCAGCAGAGAAAAGAAAAGGCATCTAGACACCACAGTCTTCTCATCAACGGTAAGGAGATTTAAACTTTACATCTTTAATATTGTCCTTTTAAATGCTCTCCCCGTGTGTTGCTGTTGAAGTTTAGCTAACATTAGCTACCTCTGTGTTAGCTTTAGCAATGGTCGCTAAAATGATCGTATTAGCGTTTGTTTCCGAAAGAGGAGGTGGCGCCACGTTTAACGATAAACACGTCTATTTAACAAGCTAACTAACTAGCATTACAAGTTACACCCTCAACAATGAACGTCGCGTTTAAAATATAACCTTACTAAGGTATTAACCCCAACGTTATCTTATAGTGTTTTAACAAGTTAGCTTATTTGGGCAGTTTTCCCTCAACGGCGTGTAACCGCCTGTTGCGACGTTATTTCATTTCCCCAACAGGTCTCTTTGAAAGAAAATGAGCTCCAGTGGAAAACTAAAACACAGCCAACAGAAGTCTAATGAGAATATAAAGGTGAGTGATCAGTTTGTCCTGTTTGAAATGTGTTGCCTCAAGTTAATGTGCATGAAATGTAACCTTGTTGTGAAGTGTAGGGCTGTGGTTCACGGTATCTTACCATTGTTGGTATGACTAATCTCATCACACATGCTCATTTAACACATGATTAACAGCTGGTAGATATCGGTCTTTGTTTAATTAGCTAAGAGACCTGAAGGATCTACTCCCTAAAGATCAGTTGTATTAGAAATGCGGAGTTACTCCACCTTTTTTATTTATTTATTTATTTTTTTTGTGGCCATGCCTTGATGTTACTTACAAGACCCTTTTCCCCCCAAATACAAGATTCAGATTGGACTGAAGGTTTTGAAAGCAAGCACAACAGAAATACTTTGCTTACTCAGCTCCTGATACTTAAATAACTTTTGATTTATGTCTGTACCTATGATTTCACTTAGAAAAAAAATCTGCTTCATCCTGCATCCCAGGACATTGACTGTTTCACATACAAAACATTTAACAAACAAGAACCACATCACAGATCATATCAGACATTATAAAAAGTGGGTACAGTGCAATGAATACTTCCTGTTACATTAAGTGGTTTTACCCAGATACAATGAAGTTACTTGGAGGCCGTACGTTGATTTATTAGGTTGACAGACTGAGAACAAAATTGTTCCTCAGCTTGTTTATTGAGCCAGTGGGACTCTAAAACCTAAAGTAGTTTCAGACATTTTCCCCCTTGCAGCTTAAAATCAACAAAATATCACCTTTTTATTGGCGTGAAACACCAGCAGTGCTGGGAATCTGTGGCCAAACATTAACAAAGTGAGCATGTTGGCTCCTCTGTAATGAGCCCCGAGGAGAAACTTTCCCACGGCTGTTAAGACTTTGGGCCCTGCCCCTATTCCTACACCTGTGGACCTGTTACACATGGCAGCAGTGTTGTTAGCCATCTCACTTATGCCCTCTCCCATGGTGACAGTGTAACTAAAGTAAGGCGTGCAAAGTGATGCTAAGCCCTGGTGAATAGAGGCTTTGAAAATGAGAACACGGGTCATGTTAGTTTCCCATGTGACTCAATGTTGAGTTTCTCAAGACTCATCCGGGAAGGGTTTAGGATCTTGCTTTTTGTTAACCATTCTCATATCTGATTTGTGATCTTCTCAGCTTTAAAGTAACACTTGTTTTTGTCTTGCAGAGTTTTTTCACATCCCCTCAAAAGGCAATGGGTCCTCCCAGGCAAACCCTGCAGGTCCTCCAGCCCTCAGCCGTCAACACAGATTTGGGAAGGTCAGCTCAGGTAAGCTGTGGCTTGTTGCAGGAAGTAATTTGATTTGGATGTCTATTTTGTTCATGTTTGCATTAGAGCAAAACTTTGTACAGTATAGTACAGAACCAGTGATCTGGAGTCACCTTTTGTGCTTTCAGTATTTCCAACGGTCTCTAAGTGAGCCTATTTTATTTTTATTTTTTCCCTCTCTTTAGGTGGGAAAGGTCATTCCCAAACGGAAACACTGGAGTGCAGAGCAGAGAGGCCCAAAGAGGGTGAAGGTCGAAGTCAAATCTACACAAACTGAAGAAACTCAGTGTGTGCCAGATGGCATGTCCAATGAAGCGTATGAGCTAATGGTTGTAGGTAAGGATTCCTAATCTATGCACCACACACTAGACTTTTTGAAGTCTTGAACCTAGCCCCAAAATTATTAGCTCAAGCTGAATTTTCTGTCACTGTTATAGAAACGCCCTCCCCCACCTACTGGAAAGAGGTAGCTGAGGAGCGTCGGAAGGCCTTGTACAATGTTCTACAGGAGAACGAGAAGGTGAGTTAATCACTAAGAGACGGCTAATGTTTACCTGTCAATTGAATTGTTCCCACGCTCCCACTGACTGACCCAACCTTAGGTGGCTCCAGTCCAGCTGGCACTGGATTTTGGATTAACTTTGCCCCTAAATGTACTCTTTAAATTCAGTTTATTTAACTTAAGAAAGCAATTCTACTGGTGCCAGTACTGTAATCATAAAATGGTACAGCTTAGGGTGGATTATTGTAGAAATCTGAAGATTTGGCCACTTTAATGTTTTTCCTAATTTAGCAAGTGATTCAAGTGCTATACTGACGTCAAAAAAGCATTATTTTGAAGCTGTTGAATTTATTTAAAGCTTGGTCCCTTTGTTGGGAATGCCAAGAACTTGCTTGTCGAATGTCGCTTTTTCCATGTCAGTCTGCGTGACTTGTGTTAATCTTGTGCAACTCTATAGTCTGTCTTGCTAACTTGGCTGTCCAGTGCATTTTTTTTTTTTTTTGGTCTATCTCTCATTGCTTGCCATTTCCAGGCTGTGTTTTGTGACTCTGTGCCTGACAAAAGTGAGCATAAAATACAACTCTTTATCACGTTTGATATACGGCAGTGGTGTTTCTAAACTGTAAACACGAGTAAAAATGTGCATGCATGAAATGTAACTCACTCTCCAGCAGCAACCTCTGTTGGGGACCAGTTCAGACAGTATGATTGTGGTCGGGACCAGCTCTGTTCTGTCACATGGTTATATTATACATGTTTGCATCACTGCATTGTGCCATGGTTGTGCTTGTGTGTTTGCCTTCTCAAGTTTGGTGTCTATCATGCTTAGGAGATCTTTCTTTTTTCCTAGTTGCACAAAGACATCGAGGCCAAAGATGAAAAGATCTCACAGCTCAAGTGTGAAAATGAAGAGCTGCAGGAGCTGGCACAACATGTACAGTATATGGCTAATATGATTGAGGTAGGCACATCTATTAAGTCTGTAATGTCCTGATGTCTGGTGACTTTTTGTGCCCAAAGTGATTTTATTTTAATCACAAGCTTTTGTTATACTGGTAGATGACCTGGTTTAAATTCAAGTCATGCTACATTTATTTGCATGCTGAATGCTTTTCTCAAGCTAAATTCCATCATTCTTTACTGCAGTGTTTATATTGTCATGTGTTCAGATAGGCCCGCCACAAGAACCAGGATAATTAAACTAAAACTAGAAAACACTCAGAATCCTGCTTGTATGTAAATGTGACTTACTGTACCATGTCTTTTTAGAGGCTGACTGGGAAGAGCCCGGACAATCTGGAGCAACTAAGGGACATTGCTCTTGGTGTGGAAGAGGATGAGGTAGATGAGCATGATGTGTATAGCACAGAAGAGGAGCGTGACAGTGAAGAGGGAAGTCACAGTGAGGAACGAGACTCTGATTGCAGTCTGAGTTCTTCACAGGAAGAAGAGACCTCAGACTATGAACAAGCTGGATCCTCAGGAGAGGAGTGACTGACACAACTCTTGTAAGCCACGAGACTCTGACCTGCTTGGAGCAGACTTTAGCTACAGCGTACTTTGGCAGGAGCAAGTGGCCATCCTTTTGACTGAACTGGCTTTTCAACGTTAATTGTTGTCCAAACTGCAACAGTTTTGAAATGCCTGCAATTTTATATTTACGCCTTGAACAGATTGGGCTGCTTTTATTTTTGATTTTAAGTAAAGTGGCGTTCAAAACTAAGCCAGTGTCGGTCTTTTTCACAGCAGATATTTTGACAAGTCACAATCGAAAAGCACAGGTGCAATTTAGAAAATTAGTGAGACTGAATTCCATTTTGTTGACTCGGCACCCTGGCTCACTGCCCTGGCTCACTGGGACACTTGAGTAGACCAAGCCTTTGCTGATGTTGGTAATGGCCTCAGATTTGTTGTGTCTGTTGGTTGCTGATACCAAAGAAGGCATGCAAGTCTTATCTGAACTCCTGGGGGGGGCCTCAGCCCCCATCTTCACCTTTCTTGATGGTCAGTAACACCTGTGCTTTTCTTACTATGACCAGTCTAAATGGGTGCTGTGAAAAAGGCCTTTTGAGGTGATTTTAGATTTAGATTTGGGCCCTAGAGCATGGCCTGTAAGTGTTGGTTTACATTGTAAATGTGCAATGTTATGGTACACTTGTGTACATAAAGCCTTTGTAAAATAAACACTTTATTAAAAAAAAAAGTAAATCTTGTTTGTCTTGCATTTGAAGTAGGGAGTTGTGGATTTTTGACTATGAACTATTGTCTGGCTGTACCCACCAGGCACTTGCAGAGTAGCTGGTTTATAATTTCTCAGGGATCCCACAGTCATGAATTCCTGCAGATGATTAAATTAGAAAATGTTTTCCAGGCCTTAAAGTGGTTTGAAATATACAGTTTTGAATATAAATTGTTTTAAAATTCCAAAATATGTAATGTTACATAATCATTGTATTACCAATTTAAAATGAAGTGCTGCAGCAGGTGGCTGAACATCATTAGTATCATGTGATACACAGACCAGATCAGCAAAATAGATTGAGGCCTTGATGTTTTGCTAAGTAAAGTTAGCAAGCACCAGCAGTTTGCTTATTCGTAAGTGTCTAGAAGTTTGCATGTTTTTAATGTATGGCCATATTGCTAAATACACCTACCCATTTTAAACTAAAGTCAGAATAAAAAAAAAATTGGAAAGTTTTAAACACTTGTAAAAATGTTTGGAAATGTTAAACCCTTAAATTGATACAATTCCCTTAACCTGCAATTACTTGGTTTAAAGAGTTTCTTTTCCCATCTATCTCAAATCCATTGATTTTTTTTTTTTTTTTTTTTTGCCATTACAATTTTTATTTATGTGTATATGTGTGTGTGTGTGTGTGTGTGTGTGTATATATATATATATATATATATATATATATATATATATATATATATATATATATATATATATATATATATATATATATATATATATATATATATATATATATATATATATATATATATATATATATATATATATATATAAATTAATCCCACAAGGTGAAATTCAATGTTTACACTGGTGCCTTGCTCAAGGGCTGCTCAGCAGTGCACAGGAGGTGAGCTGGCACCTCTCCAGTTACCAGTTACTCTGATTCGCCATCCATTCCTATGGACAGATATTTGATTTTTGAAAAAAAAAAAAAAATCCTTAGTAAAAGCTATAAATCTTATATTTTGACATGTATAAAAAAAATTCATTTTCACTTTAAAAACTTAAAACACAAATGATGTACTTTGGCAATATGATTTATAGACTGAAACATGCCTTGCGCGTCCTCCTTACCTCATGGTCTGCCATACTTGTTAAAAAAAAAAGGGGTGTGGCTGTAATGTAATCCACTTGAGATGTGGAATGCTGATTGGTTTCCAGAAATCCCATCAAATAAGTTTGTGCATTTGAGTGGAGTCAGGTGACTGTAATCAGGGTTTGCAGTGGATTAGTGCTTACAAAAAATGTATGTATGGACGGATCAAAGAGCCTTCACAGTGAGGTGTTTAATTCATATTATTGAACAGAACTAGCTATTCCCATCTAGTTATTTTATAACATAATATAAATAACATAACAGTGATAAATTCTCCTGCTGATAGCCTCTATAACTTGAATGCCCATTAAAATTGATAGTGAATATGTATTTTTTTATGGCAGATGTGATTTTGAAACTGATCTGGAAAATGAAAGGCTGAATTAACATAACCGTAAAGTTGGCCATGGATAGATCCAAAAATGCACAACTGTATGTGTAATCCACATGTGTAATGATCTCCTGAATATTTAAAGTGTGAAGTCAAAACACACAGACACTGAATTCTAACAAAAATGACAAACTTCAATCTCGACAGATATTTTCGACTCAGTGTAAAGAAAAAAAATCCACAAACTTGTAGTTTAATTATGCAAAAATAAACTTTATTGCAACTTTCGATGAGCAGAGGAAATACTGCTAACCACAATGGAGAAGTGTAGTATGCAACTAAATGGATCAGTACGGAAGCTTTTGACCACAGAGATGGATAAAGATCAATTTCAGCAAAGTGTATAAAGTTATTCTCAAAACCAGTCTCTAGATAATTAAAGATGTGCACAGTTTGACAACTTGTACTTTGTGGTGAGTAGGAATTGAACAGCCAATGAATCAAATTGACTTAACACTGGTAAACTGCAAGTTTGTAAAAAGAAAGTAGCTCTCAAGAAAATGAAACACTGAATGAGTGGATGAATTAGATACTGTAACGCTATTCACATCATGGAAGAAACAAAAGTTACTTTAAAATATGGACCATGTTTGCAAAAGGCTGTATGGGGGAAAAAAAAACATAACACCATTTTCAGCTTTTAGTAACAACTTCACACATTTACAGATTATAATACAAAAGAAAAAATACATTTCATAAAAATATTACCACTTGCTTGTAATCAATATGGCTTTTGGACTGTGCCGTTAGAACCAAATAAGATTCATATATTATGGGTTTATTTTTAAGTTGTGCTTTTAAAGATAAGTCTGAGTATTCTGGCCAAAATGCAAACGTCGTATTGAAAATACATTCTTTATGAATTATGAGCTCTTAAAATTTTAAAATTCTTCCTTTGGTTACAGTAAATCTAAGTAATAAAGTAACATTTCTAATATATAACGTCCCGACATGTTTGGGACCTTTTAGGGAAATCTATATTATTCGGTTATTAGCAAAACTTAAACTTCTCCCAAATAATAATTCATCTAATATAATTCCTTCAAAATAAACTCCAGTTAAAGTTAAGCAACATGGAAGCCTTTTCAAACAATAAACAATATTTCAAATACTAGACCTGATCCAAAATATAACATAAATATACATTTCATTTACATAACAATGTCAACTGCACTATTACAGTATAACTCCAAAGAATATTAGAATTACAAGTAAATAATAAATAAGATGTGTGAACAAATGTGAGTTTTGTCGTCGTGCACTAGCACAAGACTCAGTAGTACAGTTACAATGAGAAAAATTGGAATTAGGCGCTTATCTCGGGTCAGTTTTCCCCCGTTACAGTTAGGATGGACCCAAAACAAAACACTTCATTCTACAGCTCCTCATAAGAAAAGCTTAATTTCTGATCCCGCCATTAGCTCACATACCATATAAATGTGCAGTTAGCCGAAACGGAGGCCCAGTATCCTCCTCTCTGTACAGTTATTGAGAAAGTGCACGATCACGATCCTGAACCTAATTTATTGCCCTGGACTTGCTCCGTACCTGGTAGGAAAAACACATCAACAAAAAAAAGTGTATTTGTGGAAACGTGCCTGCTCGACCACATCAA
Organism: Cephalopholis sonnerati; assembly: GCA_019142605.1. NCBI lineage: Eukaryota > Metazoa > Chordata > Actinopteri > Perciformes > Serranidae > Cephalopholis > Cephalopholis sonnerati. Next base: position 24,905,970 of record JAGQAX010000014.1, on the reverse strand, counting down.
GGCTCAAATGGTCAAAGCTGACTTTTATCAAACGTCTTCTAACGCCAGCTAGGTGCAAAAGAGTCATGTATGTACAGAGAAATTGCACTTGTTCAACTGCAAGTATGACAAAGCTGATAGAAACTGCCGAGTGAGTCAGTGAGCGCTTGAGTTTTTACTTTTCCTCCAAAATCCGTTCGAGACTGTAAACTGCTGTTAAAGTAGGGCTTTCAAACCACAACGTCACCTCCTCTTAGAAAGGCATTCTTAACTTAGTACTGGTCCTGCCTGCCACATGACGCGCGTCTTTCAATCGTACAAGAATCCCTGAAACTCAAAATGGAACGTACTAGAAAACAGAACTTAAAAATATATTTTGAATACAAACACATATGTTACACCGGCTGTGTAAAATATGCCATATTTACATGCCTTACAACAGTGCAAATCTTCCGAAAGCCCCAGACAACGTCTCTAATGACAGACAGTGATTATACAAAGATCATAGTTAATATACTGTGTGACACAACTGACTCTGTAACAATCAGGATGATTAATCAGTGAGTAAGTGATACAAGAGTTGTGTGCAGTGGCTTCTTGACGGAGCTTCTGTGAAGGGTGAAGATGCTCGAGTTCTCGTTTCCGCAGTCTTTGGAGCAGCTTTCAGCGGCTTTATGTCCTGTCAAACTCAACGTGACCGATCTGCCTGGCTCAGAAAGCAGGGAGAGGAAGGGGGGAGTGTCTCAGAGAGTGGAGGAAGAGGAGTGTGTACATGTGTGTGTGTGCAGGAGGGTTATAGGTTGTGTGTCTGTGGTTAAGACAGTTTGTTTGGTGTTAGTTCCTTTTAGGAGGCAGTATCAGTAAGAACAGTGATCTAATGTGGCGGTGTAGAGATCCTTAAGTCTGTGCCCAAAATAAAACAGATCAACAAAGTGATCAGTCGTTAACAGCCCTGTGAGGTGTGCAGTGTGCAGTGTGGGGTTAAGCTGAGGGAGGGGGCAGTGCTGTCCTCGGAGGTCGGGCTTAGATGTCGTTTGTGGTGTTTTTGGTGGCACAATGGCTCAGAAGGCAGTGGTGACGGCGTTTCCTCGCCGTGTGCCCAGGCGGATGATTTCTCCCGGCACCGTGTCCAGCTGCTCGTACGCCAGCCGTCCCTCCTCACCTGTGACAAACACAAAGGTTGCCTATTAACACCTGTACCCCTGCAGCAGTTTTTAGACTGTGACTTCAGTCAAAATAGTTCAGCTTTAGGCCAGAATAAAGGAAGAGAGAGGTATGGGACAAATCACTGAAAGAAATAACAGGAGCCACACACTGAATTAAAGGAATAGTTCACCCCAAAATTGTACGCTAAAACTAATATTTTTAGGTGACTAAAGATATCGTAATCAAACATTGTAATTTGTTCTATTAAAACAGAGGGCCGAAGAAATTAAATCTGTCTTGGTATTATACTCTATTTATATACATCTAATTAATATTATATAAACATGGCATAAGGTACATTGCGGCAGCAGTGTATAATATAGAATTTAGAAATAATGAAGTGATTCATAGAAGTGGAGCAAAAGATGAAGCTGAGCAACATTAGATTTTCCATCAATGTGATACTCACCAAATGTGAGCAGGGTTTCTATGGCGACATGGCGAAGCTCTTCATCAGCTGAATCACACAGTGCTACCACGGCTTTGATGCTCTCGATTGCCTACAGACAGAAAGACAGGAAAGATCTGTGAAGAGGGCACTTGTCAAAGTACAAAGAAGACTGATGCAGAACGACGCTTTTAATACTATTAACATCACATAACTCTTTAGCCATCCTAACCCCTTAACTAGAGACAGATTATTTTTGTACCATGCCCCGGCTACTATCTGAATGGAGCGTATGCCACATTAAATATGAATGGTTTTGCTGTAATCATTGTACATACTGTCCTGTGCAAAAATGGATTTTAAATTTCAGCTGGACCTCATGTGAAGCAGTCTCATTAGCCAAATTAAGTGGTTGTCTTCGCCCTGGCACGTGGGTGTAGAGTTATTGGTGCTGTTGCTTCAAAACCCACATGCAACTACCAGGAAGTATCCTTCACTGTGGCCCAGCAAGCTAACACACAAGGTGAAGACCATAGTTTTGGAAAACACAACTCATCATATCTCAGACTGCTGAAGCCTCATATTGGCTTCATCTGAACTTAGGACTGTGTGTTTGGTCCTCCATCTGTTGCACTGGAGTCATGCTAGGAAGTGATCTCCTCATGGCCAATAAATAGAGGCGGGATGATTACAGACGCCAACAGACATATGACATGTTATGCCAGACTGAACCTATCTTTGAAAAACTATCTCAGAGAGAAACTTAGCTGCGACGAACACAAACTAAAGCTGAACTAGCCCCAACTCTTCACAGTATCACAACTGCAGATGATGTAACAGGCCACTGACCTGCAGACAGCTGAGCGCTGAACAGGCCGCCCTCTGGCTCTGAACTCCAGCCTCTGACAGCGCGTGGGTGTAGCACTCCACTGCCTGTAAACACACACATAAACAACTACATTAAAACATGGCTTGTGGCATCTGTCAGAACATTTGAAATGTTGTTTCCCTCCACACACATCTCTCAAATACACTCCCTCATGTTATCAGTACTCACTCTGGTCCTGAAGTGGCTGTGTGTTGCAGAGGAGAGGTAGTCGGCTGCTGCCTTGTTGACCTGAGGGTCCTCTGCAGTGAGCAGGGAGGCCAGGGCCCTCAGGGTGCTGTTTCTGGGCCACAGGGTTGAAACAGACACCTCCTGTAGTTCTGCTAGACACCGAGAATAATCCCCGCTGCACAGAGCCTCTGCAAACACCTCTGTGTACGACACAATCACAGACACATGTCAAACATCATATTTCATGAGGAGCATAAAGAATAGTGTCCTTTTCTGTGTTAGTATGTCATAAAGTAATGTCATTAAAATAGGTCATAATTAAGTCATAGTATAGTACGCCATAAAAAAAGTCATATTTTAGTATATCAGAAAAAAAGGTCACAAAAAAAGTCATAGTACAGTATGTCATAAAAAAGGTCATAAAACACAGTGAAAGTCAGATTGTGAATGTCACCCCCTTTTGCTCACCCTCTCTGGCCAGCTGCAGCAGGTGTGTCTCCATGTCCTGCACTTCATGTTGTAAGATGTAGCTGTGGAACTGAAACACCGTCAAGACGTCCTGTGAGAGCTCAGCGGCAGTAGGATTGTGTGCCGCCACCAGATCGCTCCTGTCCACCATCTCGCCCACGACGACACCAATCACTGGAGAGAAGAGACAGAGATCTGAAGTCAGAGAACATTTCTTCAAGCCAACTGGAACTACTCTGCATTGCAAAGATCTCTTTAATATTGAAATGTTTTTCAACCGCATCATATTTTTAGCAGCTTAAATGTTTTAATGTTCCCTCAGGGACAAATTTAAAACCAAATTAGTGACTCGGTTGAAACAGAAATTAAAAACACAAAACAAGACTGTTTTCAAACATTTTAAATTTGGCTTGTTTGCAGAAATAAAATAGAGATGGTCTAACCTGAATCAGCGCTGTGTGGGTGTCTCTCCTGCAGCACTGCTGTGTAGCGCTGGTTCATATGTTTAAACACTCGGTCCAGTGTGGTGTGGAAAAGTCCTGCAGACCCGCTGCACTCTGACCACAGAGTCATCAGCTGTGGGCGCTCTGCGAGGCCCGGGAGAACTGAGAGAGGACAAAAGAGAAGGTCAGATGCTACAAACCCTCAAACCAGAGAGTCCTTTCTGTTTCATGAAAATAACTTTTCATAAAATACTTAAATAATAATGCATAGATTGGTATAATCTGCAGGATTACTACTCTTGAGAAACAACGTTGCATGATAAACACATAAAACAACAACAAGGGGCTGTTTGTTATTTATGTGGGAAGAGGGTGGAAAGCTTCAGGAAAAATATTTGTAGCTTTGGGGAGGGTCAAGATAAAAAAAAAAAAAAAAAGAAACAGCCACCCCTCTCCTCTGATAAATTAAGAACAGTCCCTAAAGCAAACTGGTTTTTTACTTGCTGGTACCCACCGTCATCAGCAGAGGTAATTGTTTCCAGTCTGTCCACACTGAGCTCTGCTAGCTCCTCTATCAGCTGAGTCTGTCCGGACAGTTTGAGGAGAAGACTGCGACGCTGCCACACACTCACCCCACCGGTCAACAGCTGTCATGACAGAGAGAAACAAAAGGCATGTTGCAGTGAACTGAAATAATGTCAACTATATTTACTCCAAAGCATGATGTTAGATGTCATCAGGAGCTCTACCTGTATGAGGTGATTACAGTACTGCAGGTGAATGACGATAGCCACGTCCAAGTTCTCGTTTCCAGTGGTGAGCGGCAGGGGGCTTCCAGCCACGCTGTTGCCCACCCCGGTGTCCTCTGTCAGGGCTTCACTCAGGTGTCCTCTGGCTTCTGGATGCTGGCCACTGAGAAGGACATACCCAGAGTGACCACCAGGTGGCAGCAGCATCACACAGAACAGTAATCCACTGTGCTTCATGATGAATGGTTTTTAATCAATGTTGCTATGATGGAAGATAATTCAGATTTTCTGTCCAATGCTTTCATGAATGAATAGCTGAGCATTAACTGACCTAAAACTGAGCACTAAGACTACTTTAGCCCTTACTGTGGTTTTCTGTTAGTCATACCTCAACATTTTATTTTCATTTTCAGTTAAATACCATGATAACATAATGAAATGTTCCAACACAAGCGCCTTCATTCAGCTGTCTCCCACTCACCCGATCCTTTCTCCATCTGTATCAAAAAGTGGAGACCTCTGTGGGGGCGTGGAAAGGACGGCATTGTCATCTCCTGTATCCTCGTCATCGAAGTCAGAGGTGTTGAGGAAGTCAAAACTCTCCAGAGCACTTTCCACTGTCAGACTGAGGCTGGACGACCGGCTCCGGTGACCTGGGAGACGACACTGTGGAGAAGAGATGAAGAAAATGGTTAATGACCCTTTACTCTTATAAATCATAACAGAGAACACTGGAATAATGGAGGAGTTATAGCCTGCAACAGTTCATTTCATGTAGCTAAAATTATTTCAAATTCTGTTGCTTGATGTTTTGAATCAGGTCAAACTCACAGTCAGTATGTTTAAGTGACTCTCCACCCTACGCTGTACTGTGGTTCTATGATACAGGAATTTATTTAGGTAAACTCAGATTAAAAATACAGATAATGAGTAATTAAAATCGATAGGATTTTTTGAAGTGGGGTTGTATGAGGACTTTCTGTTTAGTTGGCTAACAACATTTTGCTGTTGCTCCTGTCCACAGCAGTACATTGATTAGCTTCTGTGTGGGCACTCCTGCTGCTTCTCCAAACTGGTGGCGCACCGAGATCTACTGTAGGTAAAACACTGACTATGGTTTAATACCTCATACAACCCTACTTACAAAAAGGCAAACTATCCTTGGTGATTTTTAATCATAATTATCTTTCTTCTTTGTGTTTATTTTAATAAGAGATTAGACATTTCCTAAATATACTGACTATCAAGACCTGACGCCAGATGCGCACAGAGGATAGCCTCTTCAAAATAAAAGCCATGTGTACAGTGAAAGGTCTGTTACAAAATGTTGTGTTTAGTTTTCTAAAAATTACACAACCAAGTTTAAACTTTAAGACGTGCTGATATTCATACTCACTCTTTCTGAATGTCACCTTTTTGTCTTGTTTAAAGATTACGTGATGTAATTAGTTACTATTTTGGACAAGACGCCATGTAAAATGAATAAATATAAAAGATTTGGCTGAAAGTAACTTGAAAATCACTTTTTTTTTTCTTTTTAAGTTCTTTCCCATATAAGACCCTATACTCATATAAACTAGAAAGGAAGACAGGGAAGAGTCCAGTCACCTTTAGCAGGTCCTCCAGACGCATCACTTCCTGCTCCAGGTCCTGCAGCTCTCGGCAGCGATGAGTCAGCGACTCCAGCCTCATCAGCAGGCTGTGGATGGCCTCCTCCAGGCTGCTCTCCAGGAAAGCCCTGCTCCCCTCTCCTGCCCAGCTCAGACTTCCTCCTCCCTCTGTCGAGCTCCCACTTGGCGGCACAATTTCAGAGGAAGTCAGCCTCTTCACAAGCTGCCTGGTCAGGCTGCCCGCCTCCTCCGTGTCCAGTTCCACAGGTTTCAGTTCATCATTGTGGTCTAAGAAAACATCCTCAGGAGCCACTGTGGACAGGTGGCCGTCAGAGCAGAGGGACGGAGCGGCTGAACCACAGTTGGAGCCAGAATTTCGCTGGGACTCTGTGCGCTCCCATTCAGAGTCCTCTGCCACCTCGGCTTCATCACTGGCCAGGCTGGCACTGGTTCCCCTACTTCCTCTACTACCTGTCTCCCCATCCTCTTCATACTCCTCCTCCTCCTCCTCCTCTTCCTCCTCCACTGAATGCTCCTCAGGGATGGAGTCTTCCCTTGTTGGGAGGATTTGTGTAGGTGATGGGTCAGTTTCTGGAGGGGTGACTGTGATCTCAGGGTTGGACTGGCCGGGCGAGTGGGAGCTTGGGGCGGGGCTTGGCGTGGAACCAGAGGTGTCTGAGAAGGTGAAGGAGAGACGCTTGCACTCGGCCACACCGCAGCCACCGTTCTCAAAGACGTCATCTGGTAAAGTGGACTGAAAGGAGACACAGGAGTAAATATGTGCAGCAAACAAGATGGAATATTAACACTGAGAGACAACTTGCGTCTAAGGTGAAAAAGTACAAACTCTCAAGTGGAAAAAGAGATGGCAAAGACACTGAACACATCCACTCAAACTCCACTTTTCTTTATAAATACTTATGATACCATCTGTTCAACCAAGACAGAATCACAGTAAGGTAAATCTGAATAGAAAAACCATAAGAGCACATGCAAATACGCATGCAACACATGGCAGCCCACAGAAAGGGACTGGACAAGCCCAAGTGTGTCCACACCAGCAGAGCAGTACATCCCCATCGTGTAAGTGAGGAAGGGGGCACACAAAAGTCAGGTTAGGAGGGTCGAGGGGCCACAACACACTCACATAAACCTCCAGACTGGATTTGGGCCTTGGCCGAAGTGAGGCCAGGTCACCAAACGAGCGACTGCGCCTTAGCTTCTCAAGCAGGGTGTCTCGGAGCATGTGCAGGAAGGAGAGGCGCTGGCGCTCCACGGGATATGGCCGCCACTTCTTTACACAATGCACGCAGGCAAATAGGACAAGGTGTTGGGTATTTGAGTGGGGGCAGGTGGGTGAGATGCAGGAGGGATGGATACACGTGTGAAGTGGGACAGAGTGTGGGTAAGGGGGTTTTGATGTGAGAATGCAAAGAGGAAGAGGATAGCAGGGAAATGGGTGAGGGTTAGTTTAGGGGTAGCACTAGTATTGCTAACATAAGCATGACGCATCAGCAGAAAAAATGTGTGGTGAGGCCATGGTACAGTATCAACCAAATAGGGTGCAGACTCAGGTTAGTGAGCAGGGACTATGGACGTGTGGCTAAAATTCACCCAGTTATGAGCCGAAAACACATTAGGTTCAAATGTTTTTCGAGCCTAGTCGGTGACTGTTCACCGTTTTACAAAAATTATTGTTTCCTGCCACACTAATGACGCTAAGCAAGGTTCATGTGTTGGACTCACAAAGAAGGAGGTGTCCTGGAAAGTGGGGGTCTCCGGCGTTCCCTGGCTGTAGACTGACACTCGTCTCTGGAGTGCAGTGGCTTTGCTCACATTGCCAGACGACAGAGTGAGGTCCTCGACATCGAAGGGGCTTAAGAGGGAATGAAAACAAGACACTTATTGTGATTGCTCCATGGGATTTATTTATGCCTACCTACATTAATTGTATCTGTGCTTTCCAAGGGCGTAGATCTGGTAAAAAAGTTGGTGTGGACATAAAGGCCGGCGATTTTTCCCCCCACCGACATTGTTTCCTGCATTCTGGTGACATTTAGAATGAATTTAATAAGTACAATACAATGGAAAGTACTACTAGTACTAGCTAGCTGAGTAAATTCCTCCGACATGGCTCACCATGAGCTGCTAACCTGCTGCTGCCTCTGTGAGTGTTTCTGTCACTGACGTTGCTTGACAGTCAAACGTGGCCTGGTGCGACATGCTATCTAAAGATCATACAAGCGCCTACATAACAGCTGTTTTTCTTTTTAAATCGGCGCTAACCAAGCAAGCCGTAGTGAGTGAGTAAGTACTTCTGGTCATTTTCACAAAAATAAAACACCCAGTTGTCTTGTACTATAAAGAAAACCATAAGGATAGAATTTGTGCTTTTATTTTGTAAACACTCAGGAAGGGAACCTCCCCTCACTTTAGCTAACTTAAAACCACCCTAACTGTGTTTTAAATTCCGCTATAGCGCCGGGAAAATCAGGTTTTAAAGCTTTTTCGTGTGAGAAAGTAGCCGTTTAGTTCGCCGTTGTGCCGCGAGTTTATCCAAATAACGCTTGTTTGCACATTTACTATCGACAATCGCCGATTGATAGGCTGACGGTTGCCAGTTGGAAATTTGGAAAAGGGCAGGGTGTGCTAGAATTCAGTTGTTTGGCATTGATTATTACTGCTTTTCAGAATAGTCTACTAGTCAAGATTACGCCAGACGTTTACTTACAGAAATTGATAAATAACCCAATATTCCAGGCTGCCTGGCGTCTCTTTTTTTGGGTGGCTTGTTGTTTCTTATTGGCATGGCTCCCTCCCTCACGTTCAGGTAAAATCAAGCAAGCAGTCAACCTGAACGTGAGGGAGGGGCTTGGGCTCCGAGTCGTTGGCGCCGTTTTGGGCTGCTCCATTCAGTCAGGAGGGGAAGGGGTGTTCTGAACATAATGCTGAATAACGAAAATTGATTTTCCAATTCCAGGACCAATTTACTACCATTGCAATATATATATATATATATATATATATATATATATATAAAATGACTTCACATAATATCAAAACTATTCCAAACAGGGTTGCTTAAAAGTTGGTATGGACATTTGGCTCCCCCCCAAAGTTCCTCTGGACGGGTCCATAGCGTCCATACCATGATTTACGCGCATGGTGCTTTCATTCATTTGGCTTGGTTACAGAGGATTTATTTACTCAGTGAACTTCCATCACTTGTAATGACCATATATCTCCACCAGATGGCAGAAGAACATAGGTAATGTAAACTGAATTTAAAGCTACGACACAAAACAGTTACTGCAGGTGTTTGACGCAGGCAAGTTATTAAGATACTGACTGTGCAAGAATCCAAACAGCTCAGCTAAAGCAAGGACTGAGCTTGAAATTAAATAATATAAATCTCTAGCACATTTTAGCCTCCTTGTGATGTGTCTGTCTCATTATCTGTACTATAATGTTATATTTAAAGACCTGATACTGTGAATTGATGTGTACATGTGAACATTAACAAACATCTTTGTAAGAGAAAAGAGAAATTGTAAGAGAAATGTGACAAAGACAGTGAGGTGGGGCATTTTACAGTTATTGTAACGTGCAGTAATGAAAACTGCTTTAAAATGATATCTCATTACATATATATATATATATATATATATATATATATATATATATATATATATATATATATATATATTTATATGATGCCCTGGTCATGTTATGGTTAATGTGCATGCATTTTAAAATCAGGGTTCCTGCGGATTACTTAAAAAGTTTTAAAAGGAATTCAATAACCTTAACATTAAGTATTAAATGGTATTGAAATCAATCTTCAAGTTTTAGAATAGCCAATATATGGGAAGTGGGATCTTATGACTTGTTTTTTCAGATGTTACATTGAAAAATGTCAAAATAATTGGTGACATCTTTTCAAAAAAAATAAAAAAATAAAAAAAAATACAAGGCTCAGTGTATTTAATGCAAAAAGTTTTTAAATTTAATTCTGCATTTAAAAAGTTGTAAATCTAACTTGTGTTAAACTGTAGGAACCCTGTAAATACAGTATCTAACCTTGACTATTTTTGCTGGCTCAGGTGATTCTATTGTGCTAAAGTTTCCACTGAGGTTTGAAAAGTAACCAACTAATTGAATAACTACATGACACTCTACTATAGTAGCATTAAAAGTGACTGCTTGCTAGACATTTAAAAGTCTACTTACTACCACGTGACCTCCAGGTTGAGTTTGATGGTCCCCAGATCGTTGACGTCAACAGCCACCACCTGAGGCATGGCAGTGAACAGCTCCTTGGTCTCACAGATCACGCTGCCAACCAGCATGTGAGTGGCCAGGCCCTTCAGCTCCGTCACCTGATTGAGGCCAAACACAACATTTATCGACTGCTCAGGTCAAGGACAAGACTCTGCAGGTTCTTCTGACATCAGGACAGAAGTCCTGGACAAAACTTATTAAATATGACCTATCAATGCAGTGTGAAACAAACTTGCATATAAGCTGAACTTCTGGTTTCTACATTGTTCTTTTCTTTCCTCTGCACTGTGTTAATTTACTGAGGTTACTTTATCTGGACTTAGACAGTACCTTGATGTTGATGAGGTCAGTGATGAGAGGCATGAAGACCATCTCGTCTCCATCCCAACTCTGTCTGGAGTTCACCTCAATCCTTCCCTTCAACTTCCATCGCTGGCGACCATAACGCATGAAGATCTAAAGGAAGGCAGTGTTAAATTAAAAATTAAAAAAAAAAAGAAACAAATAAGTTGGCCTGAAGCCAGAGAAGGGGCAAGGCTGTAATAAGAACCTAATGCTTTATACTCTATAGCAACATTTACTACCAAACTGTTTTTTACTTGAACTTAATCCACTGAAAATTGTATTTTTTTCTATACTGACACAGCACTGCCGTTTGAGCTGCACTGCTGTTGGACGTCTTTTTTCTATTTATTCCTGACGCTTGTGTTGAAAGTGCCACAGTGGGCGAGGCAGGGCTGATTGGTGAAGTTGAAATGAAGCGTTATCTACACAATATTTCCTCATTTTACTACAAAAACCTAAACAAGGTGGAGCTGGAGCTGGACTTTTCTGGTAGATGACATCACTAATAACAACCAACTTGTCATTAGTAAATATTGTGACGGCCTTGTGCTTTAGAAGAGCCTGCTAAGCTTGGCTGTGCAATCAGTTTCTCTTCTTCCCCCATTTTGTTTGGCTGGCTTCGGCCTGGTTTTTATTTTGTGTTTTGCACCATACAACACCCTGCACACGTCACTCACTCACCCATGCACCTGCTGACGCAATGACACCCAGATTTATCCACCTCATAAATTAACTATGTTTTGCAATTATCTCCTGTTAATAATAAATTTGGGCACATTATCAGTTGATACTGTGTGTGTCTCCCATTTTTGTCACGGCCTATGAGCTGGGTCATGGCAATATTAAAATGCAAAATGTTTTCTGTTTAACAATACAAACATAGAAAGATTGGAAGTACTTGCCCATCTTTTAAGTGGTTATGTTTCCAGTTGTGCACACACCTGACAGGCACATGGTTTGTTTACATTACATAACAGAGGTGAATATTTAAAGCATTCAGTGTGGACAGAAAGTGATGCTCACTTACTGTTAGGTGTAAAATTCATGAGGCACACATTACAAAAGATGCTAACTACCTCTAGCATTCTGGTTCGTCTGCTAGTTGCCGATTTTGGTGCGCGACAGACTCCTCATCTGAGCTCAAACATGTGTAGCTGAAACTTGGTAATGCTAGCTGTCTTGAAGGCTAGAGCACTGCTGTGCCAGCAACAGAGAAAGTGGTGAGAAAGGTGAACAGTGGTGGGCAGGCACAAGGTTACACTAACAATTTCTCAATGAGGGATAAAGAGTGAATCTGCTTCCAACCTCCAACCTCAGAGTTTAATTATGTTGGGGGGGAACCATGTTAATAGCAAAGTTACACTTAAAAACCTGCCTGGTGGAGACTTATTATAAATTGCCCTGTCCTAACTCACTTATCTAAACTGTTTTGCAATATTTCACACATGAATTTCAATAAGAAAGGAAAGCTGTTTTTGACAACGTGGTGTTACATAAAAAAAGAAGAACTTGCCTCATACTGGTCTCCAGGACAGAGCCGAGCAAAGCCTGCCAAACCTGTCAGAGAGAGGAAATTAATTTTTAAAAAACACCTCACAGGATATGGAGGGGAAAAAGCCAAGCCAAGTAACCCGTTTTGTGTTAAGGTGACTTTAGTGTTCAGCTGGGTGATTAAACATGTAGGTGTTCAGTGTCTTACACAACAGCAAACGTCTTTAAATGGACATATAGATCAAAGCAGTGACCCTCTCTGTTACAGGTTTGGGCTTTTCACTTTTTGAAAAGTGTGGACATGCTCCATACAGTAGGTGGGTGGTGTAACAATTACAGTATGTAGGTTGTCAGTTCATAACCAACAACATTCTTGTAAACATCAGTGGATCGATGCATCTTATTTTATATATCCGTATGTGACGTTTACTTGTCATTTAAAAGACTTTTTCTCACCTTTCATTTTGATATGAAACTCCCCGAGCAGGTTCTCCAGTTCACTCTCGAATGTGCTCATGTTCTAGAGAAGTGAGAAAGATAACACTGCTCACATAAACAGCTCTTTGTTACACAACAAAAGAGCAACAACAGTAATCATGCTATCTCCAAAGACGTTGACAAACACACAGTCAGTGAGCTGCAGAGGAGACGGGACAGTGTGTGTAAGCCCTCAGACCTGATGATGACAGGTGTGTGTGTGTGTTATCAGGATTTAAAGGTCATTCTGTAAGTATGTAACAACACATATCAGTGTTTACAAATGACAGTGTAAGCAGTAATGTGTATTAGATATTTAAGTATATTGTGGGTGTTGTCAGCTGTAAACCAATGTGTAATCCATGTTGTTGTAAATATGTGACATCATGCCTCATTTATCCTCTCCCCTCAAAAGTCAGCTTGTCTTCCACTTTGTTAGACCACTGCCCGTAGACTTTATTATTCAACTCGCTTTACTTTATGTGACTTTTACGAGGTAGATTAAAGCATTGTCCATTGTGGAAACCTCCAGGGCTGAAAAATGAAGCCAATAACTGCAGTTCCTTGAATGGCCACTTAAGGTGGCTCCAGAAGCGAGTCAATCCATATAGACCTCCATGTTAAAATGCCAAACTTTACAGCAGAAATAAACATGCTTACAGCCTGGAACAAAAGCAGTTTTGGTCTCTATAGCTAATTTCAACATTCATGTTACACATGATTAAGGGCGGGCCGCTTTGAGTGACAGGCTGTCCGCCGATTTTGCCCTTGGCTTCACTACGGCAGAACTTAAGGCTTTAGAACGGCAGTCAACAAACCAATGGGTGACGTCACAGTAGCTATATCCATTATTTTCATAGTCTATGACAGTGATACTCCACTTACAGCCCGGGGGCCAAATCTGACCTGTGATAGGGTGCTAGGTGTCCCAACGACCACTTTGTAAGTAACAATGAAAATAAATTGATTCAAACTGGGATTTTTTTACATACTTTAAATGCAAATAAAGAGCCAGAGTGCATAAAAACATCAAAACAGAACTTGTTTTAAAAATAAAAAAAGTGACAGAGGAGGATCAAGCCCCGAATCCAAGAAACGCCCCTTGCGTACGCCTGACCCAAGAAGGGCTGCTGTGACTGGATTTGCCTCTTACCAAAGATAAGTGAGGACGGCAAACGTCGATAGGTTGAAAACAGGCAATTAACTTGGCTTTGTAAAATTACATGTGGCTTGTTTCACTATGTCCTGACATTTTATTGACAAAATGATCAAGAAAATCAAAGGCAAATTAATCAATAATGAAAAAAATCATTAGTTTCAGCCCTATTGTCAATAATGGAGACAACCCTGGAGAAAGCAAAACCTTTTATCAGAATAATCACTCTTATGGCTTCTACTCACATCACTGAATTAAATCATTTTTCAAGGACCCCCCTCCCGTTAAGAACCTCTGCTTTATGCCAGTACCTCAGTGTATTCCTTGTAGCGACGATTGACCTCTGCGATGCTCTCCTTGGTGCCTTTAGTGGAGGGAGAGGAGGAGAAGGCCTGCTTCATCCGGCTGGCACCGTCCCTCAGACGGCTCTGGATGCAGAAGGCCTCGTACAGCTCGTCCACCTGAAACCACACAGAGTCCCTCCATCTTTAATAAATGTTCCACGAGGACAAGCACGCATTCATACACATGCAAACTTGCACGTTCATTAGTGCACACACACACACACACACACGAAAGAGAAACTTCTGCACTAATGAAACGAAGCAAGTCTTTGAAGTTTGAAACCCTCCATACGTTATACATCAAAACATCCCTGGGCAGGAGGCAAACTCCCCCAAAAAACTTCAAACTGTCATCTAAATTATTCTGGATGTGTTCACATCTCACTGGGATTCATTCAAGGATGCCCAACACAGCTTAAGGCCTGAGCAGTAGCTGGTAACTTTTATCAACGTGTCTTAAGCGAGAGCCAAAATGAGCATTATTAGAGTGAAACAATGACAAAATGTATTCTATTCTTTAAAGAATGAGAACAACGGAAAAGAGAAAAGAGTAAGAGGCTCAAAAGAGACAATAAAATAATAGGAAAATAAATTAAAGAGTAAGACAGATAAGGACGGACCAACAGTCTTTTAGAGAGACAAGACAGAGACGACTGGATGAATGGGGAGAAAAGCGCCCTGAACAGAGCAGATACAGCTGGTATGTATCAGTGTGACTGTATTCTCCAGCGGCAGACGCCTATGCTGTCCCAGTCTGCGACCCCTGTGGGACACTCCCAAAGCGAGGGAACAACAGACGGCGTTTAGAGCTCATTTGGAGACGTCTGCCTGACTTCAGTTTGCAGCACCAGCCTAATCTAACCCAAACCCACAGGGAGAGAGAACGACTCCATAACATCCGGCTGCCTCACTGTCAGCTGAGATGTAGGAATTTCAACTGGGATGACATAATCAAGATAAGATGAGCAGCAGTAGCTCTACTGCACACAGCCGTGAGAAATGTACTTATTTAAAAACGCCAAAGCTTGTGGGATCTGAACTCTGTTGGCTTTTTAAAATTACTTTTCTGGTTTTTACAAGGTACTTTCATCACTCTGTTTTTACCTGTTTGTTTTCTTTCTTCTCATGTCTTCATTTGAGTACATTCAAGGACTTTCCACATAAAATTGTAACAAGGTGGTAAGCCAAATATGTCATTCAAACCAGATGCTAAAATCATGCTGGTAGAGGTCTTCACGGGTTTACCCGGACCCCAGACCCCCGGACTTGTAAGGGTACAGGTCAAGGTTTTGTTACGGTCAATCTAGGTCTGGGTTGAGTCAAAGTTATTCAGTTAAATTAGTGGGAGTCTTGCCTGAAAAAATTGGAGTGTGACCTTTACCAGCATGGCTAAAATAAGCATACATACAAACTACGTTTAGTTTGAGTTTCATCTCCCAAATCAGACTTGAAGTCTATCGATTCTCCTCACACAACAGACACGAAAATGCACTTTTGCTGAGTCACTCAAAGTAATTTCTCCCAGAAACACAATTTACCAGCAGTCCCAATTTTCAGCATCCTGTCTGTCTAATTTCCTGGCTTCCCGAATTCACATATGATCTGAGTGGCAGCCGGGCAAAACAAAACACCTCTGGTGAGCCTCATCAAAGGAAATATTGCAGCCTGGCTGACGAGAGCGCTGAAATATTGATGCCTCGCGCTCTTTATGGCACTCATTAGGGAGAAGCGGGAGAAAATGGGCCATTCTGGCTCCTGCCGTCCTAACAGCATCTCTGAGTGTTTGTTTGTGTATCCTAGTATCTGAACCGCACACTGCCAGCATGTTTGTGTGAGCAGACTCTGTGACTGTGCATGTGGACATGTTTACATGTGTATGGAGAGCATGTTATTGTTGTGGTGGGCGGGCACAGGAGGGCTTATGGTAAAAAGTGAAAGTGGAACGTCAAGGTTTTAGAGGATGGGTAAAGTAGTCTGATGATGTTATAATAACTTGACTGGGCACAAATTCATACAGAGAGCGACCACCCTGATCCCACCAGCTCCACTTCAAACCAACCAGCCCCTCTCAGCACCCCCCACCCCCGACTGGGACCCAGCCCCGTCTGTCTGTCTGTGGTATTTGGTGTATGTGGCGGGGCTGCAGCAGCTGAGCTGAGCCAGCTATAAAATACCCTCCAACCACAACTGTTATTCTCAGCTCTCATATTCACGTTGAGCTGATTCAGAGTCAACAATCGACAGCTGTTAAAACACGTTTGTTTACAATAAAACAAGAGAAAACATGAGCAGTGGACTCTACTCTGTGATTGTGAATGAGGCTGAGCTGAAGTCAAAAGAAACACACATTCATCTAATTGAACTTTTGCACTGATTAAGTCCAGAAATTCTAAATTATTACTCTCACATAAATGAGTAGACAACTACAATGAGTTATTCACTTGGAGAAAATTATGTGTAGCAAAATCAGGCATTCACAAACTGGGCCTGATGAATAGCCATCATTCTTCTCAGGCAATCAGTAATCATATCATTATCAGCTAATTAAGCTCATTTTTGTCCCCAATAACAAAAGCCCCTTGCTGCCTTCAAGGAAATGTCCTTGTGAAGGTCAGCCAAGCTCCACTCCAGAGGACAGCCATCAGCATATTGCTGCGCCTCGGGCGTGTTTCACCCCAGAAAAAAAAAGGGGAGTAATAGGCAAAACACAAACAAAGACAAGACAGAAACCTCAACACGGGCAGATGGATAAAATGTGTCATAAAAAACATAAGCACATGCAAATATATACAAATATATAGATTATATGTGATGAAGCAGCAACATCATACAAACCAAAAAATAAATAAAAAAGGTGGAATGATGACTGGAAAAAAAAAAAAAATCATTGGTTCCAGGTTTTTAAATGTCAGTATTTTCTCTTTTGGACAAACAAGCAGTGTGAACACATCTCCTTAAGTTCCTGAGGCATGTGACGGGCTATTTCTTACTATATTCTGACATTTTATTGATAAATGATACGCTCATTGATATATTAATCAAGAAAATAATAAGCAGAGTAACTGATATGAAAAGAATTGTTACTTTAATTACCGCCTCGCGGTTGAATCTGTCCCGTCTGTCTAGACTCATATGTAGCCATGACAGCTGACATGCTTCATGCATTGATGTTTCTGCAAAACAGCTACACATTCTAAGACATGCATGCTTCACACACATCCTCTCTCCAGCAGCACAGAAAATCTACACAATCACCACAATTTCAAGGTGGACACCCAAGACTAGTGTCATAAATCAATTAATTCATTCATTTTCCATGAGTGCTTATCCTACTGTGAGTTGTGAGGGGGCTGTAGCCTATCCTAGCTGACATTAGACGGGTCACCAGACTATCACAGGGCTGACACATAGAGACAGACAACCATTCACACTCACATTCACACCTACGGACAATTTAGAGTCACCAGTTAACCTGCATGTCTTTGGACTGTGGGAGGAAGCTGGAGTACCCAGAGAAAACCCACGCTGACACAGGGAGAACATGCAAACTCAGCACAGAAGGGCTCCCTCCACCCTGGGTTCAAACCAGGAACCCTCTTGCTGTGAGGCAACAGTGCTAACCACTGCACCAATGGCCAGAAAAGTGTTTTTTTTTTTTCATAACATTATGATGTCACAGTGAAGCTGACCTTTGACCTTTTAGATATAAAATGTAATCAGTTCATCATTTTATCCTATTAGACATTTGTGTAAAATTTTGTAATAATAAGCGCATGAATTACTGAGTTATGGCCAAAAAGGTGTTTTGTGAGGTCGCAGTGACCTTTGACCTTTAACCACCAAAGTTTAATCAGTTAATTCTTAAGTGTGAGTGGATTTCAGTGCCAAATGTGAGGTAATATCCTCAAGGTGCTCTTGAGATCTCAGGTTCATGAGAATGGGACTGATGGACATTCCCAAAATACAATGCCTCCTGCCACAGCTGTCGCTGGCACAGAGGCATAAAAACACAAAAACCAAATCGCCCCCCATCACTAAGGACGTAAAGCATGGATTCATGTACAACTTTTCTAATCAACAGCAATAATTTCTACAAACAAACAAAGTACAAACACAAACTATGACATCAGTGTGCTCATTTAAAGGATCTATTAAAATACAAAAATCAAACCTGCTTTAAAATTCATCCCATAACAAAAGCATCTGAACCTTCTTAATGAACGGATATTAAATGTAAATGTATTCTACACTGAGTCCTCTATCGCAGACAGAGTCCCTGTATTAATTACAGCTCAGTGGGATGACAAAACCTGAATGGCTCCGAGACCAAGTGAGGGATTATGGGAGAATCTTTATTGGGGAATCAATTACGCCCAGGGTGAGGATAATGTGTTCACAATTATGAAGGGTGAAATATCCACTTTAACTTCTTACTTTAAGTCCCTCTGGAGCTAATCCTTGTAAAATTACCAAATAATAACGCTTGTTTGGTGGTTTAACTGAGCAGTCAGAGGTACATGTGGTGGTTTTTATGGAGTATCACTGAGAGCTTTAAAGGATCGTCTCTGTATCTACTGTATATCTGACTTTAAACTCAGGGATTTCAAATACGAGCAGAGAATCTTTAGGATATGGCAGGAATCCTCTTAAGATATAGCCATTATCCTGGATTGTAGGATGTGAGGTGCACACACACACACACACACACATATACACACATAGACACACTTTCTGCCAGAGGGCGAGTGATTATAAGCAGATTAAAACAGGCGGGCCACATCAAACAGCATCAAACACACAAGCCCCTCCCTCGGGAGCTCTGGGCCTGTGTGTGTGTGTGTGTGTCGGTGGCAAGATTAGCATTCAAGGGAAGAGGGGAGAGCAAAAAGGCCCTATATTAAAAAATAATCACATGCAAAGTATTTACACTCATTCTGGATTGAATCTGGCACATGATTAACGCACACTTTCTCTCTCCCTCTTGGAGGAAGGGGAGGCGCCTGGCAGCTGCTCTTCTCACCTTCAATCTCTGTCTCTCTTCTCTATAATGATGCCCTGCTGAAACTAGCGGCCAACACGCACACACACAATAGACCCTAACCCGTGCAGGACATCATAGGGGTTGTATCGGGCCACCTGCCTCCTCCATGTGTGCCAATTACTGCTCGGACATCTGCAGGCAGCCAGCAGCACGAGCAGGAACAAAAGACCAGGCTGATGTGAGTCACAAACGCACACTAACAACTTGCTGATGGATGATTGTTAAGTCATCCCTCACGGCAGCTGTCCTGCACAAAGAGAGACGCCTGCGCCCGAGCACAAACACTGACAAACGTGTCGACACTTACTGTAGCTCACAGCTGCTGAATATGTAACTGTCAAGGGCTTTTTTTATTGTCGTGTTCTGGGATGAGGTAAAGTACACGTGCTGCTTTTTATCTGACTCCGGTTTTATTCATACTGCATGTTCCTGTCACTAAAATACACTCAGTTTATCACAAAATACTTACTGACTGATCATCTAACGCTCATCAGGCACTCTAGGTGTTGCCCATTTCCTGCATATTGCTCTACGGGGGCAAATTTCTGTCTCTGAAGTACTCATCGCTCTGTTTGATGGTAAAAATGGGAAAGTCTTAAAAGTTATTCCTCCTTCCTTCACAGGCCGATCAGCACTACAGCTCTCCTAAAAAACATGTTTTTATGTTTCCATCTTACAGACATTCAGGCACGACCATGCAGAAAGCTTCATAATGCACGACACCCACCGTTGTAGCGTGTTTACATGGACATTAATAACCTGTTCACGATCAGTTTTTTGGATCCTGTTTATGTATTAGAGCATGTAAACACCATATTCTGTTTTCAGAAAACAGCATAAGCACTTATCCTGTTATGAAAAACCTAATATGCTAGCTGGAGTACTCCGATAGAAACCTGGATGCTACTGCATGTAAACACCTTGTCCCAGTTTTTGAGCAATGCCAACTTTCTGCACAGGCGCAGCTTCAGCACAGTAGTGTAACAGACATACAAAAAAAGGCGGCAACAAAAGCACCTCACTGAATTTTGTCTTTCAGTAATGAAAGAAGCTGCGTATCTTTGTGCCAGTAGTGCCAGTGGCAGACTGACACCAGTGTGGAGAACTGCTCTATAAGAGTTGTGTAACGTTAGCTAAGTACACCATAGTGTGTGTGTGGCTGTTAAGAGAGAAAGAGAGACACTGGTCGAGAGGAAATTAGCAGTTAAAATATACAGTGTAGTGTTTAATATTTCCTGTCACTCTCATCTCCCATTGCCGCCCATTGAGGGAATATAAATAACCTGATTTCTGTGCTCATGTAAGCGCCATATTCTGAATATGATCATGACCTCAATGTGCTTCATAAACAGGTTATTCATGTCTATGTAAACACAGACTGATACGACAATATCTGCATAAGCAAACATCGACGATTTATACGTCTCACTCGACAAAAAGATTTTACCCACTAACACAACTGGCTTTTCTAATGAATACATAAACAGTACACTGATCAGTCTGACTGAATAAACACATACAGTATTAAAGCTCTGTCAAAGGCTAATTATCAACCCACTGTAAGTAACGCAGCATCAGTTTACAACTAGAGCCACTCTTTATATAAAGATGAGGCCAGCTCTTTGTGTGTGTGTGTGTGTGTGTGTGTGTGTGTGTGTGTGTGTGTGTGTGTGTGTTATTTAATTCCCTGACGTCAATTCTTTTGTGATTGGTCGACTCTCTTTGCTGGACATTCAGCAATTGATCTCACTCAACAGCTATCTGCTGATGCTGAGGTTTGGAAAATGGACCTGTCCTGTGAGTGTGAGTGCGTGTGTGTGTGTGTGTAAAGCCAACAGCTGTTTACAGGGCAGGCAGCGGGCATCAAGGGCTGCTAGCTGACTTGGCACAGGCATAAGTTTGACTCATGAGTCCAGTGTGCATCCTCTTTCCAACTTTTCCTTTTTTCCTTTATTAAACCAGACAGGTCCAGCAGAGTGCTGCAGGAGTAAGTCCTAAAACCCACACACTTCCGGTTCCCTTGTCTCAAAGTCGGATGATTTTTTTAATGTATTATCAGTTAGATGCCTGAATAAGGTCTGCTATTAATGACTTTTAAGATTTGTTTAATACATGAAATACATCAGTGAATGCCCCACTTGTGGCCTAAATTTTGATGCCTTTCTGCGTCTTAAAAAGGTGGTTGCCAAGTGGTTAAATAAAACTACAGAATGTCATCACACAAACACGGCTTTATTGGCTCTGTTCGGGTGGCTGGGACCATGAGGAGAAATTTTTCTCATGATCTAGCGTTATAGCTACTGCAGTAATAGTTAATGTACTGAATATGTACTGCCGCAATTCACCGAGTTAAGTATTTGCTATAAAAATTAACATATGGATTACTAGCTTTATTCTTAAAAGGTCCAGTGTGTAGGATTTAGAGGATACTATATTGGCAGAAATAGAATATAATAAGTATGTTTTCTTGAGTGTATAATCCCCTGAAAATAAGAATCATCATGTTTTTGTTACCCTAAAATAAGCTGTGGATATCTACATAGGGAGCAGGCCCTTGTCCACAGAGTCCGCCAAGTTGCATGGCCATGTTGTAGTTGTAGTAGTTTCTTCTGAGCTACTGTAAAACAACAAAACCAAACACCGGCTCTAGAAAGGGAAATTTGCATTTTCCCTCTGTGACAGGCAGCGTTAAAAAATACCGTTTTTTTTTTAATGTAAAACATATTTCAGTGTTTTTATTGGTTTAAATCACCAGGTTTATTTGTTTTGAAGAGGAAGAGACCTCTGTGAATAATTTGGCTCCCAGTAAAAACCTACTGAGCAACTGCATCTAAAGTTATGAGAAAAAAAAGCTGAGCACACATTGGCAGGTGCTGGGCTAATGCCCCATCTGCAATGTGCCGGAAAGCCTCAGAGAAACATTGATTTGTAATGTGAACTGCTTTACTCAGTGTTTATTAGTTTGAATCACCTGCTCTGTTTGTGTTGGAGAGGAAGAGACCTCTGCAGATAATTTGGCTCCCAGTAAAAACCCCAAAACACCAAACACTGAAGTTTCAGCTGGTTGCAATCTGCAATCCTCACTGCTAGGTGTCACTAAATCCTACACACTGTTCCTTAAAATTACAGTTATCTTTAAATTAATATTAAAAGTAATAAAGAAGACCTGACTGAAACATTTGTACATGTCCAGTAAAACTGATGTTGCACAAGGACATTTCAGGTTGACATTAAAAAAAAGATGCATCCAACATTTTCAGAGCACCTGTTAGAAAAAGCCTTGTGCTACACTACAACTTCTTACAGTCAAATAACAGCAAATCATAGTGTTTGTTGCAGAGACGCCAGGGGAGAAACTCGACACTGATATGTTAAAAAATGACAAGAAGGAATTTGTGACGAGAATTTATTTAAACTATTTCATCTCCAGCCAGCGCCCTGCACAGACAGGCGCTAAAAAGGCAAGGGTTTAACAAAGGAGCACTGGTACATATTTAGAATGAAAGAGCACAGGAGTGCTGGATTTAACTTTCTTTTTAGTTACACTTTGACTTTTGAGGCTTTTTACCTGCCTGACAAGACAAATCAGTCACTCCTTCAAATATTTACAAGTGCATTCAAATCTATTTTTGCACAGAGCCTGAAAGAACAGAGGAGCTTCAGAGTTGTGTTGGATGCAAAAGGCTTTGAGTGTGCGTGTTTGTTTTAACTGCATCCTGTGACAACCTCACAAGACAGAACAGGCACTGATTCTGCTTCTGTTTTTTCTTTGTTGTCAAGGTCAAAGTGGAGTACGCAGGCAGGAACATTTCCTGAGTTTCTACGACAACATCACCTGTGTTAAAATGACTCTCATCAGGCCTTATTTATATGTTCCCTCCTCTCATTACTCTTCTTTAAAGGACCCAGCTGATTGCTCCGTACTGTGGCCTATAACTGCCCTGACCCAGATTCACGACTGTCTTCAACCCTTCAGAAACACTTCAAACTGTCCAAGGTGTCTCTCTGCCTCGTGTCATTTATTTGCGTACACGTGTTTGTTTTCAGGACACTGAAGGTGAGTTTTTATAGTCTGTCAGGATGTATGTGAACATAAAGGGTTAAGGTCACCCAATAGCTGGCTCCTCAGGACTTCAAAGGCTCCGTCTTCGGGTAACCATGGTTACCCTTGGAGCTGCGCAGTTGTTTGGGTGTGTGTATTCTGATTGCCTGCTGTCACGTCTGATTTGACGCACAGCGAGGGAGGCTATTACAGGACTACAAAGAGAGGATGTGGAAGAAAAGTCACAGAGCTGCGAGACCTTGCAGGGGATTAACGTCCCCCAACTGGCATTAATGACGGAGACTACAAAGGAGGATATAGGAAAAATGTCCCCGTACCTGGCAACCTGTTGCCTTAACCATTGAAGTCACATGGCAACAAAAACACTTCCTGAAGCCAACTTGACAAAGTCAGTGGAGCGTGGAGTCACTCTCTGTCACGCTACAGCCACGATGTTGTCGTTTTTACACTAATTTTAATACAGATTTTAAAAACATAGTAACACATTTTAACTACTGCACTTTAGAGGTGCTGGCAAGTGAATTTTGTTACCCTCAGAAAGAATCAGGCTAGTTGTATCCCCATCTCTAGTCTTGCTAAGTCATACTTAGCTAACCTAACCAGCTGCTTGCTGTAGCTTCATACATAACAGATATAACTTGCGACAGGCATATCATGTAACTAGTCATGCAAGAAGTTTTTTTTTTGGTAACTGGTTCTTTCTTTAAACTGTACTTCTCTTTTCTCTGGTATAATTTTTAATCTCTTTTCGAGGAGCACCTCCACTGCAGATGCCAAGTTGCCAGACACCTGACAAATAAGACAAGAAGCACCACCTTTCTTTCAACCATGATGTGATGAAGGCATGAAGGTATAAAGAGATCTGGACACAGTGTTGGAAGCGGGGCCGCGCTCAATTCTTGAACATTGCTCATTGGCACATTAAGCAAAAAAAAAGATTTATTTTCACAGTATAGAATTAGCCGGATCTTCCACATCATGGGGCCCACAGAGCAGGTGCAGTAAAGACTTACAGTGGCCAAGAGACTAACTTTGAACGTTTAGCATTCTGCTAACTTGAATGGGGATAAAATTATATAAACTGCATGGCTCTTTCAGACTTTCAAAATGTTCAAAATAGTGAAACAAGTAATTTGTGACACACAAAAAAAACATATCCACTGATTTACAGACAGCTAGTTCACAATGTAAGTCTATAGAAAAATGTCTTTCTGGTCCTCATGACGTCCCATGACGGACCTGGAAGTTGTAACTCCTAATTAAGCTATGTCCTGGCTTTAAATCCAGGCGCTGTTCCTTGACTAAAACCCAAAACAAGAGGCAGCTTCCAGCAGCAATCCCTGACCACACTGAAGTTCAGTGGCTCTCAAAAAACACTGAGATCTCTGCTTGTAAAAATTCCCCATACAACCTCTGTAAGCACACTGAACTTCAGTTGTACGTACTGAAGTCTAGGTGAAGATATAGTTAGCTAGCTAATGTTATCTTTGATGTTACGATAGTGAGTGCGTCACATGATGCCATTGGGCCCCAGAAGTCTTTTGAAAGAGACGTCTGTAAATCAGTGGATAATTTTTTTGAGTATAACAACCTCCGTAAACTGTCCAATAACATTCTGAAAGCCAAGACGAGCTGCATGATTAAATCATTTTATCCTCATTCAGGTTAGCAGAGAGCTAAACCAGATGCTAGCCGCTCTGCTGGTGGAAGTCTATGGGCCTCACAATGCCAACTATACAGGCAATTTCATTCTGCTGTACTCAAGCTTTGTTGGCTTCATGTGCCACTGCACAACTTTCATAGGAATGAACAGCACCCTGTCTCAACTTTGCTATCCAGTTCTCTTTATACATCCATGTACTTAAAACAATAGTTTTAAGAGAGGCGGGCCTATACGCCAGCATTGTGCTTTCTGAGTGACTGTGTGGGTTTCAGAGATGTGGAGAGGCGTGAGGTGAAAGGAGGTATTGTGATGTGAAAGCTTAATCAGCACTTGATGGATGCTTTCCAAATATAGCACATAAGTGCAAAAACTTCAAACAACTTGTCCTGTGGTGGACATATTTAAAACATCGGCTGATATCAATCCATCACTTCTTACCTTGCTCATGTGAAACTCCAAACGTCTCATGTACCTCTCGATGGTTTTCATTTGCTGCAGAAAGACAGAACGCACAGGAACTTAGTTGTGCCGATAAGAACACGACTACATCTGTTTAAAGCTGTAAACGTAATCATTCATATGTCCATACTACAGAATATAATGAGGCACACTTGTCAAAAAAGTGGCACATGAGATCATTGATGATCATTAAATGTATGTCACAAGTTAAAAAAAAAAGTTTAACTACATGGTATCTGTTGTTTCTATATGCAAATATCTCACAGCTAATCCCTGCCAAGCTGTCTCTCTTGTCCCATCACACACTTTCTTTCTCTTTCATCCTTTTTCCTGCATTATTCTTCAATCCCGTCAGCCGCTCACTTCTCCGCTCTGTCCCTCCTCCCTCTTCTTCTGCTGCCTTTAGCTGTTTTTTTTTTTTTTTACATCAAAGATTCCCCGCAACACACGCCTAACTTGGAGTGGTTGTTACAGCAGACCCTCCCCTCCATCAACTCACCTTGTCAAGATCGTACAGCACTCCCTGGAGAGAGAAAACACACACACAGACACAAAACACACACAATCACACAGTTAGTACAGAGGGACGGCTCGGCTGAGGCTGCTTAAGAAATGCAAAGCAGAAATCCTATTAAACATCCTCACAGTGGCAGCCTTGACTTGTGTGTGTGCGACTGCGTGTGTATTGTAACATATCTGTGATGCTTGTCTACGTATTATTATTGTATGTGATGCATTATCATAGAAAAAATGAGCTGAGATCTAAAGTGATCCCAGCTGCCACAACTTTTGCTCATGCTGCTTTCATACAGATATTTGTAAGATATACGCAACAGTAAATTCACATACATGATGGAACCAACGGTGAGTTTGGCCTTTAAATTGTTTGACAATGTGGGAAATACACTTATTTGCTTTCTTGTTGCGACAGAGATTCACTCTTATGCAAGTACACTAAATATCAGATTGATTAGCCATTACCATGGCATCTCTGCAAACTGGGAAACAACTTGCCAACCAGCATCTTTAAAGCCCCAAACCTTCATTCAAACAAACAAGATAACACGTGTTACTTGGTGAGCTTCAAGGCCCAGACACACTGAACTGACTTCAGAGAGCTAACAGCGCTGAAAGCCCCCTGCTGCCTCGCCTCACGTCACCTGTGTCACGGTCAAAAAAGTTGCACACTAACACACCACAAGACTTCAACCGACAGCCAGTCACCACGTATGTTCTGTGCCTGCGTGAAAGGAAGTAACTCTCCACACCAGCAGACGGCTGTAGTCCGTAATCGTCAATCAAAAGGGGAAACCGGGAGACCGTCTCAACGCTAGTTAGCTCATTACCAACACAACCCAAAACTGAAAGAACACAGCATATTTACTGTGCAGCAGTGAACAATAACACAAATCATCAGGAAAAGTTTCTGCTCCCAAACTCAACGGCTAAAGAAATGTACTAAGTTTATTTTGGTCTCACTCCCTCTTGATTTAAGCTCTTTGTCTACTCTACTCACTTCCCGTTTCTCTTCTTGTGCTCTGAGCTTTAACATTTTCATCCGACAGACTCTGCATTCGCAATCACTGATTCAGCAAGTTGAATCATGCGGGAAATCATTGAGAAAAAGCCAACTAGTGCTGACGAGGGCCAACGGTGCAGGACACACCACAGAGGCGAGGGTCACAGATGCTTACAAACGGCCCAACAGCTGACCGTTGGCTTAGTGAGTCAGGGCTGTTAGAGGGGCTGGTGGGCAGATTTTGTTGCCTTCAGACAGAGGAAAGCTAAGTTAAGGGCCTCCTGGCTGTAACAGTTACGGTATAGTAATAACAGTCGCATTGATCTGACACAGCGCAGACGAAACACAAATATATTAAGGCTAAATGCCAAATAAAGGTCAATCTGGGGTTGGCCTTTACTTTCACTTTCACGTGCTTACAAACAGTAACTGACAAAAGTATATCTTGTACTCTTGTTAAGTATGTGAAAAAGCGCATTTCCCAAAATGTCAAACTATTCCTTTAAGATGTGACTAAACTGTTGCTTGTATGCACGTTAGTTTCTCACCAGGCGAGAGTTCCTCTTCATGTCCTTCATCAGAGACGTGAGTTTGTCCAGCTCTGTCTGATGAACTTCAAGATACTCACTGCGGGACAAAAAAGGAAAACATTTAATGTACATAACAGGTAGACTATATAATGACAGCAATATAAACACACTGGTACAAACATTTGTGCAGTTATGTAAATATGTGCAGCAGAAAATGTCAACAGGCTGTAAATGTACACGCTAAACATTTATGGGCTGAAACTGTAGCCAAACTTAAGGAAATGATTACTCAGGAACATGTGAGTAGTTACTGCAGCGGAGAGGAAGACATTTTGTATTGGCTGACTGAGTGAAGTGTGTGTACGCAGTGTAAGTGTCCATCAGTTTTTGAGTTACTCACTCCAGGCCTTGTTTAAGTGCATTGTAAACCTCCTCCAGTCTTTTGGGCTGCGGCTCTCTGGAGCTGCTGCCTCCCTTGTGTCCTGACAGGTGGGGCTTCTTTGGCTTGGACTGAGGCTTCTTCTGCACCGCCGAGTTCCCCATGAAAGAGTTACACCTACACACACACACACACACAATCACACACACATTAGTGAACACAATAGAGGGTCCCCTGTGTGCAGGAATTTTCTTAATCTTCTTTGCAATGATGAAAAACGCTTCATAGCAAAGCAAAAGCAGGATACAGGAAGATTATCGCTCCAACTATCCACCTACTGAGATCTGCACAAGGTGCACATGGCTCAGAGCAGAGTCGGTCGCAGAGGAAGAGATGTGCAGCATGACCTGCAATTTATATCAAAATATGCACTAGTCATAATGCAAACTCAACACAAACATGATACTCATATTAATAATAATAATAATAATAATAATAATAATAATAATAATAATAATAATGATAATAATAAAATGATGAAAACTGTAGTCCGAAAAGTTTTGTCTGAGGAGCGACCACAGTTTCAGACTTCATGTCAGCCCCTGGTTCTGAGTGACTCACACAGACACAACAGTACATCTCATATTAAATATTAAACATGGGATTTCCACAGTGTTTCAGATAACCAGGCCTGCAGCTGCCTGTAATAATAATGCAACGCTGGATGAGATTTCTGTTTTTTTTTCAGTATGCTGAACATGCCCTTGGGCCAGTCTCAGCATGAATTCATCTCATCTGTCTGATGGAGAGCGCTCATCGAGTCTGTTCAAACTAAGATTACTCCGTCACACAGGACTGACACATTACCCTACATATCAGTCTGGAAACACTTTCAAACATGCAAAACTCTCAGCATAACCTCAGAGGTGAACGTCTTCATCAGTCACAGGGCTGTGCTAAATCACATATCTGTGGAGACATGCAAACATGTGCTTTCCAACCCCCACTCTCTGTGTTTGACCTGTGTGAGGCTGCCATTTATCTTCTGCTGGAGTGAACTTACAAACACACTGAGGCACCATCACACTCCTGGCAATCAATGACATTCAAGTGTTCTTCACTCTTTTCCCTAAAGACCAACATCAGTCGACTGACTCAGGGGAAAAGCCAACAAATGTGGAGTTTAAGTTCTTTATTGGGGGCGCAATATGGCCAAAATGTTGTATCATGGTTCATGTCATTATGTGTTACGGTAACTGTGTATATCATGATACAGTAATTGTTCCGTAAATTCATTTTAGAAGTGTGTCTCATGAGACAACACTTAAAACTCAAACAGTAAAACTCAAATTCTTTTAAAATGGAAGCTTTGGGGTTCTGATAACAGTAATTTTAAGTGTTAGAGGTACCTGATTTTACATCTTCACTCTGCTGCTCCATGTCTGCCAAATCACGTTACCTTGCCAGGATTTTGTATAGTTATGGTTACAAACTCTCCCTCCACCTCCCTACGCTTGTATTTTGAGTGTAATTCATTTGAGAAAATAAAGAGACAAAGTGCACAGTAAACAAAGTTAAAGATGAATTTGACCGGTAGCATTATTATTATTAATATTATTACTGTTTTTTCGCGATAATATTGTTATCGCTAACTCTGAATTGTGGAGAGAAAATCTGATACTGTGCCAGCCTGGTAGATATATTTATATAAACGGCAGCAACACAGGCTGCTTTCAATATAATCATATGTGTACACAAGTTTAGGGCTGTAACAAGTTATTATTTTCATTTTCGATTCATCTAGTTTTAGATTAAAGATACAGTTGATGACTATTATGAAAATAAATTTCTGTCATATTTGCTAAAGCGTCAATATATTATGACAGACGTACATAAGATAGTCTGTAAAAAATAAAAAGTAAATAAATAAATTATGTCCATCCTTCCCTCCTACTGCCTCTAAAGGTATTTGCTTGAATCAGACTGACTGCAGTCAGCATCAACCAATCAGAGCTAAGGAGTCAAGCATGTCCATCGCTCTGTGAACTGACAGTGCTGATAAAATATCAATCAAAATTCTGTTACTGCACTGTCTCCTCAAATATTTCAGAAACATATTTTAGTGTACTGTTTAGCTGTAAAATGAGAAAGTGAGTCCGGCCGGTGGGCGGTGCTTAGAGCCGTCCACATGTGCTCTAATCCCTCAAGACGCCTGCTAATACCAGGTGTAAACAGGGCCTTGAAGTTGTGCAGACAACTGTGGACAAAAAAACCAAAGCACTCCGTCTTCAGAAGTGGTTGTCTGAACCATTTTAAGACTTCCTTGATCTTTTTTCTTTATAGCTAGTATTGTCTGACCCTCACTGCAAAAAACCAAAACCATTTGATTCATATTTTGCTTGATAAACCACCTAAAATGATTCATAGATCATAAAAGGTCCTTTATTGTTTCAGCATCATGTCCAAGCCTTGTTTCTCTGTTCAAATAAAGCAGAAAAAAAGCCCAATTTTCTCCACCTCACATCAATCCCCTCTCTCCTTACATCAGCTCATTTTAGGTCACACTCATCTCATCCACTCATGCACATATCAGCCTTTAAAACCATTACAGATTTAGCTGACAAATGACATTTCCTCAGACTTAATGAAACGATCCCAGAGTCATCTCAGGGACAACGCGACAAGCTATTCCAGCGCTCGACAAGTTGGAACGTGCCACGTCTTGCCGCGTGCCAGAACGCAGCACAAGTTGAGCTAAGCTGCCACGAATGTAGGGCACCGCTGAATGAGAGTGCTGCGTAGCCTTGGGGTCACGCAAGCTGCAGTGAGGAAGGGACACACACACAGAAACACACATATGCATAGATGCTAACACAATTCCATACTGACTTATAATTGTGACACAAAGTCAGCAGCATGCATGCGTGTGGAAATGCACACAAAAGATGCACATGAGTACACACATGGGAAGCCCTTGCTCAGTAAGACTAACACACTCCAGTGGCCTCAGAAGCCACATCTCTGCAGCTTTCCGCCTCGCTCATTATCAGAATGGTAACTTGTCAGTCGCTGTCAGTCGCCCACACACCCGAGTCATTCCAACCAATTACCCCATTCGCTGCCTGAGCAGGGAGAAAAGAGACAGAGCAGCATCTTCAAATAGGTTCTCTCAGCAGGACCAGGGGCTGCTGAAGAGGACCAGGCGACAACAGCCGAAACTCTGAGATTGTAACAGATATTTCTGCGAGTGTGAGGGGGCTTTGTCTTGTGATGGAGTGACAGCCATCACAGATGAGTTAAAGAGGAAGGAATGCAGATAAAATCTAGCACGAACTTCAGCCGTCTCTAACTTCTTTAAACCAACTTGTGGCTTTGAATGAAACAGTCATCACGAAACTGAGTTTGCTGTGTGGTTATGCAATAGAATGCTGATCATCCCTCAAGAATTCAGTTCCTTTACGGGATCCAGAGACTTGCTGTGGCTCGCTAAACATCACGAAGGTTGGAACCAGAATACGGAGTTAGCAAATTCCTTCTATGTGTGTGAGTGATGTTTGAATCTTGGTCTGGTTACAGTGATGGATTTCTGAAAGGGATATTTCACAACCAAACACAGAGGAGGCGAGCAAATAAAGGTTTTGTGGGACTTTTTACAAACTGTGTTGAAGCCAACATTGTTTCTCCTGCAGGGGTATAGAGGGCAGAGACCAGAGTCCTTCATGGGTCTAATTTTAAAGACCCACTCTCAAACCTAAACCATGACGTGCAAAAACCGCATCTGCCTTGCCGCCTGCACATTTGAGCTTACGCAACCTGACCCGACCCACTGACACAAGATCGACAGCCCGACCTAGAGTGGCAAATCCTTAAGTGGCCATGCCCTGTTCAAATAATTTGGTTAGGCAGCATGTTTAAAGATCATTTTTGGGGGCGCCTACTAGCTCACACGGTAGAGCAGGCACCCCATGTACAAAGGCTAAGTCTTTGCTGCAGCGGCCGTAGGCTTGATTCCAACCCACAGCCCTTTGCTTCATGTCATCCCCCCTTTCTCTCCCCCTTTCAACCTGTCCTGTCCAATACAGGAAAATGCCAAAAAAAAACTTAAAAAAAGGTGATTATTTTGGGACTTTTCATACATGTAAATGGAGAACTTATATTTTAAAACAAAGGCAAATGTCAGAGCCGACATACAATGTCAGCCAATTATTCTCATTTTATAATAAAATATGTATTATCCAACACCCGCAGTCTGACCCGAATGCTCCTTTTTTTCACTCAAAACTGAACTTGAAAATAAAATACAGAGTTCCCCCCACAGTTCACCTTTCTTACAGGTCACCCGCCAGGTACCTGACCTGCTGCAGGACTCTTTCAGAGACCCAACAGATAGATACTTTCAATTTAAAGGCAAAATATTAAGCATTTTATTAAGCATATTAAGTATTTTTAGAAAGTTTCCAAGAAGTGAGTTGATGTTCTTTTCTTAAAATCCTGTCTCTGAGTTTAAACATCTTTCTTTTTCACATGCTGTCTTTTCTTTTTCCATCAACACCAGTAAATGACTGCCAGTAAAGTTACTATGGTTACTGCTTTTAAATCTTAAGATTTCACACGTCACAACTTATGTTGAAGTCATGCAAGATTTACTTAAAAAAAGAGGACTTTGTCTCGCTGTCCTTTTTCCCTACAGATCAGCTGATTACATGTAAGGACCAGCTGATGTCAAAACTTAACACAGTATAAACAAAGCAGCAAATAATTTTCTGCTGTAATGGAAGGTGCTGCAAAGAGAATAAATTCAGCTCATTTTAACCAACTGATAAAGTTCCACTAGAGGCTTATTTAAAAAAAAAGTAAGCTATCATCAAACAGATCCTGATGCAGATTATTTGCTGTTTTAGAGTGCTGTCCCACCTACTTTACACATGACGGTTACTTGTCACGTGACAAGGTTTTTAACTGGTTCCTGTAAACGTGAGCATATTCCCTCCCTCCACTGTCAGTTTTAGACTTCATTTTAAGACTTAACTATGTGTGAATAAAGCACGTCTCGGATTGGCTCCCTTTTACTTATCTGACCTTTAAATTCTCCATACCCCACCCAGGTCACTCGGGTCTTCTGACCAGTCACTTCTGGTCGTCCCTCAGGCTCAGCAGAAGCTCGGGGGCGAACACGCCTTCTCAGTCGCCCCAGTCTGTGGAACAAACTGCTTCACCACATCAAATCCGCCTCCTCTACTGTGTCGCTCAAAGCACAGCTCGAGGCCCACCCTTTATCTTTGGCTTTTGACTGTACTTAAATCACCAACACTAACTGGCCTCTTATAATGGTTGTTTACCAGTTGTTGCGTGGCTCATCTGTCATCCTGGTCTCTGCCTGGTACATGCATGATTTTGCTGTGTGCTCTGTCGACCTGTTTTTATGCAGCCCATGTTATAAAGCACATTGGACAGCTCATGCTGTTTCAGATGTGCTATAGAAATAAACTGACTTGATATCTAAACATCATCATAAATATATATATGTTTGGGCTCAGGTGTGTGCCTGTGGGCTGAAAGAAGAGCAGTGTCCAGTGTGAAGTTGTTTGTGTGAGCGGTTCTTAAGACAGCAGCAAACTAGAGAAATCCACCTGTTTCTGTTACCAGGCATGTTTTCAGCAGGCACTGCACTAGTGACAATTAAAATCACAAATCACAATCAAAAGAGTAAAATCTGGTTACCAAGTTTTTATTGTTTATGTTTAATCTTTATCACAAAGAAATACTGATTATTGACTGATATAGACTAAGGTATATAACAATTATATAGCACTGAAAACACTGCAAGATAAAACAGTTATAAATGCTGAAAAGGCAACTTAAATTGCTTCACGTATAATTAAAAAACATAATAATAATTTGATTTAAAATGAAACATCAAAAGAATAACACAAGATAAACAACAGATTAATTTCTGAAATGTTAAAAAAAATGTTAAAGGCAAACAAAACAAATTCCAATATATATATATATATATATATATATATATATATATA
The DNA here is from genome assembly GCA_019142605.1 of Cephalopholis sonnerati. Classification (NCBI taxonomy): domain Eukaryota; kingdom Metazoa; phylum Chordata; class Actinopteri; order Perciformes; family Serranidae; genus Cephalopholis; species Cephalopholis sonnerati. The sequence goes on along the minus strand of JAGQAX010000014.1, from coordinate 24,872,287 downwards.
TATATACAGTTTATATAATATAATATAATATAATACATACATGGACATATCTGTGCTCTGTAATGATCAAAGGTTGACTTCTAACCGTCAAAACATGTTTCTCAGTATTCTTACTTTCAATAATTATGGTTAGGTATTTACATATCTTATTTCCCATTAAATCTGCCATATTTTGTAATAATAATAATAACAACATAAGCGTTCGTTAATATCTCTCTCTTGCTGTCTCTTTCTGTGTTCAAGTTGAAATGTTTTATTTACATGAATGTCTAACCTCCACTGTTACTCAAATCAGGTATATACCACACTGTATTAAAGACAGTTAGTAAAGGAACATATGCATATTAACTGTCTGTCTGAGCCTAAAGCTGCTGTCCTCTCCTGGTCTTTAGCATCACAGCGACAACAACAAGACAGAGCATCACCAGCAGAATACTGAGCACTGAGCATCTCACTGTGTAGAAGGTCAAGTAAATCCCAAAGGGCTCTCTGTACATTAGAAGAATTTTGCTTGTTGATAAACACTGTTTGTCCGCAACTACACACCAGTACTCTCCTGCATCTTTCACTGAAACATTAGAGATGTACAAGCTCCTGTCAGAGGACAAGCTCACTCTGCTCATGGTCAGATTAGCGATTACACTAATGATTCTGCCTTCTGTTTGGTCTGACTTGATGAACCAAAGGGACCCCACACCCTTATCCCAATCTTTGCACGTGAGGATGACTTCTTCCCCCTCTGAGAAGAGCTCTACAGCAGGTGGACCAAATTTAGGGCAAACCACCAGGACATATACTTGCAGTCCCAAAGAGGTTTGACACCTGTACACACCTGTGTGATTTAATGTTAGCGATGAAAGCACCAGAGAGTAGTTTTGGTCCACTGTCTGGTTTTGTTGCTGTAGCAGGAAGGACTCCCAACTTGGGGACTGATCATCAGTGAAATTATTGATAGTACAAGGCAACACAGCTGTCTCTTCCACTGAGCGGTAGATTATGTCTTCGGCCATGGGAATCTCTACAGGTTGGCTGCCCCAACACCACTCTTGATTCATCATCAGACAGGTGAACAGTCTATCAGTTGTTGTGACCTCTGATATAAATAGAGTTGATGTGTTTGTTACCTTATCCAATGTTATTTTGTCCCCCAAATCTTTGGTCCATATTTCTTCTTCATATTTAAAGTCCCTCTTGAGCCACTGGATATCCATGTCATCGGAAAATCCCTTACATGGCATGTCCAATGTTTGTCCAACTTTCAGTGAAACCGGTACTGGCTGAAAAATTACACCACAAACAATAATACTGATGTTTTTCTTATATGTTACTTCGCCATTGGTCCAACACTCCTCTTGGTATGAGCCAGAGTCTGAAGGCATCAGGGAGCTGATCATGTAAGAAGTAATATTCTCCCTGCTGACAACTGAGAGTCTTCAGGTACTGAGGTGTTCCTGGACCAGAGGTCAGAGGTGTTCCACAGGACAAGCTTCTCCTCACCAACAAATCTGGAGATCAGGCAGGAGCTGGCCTCCTTAGGGAGGTTGAAGGTGTAAGATTCCAATGCCTTCCTGATGATGATGGGTTCTTGTGTATGAATGTTGTTGATGAGAGCAAACAGCAGGAGGGAGAGCTCTGCGACTGCAGCCATTCTGCTCTGAGGTCTCCTTGCAAGTGTCGTGCAGACACTGACACCACTCACCTCATCAGCTCTATGTCTACCCTCATCAGCAGCTTCTCTCTGTGGTTGTAAGAATGTGACTTCCTTATCTCATCATTTTAGTAAACTTAGAAGCGATAGTTTCTTTATCAAGTAATCTATGCCCTTTGGACGTGTCTAAAACCACTGAGACTGTCGTGTTTTCAAAGGCTGATTATTAAAAGATGTGGGTTAACCACCAGTGAAAAGTGTGTGTGAGAGAGACATGGACAAAATGTGTGTATCGTCTACATCCGTGATGGGCAAGAGAGAGATGAGTATGAATAAAAAATAATTAATATATATATAAAATGAACTGGAATATCCACTTTGCACTTTCTGTGAACCAGCCAAGTTGTGCTTACAGTTTACATCCATGTCTGCTTCACAGACATCTTCAACACAGAACAGAAGATCTATACAATCAACATAGTTTCAAAGTGGATGCCCAAGACTGAAGTCACTAATGCAGTATCTGACCAAATGTCTCCCCTACTGTTCTCAAGTTTTGACACTGAATAACGGCCAAAAAAAGTGTTTTTTTTATAGAACATTATGATGTAACAGTGAAGCTGACCTTTTACTTTTCACCATCTAATGTCATCACTTCATGATTTTATCCTATGAGACGTTTATGTGAAATTTTGTGAAAATTAATGTATGAATTCTTTAGTTAAGGCCAAAAACATGTTTTGTGAGGTCAGAATGACCTTTGGCCACCAAAATCTGATAAGTTTATTGTTGAGTCCAAATGAACATTTGTGCCAAATTTGAAAAAAAAAATCCCTCAAGATGTTCTTAAGAAGTTGTGTTCACAAGAATGAGATGGACAGACAAACAGGAAACAGCTCAGTGGCTGTGTAAAACAAACCAGGTCTGGATTAGGCAGCAAGTTATTGCAGGCAGAGTGGCCGAAGACGTCACATTTTTGGTAAATTGATCATATTTTGTCTCCCTTTTTGTTGTTCTTATGGATAATGAGCACTGTCGTTATGGACCCTAGTAAAATATATCTTAAAGTTTGTTTCATTGCCTCTGCTGTGGGCTTTGCTAAAGTTATGCTGCTGTCCACTCTGTGTGGAGCATTGCCCCACCCTCCTGCAGACAGGCAGCCACAAAGCGAACAAGGCAGAGAGGAGATGCGTGATAGGTTGCTAGATCAGTTCATAGAGGAAAAATGTCTAAAGTTTAAAAGAACACCATAATGATTAAAAAACTCTTTGAACTACTGATAACCATTCATTTGATGACAATCGTTAAATGTTGACGTATTAGTTAAATAGTGATCATTAACGAAATTTCTAAAGAGCTGCACCTCCAAAGTCAATACTATTTCTGAGGCTATAATTCTTTAATCTTGGCTGGGGAAAATCAATTTGCTACTCTGACCTCAATTGTTATTTTAGAAACATATAACATCAGCTGACGACAGATTAACAGTTTTTAAGACTTACCGAGAGCGTCGTTCCTGTAGCGTGCTGAAGCCGGCAAAGGACTGACTCCGGATTATACCATTGGGCCCTCCGGGGGAGTGGGTGCCGGCCGCCATGATCTCTGGGACGCGGGACGACACTCCTGGAGAAAAGACAGACACAGACATCCATTACAAACAAATCCACTGACAATATTTAGATGGCGTGTGACAGATCGGGGATTTGGGTCAGTAATGCATCACGACTATGACAAAAGCATCCTATGAACTCAATTAACACCCAAACCATGTCAACAGAGAGGTTAATTAGAGTGCAGGGAGAACTGTGCAATGCAGAACAAAGTAGGGACTGTTGGTGAAGTTTGCCATGTGTGATGTGGACGAGCAGCATTCAGAGCCTGCACTAACATGTCTCTACTACTCTGGCCTATCTGTCACCACTCAACTGCAAACATACCTCAACTGTTACTGTTTTCCTTCCTCAGGCAGGTGTCACAAAACACGACTCTTGTCACTTTCCGTTCAGTGTTTGTGCATTTTTTCTACCTGAACTTAGAGGTTAACCCTGAAAAGGCATTTCATTAGACTGACAGCATAAATGCAGCACGAGCAGAACTCAACGCATGCTTTGTGGGGATTGCACCACAGATCTGCTGTAGCTTTAAAGGCCACGTTTGCCTTCTACAAATCTAATTTATGTGTTTCCAAGGAAAACCAATCCAGGCCGTCCTTCGGCTGAGTTATCTAATCAGCCTCTCTCATAGTTAAGACATCTTTTATCACAGCGTCTCTATATTTAGCAGCAGCAGCCTGTCAGATTTTAACCTTTTTTTAAGCTGATGTGAAATGCAACATGGCTCACGTGGACACTTGGGGAACAAGCTGAAAATAGACAGAGAAACGTCCACATACAGCTGTCAGATAATGATGTAGCAGTGATGAAGTGCCCGCAGGGAAGTATCCACTGAGATAACTGAATCACAGTGTCAGCTAGCATGTTAAGATTTTGTCCAGATCAGGGTGCTAGTGGCAGCAGGTTGGCATTTAAACTTAAAGGGAAGCTCAGTGAATATTTAAACATGTTTCACGACATGCAAAGCAGTGATTCATCAATCTGCTGCTGTTTTGGGGCCCAAACTGACGTCATCAAGCAGATCAGGTATCAGGCAGACATGACCTATCAACATTAAATACGTTTATTTCGTATACATGCACACTAACAGTCCCCTATTATTCCAAATTTGACAGTATTCTAAACGTGATGTGGTTCATGTAAATAGCATATTCTCTATTAGGCCTTTTTCCAAATTTAGCATTTTCCGATTAAAGCATGTAAGAAATGCCTATATTCAGAGTTTTAATAGCATCATACGAGCATGTACACAGCACATTTTTAATATACACTGATCAGCCAAAACATCACATTTATCAGACCCCAATCCAATCAAGCATCCAGGTCTGCGGTCCCACCATAGATCAGACTGGGCTCGGACCTGTTGAGGCATTGACACTGGACATGGTGTCCTGTGATATCTAGCACCGTGGCGTTGGCGGCTGATCCTTTGAGTCCTGTGGGTTGCAAGGTGGAGTACCAGCAAGTCCCAGGGATGCTCAATCGAGTATATAGTTTTACTGTTGTTAAATGCAGCCCCTGTTACACATGGTGAGTAACTGACACACAAATGATCATTTTGTGGGTGAAGTATTACCTTAAAATAATTTCGGGTAATAAGGTATGCACCAAATCCAAATATGCATCAGTCAAATTCAGAGGGAAATCCTGAATCGAGAGAAACTTCAGCTCAAACTGACCGACATGCCGATCTCAGTGTTAACAGTGTGACGACTGTAAACATCGTAGTACTGTATCACTCACAACTGGGCCAAAGGAAAAGTATGGCAAACACACTAATGCCTGGAGGAGAGAGACAGATTTGTCAAATCAAATTAAAGTCCACTGACAAGCAGAGGAATCAGCCTGTGAAGCCTCAGTGTTCAGCTCTCCTCTGTGTGTGCTTCTCCTCCTCACACTAAACAAGATAAACCGTCACGCAGCGTTACCAGTAGAACAACTTTGAAAAACCGAGTGACAAGTAAAACACTGCATTTTTGTGTTACGCTGTTTGTGGGGCCTTGTGTTTGTTTGACCTTGGCTTTTTTTCCACTGATCCATCAGTCTGTCTTCAGAGGACAGGCTACCTCTGTGTGGTGCTTGTTCTGTCATACAAATGCAAACATGCACACACACACACACACACACACACAGCACCTCTGTCCACAGACACCTCCGTGCTACAAGCGATTGAGCAACCTGATATCCCCTCCTTTAGTCTGTGTGACGGACAGAGAGTCACACAAAGACCCGGCACGGGGCCCGAGGAAAGATTAGAGCCTTGTTTTGCGGCGGGGGGACAATAGGCCAGTGAGACTGATACTGTTCAGGCTATTAATAGCAGCTAGCTCACTTTAACACTGAGGACCCTGATGGCTGTGACTCAGTAAATGAATCATCAGGTCCAATGACTGGATAGATGTTTTGGCTCGAGACAGCGTGGTCTGCTTCGAATGGTTCGATGTAGCTAAAATAAAATCTTGTTTTCTTCTACAGACCGGTTGTTTATCTGTGAAAAATTATGTGATATTCTTTGGAGTTTATAGTCTAAACACAACTAGTGCAATGCAGCATGATTTAAATCAACATCACAACAGAGTCAACACTGCACAAATGAATAGTCTTTGTACTAATTTCATTAGTTTTTAGTCACAACTTGCTTAGCGTCATAAATTTGGACCAAAGACATTTTCTGGATAAAAATGGGTTAGGGTTGCACCCCATGGTCCAGTGCAGCAGCTGACCCTCGAATCAAATCAGTTGACCTGATCTAATCAGCTGTATGAACTGTACGTTTTGCCTGCACTGCCATCATGACCCCGCAAAAACCTTCTAGAGGGGACAGAGAATGATCACAAAGACGTTCACAAAACTTTCACGCCATCACGCCAACATCATGCCATTACAATTTCATATAACTTGACTTGTGACTTTTTGAGCTAAGTGATGACCTGACTTACACCGATCAGCCATAACATTTAAACCACTGGCAGGTGAGGTGATTAACATTGATCATATTGTTACAACACAATGTTCTGCTGGGAAACTTTTTTGATATTCATGGCAACAATAACTTGATGGCAGTGCTCCCCCAAGCAGAGCGGTGCGCCAAGCCTCACTGCAAAAACTGGTCAGGAGTGGCCTGAAGAACATGACAGAGAGCTCAATGCATCGACCTGGCCTCCAAAGTCCCCACGTCCCAATCTGATTAAGTATTCATGGGACGTGCCGGTACCCCAGAGATACCTCTGATCCACAGTGGGGCCTTTTTGGATCAGACTTGGCTCTGACATGTCAAGGCATGGACACAGGACCCCAGGGGGTGTCTTGTGGAGTCTGGCACTGGGGCATTGGCGGTTGTGAGGTGGGGTACTGGCATGTCCCATGGATGCTCGATCAGATTGGGATCTGGGGAATTTAAAGGCCAGGCTGATGTGTTGCACTCTTTGTCATGTTCCTCGAGCCTTTTCTGAGCATTGTTTGTGGTGAGACATGGTGCATGTTCTGCTGGAGGGGGGGCACTGCCATCCAGGAGTGTTACTGCCATGAGAGGGGGGGGGGGGACTTGGTCTGCAGCGGTGTTTAGATGAGTGAAGTGCTTCAAGTGGCATCCACATGAATGCCAGGACCAAAGATTTCCCAGCAGAGCATGGCATTGTAACAAAATGGTCAGTATTATTGACTACATCTGTCAGTGGTTTTCAATATTTTGGCTGATGGGTGTATCTTGCCTGAATTTGAGCAGAGGCACAACTCTCTTTGCCTGATTGTCACCACAGTAACTTGATTTGCTTGAGACTTGAGGGTTAAGACTTGCATGTGTGACTCACTCCCACCTCTGAATACAATAATCAATAATAACACTGCATTATCGTATCGTCCTGACCACAGTTGGTGGGAGGCAGAAGAACTTACAGGAGAGCAGCAATTTTCCCAAATGTTCTGAAGCATTTTGGTCCATTTCGGTATCTGGATGCTCAACAGCAGTTTTCAGCCATGCAGTGTTTGTCTCTCTGACTTTCTGACTCACTCTCCTAAAAGAAGAGCAGTGGGCGGCAAATGATACACAGTACATTTTGTTACCTAATGCTTTCTGGGTAATGGACACTGTTCCCTGCACTTTCGCCATTTCCCGAAGATTTCTGGTAGATTTAGACAAAGGACGAGAGAAATGTAGACACTCGAAAACTAAAAGCTGTACGTAATGATACCAGATGGTATAAACTGTTTAGTTTCAAGTCCCTTCAACTCCCAGATGTTCCCAAATGGTACAAGCAGGTAGTTCTGCCCATGATGAGCACACAAGGGAATAAAAGTACGCCTTGCTGTCAGCAGAGAATAGATGTGAAAAAACAGCACTCAGACAATTCAAACAGGGGAGATGGCTTCATATTTAGAGTTACACAGTGTGCTCACTAGAGTCTAATGCTGACTGTGAGGCAGAGACTGTGTGAAACCAACGTAGTGTTTGTCCTATGTTCATTTATCAAGGACTGGCCCATCCACTGCTGGATGAATGTGACACTTATGACAAAAAAAACATCTTCCCTCCCTCAGTAACAAAGCCAATGCCTGCTTTTTACCATCAGCTGTTTGTTTCCAATAATCATTTTTCAAGTATATTTGAGTTTCAGACTGACAGTCAGACAAAACAAGACACCAAAGTTACAGAAAACATAGCCTGTTTTAACTCTCCTGTGTTTTTGCAGTAGAGATTTTGGCATGAGTGGTATGCTAAACGTTCACACTCATGTCCAGGCTTCTGGATTTTCCCAAAACCTTTCCCAGCCTCAGTGAGCCCCTTCAAAACAAACTCCACATTGAAATTAATGGTCCCCACGTATAAAGACACACACAGACACACACACACAAACAAAGAGTTGAGTTCAGTCACTGAATCATAAAAACCTTTCCTCTGCACCTCTTAGTGTCACCGCTCATCTCGTCTAAAGAGCCTTTCAGAACGAGAATAACAATGCCAACTCTCGCAGTGTGTTCTGGTTTGGTGCCAGCCGCTAACCCGTGTTGAATACAGCCGCCATTCAGTCCATTCACTGGTCTTTTTTTCCTGGCGCTCACATGCTAACAGCCTTAAATGCCCCTCGACGAGGTGTGAGAGTGTGTTGCTTTGTGGAATATGTGAACATCGGATTGATCAGTATGCCGAGCTGCAGCTTGGCAAAGAGCGGACAAATGATACCCGGACACACACAGGTTAGTAAAGGAGGACAGGCATGTGAGAGCAGGACACCTGATGCAATCTCAATTCGCTGTTAGCTCTCTAAGGTCCTTGTGAATTAATGCATTAGTCCCACCCCTGAATGTTTGTTAGGGTGTGTGTGTGTGTGTGTGTGCTCTGAGTGCTGGGGGGCGAGGGACAGAATGGATAAGTGCATGAGGGATGAGAGAGCGTCTAGAAGACACAGGAACCTCTTAAATGACCACTATGACCTGCACGGCGAGGGTCATGTGACTGCAATAACGATATTACTTGTGATAAATTAACAGATATTAAATGTACTCAGCTCCAGACTGACTGATTTGAACACTACCTGTACTTGGCATCCTCTCTCCTGTCTACAAATTATTACCAGATGACTGACATGCCTTTTTTATTTTTTAGGCACCAGCTCCTATTTACCAGTCACTTTTCATCTGCACTCATCTTTCCTCAACCATGCAGAGCAGTACAGCAGCACAAGTCTGATAAACCTCACTCAAATGCGTGAGGATTCAAACCAATCGGGTGATGCCTAACAGCAAGGCTCTGTCTGATTGGCCAGAGAGTCAAAAGCATGGTGTACATCAGACAAAACAGCACCAACAAACATGTAATTTAATATGTTGTTACTATATTCAATGTGCAATATCACAGTCCTTCCAGATGTGTTTATTGTGCAGGCTGACATTGCAATGACAATTAAAAAACATGGACTAGACCCTTTATCTGTTATTTCTCCTGCAGACATTGTGAAGGGAGCTGTTGTGAAATTTAAGGAGAAATTCTGTGACAACAAAATGGTCCCACAGAAACTGAAATAACATGGAAGGGATCCTTAAATGCAGTTAAGGCTCTACCTGATTAAGAGTTCTGTGTCGAATCTAATCTGGCTTTTCAATACAAATATTTGACTGTTTGTTCCTTTTTTCCACATAGAGTTTGAGAGTTTGAACGGATGTTCAGGGTAACAGTGACGTTCACATAATAATTAGCCTTCTGAGCTAATGTGTGCTAACTACGCTAATAACGAATCACAAATATGCAACATTCTTGCCTCCACTATATAGCAAACAACAGCTGTAGTTGAAGTTGCTGTAAGCTGTAATTTCACCACATCTAAGCAGAGGGCGGAAGATAACATTTTCTCAGTGCCTGGCCAGACAAAGCTTCTCTTCCTCTGGGCGGCTGCCTCCATCTTACTGAGACTCACCCTGGGTCTGGGTACCAGAGAGCAGCATGAAAGCTGGTTTGCATGAATATTCATGATGGATGTCATATTTTGGAGGGAAGTTGGCTCGCTACAGGGCTTCAGTCGATGTTTGAGTTACAATTTCACAAAACTAAGAGGCTGATTACCAGCCTTACTGCGATTCACCCTCTGCTGTGTGGAGTTTCACTCATTTTCTAATCTATCAGCTGTGTTTTTTGTTTCTTTATGGCTTACTTTCAGTGACAATGCAAGAAACAAGCCAGCGAGGCTCCCAAAAACTTTGCAGGCCGTAGCACTGTCTTGGACACACAACAGCACCATTACAGATCTTTCCTTCTTCGGCACCCAAACAACCACAGATTCAAACATTTGCCAAAGAAACATACAAAATGACTTTAATTTCTCCATCTTTCCGACCTTTCATTCACGTCTGAGGGTTTGTGTTCTGGTGACTCAGATGTTTGAATTGATTTTTCCAAACATCTCTCCCACCGAGGTCACCTCCTGTTTTCTCCTCAATGACAGTATGACTCATTGTCTTCTTCTATTGTTTCTTCTGTTCCCTCCTGCTCTACCTCTCGCTCTCATTGTTACTCTTTCATACTGTTTATTGATTGTGAAACAAACAATTTCTCTTTCCATGAAGCACATTGATGATGTAGGCTCTCATTGATTTCTTTTATCAGTAGCTACTTTTTTTTCTTTTATGAAGTTTGCCGCAAAATAGAGAAGATGGCGATGAGGAGAAGCAGGTGAGCTAGAGATGAATGCAATGACTCAGTATAAAGACTTTGTCTAATATACTGTTTATTCAGTGTTTGCACACAGACTCAGCTACATCTCTTGATTCTTAGCTCTAACAATCACATTAATCATTCGAGCTTCATCAAGTGTTGCTGCACAAATCGCACTTTGCTCACTGTGCCCACCTCACCCTCAACCAAACTCACAAACAGCTGCATGCATGTAAACACACACACACACACACACCCTCTGAATGTGCGTGTGCTTGTGCCTATTTAATGAGTGTTCATGAGTGTGTATTTATGTGTTAAAAAAAACAGCGTCAGCCCGTAGTGCATGTTAAGAACAGGAGCCTAATTCTTAATGCCTGTATAAATTAGCCTCACCATGGCAACAGCAGACAAAATGGGATGAAGTGCGTTACGTAAAACAACGGTTATGAGCCAACTGCCAAGAAGTAGGACACACGCCCTCGTGTTACAGGGCCGAGGCTTTTAAAGCACCAATCCTTCATTTGGAAAAAAGCGGTTTTTATATTCAGATCTTTTACAGATGCGGCTTTAAATGTCATCAAAAGCCTCCTTAAACTGCTTTTCAACGTCTTTTCCTTTCTAATTTTGTTTCTTTGTATTTTAATGTGGCGAGAAGTGCAGATAAAAATAGGAAGCAATTAAAGAATAAGGCAGCCAGGAGATGAGGAGAGACTTGACAGGAGAATAAAAAGATGCAGCAGTCTGGGTACAAGATACAAACAATCAGGCCTCTGTTGAAACAGAACAAAACCCGGAGATTACAGTGATGATATACTGTTTACATATGACTGGAAATGGACTAACATGTTCCAACACACCCTGCAGGTTGCAAGCGCGTGCCTGAAAGCTGTTCAGTGATCCCTTGTGCTGCGCTGAGTCCATATCTGTGTGAACTGGTTCAGTGAGGAGGGGAAGTGCTGGTGCCGCTCCAAACTGGGCTAAAACTGGCTGCAGGCTGCCATCACTGAGCCAAAACATACTACATTGTTTCGTTCTGTCTTTTTATTTTCCCATAATCCTGTTCACAACTGAAAACAAGCATGAGGGCATCTGACAGGGGCTTTTATTTTGTTTGCTATAGACCCCACAGGCGTCTCAAACTCCGTCAAGAAAGAAACTAGAGTACCTTCACTAAATCCAAAGTTTTTCTCAAATATTTAAACGAGTTAAGATTTAAGACCTCCAGCAAGACATCCTGAAACTTCAACTCTTTCCAGATTACAGACTGTCTACATAAATTCCATGCATGCATACAGTGCAAAAGATTAACTTTGAGATGAAAGGCAGCATGTTTTAATCCCACTCTCATCTCCTGTCCCACTAACCTGTTGACCATTTTGCAAAGAACATGTTTTAAATCATTAGTTCCCTGCAGGTAAAGCATGTGACACTGACAAATCTGCCTGCAGAGAACACACAGCCGCGTAATCACAAGCACAGTTATGTTTATGAAAGGTGACACCAGAGCGGAGCACATGCAAATGTGACTCTACAGTGAAAATACAGCAGTAAGATCATGATATTGCTTCTTAAGTGACTTCAGGATTTGGCCGTTTAGAGCTACTTTTACAAGTTAAAATGACTCGAGGTGAAGAGAGGCTCATTATCCTCAGTGCTGAGGAGAAGTGCAGGTTACTCCTGAGGAAGGAGTGCTTATTCATCTTGACTGAAAGGCTTCTCAAAAAGACGTGCTAAAAGGACAAGAAAAGGTGTTGGCGATGAAACACTTCTAATAAGGATGGTTCACAGAATAGTCAGTTCACTGCCAGCAACACACTCTGACTGAGAGGGGATCAAACCAGGAGAGAGTTTGATGTACATATATATATCTACTGAGTGGGATGCAACAAGTTAAAGCTGCTATTATCCATATTTATATATTGGTAATGGATTAAATGACAACCTGTATGCCTGTAGTGACAAACCCAGGTGCTCAAGTCTGCAGTTCTCCTCAGCTCTACTGAGCACTTTAGCATCTTTCAGCTCTTTGTTTTGGTTCTCAGACCGGCAACTTAAATGTTTTAGGTCACACTTATCTATGTTTTTTTGTTTAGCTGCAGCAGTGATAAAGCTTCACCTGCTCAGTGTGCACACAGAAACAGTTAGTGACTTAACAGGTGAGCACAGTGAAGCACGTAGCAGCTAAAGAGCCAAATATTTCCCTCAGTAGTTAGTGGGGACCAAAACAGAGCTATAAGGAGAAGGAGCAGACTATAGGTTGTAGCTGCTGCTTCACGGCTGAGACTCTTGTGAGTTCGACTGGTCGCACTAATGCAGTGAAAGGGCTAACTGTTAGCATCACATGGCTAACGTTACCTTGCAGTTATTAACGCAGCTGTATCAATGGTGGTGTTGCTGTGAGTTTGTTAGGACTGTTTAATGGCTCGGTGTTGGATGTTAGCCGCTGCTGCTGTGTCAGCTCGTGCTAACACAGCAGACATTGAACTGACCATTGAAGCTGCTCATGAAATGACAGCAAAAGAATGGAGCTGGAGCAGGGAGTCCAGGATCAGACCGTAGCGCAAAAAGGATCGAATGCAGGTATCGTTTGACTGGATACATTTTGAAACTGCTTGGGTTATTTCGGCCGATACCTTAAAGGTATCAAGTGCCAATACCCAGCCTGAATGCTAATAAAAGTATAATAATAATAAAAAATATGTCAGATGTTGTGTTTACAGCTTGTTTTGCTGCTGCCATGTGACCCAAAAAATCTGTTATTGCAGGTTTAAGGTTTGCTCATTTTTGGTTAAAACACAAAACCTAGAAAACAACCGACCTTCAGTCACCTGACCCCAGAGTGTAAGATGATCTCCCTGTGGTTAACAGCATTTAAAACATCCATTTCCACACAAACAGTTGTAAATTACTTGACCAGTCGACACACCCAGACACAGAGGAAGACGTTGTAAATAACTTAAATTGTTAAAAGTCAGGAATTCACCTAAAGCTTTGAACCTGACAAGCCATAACTGGGTCACACGTAGGATGATAAATAACATTTTTACACACTAACTAAAAATGAAGAGTCACCAGTTGAGGTTTCGACAATCCCGTCACACAGACAGAACACACAAGAGAGACAATGGGCAGTACAGAAATTTCAACACATCCTGTGTGATGCAGGTATGCAGCGGCAATACCTCAGGTACCAAAAGAATCAATAGCTTGGTCAATAGTCATCTGCAGAGATGTGAACAATGCTTCTCTGTGAGCCATTCTGAATGGCCACAATGGTGGAAAATTCCTGAGGGGACACAAACGTTTGACAGAAACAACAAAGTGACATGTAGCAAAGACAAAGAAACAGATGACTCCTTTTTACAAGCTAGCTTGTGCGACCAAAAACAACTGAAAAATAATAAAGACTAACCAAATCTGTCAGATGATCTGAATGCCGCTTATCAAGAAACTGGAACCATTTACTAATGAAGACAAAGGCACAGTGCTACATTAGAAAATGTGAAGCTTTATCTAGAAGTTTGTTAAGCCATAATTAGATAAGAGAATACTTCGACATATTTGCTTTCTTACTAAAACATAGATTGCTAAGATCGATACCCCTCTCATGTCTGTACAGTTATCTTAGCTTAGCATAAAGACTGGAAACAGGGGGAAACAGCTAGCCTGGTTGTGACAACAGGTAAGAAAATTCACCCACCAGCACATTAACATGTTATATCTCATTTGTTTTAACGCCCTTGTGGCTTCATATTTACCCGAAAAGCACAAAGCTGCAACAAAAAAAAGTCAAAATTCTCTGATTCCAGCTTCTTAAATGTGAATATTTCTTGTTTACTTTACTCCCCTGTGAAAGTTAAATTAATATCTTTGTGTTGTGGACAAACAAGACATTTGAGGATGTCATCTTGGGCTTTGGGAAACACTGATTTTTACCATTTCCTGACATTGCTTAGACCAAGCAACTAATTGATTAATCAAAGAAATAATAAACAAAATAATTGACAATGAAAATAATCATTAGTTGCAGCTCTAGCAACACTAAAGTGGTAACGTTTTTCTCATCCAACCCTTGGTCAGAGTGGAAATGAATGCATCTCTCCAGATTACAGTTTGAAAAATTGTGTTTTTGTTCATGTATTCACCCTGTGTATCAGGGCCTTATCCAAAACTAATCAAGCTGCCTCAAATCCTGACACACATAATCCAAATCTTCAGATCTCAGACATCTTCCCATGGTGAATGATTTCCCAAAAAACAACCAAAGCTTTATCAGGTCATCATTAAACTATAAATAATATCAACAAGAATCAGCTGACGTTCAATTCAGTCATCTGATGCAGACAGATTGGGAACTAGATCTGTTGCAGAGGGGACGTGACTGTTGTGTGAGTGAGTGCCAAAGTGTGGGAATCGAACAGGGTCTGTGCAGTGTGTGTGTGTGTGTGTGTGTGTGTGTGTGTGTGTGTGTGTGTGTGTGTGTGTGTGTGTGCGAGAGAGAGAGAGCGAGAAAGGAGGCCAGCGCCAGCTTCATCACATGAAAGTCGAGACAGGTCAGAGATGTTGCCAACGAGCTGCAGAAACACACACACGCAAACATTTAATCTGAATCTAATTTTCAGATTTGGACTTTAGAGGGCAGATAGGCATTTTAGGCCAGGGTTGGAATTATGCGTCACCTCAATTACTACATGTTATTAGTATTCTTAATGCTTGTCTTTCAAGACATCGTGTTTAACAAGAACCACAGCTTGTTTTTCTGACCACCTCTGACATTTCCCCTGCATTTGAATGCACCGTCTACTCAGCGTGTGTGTGTAGGTACGTTCACATTTCCCCACACATCATTTAGTTGCTATTAAAGTCACTCAGTTATAATTATAGGTCATCAGTGTCCTGGTGGGGCAGTGCATGCAGGACAAATTAAGGCCAGGATATGAAGTGGCATTTAAATGTACAGATGAGCAGATTAACTGAGGCATGTCTGGACTGAAGTTACATTCAGGCAGCTGCTGCTGACATTTCGGCAGCGGAGAGCAGCGTGTAATCACTTGGGAGAACTGTAAACCATACCAGTAAATGCACAATCCAGATTAATGGACTCAAAGATTATTTTTATGACATTTAATACATTATTAGACAGTGTAGTAGAAAGCAGCAGCAGCTGAGAGACGAGAGCTTTAAGACACAAGCACATGATGTGTCTGCTGCTGACCTGAGTGTCGACACACACTGACAACAAAGTCATTAAATGCTGCAGCCAAATAAAGTAGTGGCATGACAACATCGTCACCAGCAACTCTGATAACACTGCACATTCACAGCCGTCACGTCACCAGGATGATCCACTCAATATCACTGCTGCTTTGCAGGGATTATAAACAAACAATAAAGCGACAGCAGTATCAGACACAGCCTGTCAATCAAACACACTGATGTCCAGATTTCACTTTATATTTAAAAGCCTGCAGACTAGATTGTTCCTTTATAGATTTGTCTAACTGACTCCAGATGGTGACACCATAACACAGCACGCAGCTTCTGAACACAGCATTTTTTACCTGCTGGGAGATGTGGATCACATTTTTCAAAAGCCTTTGCTGCTGAGCTTATATGAGTTAAACAGGCTGGAGCCCATCGTGTTTGTGAGGGTTAGTTCATCACGATGTCATGTCAATCTCTGTTTGAACAGCAACGTTAAGCAACATTATGCACATTTGTTTATTTTAACAACAGCTCCAACATCATTAAGATGCTACACTGACTTGTAATACGGAGATGGCGCCTCTTTCATTACCACTCTGAGCCCCCAACGCCTGTTCTATGTCACTTTGGTGAGCAGGTACCATCTCCCAGGAGAAGTGCATAATGCTTTACAGCACTGTAACACACCACCAGCTGCAACAAGAAGCTAGCTCGGTCTAATCTGTTTTTATTGAAACCTTTAGTCCCACACATCATATAGTGTTTACAGGTCTTAGGGAGTGCTACTGCATACGAGAAAAAAAAGTTTAAAGCCTTTTGTGGCTCCAAAGGGAGCAACATCAAGTCTGGTAAATTTCCTCAAGTGATGTCACATGAGTCAGCATCAGTTGGAGCGAATGACTTCTGCAGCCTGCTCCTCATCTCTGCTTGAGGCTAGCAGCTTGAGGTTTTATAAGTCACTACTATTATAACACATCAGAATCTCCAACTGGGCTCTGAGTTGCATTGTGGGTAATGAAGGCATCAGGTTAGGACAAGGAAGAAAAAAATATATCTTGTGTCGCATTGATTATGATTTTTTTTCGCTGTCCACTGTCCATTATATCAGCCTTTGCCATCACACAGTAGATTTAGAGTCTCACAGGCTTGACTGAACACAGAGAGGAGCTCATTTGTTCCTCAGTCTGTCGACCTATTAATTCATAGTTTGGCTTTTAAGTAGCCTGGGTCAAACACTGAACATAAAGGATAATGAGCGATATGCTGCACTGCATCAACTTTCAGTGATGTCTACTGTGATTTGTAGCATTTGCTGTATGATTTTGTTGCTTGGTTAAATGTTGTTTTGTATTTTTGTATTTATGTGTACTAATGGGAAACAGCTGATGTCCTAGGATGCAAGACAAATTTGGAATTCTTTCTGACAATAAAGTAAAATCAAATCAAAATCAAATCATTGTGAGTCAGTCAATGTAATCAAACATCTTGTAGCTGCACTGAGAATATTATTGCAGTGTCACATTGTCAACAGCCGTGTTCCTGTTAAATTGTCAAGTGAATTTAAAGAAACTTTTGGAATGAACAAAAACAAAAAAAACGCATAAAACAAATGATAAGTATTTCCATCTACTGGTTTGAGTGAATTAACCAGACGCTGCAAAGCGTAGTTTCATTAGAAGCTGGAATTATAGGCTAGCCTTTCCACAAAGCTGTAATCCGCCAGTAAAAAGGGTTAGAAGAAGAAGAGATGGCTAACAGGAAACAAAACAAGTTGCCATGGCCTCTAACCTGTAAATGATGAAAACGGGAGAATGTTCTTTGGGACTTTGGACTTTTGTCCCCTAATATTGGCCATGAAGACAAAGACAAATCCCTGCAATAACTTGAATACACAGGAAGACGCCAACAGTGGAAACAGCTGATCAGTCATGTGAGTTAAACACTAACAACAACAGAATTTATTCAGCAAATACATTCCCATATCACATTTATCAGACGTTTTATCGAGTATTGCCAATTCTTTACAGCTTTTCTAACACAACACTTCAAAAGGTACATCAAAAATACATTTAGAGAAACATGGCTGATGCATTGAACCTCACTAATAGCTATTAAAGTACTACAAGGTAAACTTTCTTTCAGGGAAGAAAGAACGTCCTCTCGTCCCACTCTCTCTTTTTCTGTCTCCATGTGCAGCATTATGTGTATGTCTGACTGACAAATGAGCATCCGCCAGCATTTGAGCTGGCATGAGAACCAGTTTTCTACTTGCTCTTCTTCTTTGATTTGTCCATTATGTGTGACCCTGATTAAAAGTGACCACCTATGCTGCAGGAATGCAGTCACCGTACAAACAGTATTTCGCCGGCTATTTTAGCTCCATTTGTTATTTTTAGCAGGAAAAGAAAGACAACAGTCTTTTCACTGATAGCTGCTACTGTGATAACACAAGCCCAGAGTGTTGTAGAGCTGTGTGTGAATTAGCCGACCATGGGAAAACAGCCAGCTATTCTATTTCACGACGGGAAGGTGACACAGCTGTACTCGGCAGACATGGACCACACTAAAAAGGCATTATATGTGTGAAAACTGCACCACTGACCATCTCTGAATTCAGGATACAGCAATTTATGCTGCAATTGTTTACGATTTTACTGTGACAGCAGCCAAAAAAAAAAAAAAAAACGTACTATGGCCTACATCCATGATCCACGTGCTTCATGTCTTTTGTTTCTAATGCTTTCTGATTATATCCATTTCATAGTACAGCCTTAAACGCACACGCTTCCTCGCCAGCAATACGTTAAACTCTGTAGGTGTGATTTACAAACAGAAGTCACGGAGGATTTTTGTCCCACTCATTCCTCCTGCAGCCTTGACGAAGCCATTACCATAATGTTAACAACTGAATAACAATTTACTGAGCAGCTGGGAAAAAAGCCGGCAGAAGCGAGAAAGGAAAAATGAAAGAAAAAGAAACACTTCCACATGTTCCTGAAATGAGCTCTCTCTGGCGGAGAAATACACTGGAGGGGATAATTGTTCCTACTCTCCCTGAACTGTGTTTTCACAGTTAAATATTTCAACTAACTGTGGAGATTTTCAGGCTGTTTGAGGTAAGGATGCTGCAGGGAGCCGGGCACTGAGGAGATATTAAGTGCATTTTGAAGCTCTGCTAGCACGGCCACTTGTGAAACATTAGACTGGAAATTAAGCACATTATACAAGTTGTACACAGACATGAGCACAGCCACTACTTAAAAGTTCAAGCAATTAGTGTTGATTATTTCGATTATGGAAGTGGGCGTAGTTCCATAGAGAGTCAGGATGTGAAGAGAGAAACGGCAAAAACAAACAGCGACAGTACACAGGGTCGGAAAAACAACGGCGCAAACGAGGATGATTCAGATACTGACGGAGATATCAAGCAAGTCTGTACAACTGTGGAAGATGCTACAGATACTCAGTAATACGGGCACTGATATGCTGTCATCCATTTCGCCCTTTTAAAAGCAGATCATGATGTGAACTCATTCACCTGCCTGCTCAGCCTCTCTGCACACACACACACACACACACACACACACACACACACACACACACACACACACACACACACACACACACAGCTGTTTACATGCTGCACATACACTGGTAGCACACATCTGGTCCCGCTGAGCTCTCCTGTATGGATTACAGCCATTCTTTATTCTTATTCTTTTATGACTCGTCAGCTTTTTATCTGCAGTGTAAGACCGAGGCCGAGCAGAAAAGAGGAGTGTGAGAGAGGGGAGGACATACAGAAAAGGTCAAGAGACACTTGAAAACACACAGTGTTCCCAGTGAGCTGCAGACTAGTAGGTGTACATGCAGCTGAATCACTTACAGTGCAGTTTATCATTTCAGAATCTAACAACACACAAAAAGATCAACTGCTCATCTGCAGGATATCGGAGGCTCAGATGATTCGTGTGCAACATAATCCAAATGTTTAGACAGACAATTAATTTTGTCCTCTATCTACACGAGTATTCCCCTGGGATTTTTCTCGGTGCTAGCACTAATAATGTAAAGAATGGAGATGGATCTACAACTTGCTTTCGGTTTAGTGGCCCTACAAATTCGAAATGGCATTTTATGAGTACAACTCTGACCTTTTCTTTATAACACAGGTAAAGAAAGTCGTAAAAAAATTCAATCTTCCAGTCTGATCTGACATTTAGGCTGCACTCACACCAAATAAGGTGTTGCGGCGATTACCTGCGGAGCTGTGCAGCAGCGTAGGCGAGTCACTTGTCTCCATTGTGTTCCCCATAGTGCTAGCATTTAGCATTTAACATTTACTTTAATAACTCGCCAGGAGGCAGGCCTATCAACACAGTGGGTTTTCAAGGTCAAATTGAATTACTACACGTAAAACAAGACCTTACACTTCTGGTCATACATGCTGCTAACATTTGCAAGCCATGCTGTTATAGCACAAGTAGAAATACAAACCTAGAGTGCTTCTCAAAGATAAGGATCCTTCCTTTTTTTGTTTTGTTGTTGTTGTTTTTACAGCATCCCCTGAGGTCCCCATCCCACACCATCGTGCAGTACCACATCCAGGGCTGCATCTAATTGTTATCTTAATTAGCCAGGCTATAAAGTTGATTATTTTTATCACTGCCTAATGCCCTTCACAAGTTCACAGAACCAAAGATGTTGTCAGCCAGTTATTAATATAACTTTTATTTATTTATTTAGTTTAGTTTGTTTAACAGTTAAAAAACAGACAGGGGCCGGGAACAGCACTTAACACCTGCTTTCGAGAAGCTTAAACTTATAAATGTTTTGCATTAAACAACTTGAAGGAGTGGTCCATGGATTTAATACTGATCCTCCACAATGTTGGGGACATTTGAGGGACAGACAAAAAAAGACAAAGGTTTGAATCGAAGCAGCATGAGCAAGCTATCCTGACTTTTGTTTGTGTCCAGCTCCAAAAGCCTTAGATCCACAGTTCTCATAATGCTGTTGATTTGTCACTGGACTCTTAGTGCCTGAGAAAAGCCCACATTAGACTTTCTATTAAAAAACTGCAGTCTCTGTTACAACCCACATGTGTCGTTCTGTGCCCCTTTAAAACGATTAATCAGCTATAACACTGTCCATGACCACTGCAATCCAGCAGTGACATTTTTGGGTTATGATGGTACCCAAAAAATAAACGTCACAGCGGACAGCTGCGACCTTTAGAGACATATTTTGTCGCAGCAGGAGAAACGCACTTCAAACAGAGAATGTCATCCTGGCAACGACTTGCCTGACGATGAAGGAGCGGTGTCATCCCCCCTCCCTTTCCTCCTTCGCAATTCATCTATCATCACACAGCTGTGTGTCACGGCCACTCCGAGGCAGCTGGGTAACGGGAACACCCACTTCCCTGCGCCTCTGAAAACTCAACTTTGTGACAGAAGAAACCAATTGCAAAAGGTGCATAAAGTTGCAAAGCTGTCGGAGACTAGATGTGATCACAGAACTTCAGTGCTATGTATTCTGTGTAAGATAAAGAGTGAAAAACAAAATCTGCACAAACAGAGAAGAGGAACAGCGAGAGGCAACAGAGATAACAACCAAACAAGCAGCGGCAGAGGAAACAGGAGGCTGGGATGAAAAATGCAGCAATGATTGTTGCTGAAAGATCCATCACGTTGTTGACAGCACATGTTCTGTGCATCACAAGTAACTATGAAGAAAACTGTCAGTACTGCTCACGCTGGATGTGTCACACGCCAAAATTCTATCTGCATGTTGCTCTCATGCTGGCAAACAAAGAAACAGACATAAAAACAACATGACACACAGACGCCAACCAATAGTGTCTCTTCCAGCTGCTGGACGCTGCAGAGGAAGCGCACCAAATACCCAAACAGACAGATTATCAGCTTAAGACCCTAAAACGCTTATGGCAATCATACACTGCCACAGCCCCCAGCTGCCCCGTCCAGAGGTGTGTGTGTGTCGGTGTGTGTGTGCCAGTTTGTCAAATATCATGTGTCGCACATGACGTCTGGTGTAAAGCATGTGCCATGTAGTGCATATGTGTCCCCTCATAGCGTGGTCGCACAGTTGGAGGAGAGGATTAATGGGGAACACCTCCCCACACACACACACACACACACACACACACACACACACACACACGAAGAATGCTGATCTGCTCAGAGACAGCAGGGGAGGGGGTGAGGATGGGTTCAAACCCCCTTCCATAAATTCTCCGTCTGTATCCAGGAGAGTGGAGGAAGGAGGGGTGGACAGATGGGAAGGGACTGTAAGGAACAGAGGAGGGTGGAGGAAGGGAGGGAGGGAAAGTGATGGAAAAAATAAATTAATAAAAGATGGAAAACCCAAGGGTGGACCAGCAACCGCTCACATCGACATACGCCTCACACACACACACAGACACACTCTGAGCTGGGCACTCATTAGTCCATTAGCAGCACATAATTGTTCCGGTTATCATTTTTCATACATCACTGCCTCTCACTCACGCCGTCAAAAAACCCACACTAACACATGTACACACTTAGCATGCATTTGTAAGCAGCACCGCTCTAGACACCGACCAAAAAAAAAGCTCTGATGTCTCTCAGGACGGCTCAGTAACTATTCTATAGGCTACTGCAGCTACGCTCGCTGACACACAGCCGAGAGCGCTGGTTGTATAAGAAGCAGAGGGCTTGTGAGGACAGCTGAGCAAGATTTATTTTTCCATTCTTTCATTTCATCTCACACCTGAAAAAAAAACAAGATAAGAGCCTGCAGCCACACCGGCAGCTCTGTGGGGCTGAGGCTTTGAGCTGAAAGCTAAGGTCAGCATTAGGGCTGGGTATTGTTTAAAAAATAACGCAACCAGTAACAAAACCAGCCGCTTAAAGTGATACCGCTTCCAATACAGTGTTTATTTCATACATTTTCTCCTGCTTTTTTCGATACCTATCATGTGAATGGAAGCATTCAGGTGTGTACTGTAGCCAGTACAACACCACACCACAGACTGTATGGTTTGTAGCTGCTGTGATAAAGAGTCAATCACACATTGTGTTAAATGTAAGAGCACTGGCACTGATCGGCTGCAAGCAAAATCATATAGTCATTTTTTTTCTAGCTCTGGGCACAGGGATTGTATGCAGGTATCGTTTGACTGGAGAAGTTTTGTTGCATTTTGCAAATATTTAATAAATTTGAAAATCTTCAACAGTGCAGACGACAACATGCATAAACACCAAACGTTACTTACACCCATAGATTGTATAGCTTACGCCACAACACAACATATATCGTGAATGCCTGATTATAAAACGTGCCACTTCTATCTAGCTAGCAATTTAACATGATCATTTGCAGTACCAATTATTACAGAATAAACCCAAACTGGCAGCTTATATCTGACAACACTGTAGTGGTAGAGAAAAACACATACGTAGCTCATATTTGTACAATGTAGTCGGCCGTCATTTTACGGTTGTGGTTGCACGTAGGCAACATGGTGACCACTGAGGCTGAGAAGAGTCCAATGTTCCACACTCAACTTTTTGACTGTTATGGGTACACCATCTCAGCAATCATGGTGCACTGCATTTTGCCATACTTCTCAGTGTGACACAATTAGGCAAGTGTACTGTGAATACAGAAATATCTGATGTGGGACACTGCAAAAGTACTGCTCAGGGTGATGGGAATGTTGTTAGTTTTGCAGGTTTTGGCGCTTGATGAACAGTCAAGAGGGGCACCAAAGTCGCCAGTTCTTTCTCTGGGGACCCTCAATGTCTGTACAAAATGTTATCTCAATCCAACAGATATTTAAGTCTGGACCAAAAGTGAACGACCAACATTCCCGTGCCACCAGCATGGCTAAAAAAAACTCTTCTCCTCTCCAGCTTTAAGTTCTTCAACTCCTCTCTTTTCTCTACATCCTCAGATCCCGTCTCACCTCCCCTCCCCAGAGACACCGCCTCCCACCTCCACTCCTCATTCCTCCACTGTCCCAGTCACCCCTCCACTCCCTGACTCTGCCCCTCCCTCCACATACCACTTAACCTCAGTGCAACAATCACAACCCACCAATGTGACACCAGAAATTCCCCAACACACATAAAATACCTCCCACCCTCAAGAAGGAAACTGTGATTACAGAGTGGGACTTGTCAGGACAGGCGAGGAAGGCCAGACCCCCATCTTGAGACCAGATAACCTCTGACTCAGAGCAGACGGGACGGCCTCTTTATCAGACTCTGGTGTCACTAAACCACAATCTAAATGGAGGTTTGTCACTGTTAAGTCTGAATGTGATGAATCACTTCGCCCAAACAGACTTGCTCGAAACAAGAGGTGCGAAGAGTTAAGTCAGTTTCTAAAATAATACCAGTTTTTACGCACTGTGACAGACATATCAAAACAACTGCCTTCTATATCTGTGAACAGAATGACCCAATTCCCCCAAAGGAACATTAAAGTTACATCAGAGAACCAGAACAAAATCAACTTCTCGCCGCTTATTTCAAAGCAGCTTCCCACACGCAGACTGGGGGTCGAGTTAAATTTGGAAGTCTGGATCTTGGAAACTCAGCAGGAGCTTTGACTTCATTATTTAGGTAATTTTTATCATTTAACTCTCACAGTACATTCAGAGCATCGAAAAAACTCCAAGTGAAATCATTTCTCTCTCTGTCCTACCGGAGAACTTTAACTTTCTGCTGCCTACACGCCTTATTAAATAACTATCAGCTGTGAAAACTTTAAGGAGGCACTCCTCCTGTAAGAATTCAAGGTCTGTGTTTTCCCCCCAAAACCACACATATGCTCACAGATGGAAAGACATATGTATGTGCGTGCAACATGTGCTGTACAAAGCCACCCACACGCACACACAGAGGGAGGCAATATTCCCAAGAAGTGCAAGTGGGTGTTCCTGAGGAAAGGAAAAGGTCAAGTGCTGCGCGTGTGAGACGTCAATAGACTTTAAAGCACTAAAATCTTCAGCATGGCCGCTGGCTCAACGCACCTACTTTTGGTTTGCTGTTTATATAGCCTTCATAGTCTGCTTCTGTAGAATTAGTTGTGTGAGACAGCCAATAAGAGCGATGAAGGCGCTATTAAGGAAAAGTCAGACTTGAAACCATGATTGTTTGTATCAAATGTCAAATCAATCCATCAATGCCACACAAGTTAAGTGAAGACAACGTTTCGATCCTACTTGGATCTTCGTCAGGTCAGAAAAAAAATCCAAGTAGGATGGAAATGGAGTGGCATGGAGTAAGTGTGCAGGTGTTACTTTTTTCCCAAATGTAAGCTGTCTATACGTATCAATCAGTCCTTACTGCCACTGTTGAGACATATTATTGAATGAGTGAAAAGTCTGACCTGCTGGTGGTGCAGGAGACAAATTCAGAGGATCACCAAAGAAAAAATCCATCCTCTCATAAATGCCACTAGGACAGCTAAAAAGTTTATGAGAAATGTTCCCTTCAAACTCTCTAAACTACAGCCCCTTTTCCACCGCAGGAACTTTTATCATTTACCCGGGATTTTGCAAAATTTTCCCTGAAAAAAGTACCTAGTAGGGGGGTAGGACTTTTCAGCTTACCCAGAATTCTTGAGGGGCGGGGCTGTGTGCTGAAGAACGCTGATTGCTGGAACACACGCTAGCAGCGTTCCGCACTTCCATGCCAGTGTGGCTGCAAACTTTATTTCATTACTACAAGCTTCACTTCCTTTGTGTTTTGATCATTTGGAAAATGCAGCAAAAGAAGAGAAGCTACCAGAAGCGGACGGACGACGAGGTCCAGGCTCTTTTGAGCGAGCTGGCAACTATAGAAGAATAGCCGACAAGCTGGCGGAGCTAAATATAGGGCATATGCTGAACCAAATTTGTGAAAAGTTGAAGAAACTTAAGCAAAATCATAAGAAGCTGAAGAACCACAAAAATCGCACTGGGTCCTGCCGTCGTACAGCCTGATTTGAATACATTTTCCGGAACTTTGAGGTGCAGTGGAAACGCAAACTACACTGATTACCAGGAAGTCTTTTACCCAGGTACATATATTCCTGTAAATAAAAGTTCCTGGAAATGTTGGTGGAAAAGAGGCATACGAGTCTGAACAAGACAACAAGAACAGAGAATCGAGAACAAGTTGCAAATGATCCAATCCATCGGAATGGCATGCCTCAAAGCTTATCAGTTCCTCTTATCAATGCCAGCATGTCTTTCTGACAAAACAATGATGTCAAACTCATGCATCTACACTGCTGGAAACGAGCAACAAAAAGAAGTCATGACAGAGAGGAAGAAACTGTCCAAAGTAAAGCAAGTAAGGTGGAAACAGCAGCAATATGCCACGCAACATGGGCTTAAATTCCAGGAATGCCATGTATTTGACAGTCTATGCATGACCACTGCTTCCCAACCGAGCAGCTCGTCAGTTACAGAAGGTAAATACCCCAGTATAATAACATTAGCACCATGCAGGCAGGCTTAACAGAGTCTTTCATTGACTAAGAAAACATACATGAAAGCAAATGCCGAACTGTATTAATATTCTCTCATGTCATCTACACTGTGTTCCTACACTGAAAACTGATCAGGAATCAATAAAGGAACTGATAAAGACTCGATAATGGCATTGGTATCAATAAAATCTCATCACTTCCCATCCCTACAAGACAGTTTCTGGCCTCAAACCTAATTATAGTTGATCACATTAACTAAATCATACAATATCACAGAGGAAAAAGTTTCTGTTTAATTGGGTTGTGAAGTTGACAGGATTCAAGGTTTCGTCAAATGGCCGACTAAATGTTAAGGTAGTTGTCAATATTGCTGCTGTAAAGTAGGAACTGAGTGACTACTCAGTTGTAGTCTGTATGATCACCTGCTATGTGATTTTGCAGCCAGTTTTGGCTTCAGTCTGTGGAAATGAGTCAACTATCAGTCAGTCAGTTCATCTGGAAGTTAAAATTTGTGGGAAAACACTGGTGCCAAACTCTCTCAGCTTCCAGCATCAAAAATGTGAAGATTTTCTGCTTTGTTTTGACTTTTATGATAGAAACGAAATCTCTTTGGGATCTGGACAAAACACGATATCGGACGCCGTCACCTTGGACTCTAATTCTTTATTGATTTTCATTTTCATTTTTTATTAAAAATTAATCCAGAGATTAGTTGGCAGATTAATCAATAATGAAAATAATCTAAGTTACTTGTCAGGTGATGCTGAGATTCAGAGAATCACGTCCAGTTCACGCCAACATTTGCAGTGTTTTGTTGTGGCAGTCTGAGGGAAAAACCCAACAAAACAGCCGAGCGTCTGAATTTCCTCCAAACCACACAGTCATAATTCCTTTAATGAGGCTTCAGAGAGAAAGAGGAGGAAATGAGTGCATGTGTGTGTGTGTGTGTGCTTGTCCCTGCATGAGTGAGACAGAGAAAGTGAAAGATGGAGAGAGAGTGAAGAGAAGGAGGGAGAGGAAAAAAAGGCAGAGACTGAGGGAGCAGATGCAGGGAATGAAAAGCCGGCTGGGGTAAAGTAGAGAGAAGGTGAGGGGAGTCTGGGAACAGACGCTGGTCTTGCATCCCTGCAGCCCGCCTCGGCTTGGCACAAACACGCTACCCCCTCGTCTCCAGCCCCCTTCAAACAGCTTAGCCACGGCCCAAACAGGCTGGCAGGGAAGCAAAGCACTTCCACTTAACCATATCAAAGTCAGCCTGGCGCTGCACTGAAAGAGCATTTAGCCCTGAAAAAAAATGCCTTTTTTCCCCCTCACAAACAGCATGAGCAGCCGCGGGAGAAGCCTCGCTGCAGGCTGCATTCGGGCTACAGATTTTTCTGCTGTTTTGTTTTTTAATTCCGAGTGTACTGAAACTGGCTGGGAACTGAGGACTTGTGAGAGCCTGACAAATTGTTGCTTTTGATCAACTTGGAGGAGCTGAAAAGATAACGTCAGCTCAGCTGGCAGGCTTTTAAAAAAGGAGGGGATTTTAAAATATCAAGGAATTCACACTTGTCTCTTGGTAGGTAGGGTGTTTTTAAAGCCCGGGAAGCAGGGAAAAAAGTGATTTGCAGACCATCTGGCAGGTAGAAAGCTTCTAACAACTGGAGATGTGTCCTGCATGCAGTCAAGGCTGCTCACTTTGCAATCACACAGTTTTTTCTTCTGCAGATCCACTGTGGGTGGTATCAGCGTACTAAACATGACAAAGGACTGATGCCCTCTGACCTCCGTCCACAACAAACCTGGAGGAGCATTTTTAAAATCACTGACCTGGTTTTCTCTCTTCATGAGTGTGTGTTTGCACTCATCAGGAAAGTACACACCCACATGCATGGTTACACACACACACTGACAACAAAATTTCCCCTAATTTAAAGTTTTCACGTGCCTCCAGGAAACACAGAGCGACCTCAAGGGCAGAAATTACTCACAACACATCAGCTGTCAAAATGAGTGACTCACTGAAGACATATTTAGAGGGCTGAGGATGCTCCATATCTCTGCTCGTCACAGTTTTGCTCTTTTGGACTGAATTTCTTCATTTATATACGAAAAAATGGAGCGTTAACACAACTATATTTCCAAAAAAGCATCGCCAAAACAACATATATTAATACTACTGGCTGATCCTATGCACAGTCCTGAGATTTATGCCCAAAAAACTCGACAAAAAAAAAAAATATGGGTAATTTATGCGGGTTCATTCTCCAATGAGCTGCATCCTTGGTGAAATCAGTTCATCGCTGTGATCCACTAACCTACTGCCCCGGAGGATAAGCTTCCCCCCCTCAGTCAGGGTTGTTTTCTGAATGAACACCGCACAATCCCGTGTAATTTAAGCCTGAATGAAGTTTCACTGGACGATGCTTTAACTCACCTCTGCAAAACTTCACGACTGGCTCCTCAGTGGCGTCTCTGCGCGTCTACCTGCGCCTCTCCATCCATGCGTAAATGAAAATAAAAAGTGCGCCTTTAACGCAGATGCTGTGCTGCGGTTCGGGATGTAAACTAAAAGAAAGAATCTCCAGCAGGAATGAACCAGCCGCCCGAGTGAGCGATGGATGATCTCCGTTTGTTCCCCAGATGAGACTCGACGCAGCAGCCGTCCAGAGCAAACACTGAGCCCCCTCACACACATTCCAGTTTGTGTTTGCGGCGCTCCTCCTGAACAACGGAGAGCCAATCGGAGGCGGAGGATGTCACAGGGAGGGCGGGGCCAGTCTGTTTTGTGCCCCAACGCTCCCTTGTGTGCGTGTGATGGGGTTGCACGCGCGTGTGGGTATAGGTGCGCGCGCCCTGGAAGCATGAATCAAGCTGGGAATATGGTCTGTCTCTTTCTCTTTGTCTGTCTGTCTGTCTCTTAAAATCAAATCAGAGGAGCTTTATTTTTTTATTAATTTTGGCACAGCAACACTGCCAAATATAGATGACATATTACAGGTAAACAAGAAAATATAAAGTATGAAAACAGAGGAAAATTAAGAGCTTGTTTCTTTCTTTCTTCCTCTGTCTCTGAAAAGCATCAGATGAGGTCAGGAGTTCGCAGCTCCACACCAAGCAGTCTGGTAGTGTTATTCAACTGTAAGACTACTTTGTTGTTGTCTCTGGGCGTACGATCGAGCTCCCATGTCTGCTGTGTGCACTGTATCTAATGGTAACCAGGGGGCCACAAGGTATACACAGAATTCACACAGGGTTGGAGGTGAGGGATGGTTAACAGGGGCTCAACTCCAAATTCTTTGCTCCTGAAATAATCCAGCAATAAATTTCGAATTTTCCTACGTTTACCTTTCATTCACAAGTTTATTTTTGTTTTACCTTTAAGTCATAGGCTTTGTCAGTTTGTGCCAAATGCTGTGTTGTGTGTACAGCTAATAATAATAATAATCCATCCATCCATTTTCTAACCGCTTATCCTCTTGAGGGTTGTGTGGGTGCTGGAGCCTATCCCAGCTGACACTGGGCGAGAGGCAGGGTACACCCTGGACAGGTCACCAGACTATCACAGGGCTGATACATAGAGACAGACAACCATTCACACCTACGGACAATTTAGAGTCACCAATTAACCTGCATGTCTTTGGACTGTGGGAGGAAGCTGGAGTACCCAGAGAAAACCCACGCTGACACGAGGAGAACATGTAAACATGTATGGTTTAACCAGGTCTTACAAGTACTGTGGTGCAATGCCATTCATAATTTTACATGTAAGGAATAGCACTTTAAAGTCAGCTCTAACCTCTGCCAGACATCAATGCAGCGAGGCCAACATGGAGTAATATACTCATATTTACCCGCTCCAGTCAGAGCATGAGCTACAATACAGAACTTAAAGGGACAGTTTAGCCCAAAATAAAAAAAATACACATTTTTCCTCTTACTTGTAGTGCTATTTATCAGTCTAGACTGTTTTGGTGTGAGTTGCCAAGTGTTGGAGATATCAGCGGTAGAGATGTCTGCCTTCTCTTGAACATAATGGAACTAGATGTCACTCAGCTTGTGGTGCTCAAAATGGCAAAAAATATATGTGAAAAACAACAGCAATGCCTCTTTCCAAAACTCATGACTCAAGATAATCCACAGACCTTGTTGTGAGCAGTTTCATGTAGGAACTGTTCTCTTTCTATCAAACTACACTCGCCAACTGTAACACTGCGCAGAAGGAAGTGTGCATCTACCCACAACAAGAGGCTCATGCTTATGACAGCACGAGATGTGAGCATTAATGGTGTCCTCCATCTGAGCTGTAACATTACCTAGCACAGATTTGTGAGGTGAGCTAGCAGTTGATGCAGTGGTGGAGGAAGTGTTCAGATCCTTTACTTGAGTTAAAGCACTAATACCACACTATAAAAATACTCTGGTACTGGTAAGTAAAAGTACATAAGTACAATCAGATAAATGTATTCAAGTATTAAAAGTGAGAGTCCTCATGCAGACAAAATTTACTACATTTAATAAATCAAATACAAACATATTGAAAGGAAAGTTACCATGCGAAGTGTAGTGGAGTATAAGTAGAGACTGGCATTACATTAAAATACTTAAGTAAAGTAAAAGTATCTTAAATGTGTACTTCGGTACAGTACTTGAGTAAATGAACTTAGTAAATTTCCTCCAATCATTAGATGCACGCTTCCTTCTGTGGGTCATACAGGTGGTAGGTGTAGTTCAATAGACAGAAAATAGGTCTGTCATGAAACTGCTCACAACAAGGTCTGTGGATTATTGTTTTCTTGTTGCTTTGTACCATCTAGTTCCATTGCATTGGAGAGAAGGCAGACATCTCTACGGCCAAAATCTCAAACACTCTGCAACTCACACCTAAAAAAATCTAGATTAATAAACAGCACAACAGATAAGAGGAAACATATGTATTTTTCTTTTTGGGGTGAACTGTCCCTTTAAGGGCCCTAGGGACCTTTAAAACCGTGTAATGTGTAACTAATTGACGATTACAGAGTAAACTGCACTTCAGGGAACCAAAAAAATCCTGAAATCCCCACATTTTGAGTCAGAAATATAAATGACATGACCTCTCTACAGCTCTGCACAAACAACACATTGTAGTCTGTGTTGTGTTGCTGAAGGCATTAGCTGGTCCTTAACTTTCTCTCTTCGCACACCAGTCCGGCCTGCAGGCGAATCCACGCCTGAGCACCAGATTTAACCAGCTGTCACCTCATGAACTGTCTCAAACATATCTCTTTGCCCTTGCACTCTGGACAGCAGCAGCGCCATTTTTGGGAGAGAAAGCTGATACTTTTTCAGCTTTGTGGGTTTAAATTTAGACCTTTCATCTTCTCTTGGACGTTAAACCCAGCTTCTGCAGAGGATCACTCCAACCTGCCTCATTCTGCAGCGTTTAACCAGCGCTGAGGAAGTTTTATTTGTCCTCGTAAATGTATTGACAGATTGTGAAAATGATGGTGTGATTATCTGTGATTACACAGCTTAACAACATGGGCTTTTTAAAATTACCTTTCCAATCCGTTCGCCTCAAGTGGATTTACAGCGATTGCTTTCTCCTGAACAAAATGAATGACATGGAAGGGAACCATACAAAACACAAACACGTCCATCTTTAGGAGCTACAAGCAGCGTGAAACACGCAGGTGCTGCTGTGTGACGGATGAGGGAAAACATATTCTTTGGGACAACATGGTTTCATGTAGAGTGACTCGTCTTGAGGTGCTCCTGCCAGCATAATTGCCCTCCATAAGTGGATATGCTGTTCCGCTGAGTCCATACAAATCCAATTCAGCTCGCCTTTCCAAGAAGCAAAGGGAGCAGAAAATGGCTTGTCCCTTTTAATCCATCAGTTTGGTATTAGTAGAGGAAGGGATTTCATAATGACTCGTTCATATGATTCATCTGAAAGGGAAGGTTCGGGGATTTTTCACCTCTAGTCCTTCTTCTTAGTGTGAGTGCAGATTTGGCGAGAGAATGAAGTTTGTGGTTTCAATTTAAGGGAAATCATCTTTGTTGTAATGAGAAAGCTTTCATCAGAGGATTGTTGGTTAAGAATTGATGGGAAAAGATGGCAAAGAAAACAAAAGCTATAAAAACTGGCAGAAATGGCTTAAATGCTGGGAATTTAGCTGAGACACTGTGAAGTGCTGGAAGGGTGGAAAGAGTCGAGAGGAGGCACAATACTTCGTTAAATGATGAGAACTGAGCAGACTCCATCTGCTGAGGTGGGCTGTGGGGTGTATTTGACATTTCTGGAAAATCTATATAAGTTATAAAACTACAATTTAACAATAAATTTAATGGGTGAAAGACAAATTGTAAAGGCAGAGACACATTTAAATCAAAGCAGCTAAAAAACAGCACCCTCTGCCTCACAGCCTTTTAAAGGAATAGTTTGATGTTTTATAAAACATATGTATTTGCTTTCTTGCAAAGAGTTAGTCACCATTGAAATATTGCTCAAACAGTTGTTATTGTAGTTATGATGTCACATGGTCAGGTCACCATGGGCTTATGTGTGTCTGCTACAAAGCACCTTGACTAAATGTCATCTGAAGTTTGTATTTGGACCCATTTTAACATCCAGCATGATCTGTTTGGAGACCTATAACAAAAAAACCAACACAAATATCTTGATTTAAAAAAAAACTTGACAGTTAATACCACTTAATTTGTGTTTTTTAATCTGGTGGAAGGATCTTTCAGTCAGAGTTAAGACAATAAAGATATGATAAGTGCCAGTCTTATTGACTCTGATAGATCTTGCACCAAAGTCTGGCTCCTCACACGCTGCCACTGTCGTCACGTCCGTTTCTTCTTTTATATTTTCATTGCAAGATTCCAGGAAGTCATTGTGCAAGGTCAAGAAACAATTCAGCACATAACCCCTGTAAAACCGCAATATGTTGCATGTACGTTTAATTTTTGTTCAGATTAAACAAACGAGATATTAAGTGTTATTTAGTGAGCTAGCTGCTTACCCTTGTTTCCAGTCTTTATGCCAAGCTAAGCTAATCAGCTGCTGGCGGTAGCCTTATACATAACAGAAAGACGTGAAAAGGGGGCCGTAAAACATGCCGCATTTGTTGCGCACTAAAATCAATTGTTTTTGATGTAGAAGCGCAGCAGATGTGCTCAAAAGCCAGAGTGATGCCGTCACGGTGCGCAAGTGTTCCCAAACACCTATTTTTCAGGGCATGATGGCCATGCTCTGAACACAGCAGCACACACCATGTCATGTGGCAAGGAACGACCAATTACAGCCAGCGGATATCTTTCTCTCCTTCTGTAAATGTCTGTAAATATGGAGGAGAGGTTGATGATTTTGCAAGGCTACCCACACCATTACATCTGTCCCACATATAATATTTTAGGCCTGATGCACTCTTACAAAACAACGGCTGGAGGAAGTAGGCTATGATACGGTGCTTGTTATGGTCGCTTAGCAACCTCAGCCGCAGCCTCCACACTCTTGAAAGTTGGCACAGAGTAGGCACAAGAGTAGCACCCAGGGCCGACCTCACGTTTTCCAGGTGGTTAAAGACAAATCATGTGTACAGGCCCTTATCTAGCCAATACACATATTTCCCCAAACATCTATTAAAGGTCCAGTTTGTAGGATTCAGTGGCATCTAGCTGTGAGGTTGCTGAACCCAAACTTTTCCCATGTGCCGAGCATGTAGGAGAACTACAGTGGCTGACACAAAACGTGAATGGCCCTATCTGGAGCCAGTGATAGATTTCTACACCCTGGGCTCGTGGACAACATGGTGGACTCCGACACAGAGGACCCGCTCTGTTTGTAGATATAAACAGCTCATTCTAAGATAACATAAACACAATAGTTTTTTATTTTCAGGTAATTATAAACTAATGAAAACATAGTTATTAATATTCTGTAACATTTCTGCCAACAGATTCCCCTAAACCCTTCACACTGGACCTTTAAAGCCGAAGAAGCAGCAGCAGCAGCACTTCCATATCTTCTGCTGTCAATGAGTTTACCACCTCACCGCCAAATTTATTCAGTCACACACCTCAACCAAACTGACCTCATATCAGTCCTTTCCTGTCCCAGTTTCTCTCTCCAACTGTGACTCTGATTGGTCCGCTGTTAAATGGTCTTTGGGGACTCAAACTTTCTGAAAAATGTAAAACCACTCAGCCTGCATCCTACTTTCCTCTGTACATGTTATTATGAAATGCTGGGTAGGACACATTCAGGGAACTCTGTAGGGTTTCCAAAAGCTAGCGTTCACACACACACACACACACACACACACACACACACACACAGTTGCGCACACACCCAGACACACCCCTCTCTCTTCCTCCTAGACTCTCAGCTGCTGAACAGCTCAGCCTGTAATTATGGCTGTCATCAACAGCCCCTGACTAGCGGCTATATTTACAGAAGAACCAGCGTGCGCAAACACATTCTCTACACACACACACACACAAAGAGAAGACCAAACACATTTACACCTGCAACCACACATGCACACGCACATGCACACAAATACATAACCAGCTATTTATAGCAGTTGCCAATCAATATCACAGCAACAGGTAATTTAGCATCGAGCTAATCTGCATCGCCGGCTCTAATCCTCTCAAGAATTTTCTCAGGAAGCAGAAATTTCAATCCGGCTCACACAAAGTGTCACGAACAAAGTTACACTGTACTTAATTAACAAGAGATCATAACCTTAATGTCAGCAACTTTAATTGTCCAGCTGTCTCCTCTGTCTATAGTCCAGAGATATGCTTACAAAATCACACTGAAAGAAAGAAATATTCCTATATCGCCTTGTTGAGTAAATATTTTATTGTAATATAACAACAATATGCTTTGCAAAGTCTATGGTCCTATTGTTACAGATCATTTTCCCTAAAATACTGTGAATAAAATGAGTCAACTTGCCCTTAACATGTGCTTTTTCGGGCTAAAATACACTTATTTTGGTCGAAATGTTCATTTTGTAACTGTTGCAGAATGTTCATGACCCTCAGTAACAACCACTAGAATCTATTTAACACTCTCTCACTACATTAACCATAACTGTAGATCATTGGATACACTAAAGTGTATGTACAAAGGCATGTGTGCCCGTTCATACACAGAAGGTCTGAATGAAACCAACCCCCACTGACCTCGCAGCAGAGAAGTTCCTTTCCTTCCGTACCAGCCACAACTGCTGTTGGTCACCACCTTCGACCTCCTGCTCCGCATGTAGCGCGGCATTGAAACAACCTCCTGTCACTCGCTCTACCACCAGTTCTCTGCTTTATTCAGTTAAAAACAGCTGAAAACAGCTAAAAATATATGTCCATATTTTTATCCTACTCATTTTCTTTACTTTTTTCTCTAAACATTTCCTTCGTGCTCGCCCGACAACGTCTGATTGCTAAACCAGGATGAGTCAGGAAGGCCACATGACTGGAGGGCAGAGAGGTCAAGGCAAAGGGATGTACAGGCACAGCTGACAATGTGTGTGTGTGTCAGAGTGAGAGTGTGTGGCACTAAAAATGACAGAGGAAAATGCTGCCTCGTCTGCGGTTACTAGCCCTGTTGAGGCTGACTCATTGTCGGACTTCCTTCGTTGTAAATGCTGAACTTGAATCTTAATATAATTCTGACATCGTCAACTCAACTTTGGTTTCTGTTTACATAAACAAACACAGTGTACTGTATGTGTGTGTGTGCAGATCTGATTTCACAGGGGTGTCTACTGTACTGCTTCCTAAATTAAAAGCTTCTATACGTCTGTACAATGTTACACATTATACCGTGTGTCTCTACATAGATGATCCAATAACAGGCTGTACGCTGCCCTGTGGCATGACTCCATGATGTGGTTCCTTTGGTCTGTAATTACAGGTTGCTCGTTGCAGGTAGAGCCTCGGCCCTGAGGGGCTTCAGACACGTCATAGGTCTGCAGACTGCAGGTGTGTGCCAACAATATCATCGCACCAGCTGCTATGTACAGTGACCTCACAAAGCAAAGACGTGTGTGCAGCTTTTTGGTTTTAAATTTAAGATGAAATCATGGCTAAAATCAACCCAGTCATGTACCCATCACACATAAACTCAAACACTTTGACGCTATGAAATCTTGTTATATCTTCATGTTATAGTTTTATTGTTGTTCCTACTTTTATTGTTGCGATGATTTGTTGTCGTGCTGTTGTTATTGCTGAAGCCATTGTGTCATGGATATGTTCTCTTTTGATAGAGTCTTTTAGCAGAGAAATTAGTCTCTGTTTCCTGCTCAGGGACTACAGATGAAAATGAGCTTATAGCTAACTCTGGTGCAGCTAAGTAGCTGTGCACGGTTCCTGTTGAATAAATAAATAAAAAAAATAAAAATAGGGTCATTTGCTTTTTTCATATCAACCACAGTAGCTCCTATAGATGTCTAAAAGTCAAAGTGGAGTTATTCTGTCATGTGGGTTTACTGACATCCTGATGTCAACCACGATCTTTTCCTAACTAACCAAGTTGTTGGTGCCTAAATCTAACTGGGAGCTTCTGCCCAAGTGGGGTGAAATCATGTTGTTCTAAGCATCATTTTTTACACAGGCATCAGTTATGGGGTTTCACAATTTACAAAAGAAACTGTGACACACTTGTGAGCAGCTGCTCAACAAGGAGCACAACTTGATTCCCACTCCTCTGTGAAGAGTCATGGGTGGTCCGTTACATTCATGTTTTAAACAGGATTACCTCATTGTGAGACAGGTTCCAAACCACTGAATGTAAACGCTGCACGCCCAGTGCTGCCCGCAGCACAGATTGTCATGGTAACCACATGGGAACTGTAAAGGAAAGGTTAGCAGTACAGTGAAACTGCCATCTTAGATATAAGCCACATGTAAACATCTGTGACCAAGAAACTGCGACAAGTGTACACTTATGGCAGAGACAAAGAAAGATTTCTACTCTTGCATCATCCGTCTTACTGAATGTTGCACCATTAAAAATTCACCTTAGGTCCCAAAATGTAAAAAATGTTTTTGTCTCTTTTAGCCTCTTCTTTAATTCCTTCTCTCCTCTGTCGGTAAAAACACAGAAAATAATAATAGTTTGAGTCTTTTGGCAAAAGTAGGTCAGTGAAGCCAACTGTCAGAAGCAGGAAGAGGGAGACGCAGAGCCTTAATATTCCAGCTACAGTAGGTCCCCTCAGGTCAGAGCTATTCCCAACACAGAGCAGACACTGGTGCACAAACTACAGTACTGTCACGTTCGTCAGTGTGTTGTATCGCTATGGACAGAGATGACATCTGTGGCCAGACAGTGGAGGTGTATGTGTGGGTGGACAGTCCGTGTGTGTATGTTGAGGACGGAAGACAATGCATGTGTGTGTGCGAGGTTGTGGAGGAGTGGGTCAGTGCATGTATGTGTGTGTGTGTTTTATAGTAGGGCAAGTAGATCAAGTCAGTTTTAGATCATTCTCCAACCTCCAGCAGTGACCTCTTTGGCTCTAACGCCGCCCCCCCGTCCTATATGTCCACTGCAGCACAGATATGCACTTCCACTGAATCATATTATCACCCACACAGTTTGACAAAAAGTTGACAGGCAGCAGTGAACACTGATCGAATTATGTTCTGGTCAGACGCCTCGGGACCAAAACCACTGCTCTGCTGCAGGGAGTGTATTAAGTTAGCTACAATCATGGCATCCAATCGAGCTGTACCACAATTACACAATTATTCAAAGTAATCCAGACCAAATCACTGTGACATCATGCTAAAAAAAACAACAACGGTGTCATTTTTTAAATTGTAACATTAAATATATATAGTTTAACACAGTGATCTGACCTATCAGACGTTTCTGCGGTGCTTATTTTATGTACTACAGTATGATGCTTTGCTGTGGATGGGGGCTGCAGCAAAACATATTTTAGCCTTGTAAAAAGACCCACTTAAAAAAAAACCGGTATCAGTTTAGAATGCTTTATCTTATACACTAACCAATCGCAGCAGTGGTAAACCAGCAACTGCAGTCATCTGCGAAGTAAAATGACTGCTGGAGTCAGTGGAGTCTGGTGGCTTTGAGATAACGGCTTCAATTATGCATCAGAAGTCCCTGTCTGATCACCAGGTAAAGCAATGAAAATAGTCTGAATATAGCAAACACTTGAACTGATACTGATTTTTATAGATGGGTCTCTTTCAGGTGGCTAAAAACTAACCACTTGAGGCAGCATTTGTTCAGTGCCGTTTAATTTTATGTATGTGCCACTGGGGTTTTTCACTTGGAATTTATTGTGACGATCTCTGTGATCCCTCTTATTTGAAATACTTTTTAAAATTACATTACAGCGAACATGAAATCTTCAGTTTTATGGTTAACATTAGTGTTAAACCAGTTTCCTGGCTAACATTAACAGACACACCAAACTGACTCTAAAGAACTAACAGCAATGAAAGCCGCCTGTTGAATCGCCTCATGTCACCTGAGTCTTGGCCAAAGAGTTGCATACATAAACAAACTGCAAAAGCCACAGCCAACGACAAACCAGCACGTATGTTCTGCACCTGTGTGAGAGGAAATGACTCTCTAAACCAGCAGTAAACCGGCAGTACTCTGTATTCGTCATTCAAAAAGGGAAACCAGAAGACCGTCTTAAAGTTAGTTAGCACGTTAATATCACAATCCAATGCTGAAAGAACAAAGCATATTAAAGAAAAAGAATCTTACCTAATATAACAAGTTTGTTTTCGTCTCACTCTCTCCTGACTTAAGCTGTTTGATTACTTTCCTCACTTCCTGTCTCTCTTCTAGTACGCTAACCTGAAGTGCCAATCACAGTGATTCCATTGACCAATGGGATCTGCCGTCGTCAATTCAACATGCTGAATCGGCTGTAAAAAGCAGGTGATGGGGGCCGACCAGGAGCTACAGTGGGGGACACACTGCATCGACATGGGCGACAGTTGCTCTTCCGACGGCCAGCCACGGGCTTGGTGTCTCAGGGCCTTAACCGACATTTAACTGACATCTCACTGACACATTTGAACATTTCATTACATCGTACGATGGCGTGCTCATGCTAAGGAAACTGAATGGGTGTATATTAAAGTCAGAGCCACACAATCACATGTGTATTTAATGTGATGGAGTCATGTTATAATTAAATCACAACATCTTTGAGGAGATCTCATCATATTATCATGCTGGGGACATGAAATCTATCTCACTGCTACAGTACAAGCTTCAACTCTTACCCAGAGGGTGAAACAAGGGATGCACCCACCCCCCACCACACACATACACACACTCACACAAGACATTAGCATGATATACAGAGCTCACGGAGAAGGCTGTAAGACTAGAAGCCAGGTCAGATTTCACACATCCATTTCTCTCTCAGTCTCTTGTCTGTACTTGTCTTGTGAGGCAAACCCCAGGAAACTGATCCTCCTCTGAGCCCACACGCTGCCCACCAAAGCTCAGGATCACAGTCAACAGAGCGGAGGGAGGTGATTTATCTGCACAGAGAACCATCTGACAGCTTAGTATTTTATATAGAGAG
This sequence comes from Cephalopholis sonnerati, assembly GCA_019142605.1. Taxonomy (NCBI): domain Eukaryota; kingdom Metazoa; phylum Chordata; class Actinopteri; order Perciformes; family Serranidae; genus Cephalopholis; species Cephalopholis sonnerati. The sequence goes on along the minus strand of JAGQAX010000014.1, from coordinate 24,832,624 downwards.
ATACAAGAAACAACTGGGAGAGCAGTTTGACAAAGAATTAGAGGCAAATGAGACTTTAATTCACCGCCTCTGCATTACTGAGCCCATAGAGCACTGGAGATTTCGACCAGCCGAGCCGGCTACTTCTTGTTTAGCCCTGCGCTAACTTGAACAGGGATAAAATCACTAAATCACACAGCTCTTCTAGACTTTCCAAATGTTATCAGACCAAATGGATCAAATCCTGATTGTGAAACAAGCCATTTTGTGGGAGTTTTGACGCTCACCAACGTCTCTGTTGTCATGTACGTCTATGGGAAAAAGTCTTTTTGGGGCACAGGTCATCAGCCTTATGTTGTATTTACAAAGTTTGGCCCAACACACTCCCTGGGTGGCAGTCGTAAACAAAGATCTGGCTATAAAGTTATAAATATTTAATGTAGGTGGCTCAGTTTAAGCCTTTTTCCCCCTCATATTAGTGTCTTTCGTTTCTTAGATTACCACAGGAATGTTGCCCTTCTACTACAACCATGTATTTCAAGAAAAGTCTCTGTACTGAGAAATGTTTGTTTGTGGCATGCCTCCTTTAAAATCAGCCTGCATGTTGAGTCATGCCTTTAACCTACATACCTACATAGCTTAGTGGTTCCCTCCTTAAATCTCAGGTGTTGTTTACCTGAGAATATTAGAGAAAAGCCCCTTGGCAAAATCTAAAGCGAAGGCTTAAAGGGCACAGGTGAAAACACACCATTCAAGATTTAACCCTATACAGGTAAAGCGTCACCTCACTGAGAGTTTACACTACATGTTTGAGAAACTCTTAAAATCTGTGTAGGGACATTGGCTGAACGGAAAACTCCCTTAAAGTCGGAGTGATTGACGTGTCATTGTGCCAGAAGAAGGTTTCAAAAAAACAAGCTAAAAAAAACAAACAAACAATAGCAGCTGAGCACAGCAATTAGTGGTTTAGTCATGCAAGTGGTAGTCTGGGGGAGGAAGGGAGACGCATCCTATTGCACAAGGAGCAAGAAGAATATGAAACATTTCTGCATCAGAGCTGCTCAACTCTTCACTAAGTCACAGCTACATTAAATGTCATGGATTTAGTTCAGTTTAACACACATACAACGGGAAAACACCAACATACAGCGTGTTTAAAAGTGACATGTCAAAGGAAGAGTTATTTCCTGTGTGGTTTTTGAGCGTAGATATAATTCAGGGTGCTGCATGGTCTCGCCTTGTGGTGGTACTGACTGAGCCACTTCCAGGCTCCTGACTTGTGACTGAAGGCAACTCTGTCATGCTTTCTGACCTGACCCAGTTAGTCAAACACGGGTTTATTTAGACACCAAACAGTAAGGCTTCATTCCAACCATGGCACCATCAATCTCATACTAAACTGTATTTTTACTGCCATTAAAACCCTAAAACTGCGGCTTTCCTCCGGGACACACTACCCTCTTGTACTTAGTTTTCGCTCACTGTTTGCTGCTCCGCTGGCAACCACATGAGGAGAGTAGCAGAGCAAAATCAGGCCCTTTGAATTACTCATAAGGAGGAAGAAGAAGTTAAAGAGGCCATTGTGTTTATTTTGGTCTCAATGAAGCTGCTGTGCACTTTTACTGATATCGTTTTCATTTGGCGCAGCCATTTCTTTTCCGAGAAATGTTTCAAGATGTGCGTGTGTGGTAAAGTGTGATAACAGGGGAAGAAAGCAGAGTTGTGTTTGTGTTAACGTGTGTGTAAAACCACTTAATGGCTCTGCCTTTAGGTTCTGTGAGATATGAATGGGACCGTTCAGGTCAGGTGGGTGCTGGTGCAGATGTGATCTTGCAGGAGCTTGGGGGTAATCATCGGGGGCGAGCCGAGGCTTTGTTTGTAGTACTATACCGCCGTCAAAGAGTGTGAAACCCTGAGAGTTGCATGCTGTTTACAGCTGTTTGTTTTTTAACAGAAAATTTTTATTAAGGCCTACGTTGGGACGATTCTATGACCTTTGAGCTTGTGAGGAAAAATGCTGGATACAATAACACGAAAGGTGAGAGAGAGATTGTTTTTGTATTCTGGGTGAGTGGTCCCTTTAATCATATCACTCTGCCTACTATTTACTGACTACCTAAGTATACTCAAACGTGTATGTATGCAGGAACCACATCTCTAAATACAAAGGGTACCACCCGGTCAACACGTGCCGCAAATTTCACGTCTTAACTCTGAGTCTCTCTTCATGTTCCTGCAAAGTGACTGCCTTTTGCCTCGACTCAAACGAGGACGTAGGATGAAGCTAAAAACACATTGTTCCCACTGAGTAAAGCCAACCGAGGCTTTTTGCTAATTCATACGACCTGAACTGGACTCACTGAGAGTGTGAGTGAGGAGGAGAGGTGGGAAGAGGGAGGGAGAAAGTGCGCTTGTGGCTGCGAATTTGCTCTATTCAGGCACTCTGACATCTCTCCTGCCGGGCTTAAAGTAGTGCTCCTTTAGTCATAATTCAGTTTGCAGCACAGCGGAAAAAGAGCAACGAGCTGGAGTAACAATGCCGTGACACAACCCATTGTGTCTGAGTGGGTATGAATAACCTAATTGCCAGTGTAAATGTTGGCACTGTACCTTTCTGCAAACCACGGATATGCAGCATTTGTACATTTCATATGTTGTGGATATGTTGAAACTTTACGTGTCTTTATGTTTCAACAGTGCTGTGGTTAACATGTGGTTATAAAAATCACTTGGCTGTGGTTAGGAAAAGATTATGTTTTGGATTTAAACACCCTGTTTTAGTGCCACAATCACAGCTGAAAATGCTGCTACTGTCTGTCTAGTAACTAAACATTTTTGTGTTCGTTTGTTGGTCTGCAGCTGTCTCACCCTTGTCTCATCATCCCCTCCACCTCCTGATGACAAAGTCAGCTCAATCAGAATTTAGAGACATTAACATAATTTGTTTGAAACGTACAAATGTAACATGTCCATGGTTGCAGAAATGTACGATACCAACATTTTCTTATGGTGATTGGGCTGACATTAATGTGAACTGTCTCTTGCCTTCATCTTTACTTAATGCGACCCCTAATGGGGTTCAGACCGTCAGGCTGGGAACCACCACATGACCGTTGCAAAATCCCACATCCCACACTTCAAGCTGGCTTCATTCAACACCAAATTCTAATTTTGTAGGTAGAACAACTCAAAGATTTGCAAACCCACTACTAATGATGAAACTAATGATTTAGAAAGAAAATAGGCCAGTGGTAGTAAATTTGCATTCAGCAGCAATAAGAATGAAATGCTTGAATATTCAACACAAAACACAGAGCGTAATTTCCATCACTAACCCAAAGAGCTAATTAGAACAGAAAATATAAGCGATCCACATTCTGCATCCTTCAGCTGTGCCTTTGAATAAACACACTGATGCCTGCTAGCCAACCTCCTCATGAATCTGTGCGCTGTGATTGGCCGGTTTGTTGCAGAGAGTCATCTGGCTGTGTACCTCCTGGCTGTGTTGTTCAAAGGGAACGTCACATTACCATCGGTGTATCTCAGTCAGAAGTGGGTCAGTGGAGGCATTAACATACATTACACACCGAATGATGCAATATGTGGGAATATCCTCCTGCTCGCTGTCCACTCATCATCAGAGGGGCTGCTGCAGAGCACTTAGAGCCCGTATGGAGCTGAAATAATGTAATAAAACGTAAAAATACACCAGTGTACGCTCTGAGCATGTGTGTGCGTTGCAAAATTGGCTTAAAATGAGTGTAATCAACCATTTTTCAACAGGTGAGTATGAGAGAGAGTTAGATGAGAAGTTCAGTACCACATGCCTGCCAATTGAATGGCTGCAGCCACCAGCCTGTTAGCTTAGCTTAGCATTATAAGAGTGAAGACAGGGGGAAACAGCTGACCTGGCTCTGTGGATAGATAACAAAATCTGCCCACCAGCACCTTTAAAGCACAATAAAAACCACATTACATCTTGTTTGTTTAATCTGTACAAAAACTGAAGTATAAAATGACAGTTTATAGTTTGCTGCAACTATTTCAGCTCCGAGCAGTTGGCAAACAACCAGGACAGACTCCAAGAGGTTACTATAAAAATATGGGCGCACCAAGTTAGAGAGAAGTGAACATACCAGACCTCCAAAGCCCTTTTCTCATTTCTGCTGGAGGCTAGCGGCTTGATGCTACATTAGCCGCTACTAGCATAACCCTTCATTCCAGTGGTGTCTGATTAATTGGAATTATGAGTTCCCAAATGGGAAAATTCACATGATCGTTACCTCAAGTTGGAACAACAACTTGGACAGTCTGAAAATTTTGGTATATCCTCCTGAGACCTTGCGTCCTCCTATGAGGACATCACATTTTTGGTTTCCAGCACCTTATACTTCATTCTGCTGAACTCAGACCTGTTGTCCTCGTGCGTGGACAATATTTGTCCCATCTAGTGGCAGTAAGAGCACAATACACTAATCAATGTAAAAACAAGATGGCAGCCATCTCTGCCAAGTCAGTCTGCTGCCAACCCCGACACAAAAGTGGACAAAACCTGATCACATTTTATGGTTGAAACTTGTTTATTTATGATTAATAATGTTTGTAGTTTGATATGGCAACAAATTTGACCGACTTTAGCGACACTAACAAGCTAAGACTCTGTTACTTAGTAAGTACTTGTTTGAAGACATTGGGAATTTATCATCAGCTTGTTGAAGTGACTTAATTATTGTTCACAATATTTAGCCAGGAGAAATTAAATATGCACACCAAACAAAAGTTTGGGTCTCAGGAGGATTTGTGCTGAAGAAAACATGGCAGATGAAAGTAGATGTTCAGCTTAGGGGGTAATTAACTTTAATAATTCCCATATTATATGTCAATATTTTGCTCACATGTAATATGTAATTATGATATTAGGTTGTAATCATTAGCTGCTGTTCACTTAGTGACCTACAGTAGTTAGAGAAGTTATTGTTGAAGGGGATGTATTGATGCAGCAACAAGTCTGGGACAAAATCACCCACAAATCACTTTAATGTAAAACTTCAAACTGTTACCAACGTGTAGTTTAAATGCTCTGAGAAATAAAATACAACACGTCGTCTTTGTAGCGTCCATATTGTTAGCACATCATGACTTCAAACTCATGAACGCAACAAAGCTGGAAGAGCGACTTCTAACTGCCAATTGTGAGTCCAACAATGTTATAAAAGCACAATGCTGAACTGGTGGAGCACTACATTATCGCATTATACTGTATGATACACAGAGTGACATGATAAGTGCTGAGCCAATCTGTGAAGCATCATTATCCATAATGCTTTTGCCACAGCCCTGGTCAGATTATTTTTTTAAATAGCTGCGAAAACACTGAACAGTAGTAATTTATTATAAAACCTGACAACATTTCTGCTGTTTCCCTCTACTCGTGAACAATCATCAGTCAGTCTGCTGTGACTCTACTGCTCATCACTCTTCCAGGATCCAACTGAACGTAGGTTATGATTACAGCTGGTTTAAAAATGAAAAAACACTCACAAAGTGCATGTTGAAAAGATTTTCTTGTGGTGCATAATGCTTGCTTAAAAACATCTGCCTGTTATACAAGAACGCCCACACTGCTGAGGGCACGGCTGCTCTCGGCTTTCTAAAAAGGGTAAAAGTTGAAAAATCAATAAACAAACTCTGCACAGAGCTCCTGAAAAGGGAACTACAGTACGTAAGAGACGGAAAGCATGAAGTTCTCATTAGTCAAAGACTCATTACACTAATTTTACCATCAATGCAGCGACTGAATATGACTTAAAACAGTCAGATGTAAGCACAAGTCGGTCGTTTGTTCCTTTTAATAATCAGTTTTTGGTGTTAACCTTTTAGTATCAGTTTGTATCAGAGCCTACTCAACCATGCAGCAAACAACCCCACCCACACAGCTAAAGAGATCCCTCTGGGCCACACTTCAACCACCACTTATGCCCTCGTCTTAACCCCGATCACAACCACAAGTCCCAAACCGACAAGTCTGACCTCGCTGTGATCCTTGAGCCGCCGCTTCAGCCCTGCAGCCCACCTGTAAGCCCACGCCTGCTTTCGCACTCTACAACTGACCCTTGGCAAGCCTTACCGTCCCCGTAGAAGACATCCTCCGCTTCTTCGCGCATCATCTCATCCAGGTCATCCTCCGCAATGTCTGTCATAGCCATCACTATTCCTCTGCTTCTTCTTCTTCTTCTTCCTCTTCTTCTCCTCTCCTCCTCGTCTCCCTCGGCTGACTAATCGGAGCTTCAGAGAGAGTGACTGGGCTGTAAAATTGAATCAACGCCGGCTCGGCCTCTTCGCTTCAGGCGACAGTCCGATCACCGGCAGGCTTCTCGCTCGAGTAGAGGACCAGGACTGAGCTGAGATGCAGCTCTCTGCACGAGGATGTGTGTGTGAGTGTGTAAGTGCCAGGTGAAGTGTGTGTGTGGGTGAGAGAGAGGACTCCCAGCGACCTTGACTAAGTTTCAGCAACAGTGCTGATTTCATAACATCCTGTGCAAAGCTGAAGTGAGAGTGTGCTGTTTGGAGAGCACTTGTATGAGTAAATGTGCGCATGTGTGTGTCTGTGTGTGTCTGTGTGTATGTGTGTGTACTCTATGGGGGGGGGGGGTCAGTGGTGTGAGTATGTGTGTGTGGCCATAAGCACAGTATGGCACTCTACAGTGACTCAGCTTGAGCAGCTGGTGATTAACAGGAATAATTAGATTCTGTATTTTAAGCCAACAAGGACATGCAAAAAGGTGTGAAAATGTGTGTGTTTGTGTGTACGTGACATGGCGTGTGAGATGTGGCTCTACTTGTCATTCCTTCACAGCTCACTAGGAATCATGGGAACACACTGATTGCTCTCTCTATTTTTTCACTTGGCCCACATGGAGGGGGCCTCAGCGGAGCTGATAACGTCTGCTGGCGTCTGTTGCTGCTGAAAGTCTCCATGGCGCAGCAAATAAACACACACCTGCTCTAAATAAAGCAGATTCATACACTGTGGGAGGTTCGGTTAATACAGTAGCTCTCTAATATTCATTGTTCTTTACATTTGCATTGATAATTGTATTTGAGTCACAGAGCTACAATAAGCATCTGTGTTTTTAATGTGAGCCAACTTCAGAACAGCTCCACAGGTTGTGTGACGCCACGTGCTGCTGTTTTGAAGATCTCACCAGAATCCTCAAAGACTCGTCTGTCCAGCTGGAATGACAAATATTCCACCTGCTGCACAACAAGTTTCCTCCAAGCTCACAGGAACAGAGCTGGGCTTTGGAGCCAATTTAACAGTGAGGCCAAACCGTGGAATTACAATCCTGGGTCCATCACATGATGCCATGGGGCCAAGAAAAGACAGCTCGCCATAAAGTTACATCGTGAAAAAGACGTCTACAAATCAGCAGATCTTTTTTTTTTCGTTTGTGGTGTTTTAACTTCCCAGTACAAACATTTAATAGCTTGAATTTTAATCACTCTGTCCTAAAAGTTGTAGAATTCACAATGATTAAGTCTAAAAATATTATGTACTGTCATTCAAGTTAGAGAGCCGAAGACCAAGCAGTTGGGAGGCTGGGTTAAAGGAAAAGTAGTGCGCTTCTTCTTGATCTATGGGCCAATTGATGCAGAAGATCCGGTTTGTTTTACATGCATATGTAAAATTTTGGCTTCATATGCAACTTTCAATTCTGTATACGTGGTTTCCCCAAGCTGCAATTCCTCTGTTCAGCCAAACAAAAATGGTAAGTGGCATGTGTGCAAGTGTTATTAATGTGATTTAGCTATGTATATCATTTTGGTTTTTGAATACTTGTTCATTCTTGACCTGGAAAACAGTAGTGGACAAGAAAAACAAGCCTTTCAGACATCTGGGAATGGATTTAAAATTGCGAAAAATCAAGATTTTTTTAAGACTGGCTTATATTTCAGAAAAACATTAAAATGCAAAGTTATTATTGCGGCTTCCAAAAAAGTTAAAAAAATATGGCCCACAGACGCCATGACGGGGGATATGATAAACTCATCTTTGGCTCAATTTTTCTCGCTGTATGATGATCCAGGGTGCTGCGGTGGGTTTAATGGTTGATTGATTTGCAGGATGACACTATGAACTGATTGTCTTGACTGTGGCATTTAAAAAAATGAAAACAAAAGTCATCAAACAAAAATTCCCAAAATAAAAAGGCCTTTACAAAAACAAAGTTCAAATCAATGGGGTATCATTAAACAATAAAAAGAAACTGAGATTAACCAAACAGGCAGCGGTTAAAGACTGTAACCGCGTAGCGTCTTCCATGCTCCACACTCACTTTAGCACACCTGCCTTTAATTAAAGGTTCCCAAGGTGCCAGGTCAGGTGGTGCATTAAAGTGACTCAAAAAACAACATGAAGCAAGACTTGCTTGAAATGGCTCTAACAGTAATTATCACGGTTAAAGAACGTAAAAACAGTGAATAATTTAGAGGCAAACAGTTGCTATGTTGATCCTTGAGTAAAGTAGAAACTGACAACTTTTCAACTTGACCCCCATCGTGTTTCCAAGTGGTATTATTTTGCCATCAGTGTCGCAAAGACAACTTCCTTAGAGCCTAGCAACTACCAACAACACAGGACACACTGCTCCACTGTTTACCACTGGCGCTACTGGTGAAAGTGACAGCAAGAAACTTACATATGGGGATAGCAACCGATACCACCAAAAACAAAAGCGTTATTGTCTTCCTGTTTTCGATGTGCAATGGTTGATGCACTTCCTCTGTGTCATAATTTTCCCCGGAGATTGTAACTGGTGGCATCATTTACTTCATAATAATAAGTTAAAGCAAAAACTTGTCTGTTTCCAATTCAAAAACAAGACTAGGGAGTCTACATTCATGCTAGCAGCTCTGTAAAGCTGTACTGAGGCGCAGTGTAGCATAGAGCTACGCACTAAAACTCTCACAATGGCAATGCTAACGCAGTGATGTTTAGCAGCATTAAGTTCATCCTCAGTGTTGAGTGAGTTTGCATGCTAACAATTGCTGATTTGCAGGAAAGACAAAGTAAAACTGAGGATAATGGGAATGTCATTAGTTTTACATTTATATCATAAACCAAAGTACAAATCATAATTTTGTACACTGCATATATCAGTCTGGACCAAAGTGATGGGGGGACTGAAACTGCCATCCCTCGAGCCATGCTCGCTTGGGTCAAAAATGCTGTTGTAACAGTGCTGCATATATCTTGGACATACATTGACCTCAGCTCCAGCAACTGCAGCTCACTCACTGGCACATTTACATGGACACCCGAAGCAAACTGACTGAACTAAACTGACCCCAAAAGTTTTCTCACACTCACATGTAATGACAAACTTTCCAGCCGTGCTCAACTTTAAAACAGTTTTCATCCAACTTTTTAAGAGTTTTGCTCTGTCCCCAGGAGGCCCCTTACCACTGCCTCTCAAGCATTTCATGTCCAGTCCCAAATTACTGGTAGCATGTAGTCTTGTCTCTTTTTGACCTTTAATTTATTCTTAGATGGAAAAAAAAAAAAAAGTCAAAAAAGCAGCTAGACGCCGAATTTCTTCCTCTGTCTCACACCGTGCCTCCATCTGTCCTCACTCTGCAGTTTCTCTGACTCACAACCCATTTACACAAACCAATTCCCAACCAAAATAGAAACTAGGCCTCAAGTCAATTCATTATCACTTTTCCTTCAGACTTCCTCTCCCCTGCCACCTCCTCCCTTTAAGGCCAAAGCTCAGGGGAGCAAACCTGGAGACAAACTCATTTTCACAGAGGCTGGTCCAGGCAACTCAGATACATCACATCTATCAGGAGGTGGGATGAGTGTTGGCTCTGAATACATATAAAGAACGTGAACTGTGGACTGAACATTGTATTGTGTAACTTGTGTTAACACTGATGTCTACAAAAGAGTAGGATGAGAGGATTTCTTATTTGTCTGAGGTCAATGAGAAGGAGGTGGTGAGAGATACTGTAGACGACAGGTGTTTCATGTGTGTGTACAGGTGTTTTCATATTATTTTGCAGCTCTCTCTGTACTTTAATAAGATTTCAAAGGAATACTTCTCCACAAAATGATCATTTGTATATTAAATACTCACCCTGTGTTACACTGAATTTGTTACACAGGATCTCACATGCCTCCATGGTGAGTGAAGAATCCAAAAACAGTGAATATTCTTAAGGAAAAGGGGGTCTGCATTTAACAACAGCAAAACTTTATCAACACACCTGTTAACAAACTCTCAAACATCTCATGCAGAAAAAAATCCAAGTCTCATTTATCCAGTCTTGTGCTCAGTGCTTCCCAAACACAGCCATTTCCACTAAAACCTAACTATTTGAAATACTCCCACATAAAAAGCCTCATACACAAACGAGTAGCACACATGAGCGATCGCTTGCATTTGAACTCTGCTCAGTGGAATACAGAGGATGAGTTCAAACGCACACGCCTGCCTATTCATGTCACTCGCATGTGGAATGTTTAAAATAATAAGGGTTTAGTTAATGTGCAGCTCTTTGGGAAGTTCTGAGCATACAACTTTCATTCTCACTGAAAAACATTCAAGCGCACAGTTTGACCATGTGCGCTACTCGATAGTGTCTGAGACTGTTTATGCAGAGGCATTTACATCAAATAATCAAAAACATTCTCAGTTTTTGGATTCTTCGCTCTCTGTGGAAGCATGCAAGAAAAACACCCAAATTCAAATTCAACATGGCCCCCTTTTTACTCCAATTCATAAAGAAATTTCTGTTTTTGGATTCGTTGTTCACAGTGGGAGATGTGCGAGAAAGAGAGTCTTTGTTTTACAATTTCAACATAACATGGATTGAGTAATTAAAACACAAATGATCATTTTGTGGCTGCAGTATTCCTTTAAAGACTCATTTTTTCTCCCTTTGCATACAAAAATAGATACGTCTCTTTCAAACATTGTAAACATCACTGCCCTCATACTTCCCTGCGTCCTTTATTTTGGCATAGATACATTCAATAAATAGCACCAGAGGGCAGAGTCAGAAGTTTCACACAACAACAAATGAGACATTATTGTACCTTTAAAGGCAGCGTTGTGGACGGTGGAGGTCTGTAGGGCCATTATACACATCCTGACGTGGACGGAGATGTCTTTTCGCTAATGTTACCATATATTACTATGTTGGGTGAGAGGCAGGGTACACTCTGGACAGGTCACCAGACTATCACAGGGCTGACACATCGAGACAGACAACCAAAAACTCACGCTGACACAGGAAGAACATGCAAACTCCACACAGAAGGGCTCCCTCACCCTGGGTACGAAACAGGAACCCTCCTGCTGCTAACCACTGCACCACCGTGCCGCCTGTATTATTATCATTATATATTATAATTTAAATGTCTTTGTTGTCTCCTACAGTTGAATCTTGCTTGAACTACGCTACACTGCCTTCACGATCTCTGGTGGTACTGCTCCATTTCATTGGTATCCGTAGGCTTTCAAATAACAGAAGGCTCCGTTTATGTCCATATCTAATGTTGAGCATAAATGAGCCCTAATAAGGAGGTAATGTACAGTAGGTCACTGCTGAGCTGACAACAGTGCTTTCAGTCAGCAGTGAGGAGCTCCACTGCTAAAACCTGCTGATTCAATCAGTAACAGTTGTGATTCAGTCAGTTCACAGACTCAGAGGTAAAGACTTGTGCATGTGCTGGACACCTCTAGTGTTAGCCTATGAGCAGTGCAAGAGCCGCTTGGTAATACAGACAGAGAGTCATGCAAACTAATTAAAATGATCTTTTAATCAATTCCACCTTTAAGTAATTTATAAAGCAAAAATAAACTGGTTCCTGGTTCTCCAGTGTGAAGATTTGCTGTTATTTTCTGGATGTATAACACTGTCTGAATTTGTAGCTCATACCTTGATATTGGGATATAAATGTTTGAGTATTTTCTGACAGTTCACTTAATGATTGAAAAAGCGAGTTGTAAGTTGTTTTCAGTTGCAGCCCCAATAAAAACACGTTAACTCACACTCATACACACACACACACATACGAGGCGAGTCTTTCGGACTGGGTGGGACACAACAGTTTGAAAACACCCTGATGACAGTATGGAAAAAAACAACATTCACCGCTTTGACTGACCCAAAAATGAGAAGTGGCCGAGAGAATACTATCTGAAAATCAGTGAAGGAACTACTTTAAGGAGCTATTGAGGAAATCATGCAGGTACAAACTTCCTGGTCAAAGTGAGGGAGCAACTTTCCCAGCAGCAACAGGAAATTACAGAAAGTGGTGAAATAAACTGCATAAGAGAACAATGTAGAACCTGTGGGATGCAGAAGAACAACATGAGAACTCTGAATTTAAATTTAAAATATTGTTAACTTTAACATGGCCCGGAGCTAACTTAAGGTAAACATCTGCTCCTTCTAAAGATGATTTATGATTTCTGATGACTTATTAAGAGATACTAACACATTCGGCAAACATTTAACATAATTCAGTATTAACTGTAGCTCCATGTAAAGTGAATAAATGTGACTTCAGTAATAGTAATATAAAGTAGAAGTAAAAGAAACTTTTGGCATTCATGTTTTTACATGATATAAAGGAAGTACAGTAAATCAGTAACACATTCTCAGCCCTAATTACTAAATACATATTTCAAGGTATGTTGCAGAGTTTATTTTATAACGAGCAATTTTCTAATGTGAATTGAGAATGAAGTCAGACGGGGAAAGACAGGGATATCATGTACTGACGCTGAGTGACGGACCTGTTAGTCTACGTGTCATTATCTTCTGCAAACTCTGATTTAATACTTTTTTACTATGTCTCGTGAAACTCTTGTGGTTTTATTTCTCATATCAATGGTAACCATGGCAACAGGAACAATCCCTTTTTGTTACATGTTCAACACACAGTTGCTGAAGACAAAAACGTAGCTCAGACTGGTTGTTAGTCGTTAGTCGACATTCTAGAAAATGCTAAGTTAACATTAGTTAAATATTTGTTAAAAAATAAATCAGTATTTACTAAACTGAAGGAAAATTACTTTCAAAAAGAGGCAGCATTGGCGGTTAGCCACCAAGAGTAGCCACTGGGACTAACCACAGACAGTCTATGGGACAAACTAGCCTAATGCTACTTCCGCTATCTCACTGGAAGTTGCACCCATAATCATTTCTACGGTAGTGCCCTCAGGAATAAGGTGGATATGAATCGCAATTTAAGTGAGAATCTTAATTTTTGCATTTCAGTTTCACGAAAAAATATATTAAAATGATGATGATGCGATTTTTGCTGAGGTCTGTACCAAACAATCACGTTCCCTTACATCTGGAGTATGATTTGGCAGGACGGGGCATCTCTGTGGCCCCAAGTGCTTCATTCTTAATGGTATGTAAGACACTTACAAATAATAGCAGCATTTGTATACTGCACTTGGCCATATTGTGATTTGTATTTTGATTAATTGTGCAGCCCTAAGGTAAAAGTTATTGCTGTCAAACAAATCAGCCAGAGCTGTGTCTGACCGAGCGATGGGGGCGGTGGTTATTTTAACAGTTATATTTAATGTTCTCAAACCAATATGGTGTTTCACAGCAGACAGCAGGAACATTTTGACTTTGTGCTCTGATCCGAGTAACATGATGCGGGTAATGGAGAATCACTGGTCACACAGGCAAGTAAACAGAGAGCACACTCACATACAGAAGCCTGACACATGCAAAGCAAAGCCCACTGTCTTATGCAGATACGTCCCACTCCCATCTGTTCGCTGCCATCGTCACATGTTCTGGTGACTGCATCATTATTGATGTCTAAATCTTTTCTGAGATAAAACCCAGAGTTATTCACAGCAGAAAGTGGTGCATGCAGTTATAAAAAGTCCCAAATCCAAGCATTGACAGACCTTTCAACAACTTTTTTCCCCTCTCTGAGCAGCAGCTTCTGATTATGAGCTACTTTACAGTCAGCGGTGGCAGAAAACGGGGTCACGTTTGGGCTGCGTTTGCCCTGCTGCATTTCAATGACTGGGTACATTGTTGTCACCAGCAGAGAAAACCCCCTGCCTCGGGAAATGCAAACGCATGCTGCTGGGATGCAAACACACAATGCCACAGGCACACACACACACGCCATATAATAATTCTTAACAATGCCACCAAAACACTGCACAGACAAACAGACAAGAACACACACACACACAAGAAAACACACACACGCACACACACACACACACACACAGTTGTTACTCCGGCTTTGCAAAGAGTAGCACAATCAGACCCGCTCGGTACAATGGTGTTGTTTGAATGGGGTCAAACAATGGAGCTCTTTGGCATCTGAATCGAGCCAGATGATGAGTATCCCAGGAGGCTGAATAGGCGGCTTCAGCCTCCTACACACTCGCTCCTCTGGCCCTGATAATATGCATCAGTGCGCCGCCTGTTACTGTGGACTAAAATATCCGTTATTAGCATGGAAGCAGCAACTCATTAGCATCCAGGCTAATTTTATGGTGCTAGCTAATTTGTAAGTATGCAGCATCTTGCCCAGATGCTATGATGGCCATGAAAATACTAGAAACTACAGAAAGTAATCAGCATCAGATTCCTACAGTAACAACCTAAACATTTATGTGTGACATCATTTACTGTTAACATTTCTCGGGTGGCTGAAGACTTGAAAAACCACAACATCTCAACACAGAGAAAAGCACAGCGAACATTCAAGTTAACTTTTTGCAGAAAGAAAATAACACCTCAGCTCCTGCATATTTTTAATCTTCCCTGATTTATATTTGAGGATATCTTTTAAATTTGAGGTTTATGTATGAGTTTGTCAGATCCCCTGGTTTAAAAAGAGAGGTTTACTTGCTTGTGTCTAAACTGACTCATGCATGAAAATGATGAATGCTCACAGCATGTTCTTTATGCTATCTGTTGCTCTTCAGGGCTGCAGCTTTCACTGAGGTCACTGAGTTAATGTTCTGGATTTTTTTTCTGGAAATGTGGGCGTTTTAGCAACATGGGAAGCTTTTGAATTTAAAATACAAATGATAAAAACTGTTGAATTCTCGATATTTCTAATTTCAGAATTGTTTTTATTTATTATTTTTAAATATTTTTTTCCCCTTCTGAATGTTTAAATTTGGCTTTTTTTAAGCACTCTCTTCAGGATTTTATTTCTAGCAGTTTATCTGAACCTTA
The DNA here is from genome assembly GCA_019142605.1 of Cephalopholis sonnerati. Classification (NCBI taxonomy): domain Eukaryota; kingdom Metazoa; phylum Chordata; class Actinopteri; order Perciformes; family Serranidae; genus Cephalopholis; species Cephalopholis sonnerati. Next base: position 24,817,399 of record JAGQAX010000014.1, on the reverse strand, counting down.
ATCTAAATTATTGCGATCTGTCATGTTGGAAAATGAAATTTTCAGAAAACGTAGTTGATCAATTAAATGGAAGATTCTTTTTATTTTAAGTTGTACACTTTATCTTGTCTGTTGCACTTTTGAGTAAAAAGACCAGAAAACAGGTTTATAAGATTTTCAAAAATCTGATTTTGAGCCAATGCATAATACTTGCAGATAGTATAATAAATTATAAGATATATACATGTATTAAAATATCAAGGACTGCAGAAAATAAGTATACAAAGCAACACATAAACCGGGAACAAAACTATACAGGAACACAATGAAAGTGTGAATGAAGAGTGGAGAATACACCCGTCACACAACAGGATATTGTTGCAACACAAAACCCCAATTCATAAATCCTGTGGAAACTGGATTTCCGGGTACAGAAAACTTGAGTAAAAGTATGTTGTAACAGCACGTCGTCCCCGGCCCGGGCTGCTGAGAGATATCAGATGCACTGAGGGGTGAGCAGGTGGGGAAGTTTAAGTTGAAGACAGATGGGAAACTACTAGGAAAAGTTCTTAATGTCACAATGACTTCCTGTGCCAAACTATGACAGGTACGGGTCTAAGGTGATGGAGAGAGGACAGAAATATAATGTCCTTTTTGGAGGATGGTGCAGTTCGACTCATCTTTATAAATCCCACAGACTAATGTCAGTGAGAGTCAGAGAGGAGGATGGGTGGAAGACAGTGGGAAAAAAAAGAGACAGACGGGTAAAAGAGACCTCTTTGGACATCTTCTCTCCTCTCTGTCGTTCCCTCCACCCCGGCCTCTTTTTCTCTCCCTCTAAGAAGGATGACAAAATGGGATGACTGTGAAGGGGCGCCTGGTTACCCTGGTTACAATAATGAGGGCATTGCGTGGTAAATCCAATTTGCCATGGCACTCTCTGACTCATCTGAGGTGCACGTGTGTGAGTTAGTGTTTGCATGCGACGCGCTGCGGCTCCATGTGTCTGATGGAGGATGACCATAATGTACCACACTGTAGCCCACCTTGCACGCAGTTATGCACATAGACACACACGTAAAGACACACACGAGCTCACACATCTCTCTCTAGGTCTCTGCAAACTGTTTCCACATGAAACATCAACAAACTGGAGATCACAGAGTGGAGATGAGAAGTCACAGCACAGAACAGTCGGTCAAAATCACAGAAACAAGCAGGTAAAACCTAAATGATCCAAATCTCAGACCAGAGAATGGAGATAATGACTAGAACTCAGAGCTGCTGCATAAAACAGCAATCAGTGTGAAGTGCTGATTGAAATACCACATGAGTCAGAGGTCTTTACCCAGAAAATTAGCCTGCGCAAACAAGAGAACATCAGAAATGTATGAACTTGCAAATGAGTTCTGAATTTCAAACTATTTTAGTCCAAATCTCAGTTTCTTAGCAGCATCCACACTTACATTATTCAGGCAAACACCACCTGGACAAACACGCAGCCTGTAATTGTTTGAATATACTGCTTGGTTTTGTGTGAGGTAGGAGGAGAGAGAGAGATGAAAGAAAACAGCCAAAGTTATGTTAATAAAAGCAGGAGAACAACTGGGAGATATACCTACTGTACGCAAACTGATATCTTTTCATCTTTATATGGTCATATGTCCTGACTCTGCGGTACATTGCGTTACAGAAAAATCCCAGCAGACGCCTCCTTGTCAGTGTGAAGCCTACGACTCCTTTTGTGCTCTCACCAATTTCTATTTTTGAGCTCTCTCCCTGTCTCTCCCTGTCGCTATTGTATTTTGTCTTTCTCTGTTCCACAATTGGATCCTTTTCTCTCGCTCATTTACTCTTTGCCTGTCTGTCTCTGTCCCAGAGTGCACAGAGGGCATCAGACAATGGCAGCAATACAGCCGATGTACGCCAGCTGTGCAGACTGGCACCACAGAGATGGCTGTGCCCATGTTGTGCCCTGCTGCTGCCGGCTACACCTGAAGGGAAGAGATAACAGACAGCTGAAGCACTCGACCAAATGAACCGGCCGACCACAGCCTTATATCTGTTCAATTGTCTCTGACCATCCATATATATAAAAAACACAAAATGTTGTAGCAGAAAAGTGCCTTTTAATGTTCACATCAGTCATTGTAGGGATGCATCTGTTAAAAGAGGTGTAACTGACTGTTCACTGAACCCCTCCCATCAGTCCAATGCTGAAGCTGTGTGCACGGGCCTGCACAAAAGTGAACTGTAATCATTAGCATGTCTGGCTAACTAGCTTTTGCCCCTTTCCTACTACCACCCACTAACATCTGGCTTTTGTATTTAATGGTAAAGGTTGCAATCGGCATTCGATCCCAGGACAAATGACTACTGCAAAGTCATCTTCGTCCCTTATCTGGCACGATGCAATAACATGTCACCACAAATTACAGTGCAGCTGCAAACAAGTGTCAGTTTTAGGGCCAAGGTTCGTTGAGTTACTACATTAGTTTGTTCGCTTATCCTGTTGTTGTGGGGGGGCTGGAGGCGATCCCAGCTGACATTGGGTAAGAGGCAGGGTACACCCTGGACAGGTCACCAGGGCTAACATATAGAGCTCACATTCACACCTACGAACAATTTAGAGTCACCAATTAACCTGCATGCCTTTGGACTGTGGGAGGAAGCTGGAGCACCCAGAGAAAACCCACGCTGACACAGGGAGAACATGCAGACTCCAGGGCTCTCCCACCCTGGGTTTGAACCAGGAACCCCTATTGCTGTGAGGTGACAATGCTAACCACTGCCCCACCGTGCCGCCTGTTACAGGTTCACGTAAGTTAAAAGAACCCTTGTGCACAACCCGCACATTTATGTTAGGCTAACGATGGTGAGCCTGTTCTGCTTTTTCTATATGCAGAGGTTTAAACTCTAGAAACCAGACCCATGTTAACAATCTGGGATAGCGTTTGTCAAATTCATTGCTTAGTCATCATCTTAAAAACTTCTTAATGGTAAAAGTGAAACATTCAAGGCTGAAAAATGCGACAGTGTGGCAAGAACTCTGCAAACCACAGTTTCCTCTCCCATGCCACCCTGCACATCACCGTGTCCTCAAGCATACACAGAGCCAACACCTGCTGGCCGCAGAGAGGGGAAGTCAACTTTCAAAATCTCAGGCAACTGAAGCAATGTACTCTAGATGAGCTGTACCTGACGAGGTTTAAACTCTAGAAACCGGACCCATGTTAACAATCTGAAATAGCGTTTGTCAAATTCATTGCTTAGTCATCATCTTAAAACTTCTTAATGGTAAAAGTGAAACATTCAAGGTTGAAAAATGTGCATAAGTAAGAAGCTAAACAGGGTTATGTTCAAATGAAGATCAGATTTTCCTTCATTCCACTTTTAATATGAGGACTAACTACGTCTAACGCTACACTACAATGAAAAAAACAAAGCTGTTTCTTTATTTAAATGCCTTTTGAATTGATTTGGACGCTGTCTGGACCATGCATCTTTACTCTTATCACAATATCACACTTTCACACACAGTTAGCCTCGCATATCACATGGCAAAAATGATGTTTGTCGGCTATGAGAGGCTGCTTTTATCTACCTGTTGTTTCACATATTAGCCTACTGAGCAACGTGATCTCATCCCTACCTGTCGCTTAGGTAGAAGCCCTGAGTGGTACTAAAATGATGCCGGGGGCAGCCTTTTGCATTGTATCTTGATTCAGAAGGGGTCAGCAGTAAGAAGGGGTCTGCAGCTAGACTTAGGCAACAAAACCACTTGGTTATGGTTCAGAAAATACACTAGATGTTGCTAAAAAAACACTCAGCTTTGAGTGTTTTTGCTGGTGCAAAGTCTCCTGGGTAAAAGTCTGATTGGTGTTATTACAGTGATGCCAGGGACACTGCTCCAGCGGCATATTTTAATGCTCTGGGAGTAAGACCATGCTGTCTACTAAGAATTTTGAGAGGTGAATCTTCCACAATTATTATTTCAAACTGCACGTGCAGCAACTCAGAGTTTATGAAAGAACACTGGTGAAAAAAAGCCATCATATCACCGTGTTATGACTGAGCAGGTTTCTTACAGTTAATATCTCCCCACAGCCCTGAGCAGTTCATTATATATATTGCATAATCTAGTACTATTTTTGACATGTAAACATTTTCCTGTTGGGGAGATCCACGGGCCAGATAAAGAGGATTTGCAGCAGGGTGGGGCGACAGTGTGGCAAGAACTCTGCAAACCACAGTTTCCTCTCCCACGCCACCCTGCACATCACCGTGTCCTCCAGCATACACAGAGCCAACACCTGCTGGCCGCAGAGAGGGGAAGTCAATTTTCAAAATCTCAGGCAACTGAAGCAATGTACTCTAGATGAGCTGTACCCGACGATATGACCTTCACTGTAATTGTTAGAGCTCCACACGCATGGCATGATGCGGGGGAGGCATGTTGCACTATATGGTCAACAGATATGTACACACAAACATCTGGATTTGACAGATTGACAGAGCGATCAGGCAGAGGTGGGATGCATTTATAGATTTAAACAAATTCCTCATTGTGAACAGGAAGGGAGGACATCACAGCACAGCTTCTCAGAAGCAGGGTGGAGACGTAGAAGGAAGGTTGGGCAATGGTGTGTAAAATAACATTAAGTGCCTATTGCAGCTGTATTTCTCTGACAGTACAACAGAGCGCACATGTGCCGCGGTAGCCGTAAAGGGTGTCACAGTTAGGAAGTGGGTGGAGGGTTTATTCAGAGTCGGAGGATGACACAACTGGTCAGTGAAAGTGTTACACATGTAGCCTTTCTGCCCCGATAGTCAGAGGAACAGGGGCAGTGGGAGCTGGGCTGGAAACTGTAGTGACAGCTCATCATCACGCATGAGGGCATTGAAAAAAAAAAAAAAAAAACACTAGAGAAATTCTGTATGTGTGTGAGTGTGTTCCCAATGTCTGGCTTTGTATCAAGTCTCTTCAAAATAATGACATCTGCTGTGACTACACATCTGTCCTTCTCCCTCGAGTCGGAGAATGTACTACTTACAACAACCTTAAATGACCTACATACATCTACATTTCTGTCAAACAGCAGTTTGTTCCTGAGACTACATTTTTTTTGTATTAAACACCGTCTAAAGCAGCTATTTCAGATATACCAAGCAAATCCTTACATAAAATAATGATGCATCTTGCTCACATAAAAATAAAGAAATATATGTTGCACACTGACAATGGCCTGGTTTGTCATTATACCAAGTATAATTTAACATTTTTATGAAAATGGTTCAAATGCGAGAGCCTACCTTAATTTCAATACGGATAACCAAATGGTAATTTTTCAAATATACCTCATATTTATAAATATAAGTTCATTTTTCTATTTAACAGGGGCATTCCAGCAATTCTTTACTGTACTTCTATAACTGGGTAAGTTGCAAGAGAATGGGTGACACTTTTTGTTTACCTCGCTGCCTGGTAATTCAATCCAATCCAATTCCGCACACCTAGTTTGCAATGTAGGCTTACTTTTAAAAATTGGTGGTGTCCAAACTAGAGCTTTGATCCGACATTGGCAGCATGATTGGGCCTGAGCCTGAAATCCAAATTTCTACTGTAATTTTTTAATAAAAAGAACATTTATTATAAGCTTAAGTCAACTACAGTGCTTCCAGTGTGGTAACACACATTTGTGATGGAGGGTGCATTGGTTAAAAAGTCGCTCCAAGCTCCAGAGCACACTTCCTGGATACATTCATAAATTCGGGGCACAGTTGGAATCATAGACTGTATAAGATAATGGATGAAGCTACCACGATGTCACCCATTGGTTTGTGGACTCCCATTTTGAAGCCTCGAGGTTTGGCCTTTTTTGGCCGTCGCCATCTTGGTTACTTAGAGCCAGGAGTGACCATATTTGGACAAGAAGGTTGAGCTTTGATGAAGCGAGGGGTAGATCTGATTGAGGAACCGAGGACAGTACTGGCAGACAGTCTGTCACTCAAAGCGGCCCACCCTTAACTTTGCATAACTTTATAACTTTACAGTTATAATGAATGAGATTAAAAACGTTTTTTGTACAAGTATAACAGGGTCAATTATACAGCAGTAATATGTGTAACAAAGTTAAATGTACATTTGTAATATTAAGTATTATATTTACACAAAATTTGTTTCAGTTGTTATTACCTGACACGTTTAGGCCTCCATAGTCAACATGTGGAACGTCTGATACTTAGTTTTTGTGCCCCTATGTTCACCTTTGGGAGTACCCCACCTATACATTATCTTGTGTCGCTGGGGCTGGAGTTTGTATGGCTGTGTATGACGGAGGGTTTTGTTTTTCCCACTTGTTGTCAGGTATGTTTTCTGTGTTTAATTGTGCTTAATTGAATGTAACATGGCTGTCCTTTTTGCTGTTATGTTCTGCGGGAGAGAGGCCGGATTTTGTATTGATTTTGTTTTGCCACTTGCTGTCAGGAGAAGAATAAACGGAGATCGCCTCCGAAGATATCCAGTCTGGGCCTCTTTATATCTGCACAGCGCAGACAACGCTTGAGTTCTCCGCTTACACAAGGCTGTAAACATGTTTATTTCTATTGTAAAGCTAAGCATTTTAACGTGGTGATGTGTAGGGACTGACTTGCTTACAGAGACAGCTTCAAGTGGACATTCAAAGTACTGCAACTCTCTGAGCGGCAGACCGTTACAGGGATATTAGGAAACTGGTCAGAACCCGACTTAATTCAAACACAGGGAAATGTTGAGAGATTACGGCACAGCCCGAACCCGGCAGGTTGGGCCTAATCAGGTTTGGGCAGAGAATAAAAGCTCTACTCCAAACTCAACCTGAAATAAGCCTCATGGCATCACAGCATCATCAGGGTTGCCGGTTAAAAAAAAAAAAAAGCAAAAAACCCAGAGATTTCAGATGACATCATATAACTTTTTTACACAGATTGCGTCATACTCACTGATGAGTAAACTAACCTTTAACAAAATAAATCAAGCCTCTCAAATGCATACACAAAAGCACTGTCTTAAAGGTCCACTGTGAAGGATTTAGCAGGATATATTGGCTGAAATTGAAGAATGAGTTGTTTATATCTACATAGGGAGTGGGTCCTCTCCCACTGAGTCCGCCATGTTATTGTTGACCACGATAGTTCTGCTACATTGTTTGACCCATGGGAGAAGTTTTGGTTGGTTGCAATCCTACACACTAGACCTTTAAATCATAATAAGTTGGACTCAAATTAACTTATTTTGATCAAATAATAAATAAACAAGACTAATCTGATAAAGCACAAAATGCCAGCCCTTAGTATTTGGTGATTTTTGAGACTCAGTGCTCGAGGAACAGTTTGTTGGCCCTCAAAAAGTACTACGGTTTCACACCACAGCAAATATATGTACATTTTGTTAAAAGATTTCAACTGAGAGAGAAAGACCGAGACTCTCCCACAGCATTGGCGAGTCAAATCAAGTCCGTCTTTCCGGTTCATCAGCATTTGAATGTTTCTTCTCATCGCTAAAGCCAGCATGGGTTTAACTAAGGCCAGCATCTTACACGCAAGAACACACACACAATTATGTTGGTCTGGCATCCTTCTGAGGGGAATGGACACTCAATAAAGCCACATCCTGGCCACCATGAAAACCCAGGAGTTCTACTGCGCAGCACAAAGAAGAAACTGGCAACCCGGTCCAAACCCAGTGACATGGGAACCATGAGCTCATGAGCTAGTGTTGCCATATACTCAGAGGATGCCAAATCTTCCAGCCTTGGCCGTGAGACGCTTAAACTTCTGATCCGTCAGCCTTATGCTATTCAGCGAGAACCTCTCATGTGTGTCCCTATGAACTGAATGAAACGATGATAGCATTGTGTTTGAAGACCTGACAGAAACTAAGTGACGATCTGGCAAGTGCACAATAACTCCTGAGACGAGAATGAGGACACACACTGAAAGGAAGCGGAGACAGAGCCAAGAGATATCAAGAAAAGAAAGAGGACACTGGATCAAGATCTTTTATGTGATTAAAACTTTATAACATGGAATGAATTCATCCCGCTGTGCTTCAGATCAACATTATATATTTGTTTTATTCTTATTTTCTCATAGCAGTCAGAGTTGAATGACCTGCTGCAGTGGGATATTAAAAGAAACGCCTCCATGAAAGATAAAAAACCTCGTATGCTCTTTTATTTATCCCAATGTATTTCTCCAGCATTTTCCTGGTATCGACCGTGTTGTGTTTTTCCATCGTGAAGCTCTTTCAGAATGTGTTTTCTTTCAAACATTGTACATGTGAGTCATCATGAGCGTGGCTTATGGAGCACAACAGCCAGGAGACAAGGTTAGCCTGAACTTGTCTTTAATTATCTCTGGATTGTAACAATAACAGCAACAGACTTCTTTGTCGATTTGCTCCTTCCATTATACAGCGGAGTCAGAGGTCAGCCTTGGCTACAGCGCAGCCCTCTGGAGGCTGGCTCGTATTCAGTGCCCTGCTCTATCGTGCTTTAGCAGTGTGGGCGTTGCCTGGTAGGAGACTCGATTCTTTCCAACCACCTGTTTTATGCTCATTTTGTTTTTGAGCATTAAAAAGTGAAAACCAATTTATTTTTTTTTTTCAAAAAGTTGATGAGTTGAAGAGTTTTGGTTTACTCTCACTGCTCCCATCGTGTTGCTTTCAGCCTCAGCAGGCAGCTGTTTTCAAAGAAAAAGCTTTGGTAAACCTGACGTACACTTCCTGTCCAGCGCCTATTTGATCACATGCTAGCCATATCAACTTGACGGCTTTGTTCTGCTGCCCTGAAGAGACAACTAGCAGTTATTGCAGCTTTAAAGAGTCGGGGGTGAATTAACAAAGAACACATTGCAGTTCTATAACTCACCTGTTTGTATTCTATTAAGGCTTTAAGCTACGCATATTTAAGAGCAGGCCCACTTGAGTTTCAGGCTGTCAGGTGTCACCACAGTCTATTGCGTCTCTACAGCTTCACCTTCTCATTTAAATATGGTCACAAAACAAAATGGTTGCAGCTGTAAAGCCAAACTCGAGGCTTTCAAACAGCAGTCCACAAACCAGTGGGTGACATCAGGTTAGCTACGTTTATTACTTTTATGCAGTCTCTGCGTGCAACTCTATCTGAACTGTCTCAAGACCTGATTCACAGATCTGTAATATTATTACCTTTTTTAAATATGAGCAAATAGCACAGGAGCACAGAGACACTGTTTGCTTGGCACCTCAGTTAGGGCGTATTTCACCCTTGTGCTTTGAGAATCATATGGTTTTTTTTGTAGAGGCCATAAAAGCCACACAATCAGTTTGTGTATTTGCCCGTCAGTTTACAAAAACACATTCTCAAAGCTTTAGTTAGTGGTATCTAGCCATGCAGATAGCTTTGGTTTTATTTGGCCATCTGTCTTAGGCCGTGTTTACACGACAATGATCTGCTGAAAACGGAATTGTTTCTCATTTACGTTTTAAAAAAAGTTCCACGTTCAGATGACAACGTTTGGCTAACAATCTCCGTGCACACGGATTCACAAAAATGACCAAAACGCTGTAGTATACATGCCAGGCCAGTAGTTGGCGGTGTGACTTTGTAATGAAACAACACGTGCCTGTGCACATGCGCTTCCTTCTACAGAGCGGTGATGTATAAACAAACAAAATGGCAACCACATGGATGACGAGGTGGAGTAGCTACAGTAAATCTACATTTTCCTGGAGAGGCGTTGATAAATTCAGCAGGGTGAGCAGCACAAACAGAGCTCAGGAGTCCGCCATTGTTGTTGTGATGGTTGACTTTCTAGCGCATGCCTAGTGACAAGTTTACACGACGATGGAGACGGTGCTGTTTCCAAAAAATTGCACTCTGGAACCAGTTTTCAAAACGTTGCATTTTTAGGCACCCAAAATGCTGCTGTTGGGTAAACGATCGTCCAAAACACAGCTAAAATTTATCGTTTTCAGTTGAAATTGTTGTCTTATAATCAGGACCTTAGAGATGTCTTAATTTTTATTTTCTGTTTGCACTATAAAGAAAATTCCAGGCACCTTCACTTTATGAGATAGTAGCAGAAACATCACAGATCTCAAAACCTGAGCAAATAACCCCGAAAACTACCTGCATGGTTAGATACAAAAGTTACTTGGTTAAAAAGATAGATTTAACAGTTCTTTTTCTTTACAGGTATATTTCTGATAGAGTATATAATATTGTCAACAGTACATTAAACATGTTTGAGCATATTGAAAATAACGGCATTTATAGGACCCTTGCTGTCAAACGGAAATCAGAGCTCAGCAGAAATAAACATGTACAACACGTGCCCCTCTTTGGGAAATGCAGGAAAGTGTTTTATTTTGTTCTCTCCTCCCTCTGCTGTCTCTCACTCTCCTCTTGTCTTTCTCTTTTTCCATTAGTCTTTCTCTCTGTGTTCACAAGCAGCCCACGCAGCAGCCCTGCTTGTTGACTTTATTGTGTGAAATTACAGAGAGAGGGCCAACATGATTCCACGCTCACATGTGCCCTGAAAGCTTGTGAATTGAATATTTTTTTAGGGTGTGAGAAGGACATGCAGATAAGCAGGTAAGAAAGTAGAAAGGGAGACAGCAAAGAGAAGTGTGTGTGAGAGAAATAAAGGAAATGAGAAAAAAGAGGGGAAGAAAGTACGAGACAGAGGGAGTCATTTCCAGCTACAGCTGACAACTGGAAAATGAGCCCAGGCAATATGTAATCTCCTCTGATGTAGTTTTACCTCCCAACACCGCCTCCTGCATCAGTGGCAGCAGTGGCTACAGTAGTGAGGAGGCGCGTTGCTATGGAGTGGGAAGATTTTCAGAGAGTGAGCACCATTACAAATCTGGTTGGAGAGGAGAGGAGAGGCAGGGGGATAATGAAGATCAGGAGGGAGGCAGGGAGGGGGGGAGAGAGAGGGAGGTCGCAGGGCACGAGAACGATAAGTGAGAGGAGAGGCTGAAGGAGAGATGAGAAAGAAAGCAATAAAGCAAATGCAACAAGGGCAGAGGTGAGGGGTAGAGAGGTGCCGAAAAGAGACAGGGTGACAACAACAGAATAAAGCAGAAGAAAAATGCGCAGACAGGCCACGCAATCTGCTAAAGTGTTTCCATTATAACCACCTCAATTATGGCCCAGCTTCATTTAAAGTAAAAAATGACGGCCTGAGAGACAATTAATGAGACACTTTTCACCGTGCATGTGGCTTTGCGCATCTCGCCAGAAGAAAGCGAGTATTTCTCCTTTTCAGCCTCTGCATTATTCATAAAATCAGTCGGATGATCCTTTGAGTAGCACTTTGCCCTCAGCGTGGTGCCAGAAACAGGAAGAATAAAACTGCAATCTTCAGAGGAGGAAGAGAGACGTTTTCATTACATTACACACACACACACACATGACATCCTTGAGAGGAGAGCAAGTGCAATTTTTTGTGTTGCTTCACTTCCCTCTGAGCTAAGTAGAGGAACATACAGTACTGTGTGTGTGTGTGTGTGTGTGTGTGTGTGTGTGTGTGTATGTGTGCGGACTGAAATGATGACAGTATTCAGCATTCAGTCGTTAGATTAGCAAACTGTGGAGGCCCTCTTCTGGTGGCTTCTGGGAACACAGATTTTAGTCAGGATGGAAACACAATGGTGACATTTTTGTAGTCTTGATTAATTTAGTAGATAACTTTAAAAAATGTATAATAGATTATTATTGCAAGTTGCGCAATGCAGGCATGGTGGCCAGCTAATAAGGTTTTAATATTGTAAACCAAAGATAAGGGTTCGATCCCCATTTATGCCTTTAAAATGGAACAAATATTTATCTGTTTGACAAGGCTAGGATTATCATGTGCACCACAAGTCTGTAAACCAAACAGCACACAGGTCTTAAGAGTCAACTTGCTTCACGTCATCCACGCCTTCATCACCTCCCGTCTGGACTTCTGCAACAGTCTCCTCTGTGGCTCATCTTCAAAAACCCTCAATAAGCTCCAGTATATCTCGCACCTGTGACCACATCACCCCCATTCTCCATAAGTGCCACTGGCTCCCCATCCCCCAGAGAATCCACTTCAAAATCCTCCTCATAACATACAAAGCCCTCAATAACCAGGCTCCACCCTACCATCATCATCATCACACTCCCACCTGCACACTCTGCTCTGCTGGTGCCAACTTCCTGTACCCTGGGGGGACAGGGTCTTCTCCATCTCCATCTGGAACTCACTCCCCAAACCCATCCAAGACTCCCACTCTCTCTCCATATTCAAAAAATCACTCAAGATTCACCTGTTCAACGCTACAATGTATTATTATTATTACTTTAAGACATAATCTAAGTCTATTCATGATCGTCATCAGCCATTGTTAATTCAGGGCAAACTGACAGAGCATTGAGCTCTTTTATAGTCCTGAAATCACGTTCATACGGGCTATAGGATCTGTAATATATGATAACAACCTCTATAAACTGATGAAAAACAGCATTACATAACATAACTAATTAATTAAAAATGGAACAAAAACAAATAAATAACAAACAGGTTGCGAGGAAGGAAGAAAAGTCTGTACAACAACAACAACAGCAATACAAAACTAGTCAACTAAATCACAGTGTTAAAGACAATCTGGAGGACGTTTGGGTTCACTGTCTTGCTTAAGGATGCTTGGACATGCTACGATGGGATTGAACCACAGTCCCTCTGGTTCACAGGCACTTAAGGTACAGCCACTGAAAAAAGTGAAACTCGATCTCACATTCATTTGGCTTTGTTATGAGGCAGTGTCTATTTTTTTTCCATACGCACACTTCAGAGGCAATTTGGAGCACGTCTTGCTCAAGGACATGAGGAGACAGAAATCAAACCAACAACCCTGCTCCTCTTGCATCATGTCATTGTGCAGCTGTGTCACATAACCACAGAAAACAACATGATGTAAGATTAAGCAATTTGTTTAATTGAACTTATATATCTCATTTCTCTCTGGCACCACAACAACAGTGAGATTTAAAGACAGATACAAACATATGCTGCATACTGAGTGACACGTATCAAAACAGAGTGGATAACAATACGCGCATACACACAGTCCTGTAGGCAATAACAAAGGACGAGTGGGCTGTCAAAGTGAGTCACCTCACTTTGGATATGAATAGCTCACGGAATTTTAGTGAGTGGTTGCCAAGGCTACTGCAACTTATAACGTGTGAGAGAAAATGTATTTATTAATACATACACAGGTCAACAGGACGATTTAAAATTAGAAACTTCAGATGTCTCATACGTGTGGAACCATCCGCAGATGGAAGATTTCTTTAAAGCCACAGTTGGTGACTTTAATGAAAATAGGTTTGTTGAAACTGTCACTATATTCTGAAAGACGTACTTGAGACGTGAGTCTGTGAAAAAAAATCATGTCCCTTCTCCTCCTCCTACTGCCTCTAATGACATTTGCAAAATGGCTCACTTAAAACAACCAATCAGAGATGAGGAGTCTTGAATGCAGCTGTCAATCATGTCAATCAGTTCATGAACTGCAGTCAAACTGTCAAACTAGGAAGCGCTGATCAAATCTGAATCAACATTCTGTTACTGCGTTGCCTATTTCCCACCTCACATGTTAAAATATGTAAACATATTTTAGTGTACTATTTGGCTGTAAAATGAAAAAAGTTTTGCTCAGGCCAGTGTGCGGTGTCTTGTTTTGGCTCAACTCTCATTTTACAGCTAAACTGTAGGGCTGGGTATCGCCACTGATTTCCTAAATTGATTCAAGGGGTCCCGATCCGATTCAATTTCCGATTCAACTTGATCCAATATCGATTCAGTTGGAGATTTTTTAGTTACAGTGCCAATTTTTGCTAGTATGTGAAGAGACTCTCAGAGAACTAATAGTTTAACATTTACAATGAATTTTTTTTTTAAAAGAATAAATTCACAACAGGAATAAAACTGAATATTTTATAACTAAATGTTGTTTCTCGAGCAGCAACAGCAATATTAAAACAGCAAAGTCACAATATGAACTTAATATCTCACTGGAAACAAAATAAAAATGTAAATAAAATAAATCATATTCCTGACATCACAATACTGAGTGAAGTTTAGAACACACAGCAGGAGGAGAGGCTGCTACAGCGTGATGATAAATTACACCTAAATGTAAAAAAGGAAGCTAACAGTTACAGATAAAAGAGCAGGTAACATCGAAGCTCCTCAATACTACGGTTGTTCATAACTTAGCAGCGGCTCGTTGACTACCGGCGAGATTAACAGGATTAAAGCTTCACATATCAGTGGGAAAAAAGCATGTATTAAAAGATCAATCTCGGATCTTATGAATCGATATCAGGTAATTCCAGTGAAGATCGATTTAATCGAATGAATCGATTATTTTAACCCAGCCCTGTTGACCAGTACACTAAAATATGATTCTGCAAACATTTGAAGCAAGAAATAGGCACATAACAGAATCTTGATTCATATTTGATCAGCGCTGCCTGGTATGACAGTTTTACTGCAGTTTATAAGTTGATTGACAGCTGCGTTAGAGACTCCTTGGCTCTGATCGTTTTAATTCACATGCAGTAATGCCATTAGAAGCAATACAAGGCACTACAATAGACCTATTCTGTCTCATTTAGTGCTGTGTGGAAATAGTTTTAGCAAACAGAATGAAAACTTTTGTGTTTTGTTTTGTTTATTAATAAAAGTTACCAACTACAGCTTTAAAACCAGAGTAAATACTCAAGTCTTTAAACCAAAACTTCCAGAATAAACATCTAAGATCAAAGGCAATCAACTTAGTTGATCATGCAAGAAAGAGAGTGGGGTGAACACCACGAAAGACAAAATATGTATCAATAAAAATGCTCCTGACTACAAATTGTTCCTGCAGTTTATCTGCACGAGCACAAAAACCAGGCTTTATAAATGACAGCAAATATCACCTTCATAATGTGCATTATAACAGAATACACAACCCAGAGGAGCATTATTGTTTCCTGTTTGTAAGGGTACCATTAACAGGATGACTCTTAACTGAATCCTCTGTCAACTTTCTTTTGTAGTTATTATTTTAGCTGTCTTAATTAATGGTTTGGTGGTAATAACGTTTGATTATAGTCATCCTGTCTGTTGTGTTTGACAGGGCAGTTCTTTTAAAAGCTTTAATGTTTGTATCTTTGTTTAGAAGTGCTATAAAATATATTAAATCCAACTGTTATAAGCTCGAGGCCTCTACTCTGTGGTGGCTGCTGGTAATATCCTACATTTCTGCTCCTTTTCTTAATAAATACTGAGATAATCAGCAGTGGACAAAGCTGCTCAAAGACTTTTTAGGAGGAAATAATCAATAACCTTTGAAGCAGTAGCCTCCAAGTAATGTTGCTGCTGACAGTCACATTAAAAAGGCTGTATGGGAGCATGTTTACCACCAGAGAAACTACAAGATAATCAATGAGATTATCAGACACAAAACTGAGGCAAAGTAAAATGATGCTGCTGGACATTGTTGTGAGATGTTTTAGGTTTGGGTAACCTGGTATTTAAAGGGCATGTTTGGTATTTTTCAACCTGGACCCTATTTTCCAATGTTTTTGTGTCTATTTTGTCACTAACGGAGACAACACTTTTTAAATTTGTCCACTACTGGGAGTAAGACAAGCTGCAACATAACCATTCGGGGCAGTTCAATTTACACCCACTACAAGTGCCTGTTTTTAACATGCTCATATTGTTAATCTGAATGTCTGACAACATTATGGAAAGAATCCTTGCAGACGGTGACCTTGACCCAGACACAGCCCTGAAAATGCGACATACAGTACCAACCTGGCTCCTTGTCAAGAAACAGTAATTTTAGTGTGTATGGAGCCAGCATATTTTCACATCTAACTGTGTAAATTATTAAGCTAATTTCAACCAAACCAGAACTGGTGATTGTTGGAACAGTGGAGAGACAAACCAAGACAGTTGAGAGTTTTATTGTGTGTCTTTTGTCTCTGAATGAAGTTTGTTTTACGATGATAAAATTACTGTTAATTAAAATCAGTGGTTCCCAACCGAAGGGGGCACAACCTCCTTAGGGGGGCACCAAAGAGCGAAGCCCTCTTGATTTTAAGGTGGAATATGTCAAACTTTAATTCATTTATGTGTCAAAATAAAATATTATAGGGTTATATTAAGAGCTTATTCACTTACTTAAAAATGTATAGAAAATCCTTAAAATCCGTATCATGAGGTGTGAACGTGTGTATGGGTCCCTCAAGAAAAAGGCTGGGAACCACTGATTTAAATGGACTCTAATGGGTTTGGTGATCGCGAATTCAAGGCTGTTTCCGGTTAAACAAGGTTTATCTCTGTACAGATCCTTCCCATAATGTTGTTAGACTCTAAAAAATAATATGAGTCTGTCAGTGGCAAAAATAAGGCTGTTTTAGTGGTTGTAAATCGGTGGTGTGCACATACCCTCTGTGGTTACTTAGCAGCTTGTTTTGCTGCTGCCGTCTGCGGCACTCTCACTCAGTACTAGACCATCTTCAAAAGTGGTTGTCCCTTTTAGTAACATAGACAGGTTCAGGTTGAAAAATACCAAACTTACCCTTTAATAATAATTTTCTGGATGCCTTTTCTGGGTGACTATACAATGGCTACCACACAGGTGTAACAGCAAGACGTTGGATTTAGTTACCAGATGCGATAAAACATAAATAAATCTGTATCTGCAGTTTTGCTGTCAGTGCTCAAAGCTTTGATACCAGCCACTGAAACTATTTCAACACATCCTGATTGTCCTTTATGTTGTCTTTGTCCACAGACTTGTGAGCAGAGAAGGAAAAGCCTGAGGCCACAAGGTAATTTCAGGAGTTTGAGGTATTTTACAGGCAACAAGAAAAAATCCAGAGCAGCAGGACATATCAGTCCTGTTTGTTGCTTCCCTATTTCTATTCGAACTATGATGTGTTTCCTCATTAGTAAATTGTTGCTTTCCTGCTTCCTGTGTGGTGGCAGTCTGCTGGCGGTCATCACCTATGAGAGTGTAATGGGTTTCAGTGCCTCCATTAAGCAACATTGATCAAATGCCACCCAGACAAATTGAATTCTTACACAGGACGTGCGCTCTTAAAAGCATCAGCACTGCAAGTCTTCTCCCTATCATAACCACTCGGTCGATCAACGACTCTCCACCCTACACACACGGCCCTATCTGCCCCATGCCACCGCCCTGAAACAACCCAGAACTGAGCACACAATTATCAAGCCTATCACATACTCTATCTAGATAAACAACCAAACACAAAGCTTTTATCTCTCGAGAAAAAAAGACAACATTTTTATGGATCCCCAGGGAGAAAATTAAACACATTTCTCTCTCTTACTGTCCTCATCTCTGCCTCGAAAACATCCTCATAAAAGAGCACTGAGAGGATGTGGGATGAGGACAAATCTGCACTTTGCTGAAGACACAACTTGTAGCAACTAAATCCTTTCAGCTCAGCAACATTCAGACACTAGCAGCCAGCATGCACTCAATCGACCCTTAGTCCAGTGTACCATGGTAGTATGCACTTAACACTACACACATTCTTCCTGTGCCAGTGATCCATAGTTTATATTTATCAGTAAAAATCTTTAAAATGTGCAGAATTTGTGACATTACAGTTTGTCAGTAACACCAGATCCGAGTATTACAACACTAGACCCACTTGGCAGGACCACACGAGTGCTGTAATCCATTCTCCCTACAATCTGATCCTACACAATCAGCCCAGATGCTGTTTCAATTAAACATTCACTGATTAAGTCTGATCAAATAGACTGAAGTGTCAGCTGACCACTATCTCTGCATGTGTGTCAGACAGGCCTTGCTGCTGGTGGGATTTATAAAAAAAAAGGTACCAAATCAACACCTGAAAATACGTTTTAAAGACAACTTTGCCCCCAAAATGAGCATTTGTATGTCAATTACTCATCTTGTGTTGAATTCATGAAGAAAACTTTATTGTCTTCATAGCTTTACAGTGAACAAAGAATCCAAAAAATGGAAAAATTCTTGATTAACTTAATCACAGTTAACCAAACTTAACAACAGCAAAACTCCATGTTTACAAACTCTCACATAACTCATGCAGTATAATCCAAGTTTCATTGATCTAGTTGTATGCTCAGCTTCCCAAACAAACAACCCTTTCTGATCAGGAACTGAACTGAGAGTGAAAAGTATCTATGCTCTCTTTAAAGCCAGACTCCATTTACAAAAACAGTAATTTTATCTCACTGAACACGGGAGCTGCTGGTCTACCACTGCCTAAATCGGTAGTTCCTCACTGTGTTATTGCGTGACTTTGGTGAATCTGGTCTAACCCTTTAATGCCAAGTACACACTACACGATATCAGCCCGATTATAGCCAAAGCCTCGTACAGTGACAGCTCGGATCGCAAACGACAGTGAGTTTCTTGCGTGATAATACATCTTTTCATCTCGTTTAGTGTGTCATAGTAGATGACAACCGACACCACATCTGGGACACCATGATGTTCCAACAGAAAGTCTAGCATGTTTGGTTTTCTTTTTGTCGTTCACGACTGCTCCCATCACAGCCGTCACTTTGACCAATACAAAGACACAGAGACATCTGCTGCTGTGGACAACTGTAAGTCCATAAAGCCCAGCCTTTTAGATATTTCCTCTGGGGATGTTACCACACAGAGTAAAGAAGGAAAAATAATGGCGTGAGACAGCAGAGGCAATTTAGCAAGTGAGTACTGCCATTAGCATCAAGCTAGCAAACAATGTAATTTCTTCATAATGGAGGATATAAAGTAACAAAGTTAAAAAATAGTGGCGGGGCTTTTACTCACCACAGCTGCAGAGGCTACCAGCTTCATGTGAAACAGACTACATTATAAACGGGCCGTTATTTATTATTTATTCCGTCTGTGTTTTTCTACTTTTACTTTTTATCCGCTCCCATTTGCCTTGATAAAGTTAATGCATCGTGCCATCACTTCAGACTCAACACTTCCTGTATCTGTATAAAATTAAAAGCCCATTATAACTTCAGTTGAGAGAATTCCTCCATTTTCCTTTTTTTTGTGTTTTTAATGTGAAACATTTGCAGAGACTTGTTGTGGAGGATTCAGTGACTGTCATAGTTTGCATGTGGTACTTCAAATGTAGCTCCTGACATGTGGTGGCACTTTTTACGTTACTACAATAACATTTCGGCCGGCACGTGTACAGCCACAGTGACTAAAATAATAGATATAATAATAAAAATAGGACAAGAATAACCCGATGACATTACACACGTTGTCTGGGCGTGATCAGTGTGGACCACTGCATAGTCTGTCACGTCTGTCGGCCAAGTCAGGGTACGATTTTATGACTCCACAATTGCGTAATCTGACATAGTGACTGTGGGAGCAGACAAAAATGTCATGTAGTGTGAACCAGGTATCAAAGTCCAAAGTCATACAATAACACAAACAAACGAAGTGACTGAGGCAAGCAACAGATCAGCAACTCCCATGTTCAGTGACATAAAATTACTATTTTTATCAATGGAGTCTGACCTTGAAGAGGGTATTAATAAGTTTCCCTCTCCATTCAGCTGCCGAGTGGAAGGGGCTGTCTGTTTGGAAAGTACTGAGCGTACGACAGGATAAATGAGACTCGAATTACACTGCTCGAGTTGTGTGAGACTTTGTACATGGATGTTTGATATAGTTTTGCTGTTGTTAAACATGGCCCCCTTTTTACTCTGATTCATCAAGAATTTTCTGTTTTTGGATTCTTTGTTCACCTGTGAAGGCATGCGAGAAAAGATTCTTTGATTTACGCTTTTAGCGTAACATGGAGTGAGTAACTGATATACAAATGGTCATTTGGGGGTGAAGTGTTCCTCATCATCAAGAGGTGCTTCAGTAATACTTGACTTAAAACTAGACTTTGACCCTGCCTGATAATATTGCCACTAACCAGGACTGATGTGTGGTTTGTAAAACCAGCGTCGGTCTAGGAGTGAGGCCAAAATTTTATGATTATGCAAAAGCTACAGCTACAAAATTCATATAGCCAGGTGTATAATTTAAACAGAGACATTTCCCACACAATATCACACTCAGCATCAGTCTTATCTGACACCTAGGCCATTGTGGAGGATGTAAATGTCACCTGCTAGCTGGAAAAGGAGAGTACCACTTACTGAGTCACAATGTTATTTTAAAATGCAAAACCCAGAGGATTATGTGGTTATTTACATGCCTACAATCGTCAAGTACCATCAAAAACAATGTAACAGTGTCTATTATCCACAGCATGAAGCACAGAAGGATTTCAGAGCAGCAGCAACATGCAGTCTGTAGGAGTCACTATCAACACTTTATCTGACAAGACTGAGATGACTTCACTGGGGGCTTCTCAGGTTCATGACAGCACTTAGATAATTAACAGCAGTACAAGAAGACATCGTGGAAGGAACACAAGTATGAGGACAAAGAGACACACACATACAAGTCAGGGAGACAGTCCTCTCATTCAAGCCACACTTACGGTTGAACTCCCTGCGGCAGACATGAGGCCTCCAGGGTCGGTTTCGTATCCAATTCAGGCGTCGGGGCAGCTCCATGATGCCAAGCTGGTGCCAGTGTGTAATGGCCACTCACCCATCAAAAAGCAGCTCCCCGGTGCTTCTGCCCATACCCAAGACAGATACTCCCTCCAGAGCATGAGTGTTGCAGAGCACCAACCTCAGCAGCCTGGACCTTTAAAAGCTAACAGTTCACTTTGTCTTCAGCCCGTCCTGCTCTCTGGGAGAGAACTGTCACAGTAGCTGTTGTGGTGCTCAGCTGCATTTCCCCTTCGCTGCCTTATCTTTTATGCATGAGTCAGTGGAACCCAACTCCCTCCACTCCTGGGGAGGGACGGAGGCAGGCCTCTCCCCAGGAGTAAGCGCCTATCGACGGGCAGCATCTGAAGCAAAGAGTGCACACCCTGCTGAAATGTGATGCCTCTGCACTGAGCCCCCGGGGAGGGCAAGGTGGATGGATGGATGGATGAGAGGTGGGGCTTGGCCAGCTACCTGAGGAGGCTAGAAGGAAGACAGTCAGACAAAGACAGCATGACATGGGGACAGTTTGTGCATGCGTGTGAACATAAAAAAATACACTGCATCCACTTTTCACAACATGAGCATCAGCCCACTTTGGCAGAGTACTGAAACTACTCTTAATTCACTGCCGCCCTGTATACTGACATATGTGGCAAACTACACCTTGTGTACCTATGAAACAGAACACTGGTGTTCATTAAGCAAGGTTTTAATCTCAAACAAGTAGGTATAAATGTAAAATCTACATGATGATAATATAATATTTGCAAGATTCCAGTCAGGAATCATAGCGAGTCTTCCTACTGTCATACTCATACTCAGTAACGTGTTATTAGTAGTTTTTCTCTCTTTTCACTGTGAAAAGTTGTGGATGGCACCAAAGGTGCCGTTCTGAACCGTCCCCATTTTTGGTCCCCCCTCTGTTGGAGTACCTAGCACACATATCTGGTACTAAAAGGTGGAGCTGTGAACACTGCAGTCTGTTGATTGGTCAATAGAGGACGGTCACTCTGCTTAGGGCTGAGTTGTGGCTGGGTTTTGAAGCTCATGTAACCACTGTTCATACTGTGGAGGGCAGGGTTGGGTTTGCTACTCTAAAAATGTAATGCATTACTCAATACTTGTTACTCCTCAAGAGTAATTAAATTACTTTACTTACTACTCCCTGTCAACAATAATTCGTTACAGTACTCGTTAAATTACTTTTCCGTTACACCCCATAAAATTGGTATTTGCGCATTTCCCCAAAATTGAGATGTTTGCCTGTGTGTGAAGGGTAATCATCACCAGTAGCTAATGCCAGATAGCTTCTATTTGCCTGAGGGTTTTCTGTTGCCTGTCACCAGTATTTTCCCAATGCTCTACAAGAAAGATGGAGAGTCACTCATTGAGCAACATTGCATACACCACATATCCAGCCACAAGCTTCATCACTTCTTTGTAGCTGCAGCTGTCCACGATTAAAATCCAGTCTACATGTAATACATGTAAGATAAACTGGCTGAAATATTTTTCAAAAATCCTTCCTCCTTTTGGACCATTATACCTCTGTATTATCAAAGGCGGGTGGTTTTATTTTTTTCTTGATTTGTTACAATATCGATAAAATCCCTGTTAAAATGTCAATGTTTTAACCAGGCCCTCTCGTCATGAACTCTTATCTACCAAAAAACTTTTCACCCCATAATAATTACTAATGGAATAACAAGGATATTTTATATAAATGCAAATTCCTCCTTAGAGAATACTGGTTTTACAATAATATTGTCCAAACTGCTTAGTTATTTAATAAAGACGGTCTTCTTTATTCTTATGAGTTTTTCTCTAAATATAATATCCCTGTATCACTGGGATATTAATGCAAAAGTCTTTGGTGCAGTACTTTCTAGAGTCTGCATGCTGTTTAAATTTCAACCAAGGGTTAAGATCCTACAATTATCCTTGTTATCTCCATCAGACACTCCAATAGGCAAAATTAGTTTTTCTAGTAATTCTAGTAATAACAACAGATCGACAAGAGCTCTGTTCCAAGGGGATATTATTACTTTTCCATATGTGATCTCATACTGGAATAAAATTGTGGATAATGTGGACTGGAAGAAAGTCTGGCTTCTACCCAATCATTACCTAACCACCAGTGAAGTTACAGAAATTTGATTTAAACAAATTGTCAGATCAAGAAGGAAGGCACAATCATGCATCAAGAATGACACCACAAATTAAAATGAAATAGTCAGTAAATACGCTAAAATCAAATTCCTGGAACATCCCAGCACAGAAACAGTAAATCATATTTCACCTGCATCATTTTCAGGAAAACTATGGTTTGAAGGATTTTGAAAACCTCATAAATAATTGAGAAAACGGCTAAGACAAACAAGATGTGTCAAGATGAGGTCCACGCTTATCAGTGTAGTCCTGAGGTGGATTAATCACATTGCCTCCTCCTGTTATAGGAGCCTCAGGGGCCAATGAGAACATGCAGAATCAAAACAAGACATGGAAAAGAGTGTCACGGCAATGCAGATAAGTTCAAGAAAAAGCACTGAGGAAACTTTTAGAAAGGCAGAGGAGGAGATGTTGGATTTAAAAAAATCAAGTGACAAAAGCTCAGGAAGCCATCAGAGATAAAGATGTTACCATACAGAAGCTGAACAGGTCTGAAATTCTGAATCTGACAGATCGAAGAGTTGAGACAAGCACTGCATGATTATCAGAACAATGAAACACTTTCAAATTTGTACCTGCAGGACAAAGTGACAAGGAATGAAAATGAAATCTTTCTGAATGAACAGATTGAAAGCCTCACTGACCAAGTGGCTCTACTGGAGGCTCAGATGGAGAAGCAAAATAGGGAAAATAAATCCCTGAAGACAGCAGTGCGAGATCTTCAGCAGCAAATTGTGGAGGCTGAGAGTCTCATCTGGCATAAGGATGAGCTCACAGCAAAACAAACAAGAGAAATTACTTATATGAAGGAACAGAGAGAGGAGCCTCTCAGACATATAAGAGATTTAAAACAATCAAACCGTGACCTCAAGAACCAGCTAGACACGAGGCAGGAGGAGGAGATATTAGCTGGGGTTAGAAACTTTAGAGAGGAGTGTAGCATGTTGGGTAACAATGTGGACCAACCAGAGTCATCTGATTCTATACACAGGATTTTGGCTGAAAATACGGACCAACTAAAGACTCATCTGAGGAGCAGAGCAGTAGGCTTAGGTGTTGGCCTCACTGCTCTGGGTGTAATTATTCCTTTAAGTATCCTGGCTACCTACAACATCTGCCCGTCGGATAGTAACTCCAGCCTGCTAGCACCTTATTACGATACACAAGTCCTCTTCCACTCTAAGCGGGACAAACAACAATTTTTATCATCAATTTAAATAACAAGACATTCTAGTACGCTTGCATGTTGGCATCACTGCTCTGCATGTACATCTTCCTGTGGGTATCCTGGCCACTGCTGCCAACTGCAACATCTGTCTGGTGGGGTGTGACTCCTGCCTCCTAGAACCCCACTGCAACGTCCAACACATATTAAATCTTGAGAACTTTGGATCTCACTGAGACTTGATCTTCAGTTGAGCTGGCTTAATTGCAGTACAACAATGACCATCACAACATGACCATCATGCTGTTACAGCCTCGTCTAGCTTCACCACATTACTGTCTACTGCACGCTTCCATATACTCTCTCAACAACACTGAGGCCCTCTACTGGTCTTAAACTGTAACAGTATACAAAAGTTACTGCATAATATCCCTCCCCTCTTAAATCTAAACTACTCTGCGTTTTACAAGGGCTTAAACATAACTTCACCTTCCTCACGTGTCAAATGTGGTATTGGAACTGGCAGATCTTCCTCCTGTCTGCTGAACAGACAAAGATAACAGTGTCCGAAAAGGAGTAGGGAGAAGTAAAACTTATGTCCCTACCCCTTTCTTACAGTTCTTCTTAAGTCATATATTATTTCGACAAATTCCCAAATGTATTTTTCAACTAATATACAACTATCCCCAGTCTATTTACCACCCAGTTAAATAAATAAGTAATAAACCCAATTTATTTACAGTCCAGTGTTTCACAATAATTATGCACTCCCCCAACACAACTTCTCCTCATCTATATATCTGCCAATAATATCTTTTTGTATAGTTTTTAAATTGATTTATATTTGTGCTTTGTTTCAACTCATCATGCAGCCCATTGCACAAGTCAACCCCACACACTGAAATACACAGACTCTTCTTAGTCGTATGAACACATAATTTTTTTAAATTAAATTCTCTTAAATTATAACCCTCCTCCCTGTCACAAAACATTTTTTGAATGTTGCCCCGAAGTAGATTATATCTCATTTTAACAGAATTACCACAGTTTTAACTTTGACCAGAGCAAAAAATGTCAGCGCATGTGACTTTAAAAACAGTGTGTTGGTGTGTTCCCTGTGCCCCACATTGTGTGCTGTCCTGACTGCTCTCTTTTGAAGGATGTGTAATAGCTGTAAGTTACTTTTATAAGTGTTGCCCAAATGTTGTTGATCCATGTGTTGTCTGACATCTTTGCCATTTCCCAGCAAAACACTGTAAGAAGCTGGTCCAGTGATTTCCTGTATATGGTATCCATTTAGGGTCCACATCCATGGTTTTTGGTACAGACAGAGTGTCCTGCCTTAAATTTGTGTTCCTTGCCATGTTTGTCATGGTAAGCTTTCTGGCTGGATCATTTTACTTCCACCTTTTGTTTTAAATCTGGGTGTATGAGATCAAGTGTACACCTCTGCTTCCTACCCATCTTGATCTCAGCAGGTAACAGTACAGTTGTTGACTGTGGAGTGATGACAGAGTGATTGGTAAACAAAGCCCTGTTTAGCTTTGTCTCAAATATGTCAGCTGTGCTCTGCTCATGAGCTCTTTGAAAGACTGAATAGCTCTTTTGGCCAAGCCGTTAGATGAGGGGTGGTACGGTGCTGATGTGACGTGTGATTCCATTTTGTGTTGTAAACTCTTTGGTTTAGTCATTGACAAAATACTGTGCATTATCAGACACAGTCATGTCGGAGCAGGGTTAGCCCTGGAAATCTGGGGGTCATAAGCAGGATAAGTTTCGGGGGCCCTACTTTGCCATAAACAGACAGTTAAGGATACACAAAACCAGATACGGTACGCAATTATAAACCTTAAGAATTCAATCTTTACCTCTATCAACACGATGGGCAATAGTTTACTGCTAACTGAGCACACTCACTCAAACACTTGAAGCTAACTAACTGCACTTGCTTTTTTTTTTACATTTACTATCTGTCTGAATGCCGCTTAGTGTTGAAAATTTTAAAATGACATTAACGCTGCTTGACCACTAGATGGCTCCAAACCTAAAGTATTACATAAAATGTCAAATGCCCGTCTAACAGAGGAAAAAGAAATGCAACAAAAGATTATAGTAAGATTTTATATTTATTCTCTAAATTATAATTTACAACAAGTCTTGTAAGGGTCATTCAGAGTCCATTCTCAATCCTTTTCCTTAAGTAGGTGGTGTGATTCTCGCCAGTGGTGATGCGCCTAACACGTTCTTCAGAACAGGATCAAACTTGGCAAGAAGCTCCACCTCTTTGAGAAAATTGCCATTGTGTGGACTGTTAAGAGTATCTACTGATTCTCTTAGAGCAAGGTTCCTTTCTGGGAGTGGATAAATGATGCTGATCAAACAAGTAAGCACCTCTTGCCATCAATTCTGCTCTGCTAGCAAGAGAGCCATCTCTGTCTGGTTGATTGTTTTTTCTGTTTAAGTCTTAGTTCCAGTTCCTTCCATGCTATCAACTGTTTTCCATGGTCTTGACTTGTTTCATGAGTCTTCAGTAGTGCACCAATATTGACCCAGTCATTCTGTCCTTCTGTGATGAGCTTTGAGGACTATTTTGAAAACAGCTTGCAGCAAAAGCAGTAGAGTGCATCATTCTGCCTTAAATGTGTTAATCAAGTCCATCGAATTTTCTCACCATTTGCAAGGGTTTGAAACATGTGATGGTAATGAAAGCTTCGATGTAATTGGGACTTGGGAAATTCAAAGTCTCTGTCTACCTCTGCAGGACCCTTGTAAACCATGTCAGTCCTTACTTGGTCAGACGGATGTGATGGCCATTGTGCAGGATCGCAAGAACAGATGTTGGGTGGCTTTGATCAGCAGTTACAACTGGAGCTGAGTAAAATCAGTTGGAAAAGCTTTAGTAACTTTTGTGTACACAATTTAATATTCCAAGAAAAACATTCACAATTTGGCAGCAAATATGAAACTCACCAAATGTGAGACTGGAACCAACCCTAGGGGCCGAAGATGAGTCAGCTTCAGCATGGGATGATGATGGACCTGGTAGGAAAAAAACATTAACATTTGACACTAGGTTGTTTGTTCTTTTTGGAGTCTATTACTTTATTTCAGTGTCTTAATCATTATATCTAAAAATCATAATTCAAATTGATCAAATTGTCAAAGATATCATTAATTTTATGTACCAGGAACATCTGATGAGGTGTCCTCTGTGGATGAACCAGGAGTTGGAGTATTGTCATCTCCAGCTGCTGTGTGAGAATACAAATAAAACATGCATAACATGAAGAGTAGATAAAACACAAGGAAGATAACATCAAGCCATCAGAAAATGTGACCTCTGTGTTTCTATCTCTGTGATGATCCCAAGTATAAATAAAGGTCTCCACATTAATATGACAGGATGACAGAAGTACTGAGAACAGTTATTTTGAGGTTTAAAGTCATTATTATGCAGATACAGTGAGGTCACATATTCTGATGGCTGTGCATCTAACTCTGTACAGTTGAACTTTGAAATAAAAAAGCATCTGTCCAAATAATTGAGGCAATAACAGAGCACCTGTGTCGATGTTTACTCGTTTAATAAACAGTGCATACATTATCACACAAAACGTTGTTATAATAAAAGTAATTTACAACATCGTGCTTAAGGCTATCTACTTTCCTATTGCCAGATAACGTGTTACTATGTCTGGGATGGCTGTTATGGTCAAGAGCGGTTTCTTAACAAACAGCAGTTACTCATGGATCACACACAGAGCGACGGCAACCAAACTTTTGGGAGAAACTATCCATAGCATCATGGACGGTGAAGAGTATCTTTGGAAGTTTATGCCGACGGATCAATGCGTATGCCTATAACATAAATACTCTTCTTCTCTCAGACAATGTGCAACATCGCTTCCTGACGGTCACAGATTTCAGTGCAACACCGGCTCTGTCTCGGGGACACCATATGCACTAAAGCTGTTTCTCAAACAGTTAACTGTCACCGCTGATGTAGCTGAGGTCACCGCGTATCCATCTATACACTTTGATCGCACATCTTATTCACAGAGCCCACTGCTCGGCTCGATTTACATGGTCCTTCGCAAGTCTACAATGTCTGTTTGCCGCCTCCTGCGCAAACTTGAGCGCCTTTTCAAAAGCCAGCCCCTCATTTACGCCACACACCAGGCGGTCTCTCAACATCACGTCAAAACTATCCATAGTTACACTCCTGTGCTAGCTTCCTGAGCTCTGCAACACAGTCACCCACACTGTATTCAAACTTATCTCACTCGGCTTAGGGTGTAAATGATTTTTGAACAGTCTCACCAGCTCACTGTATGAACGGTCTCCCGGCTTGTTTGGGCTGAGCCGATTCCCCATCAGTGCCTAAGCTGGGCATCCACACCACTTAGCATCACAGCTCATTTCTTATCCCCGTCGTCGATGTCGTTAGCCAGAAAAATGGTACAAAATCTCACAGTATTCCTCCCATATTTGTAACGTGCTGTCAAATGGAGCCACGGAACCCACCGTTGCAGCCATGGGTCTTTTGCTAAAAACAGCACCGGCTCCCTGTAAGCTAACGGTTGGACGGTTGACCAACATCAACAGCGTTAGCTGACCGTTAGCAATTAGCTTAGCTTCACTTTACCTGCTAAGCCAGCACAGGACACACAATGTCTCGCCGTCGGGCTTTCGTCGTCGTCGCCATATGTTCTATCTTCGGATATCAGTGAGACTCCATCCTAAATTGAGCTGGCTTTACTGCAGAAAATCACAACATGACAGCCTCGTTTAGCTCCGCCATTTTACTGTCAACGTACTTTTTTTCTCATGAGTGGCCCTAACACTCTTCCGTACATCTCTGAAATACCAAATGAGTCAGTCATTTTTTTGGGTAACAAACATTCAAAATAACTTTAAATCACTGTCAATGCGTGTAATGTGTACTGTTAAAGCTTTTTCCTACTATATTAAATTTTCTTCTTAGAAACATTACATTTGCAAATAGACAACAACAACAAAAAAACAACAACAACAACAACAAACAACCCAAAACTAAACAAAACAAAAAGCCAGACTTACTGGAAGATAGTTTTGTCTTGCATCACTCATTTAGAATTAAAAAAAAAAATAAAAAATGTACTTTAAGCTCCTGAATTCTCTGCTTATTCTCCTATTTGTTTTAATAATAACTTAACCCCATCTTAGTCTGACCAAGCCTTTAATTTGTGGAAGGATAAAGGGCCGACAAACACTGCAGATCTGTATCATTAATAATCACTTTAGCATCTTTTATTGAGCTGAAAGAAACTTTCTCTCTTCCTCAAACAACATTTTTTACATTTGTTTCATCGAACCATATCACATCTGCATGGGAGGCAGATCTCGGTGCAGAGTTGACTGAGGAGGAGTTGAATGAGGGGATGAAGAGAATCCATCTAAGCTCCCCTTATGCAAAGAAAAAGCTAAATAAAAAGCTTTAACAGCACACAGTCAGTAGTATAATGTTTGATTACATTGTAACCTTGGAGATTATCTCCCCGCCCAGAGGTTATATCATAACTGTGGGAACCCTGTAAGACACGCCGCAAGGGTCACCAGGAGACAGAGTATATGCAGGTCCACAGGCCCTTCCCCTGGTGTTCAAGTGAGATGCCCCCCCCACCAGGCACATTAATGACAGAAGATACCCAATAAGTGAGTGTATACAAAAAAAACACCAATGAGCTATATATAAATGTACAACATCTTGCACATTCAATGGTCAGTGACATCGCCAGATGCTGAGTGTCACTGTACTGATGCCCAGGCACCAGACACAACCATAGGCATGGGTTGGGTGCAGGAAGACCACTCAGTTCGCTTGCCTGATGCTAGGCCACTGACAATAATATACGACATCACCCTGGCTGGGGGGCATGGAGGGGCAAATTCTCTACAGCAGATTTGGAAGAAGAGTGATTGGGGGAAACGCATACAGCAGGCCTTGAGGCAACTGGTGTGCCATGGCATCGACATCCAGGGGGGAGAGTCCCACCCCATGGAAAAGAGCAGTGGGTAATCGGCATTGTCCCTGGTTGCAAACAGAGTGACCACTGATCTGCCAAAGTGGTGCCAGATCTCCCCAACCACCTCTAGGTGCAGCCTCCAGTCCCTTGGACTTGGGCATCCCCTGGAGAGTATGTCCGCCCCTGGTTCACCAATCTGGACGTGCATGGCCCTGAGAGACAGGAACCAGTATCCATGCCCAGGTCCACAGCCTATGTGCTATTCTGCAGAGGTTTGTGGAGCCCAGGCCCCCTTTCCTGTTGACATATGCTGCTACCACTGTGCTGTCAGTTCTTACCGGCACGTGACAGCCTTGCAGACTTGGGAGAAAGTGCTGGAGGGACAGGTGAATGGCTCTCAGTTCTAGAGCACTGATATGCTGGCCCTTCTAGTGGGCGCTCCAGACCCCACTGGTGCCCCTGCCCTCATGGAGTGCCGCCCACCCGCAGTACTGGACCAAGCATACTCCCCCTGGAGATGTTGGCTGAGTCCTGCCACCACCTTAGGTCCACACAAAGCTGCACGGTGACAAGCACCGCTGTCTGCAGCTGTCTCTGCAGACAGAGCCCCAAGCTGAAGAGACACCTCTGGACCGGACACGTGTAGAGAGCCAATGGCACCACCTGTACCGTGGCTGCCATAAGACCCAAGAGGCGGAGACACAGCTGCCACCTGACCCTGGCACCCAATCGAAAATGAAATTAGCAGGTCCTGAATGAAACCTGCCGGGAAAATAGCAGGAATAAGACCCTGCCTGCTGATCTTCTTTCTCCGCTTCCCTGATAGCCGACTACCCCAAGAGTGAAGATCTCCGAGCACAAGACCTCCCTGTGCTGGTGGTCTGGAAAATGCAGCCACCCTCTTCAGAGGAGGAGCGCTTCAGACCTGTAAATGATACTCCTTGGTCATTGTAGCAGCCCATGCCGCCTGAGGGCAAGGGAAAGCTGGGGGTGATGTCCTCGTCAGGACTGAGGCGTGGGCTTGGACCACTGCCACGTCCTCGGACCCATTTAGACATGCCATGCTGCATTCAGCTGGCCCCACAGATCTTCCTGCCAGCTGTGCGTGGACTGCCATGTTTCCATGCATTTTTCCCAACAAGCCATTCATTACCTTGCAGTTTCTACTCAGGCAATTTGCCTTGCCCAGGAGGGACTTTGACAGAGCCATCAAGCCTGATGCATGGCGGGCAATAGCCCACAGCCTTTCCCCCTCCGATTGCCAACTGCAGCCATACGACGACAGCGTGCTGTCGGTGTTGCAAACCAACTCCTGACCATTTCCTTGAGGTCAGAAAGGAGAGGCACCATGTGGGTCATCCCCGTTGCAGCAGGCAGGTCAAACCCCAGAGCGAAAGCAGCCCGGCCAATAATTTCATGGGGTGACTGCTGGTCATGCTCCTTCATAGGCACCTGCTGCCCCTCTGAGGCCAACTTATCATCCTCTAGGGGCCCAAGGCCCAGAATGTCTATCTCCTCCTCCGACCTGAGGAATGTCGCAAGCTGGCCCCCAACCTGATTGAGTTTGAGCCAGCAACAACCTTCTAGAGAGACACAGCACACCCCCTGACTAAATCAGGCTCAAGTGAGCTGCTATGCCTCAACCTGTGGGTGAACAGACAGCTGCAATACACATATATGGCACCTCCAACTGTTTCGCTCCTTATTGTCCAAAAGAAGAAATGGTGTTTAGCTATCCTCGAGAGGGACCCGTGAAGGCCAGTTCTCAAACCTACACGAAGAGGACCAAACGCTAAACTCGTCTCTCTTTTTCTTTCTGCTCTCACGTTGACTCCAACAGGTGGAAATCAATGAATTAGTGGGTGCATGCGCAAGGTGGGGCTTTTATAGCCTGGCACATACCGGCCACGTAAAGTGGTGTGTCTTATAGATTATTAATTTTCCACGTTGATTACCCCAGATGGGGATAACTCCCATAGTTATGATATAGCTACTGGGTGGGGAGATAATCTCAATATGATGGAGAACTTCAGACCACAGCTGAGGTGGCTGTCTGACAGAGCCGACATCTGCCACAGTGCATCTCCATTGGTTTAACGCATTCACAGTGGTTGTGTTCACCACACAAGAGTACAAAATTACATGGACATTTTAGCAGGTAAACCACAAAGTTAGAGTTAGTCTGCCTCTAACTTTGATGAACTTTGATACCACACTTAGGATTAGTGAATGCATTATTCTTGACTGAGGCATGTTTTCTTTAATAATCAGCTGTAAAATAAATACAAAATATAGCCATTCAAAGTTGTATGTCCATTCCCTAAATCAAAATCAAATTGAAATTGATTAATACATTCCATTACACTTTCAGTCTGTCACCACTCATTTTACACTGCATACACAGTATAATCATCAAAATGGGCAGGAATGGAGACCTCAGAGAGCAGTTATGGAAGCTGAAGCACATTGGAAGCGCCAGGAAATTGTCGGCATGGTGTGTCAAGGTTGGCTCGGGCTTGAAAACTACCAAGCTAAAAGGTGGAGCAAGGCTGACACCAGAGACAGGCCGAGTTTCGTGGTAGAGAGGATCCAAGAGGCAGCTGAAGAGGACCGCAGAGTGAAGGCAGTTGGGCTTGCCTCCCAGGGGCGGTGGACGCGGTGGGACCAGGCACTCGAGCCCTCTCTGTCCTGAAGGGAACTCTGGGGCACTGATCAGGGCAGGCTTACCTTCCTTCTTCGAGCAGTGGCAGACCTCTTGCCAACTCCAAACAATCCTAAGACCTGGGACAAAGAAGAGGACCCATCCTGCAAGCGGTGCAGCGCAACCCCATGCACCCTGAAGCACATTCTGACAGGCTGTCCCAAAGCTCTGGGCGAGGGACGCTACAGGTGGAGGCACAGCACAACAAAGTCCTTGCGGCAATCACCAAACGGACGGAAATCCAAAGAGTCAAGGCCAACAACCATCAGGCACCTCCTCCGAGACCCATCAGTTTCCTAAGGGAAGGAGAGAAAACCCTGGAGAAAACTTCAATCAAAACATCGCCCTCCATCTTGCATCGAACCTCTGACCGGGAGATGCAAGTCGACATTAAAAGGAAGCTTGTTTTCCCAGAGGAGGTGACAGTTACCTCGCTTCGCCCAGACATGATCCTTCTATCCAAGACCTCTAAAGCCATAGTGGTAGCCGAGCTTACAGTGCCATGGGAGGACAGGCTCGCTGTTGTCCATGAGCTGAAGAGGGCAAAGTACCAGGACCTGATTGATGAAGCTCTGGTGAGGGGGTGGCACGCATTCCTATTCCCCATTGAAGTTGGCTGCAGAGGATTCCCGGCAACATCAGCATGCTTCTTCCTCCGGAAAGTTGGCATAGAACCCAAGCATCTGAGGTGAGCCACAGGGGAGATTGCCTCAGCAGCTGAGGAAAGCTCAAGATGGCTGTGACTGACAAGAGACCATAGTAGGAACCCTTCTGCAGGTGAAGGTTAATCGTCACTGCCCCACCCAGGTGAAACATACAGGTTAAGGAGCAAAACGCTTGTGACCCTGGGATACCTGCTGAGGATGCAGAAGGGTTTCCCAACAAGGCTCTGACCACTCTGCCACCAACTAACTCACGTACCGAGGATCCTGCACCATATCCACGTTGCTCTAGTGGTTTCTGCTTGTAGCATAGCATCTTTGATGTTTATTTCACCTTAGTACCTTGCCCTCCTCTTATGAATAACTAACAGTCCCTTATTTGGAATAAAGAATTTGTTAGGGTCTGACCAAACTTGCTCTGCTAAGATTTCCATTAAAGTGTTGATTTTGCAAAGTAACTTTGATCTGAGGTTACCTGAGCTACAGGTGCTGTAATGGAGCAACACGTTTGCACAGCACCTTTCTAGTCTTCCAACCATTCAACCCCACCCCCCTCCCTCAGCACATTATTTGGTACAACTGCCAAAGAATTTCACAAGTACTTGTGTCATAGTTATTTGAATGTTTTATTTTATGATTGTGCTTGTTAACAACCACTGCTAAGACTTTGAATCACTCAAAGCAAAGCAGAAGTCAGTCAACAAGGATCAACACCTGTTGGAGAGGAGTAAATGTTAAATGTCAACAAACCACACATACATTATGTATGGCATAGATTAAAACTTCACGTTTGGTTGATGTGTGGTTATGTTCAGACACAAAAACCACTCAGCTGTGGTTAGGAATAGCAGCTGAAAAAGCAGCAGTGGGTGGCTATAAAACACCAATGTTAGATATTCCACCACTGCCTGCATGTCTTTGGATGTGGGACGAAACCAGAGCACCTGGAGAAAACCCACGCAGACATGGGGAGAACATGCAAACTCAACACAGAGAGGCTCGTCTCCTGTGAGGTGACAGTGATAACCACTGCACCACCATGTCGCCGTACATTTATAAATATAAATTATGAATACATGTTCATAATTTATATTTATAAAAACATAACATCGATATTACCTGAACCTTGAGTGTAGCATGTCTTGTTATTAAATCGATCGTAAAAATTGGTGTTTGTCTCGTTCAGAACGGAGGAGGACTTGTGTATCTGATATCATAATAAGGTGCTAGCAGGCTGGAGTTACTATCCGACGGGCAGATGTTGTAGGTAGCCAGGATACTTAAAGGAATAATTATGCCCAGAGCAGTGCGGCCAATACCTATCCCTACTGTCTTCAGACCTTTAACACAGCGACGCCACCAACTTCTGGTCTGACCTTCGACAGCTGGAGCCTCCACAGCTGGGGCCTCAACAGCTGGGGCCTCCACAGCTGGAGCCTCTACAGCTGAGGCCTCCACAGCTGGGGCCTCCACAGCTGGAGCCTCCACAGCTGGGGCCTCGAGAGCTGGGGCCTCCACAGCTGGAGCCTCTACAGCTGGAGCCTCCACAGCTGGGGCCTCCACAGCTGGAGCCTCCACAGCTGGAGCCTCCACAGCTGGGGCCTCGAGAGCTGGGGCCTCCACAGCTGGGGCCTCCACAGCTGGGGCCTCCACAGCTGGAGCCTCCACAGCTGGGGCCTCGAGAACTGGGGCCTCCACAGCTGGAGCCTCCACAGCTGGGGCCTCCACAGCTGGGGCCTCCACAGCTGGGCCCTCCACAGCTGGGCCCTCCACAGCTGGAGCCTCCACAGCTGGGGCCTCCACAGCTGGAGCCTCAACAGCTGGAGCCTCAACAGCTGGGGCCTCCACAGCTGGAGCATTAACAGCTGGGGCCTCCACAGCTGGAGCCTCAACAGCTGGGGCCTCTGGGAGGCTCTCACTTGTCTGCTCCTCTGACAACTCTAGTTGGTCTACATTGTTACCCAACATGCTACACTCCTCTCTAAAGTTTCTAACCCCAGCTAATATCCCCTCCTCCTGCCTCATGTCTAGCTGGTTCTTGAGGTCACGGTTTGACTGTTTTAAATCTCTTATATGTCTGAGAAGCTCCTCTGTCTGTTCCTTCAAATAAGAAATTTCTCTTATTTGTTTTGCTGTGAGCTCAGACTTATACCAGATGACACTCTCATCTGCCACAATTTGCCACTGAAGATCTCGCACTGCTGTCTTCAGGGATTTATTTTTCCTATTTTGTTTCTCCATCTGAGCCTCCAGTTGAACCACTTGGTCAGTGAGGCTTTCAATCTGTTCATTCTGAAGGTTTTCATGCTCCTCTTTATTATACAGAGCGAACCTCAACTCTCTAATCTCTGCTTCTCTACTCTCCGCCAGAGATTCAAAATGGGTCAGCTCCTGTATAATAACTTCCTGTTCCCTGGCGATGTCCTGAGTTATATGTTGTTTCAAACTCAAGATCTCCCTTTTCCAGCCGTCTTCTGTACATGTCACTCGTCTCCTTCACTTCATGTAACTCCAGCTGCAGCGCCATGTTTTCTGACTGCACCCTGACTGTCTCAGCATTGGCTTCCTGCACCTGTTTCAGAAGGTCTTGAGCACCTGCCACATTTTGAATTCTGAATTCATGCAGTTCTTGTATAATCACCTCTCTATCCTTCACCTCCTCCTCCAACTCACTAAAAACGTCCCTGATGCTTTCAGCAGAACTTCTGGGCTCCTCTGACAAGCAGAGATGATGGACTTCATCTACCCCAGGACTGCAGAGCTCAGTGTGGACCTCATCTTGAGACATCTTCTATCAAACGCTTTTAAAAATCCCTCACAACAGTTTGTTTCCTCACAGCATTACCTAATACGGTCTGCTCTGGGCTGGGATGTCTCAGGACATGACCTATACTTACTAATGTTTTCCCCTTTGATCATGAATGCCTTTGATGACGCTTCAGGGCACCTTGTGCCACAGGCGCGTGCGCGAGAATGCCAATGACGTCACGCTGACAACGATCATCCGGGTGCGCAGCTGGCAGTTGATTCGAACTGCGGCGGTGTGTGACGTCACCAAACTTGTTCATGTCTGTTGTCTGTGTGACATGTGCGGAGTGTGCTCTTATTTATGTAAATGTGCTTTTATTTTGTAGGTGTCAATAAAGTTGCAGGTCTTGTGCCGAGCTGCGCGCGCACCTCTCGGGAGCGTAAAGTGAAAACTACCAGACACTGAAATAGTTTCTAAAATGAAAGTCTGGTGCTCCGACCTCGATCCGAACCAACTGCAGTCACATGACACATTGTTTGGGTTAAACATGAGCATGTTACAGTGCCGGAGGATTATTAATGTGCACATTCAGCACATCCACTGCATCTAAACACTGTTTCTAGCATCCATGGGACATGATCGTACCTCAGTGGAACCCCTAATCCAAGGTGGGACCTCCCTGGGTCTCTGGAAGGTGTCCTGTGGTGCCTGGCTCAAAAGAACTTTGACGGCTTTAAGTTTACAGCAACCTAAGACACAGAAATGTACCTGGTGCTGAATGGACAGTAACACGCCACTAAACTGCAGTGTGACAGGACCTCTCGTGGCTGAGAGCTGCAACTGCAACCAGGGGCTCATGATATCTATGTTTCCAGTTCAGGTCGAGCACAGTGGGTAAGAACAGACAAAGTCACTGACACACTTCATGTACTTGCCTTTATTCAAATAAAATACCTTCCTGTCTCAGTCTGTGAATCAAGACCTCCTCCACTGAAAGGTAAATCGTACCATTTGGCTTGTCCGTATCCAGAATATAATAAATAAAAACGAAGCAAGCACTTTAGGACACAATCGTACAAATACACAAAAATACAACTTTATCGAACACAAACAAACCAAAAAAAAAAAAAAAAAAAGCAACGACAATCTGTATTTGGTACCCAATGAAACACATCAAATATAAGTTATACTGCAACATTCAAGTCCTGTGATTTCTGAGTATATACGTTCATAACATGAAAATATTTGGAAATACATTGAAAATATTCTGTATTTACTGCAGATATATAACGATTTTCTTGAACAATACACACAAGACTGACTAATTTGGTTAAAATGACACTGACCCCACAGAAAGCAACATTAAACAGGTATCTGTGTGCTTCTGTTGGCTGGTGTTGTAGAAGTGCTGTGTCAGGACACAATGTACGGTCCGATCTAAGGCCTGGTTGTTTCCAGGTGACGGTTAGCCGACCTTCCCTACAACATCTGAAGCTGCTCGACCACCTGAAAAACATTTGGCAAACCCTACAGCATCGTGTCAATAGAATTGTGCTTCAGACACTGAACGCAAGAGCTATGTGACTATATCAAAAATAGACAGGGCCTTTGCAGACCACACTCACAGAAGGCACATAACAGTTCTTAAAGACTACAGTACAAACACGTCTTACTAGCTTCTACCTGCAGTTCAAACACACTATAGCTGTTAATTTTCTCATCTACAAAGCAGAGACACTTTGCTACAGGCTCATGCACTCTGCGAACAGAGAGACGGTCCAACTATCGGCCTGTTTAAGACCTTGGGTTAGTATACACGGTGAATAAATGGTCCAATTTGGTGATATATTCACAAGGCAACATCACATTAAATATCTCATCTGTGATACAAACTCTTAAGACAGAAGTGGAAAGATAAAGATCATAAATATCAGTAACAACGTGTGCACATCAGCGTGGTTGGTCCTGAGGTGTGTTTCTACAAAGACCCCATTCAGGTATGTTTACCTAAACTACAAACAAACTTCAGGGCTGCAACTTGATTATTATCACTGTTGTTTTCTTGATTAATCGATTAGTTGTTATGTCCATCAGTGTTTCTCAAAGCTTGAAATAACATCCTCAAATGTCTTGTTTTGTCCATGACTCAAAGGCACTCAGTTTAGTGTCGTAGAGGAGGAAAGAAACCACAAATTATTTATATTTAAGAAGTTGGAATCAGAGAATTTTGCCTTTTTCTTAAAAACTACTCAAATTAATTGATTTAATACTTGACAACTAATTGATTAATCGTTACAGCTCTAAATCACACAAGATTAATTATTTTTTCCTTTTGTGATACCCATAACAGTAACTATTCCTCTCACCAGTTGACAGAACGAGGTGACAGCATGACAACATAAACAAAAACATGCAAATTGTAGCTTCAATGACACTTAGAAAAACCTTACAGCTTGTCCCTGGAGGTAAATATTCACTACCACTAGGAGGCACCAGAAATCAAACATAGCCCTGAAGATGCATTTAAAGGATTGAGTTGAAAGAATAAAACATTTCACACGCATGGCTGAGTTGGATCAAAGGCAGGATGCACGTTTGAACAGATTCACGATCGTATTTGTTGTGAGCTGACACAATAAATAACAGCAAATAATTCCTCCCTCTAAACTAGCTAATGATTACAAACCATTTTCATCCGTCCACTTTGGTCCTTCAGTTCGGAAATAGATCAGAGTAAAGCTTATCTATAAACAAGGTAGATGTACAACAAAACACAAAATGCAAAGATGTGCAAATTTGCTGCAGTTTTCAGAGGTCTGTCAACAAGTCCGAGAGGTTTCTGGACGTCGCCTGGCTGCCGTACACATACAGTTGCTGCGTAAACACTGCAACAGAACTGTAACATGTTTACAAGTATCACACAATGGGAAATTACCTGTCTGATGTTGATGCAAACCAATAAAAACCTTCACGCACAAGCAGTGGAGGGCCTTGAGGTCAACTTTCAGCATTTAAACCAGTGGTCAGGACCCACAATCTGAGGGGTCGTGTGTAATCAGACTTTAAATTTTTCTTATCGATGCTTTCTCCTTGTGAATTACTGAGTCATCTTATGATCTTAAGGCCCGTAAAAAATATAGTTTCCAACCTCTGATTAGGAGTTACGAGCCTCATTTTAAAAAGGGTCACAAGGCTACCTTTCACACAGTCACATGACCTAAGTAACTTACTCCGTTAACATGAGAGACGTGATGTAAGGCATGAACGTTTTTAAATCCACAGTGTATTTTCTGTAACAACCTCCTGCTTGTGTATAAATCACCTCAGGCATCTTTGCTGAGTCAATTCCTCGTGGATCATGTTGTTAATTTCCATTTGTTGCAGTGTCACCCTAAGGCTTTTGGTCAGCTTATGTGTGTGTGTGTGTGTGTGTGTGAGTTGCAGAGTATGGGCGCATGTGTGGAGGGAATTGCACAGCCAATACTGCATTGTGTGCGAGCATGTGAATGTGCTCAAGTTTCACTGGCTTAATCTGTACAGTGCTTTTTGTTGGAGGGTTATCACGTACGCTATTCTAATTCATCCTAAATAAAATCCTGCTCCTTTGCACATGTGGCTCATGTGTGAGAGAAGACGAGGAGATTAGGTGTGTTGAGCTCATATCTCCAGTTTGTTCATCTTTCTGTAATCAATCAAACTATACTCATCTAAATCCTGATTGTCTGCATCCCACTGCTTCCTTTGTGTTCATTCTTCCTCCTCCATCCCTCCATACAGCATTTCACACAAGGCCTCTGTTGCTCCATCATTCGATCTTCTCTGGGTCGATATTGTCCAAGTCGATATCAGGCGAGGCCACGCAACACATGCACAATTTTTGGGTGTACAGAGAGATCCCATCTGCAGTGACAGAAAAAAAAGTCAAGGGTTGCAGTCAAGAGATCATCTTTGAAAACTTTGAAAACTAACTTCTCTGTCGACTAAACCAAAATTTTAATAAAGACTAGTCGACTCGTCTAAAAAAGGGAAAACACTCAGAAAATAGTCAAAATTTAGTTGTTGTTTAGTTGTGAAGTATTTGAAACACTGCCCCAAAAAATACTGTGTGCATTAAGAGCCCTTTGAAGCTTTAACAACCATGTCCTAAGACACAAGACCCTTTCACACTGCCAGATTTTTGGCAGTGTAAGCTGCGAGCATTTAGACACACAGAGCCGGATTGGCGAGTTGATCCGAGGTGCCCAATATCCCGCCTCGTAGGGGGTAAACATATTGGTGGAACCTTTTTGGTGTAAAAAGAACGAGGCGCCCTTTCGC
Organism: Cephalopholis sonnerati; assembly: GCA_019142605.1. Taxonomy (NCBI): domain Eukaryota; kingdom Metazoa; phylum Chordata; class Actinopteri; order Perciformes; family Serranidae; genus Cephalopholis; species Cephalopholis sonnerati. The sequence goes on along the minus strand of JAGQAX010000014.1, from coordinate 24,777,003 downwards.
CACGGGAGGGGCTGTTGGTGACTTGTGGGAGGAGCTGTTGCCGCACGTGCGACCCACTGGCGGTGGACTTAAAAACAGGAAACAGCTGATAGCAGGAATGAGCAGCTAGTAGCAAGAGGGCAACGCAAACAACGTCGACACCAACCTGAAAGAAACTGTATAGATGAAAATGACCCCAACCACAGGCCTACTTAAAGGCCTTCGATGCATGTATTGTATGCCACCGTTTACGTCACCGGCTGAGCTACACGTTTTGTTACTAGCTCACGCCCCACATTGAACCAAAAAAGGCACATTCTGTATAAACAAAAGTAGGCAGGCGGCATTTCGCTGCACTCCCCGATTGTTTTTATACTGCCAATGCTGAAAGAAGACTGATTGGGCCTTCCTGCAAATTTGTGCAGTTCCTATTTAAAAAGGGCTTCAGTGTATTTAGGAGGTATGCAGACGAAGAAGGGTGATGCTGATGGGTTCGTTTATTTATTTATTTATATGGGTTTAGTTGAGATGCGGTTTGTATATCTAATATCTAACTGATCTAAATTGATGGTTGTAAATTAGTTTGGGATAGTTGTTGACAATATCCTTTTCGAATGAGACATGAACACTGAGAAGGGCGTAGAATTATATAAGTGCACTTCTTCCTACTGCTTACTGAGCATAATGTTGATGTTTTGTTTTTCATTTTTTTGCTTCAGATAAAGTCATTCATTTTCAAATACACATTTCTATTGAATGTAAATAAGTGATGTGATCAATGTCTCTCTTTATAGCGAAGGGTTACATATCACAGTTTTTCTAGGCAAATCCTTAAACAACACACTGCTCCACACCTACTGACTGCCCACACCTACTGACTGCCCTCACCAGAGGAGACAGAGTAAGACAGAGAGACCCAGACACACTAAGCTGATATCAGAACTGTAAAAACGTCACAAAATGTAATTGTCATGAAGACAGGAAAAAAAATCATCTTTAAAAAAAGAACCATCTGGAACACAAGGAAACAATGCCAGCTGGAACTTAAAATTCAATTTCAGTTTTTGGCAGAGCTGTTACATTAGGGCACCACTTTAGAGAGAGGAGAACACATCATGGTGAAAAGACGGCTCATTAAGTTGTCATGTTAACTTTCGCCATGCCAACATAGGCCTACTGGTTTTGCCTGGGTTTTAAGAGTGGAGCGAAGTAATAATAAATTACAATGTTGGGCGGGCCATCATATCAGCGAGGAACAAAGTAGACGGACTGCAAGCCACAAGATGGTGACGCCCCAGAATTTATAAAAAGAAAAGGCTGAGCAATTTAATTATGACGTGATGAACAAATCTTTGGTCGAAATATAAGACAGCCTTGTGTGACTTACTTGAGTTTCACGAACTTTTTGAGCCCTTTCTTAAACAAAGGATTTTTTGTCGAGGTATACCAGTACTTGATTTTTTCTTCCTCAGCATTCAAGCACATCCTGCACCTTGTGCGAACCTTATTTACAGTTTGTGGGCTCTACATTACACTGAACTTTGAAACACTAATCTCAATCACTCTTCAGCTCTTAACACTAAGACAAGTTAATTTAACATGTGCCTCTGGTATTAGGTCTACATACAACTTTCAATACATCTAGTAAGCCACTTTAAGAGGTGGTCCATAATAACATCACGACCACATTCAGTCACGGGGAAAATTTACTAATGAAGTTCAGCGAGTTCAATCAGGTAGACTTTCTTTCTTTCTCCATCCCACTCCCACTGCTTCCTCTGATCAGCTGACTATGGGTGTTCACTCTTCTACTTATCCAATCAAACGTTGCCAGGATCTCTCTCAGCCAATCAGGATGCCAATGCAAAATTTTATATCTGCTCTCTCCTCTGCTGCTGTCAGCTGTCATTTTAAGCAGAATCTTTCTGCCCTCCTCCACCCCATTCATCTCCAGTCATCGTATCCAGAGTCCAGGACGAGCTCAACAAAGGCTCATTCCTCTACTCATCCAGATCATCAGCACTTCTCCATCTTCACCACCTCTACCACCACCAACATCTAGACCCCTGGGCCGTTTGCTATTCGACTATGGATTCATCACCCTCCTTAAATCATATTATCTCTATGGGGTCTAATCGCCAAGACTTTCCACAATTTTCATTCTAATGTTCACATGTTCATAAATATTCTTTTTACTATAAAAATAAGTCTCTCCTAATTGAACTCACGTCGCAGGACTCTGAATGTTATCATTCATCCAGGCCAATATATCGGCGGATATCAGATTTATTAAACTCCTAAATATCAATATATTTGGTGCTTTACAGGGTTGAATCAGATTCTCCATAGTCACACAGTAGCACAAAAAACTAAACTGAGGCAGCATAGACCAGAAGCTCCCGCATGCAGCGAGTAGCTCTCTAGAGAGCATAGATAATGACTTCAGATCCCCCATTTTAGGGCTGTCTGACTGCAAGGGAAACCAGTGAAAATATTCTACATACAGTGTATAACCAGTGTCTGAAATTAAGTTTTGAACTCACCGGCCAAGGGGACTAGTCCAGTGAATGTACAGCCAAGCATATTTTTTAATCAGCCAAAATAGTAAGTGGCATTTTTGTGTCTCTTAGACATTATTTTTAGCACGTCATTATGATTATAAGGTTGAATACAAACTTAAAGAAATGGCCGGAGCAGTGATGTAGTGTATATATCTAGGGCCTTTACTGTGAAAGGTCAGCACTGAAGGAGTATTACTGTAATGTAATGTTTACAATGTAGGATGCAATAAAGAGTTTGTCATGTGTGTTCACCCTGCAGAACCTTTGGGTCATTATTTTATTACCTTCATAAGTATGGATGCAACTCATATCCATCAGCTACACATTAACCTAATGATAGCAGCAGCAGACCAGTGGTAAGGGATAGTTTAGCAGATCAGGTGATATCCCACACATTGCCACAAAACCAGGAGCGTTCCTGACAGTCAGTTTCATAGCATGATGTGCGTAAAAGCACATCTGTAGTGTGTGTGAGCACAACAGACTCCAAAAGGAGAGGACCAGCAGAGCAGTGCACCCATAAATAAAGCTGTAATGGGACAGAGACTCAGCATAGCCTTTTACTACATAGCTATTTTGGTACAAACATTTACCCACCAGTGTGGCAGGCAGCCCTCTGAGATTTACTCACCAAATGAAAAATGTACCCACATTTGGTACTTGCCCGGTGTTCATTTTGGACACTGCCTACATTTAAACTGATGATGATGTTTTAAGGTGTCTGTTCCTGTCCACAGCAGCACATTGCTTAGCTTTGAAAATATTGTTTTGAAAAGCAGCCAAAGACTATTAAATGAATGACCACAGCTGTGATGTGCACGACAGCATTAGTTGAAGCTTCTTACCGAGTATATCTTTGAGGAAGGCTGGTCTGGAGCTGGGCGGCAGATGGATGCAAATGAAGTAGACTGGTACACCAGACAGCGCCACAGCAATTCCCACCAGAGAGTTAATGGTGTCGCTGTAGAGGGGAACCACTACCAGGAATATGCTGCACAAGCAGTAGAGGATGGGGAAGAACAAAGACAGCTGCAGGGAGGGGAGAAAGGACAGGCAGAGGAGCATGACAAGGACAAAGTGAGAAAAAAGGGGGAGACAGAAAAGAGGAAAAGGTCGGAAGGAAAAAAGTAGAGACAATAAAACTTAAAACAATTACATTGACAAATATTATTAGACCATATTTCTCTGATGATTTAATTGTGGCTAATCACCCTTTAACTGTTCAGCCAGTGCGCAGTGCAGTTACTTTAATGGTTACTGAAAGAATCTAATAAACTGAGTGATTAAATTCAAAGCATCATGGGCTACTGTCATAACTCAGAGTCATAGCTGAGTCAGGTCAGGCCTTCAATGGAGGCAGTGTTGATGGGTAAACAAACACAAATAAAAGTCGAAAATGCTTCAAAGAGAAAAGATAGCACATGATCTATGTGATCATTTCTGTTTAGAGGACAGATAGCAGCTTTGAGGGCTGAGGACTGTCAATGATATGATGAGAGATCACCTGGGGACTTAATGGGGATTTAAGAGATGTCATAATATGACACCTTTAGCCCTGTTTACCCAGCATACATCTTTCTAACAGGGTGAAAGCAAGGAGTAAAACACACTGTATTATATTGTTCAGGGTGTCTTCAGCTTCAGCCAGAGGGCAAGATACAAACACCAGTCAGCCACAACATAAAAAACCACTGACAAGTGAAGTGAATAATATTGATCATCTTGTTGCAATGCAGTGTTCTGCTGCGAAATCTTGGGTCCTGGTGTTCATGTGGATATCACTGGACATGCTCCACCCACCTAAACACTGTTGCAGACCATGCACACAGACTCATGGCAACAGCACTCCCCTTTCGGGACAATGAGATATCAAAAAGGCTGCTCAGGAGTGGCCTGAGAAATGTGACAAAGAGCTCATAATTCCCCAGATCCCATCTGATCAAGAATCAGTGGGACGTGACAGTACTCCAAAGGTGTGTGTCCATGCCTTCAGAGGTCAGAGCCATGTCTGATCAACAGTAGGAATGTGGGTTGCAAGGTGCCACATCCCGCAGATGCTTGATTGGACTGGGATCTGAGGAATTTGGAGGCCAGGTCGACACCTTGAGCTTGTTTTCACATTCCTTGCAAATGTGATTCAGAGGCTTCTAGTCTATGCCACAGACACACAATGCTCAACACTTAATGAACATTTCTGAAGCTAGCTAGCTTTCTGTATCACTGTGGTTACCTGTCTGACATACATTTCATGTCTCGGCATGTTACATACCGCACTAATGCTTTTTTTTTTTTTTTACCTTAATTGGTCGGTGCAGATCAGGAGCTTTAAAGCGAAGGTAGATCTGGCTGGCTATTGACAGGCCGATGAACAACCAGTAGTTGAAACTGAAATAGTTGATCAACTGGAAAACGTCAGGCACAGACAAGTAGAACAGAGACATGCCGCCCTGCAAAGAGAGGATCAAAACACACAGAGTTTGAGTTTAATAATGAGCACACACCAGGGAACAGGCATCCAGAGGTGATCAAAACAACCAAATACACAATTTCATCTCAAAATTCAAAGACAAATGAGGTACTAACATTGAAAAGCAGTGCAGGAATTGGGGTGAAACGCTTTATGTGGATCATGCACAGGACATTAGGCAGGTGGCCTTCTCGGGAACCAACAAAAAACAACCTGCAGGGGGAAAAAAAAAAAACAAAACACGGTGCTCATAGTTTTAGAATTTAAGTTTTAAAATTCAAAACATCACAGGCAGAAATAGGATTTTGGAGAATAGCGAGGTAAAGCTGCATGTACTGACCTGGAGGCAGCGATGATGGAGGAGTTGAGGCCACCGTAGCAAGAAATGGCCACAGACAGAGGGATCAGCCATCGAGCCCAGCCCAGCACCTCATCTGCAAATGTCTGAGGAGACAGTTAACAAACCTCAGACACCTCACACATGAATCTATTAATAAGTTCAGTGGCCCTAAACATAGAAACGCAGGATAAGAGTGTTTGCTAATAACAGTGAAACAGCTGATGACAGTATTTAAATTTGAAAACAACTCAAATTTTAGGTTTAATTATAAAATATGACTCATAACTGAATACTGACTTGTGCCAATAATTAAAAGATATTTTGAGATTACTCTACTGATCTAAATACATTAAGACCCTCACATGTAGTTGTAGTTTAGTGTAGCTCCTAAAAACAATCTATTTCTGGCCTTCTGCTTTTAATCTGCTACACTTACAGATGAAAGCAACAAATTAGACAACTCAGTAACAAATAGACTCTAATGCAGCAGTCCAGTGTGATACCTCAACAACCCTACACCAGCAGGCGTGCTTTAAGAGCCTCGGTCCTGCTGCATCACCAAAGTTTACCCTTGAGTATAATATTGTCATTAAACAAAAATCAAAAAAAGACACAGTCAAAATGTATTCATATTGTTGGGCACTTCGCTCGTAAAAATATCACTTTCTGCTTGCGATGTCTGTTTTCATGAAAATACATGGAGTCTGACTAATAACTGGAAACAATCAGTCACACCAGTTGACGCCTACGTAATGAAACCTTGTTTACCACTACAGTAAGTAGGCCAACCCGCAGAAACTACAGAAGAACAGAGAGTCTCTGTTGAGTCAGCCAGCCAACTTGAGCCAACCTTAATGCTTCGTAGTGTTCGTTGGTTACCAAAACTGAATAACTACCACACACATAAGTACAAAACTGCCTTGTCAGCCCTATCTCGTTGTAACTGAGATATCTGATGGACAGATTTAGCTACTATGTCTGAAGACATCACACGTAGGCTATTTTTTAGCTATCACTGTATCATCAAGTCACCGGCACAGCTGGTGTGATTCGAACATTCCCAGTAACAGTTCAGTCCAAAAGTCAACATTTATTGAAAAAATATAGATGTAATAATTTCCAAAATGTACAACCATGTTCTTCTCTAACGAAATATTCTGCTTCAGTCCATATTTGCTGGTGTTAAGCCTTTCAAAAACAACATTTCCACTGCAGTCACACAACTGTTTTCTCTCTGACTCGCACACAAGAGAGGCACGCACCTGTAATACTGTGGTCGTTGAGCAGCAGTCTAACACCCCCGTACATGACTTTCATTTCAAGAAAACTGATTCAAATCAAAATCAAAAACAACAAAACAATGTGTTTTGTATCAGTATGGTAGCATACAGGTTTTTGAATCAGCTCTGAGCTAAAAAATGTTGCCATGGAAAAGACGGAGTAGTATTTTTAGTGATGACGAATGAGGGCTGTCATGCTGATTTGATCCTGTTTTAAATGTCTAGCTGACCAATTAGATTGCCTGGTTGGATCTACTTGTTGTAAACTATAAACTATAGCAGCTGTAAAATTTGGGGTGCAAGTCACTAGTTTCATCACAATATTATATTGATTCTTTAGACATCAATACAATATTTGCCGATACAAATCTGCCATGATACAATTTCGATTCAATGTGATTCAGGGGCCTCTGATCGATATGAGAAGATATCATATGCCAACTTAAGCTGCCATTCCTTCCATTTTTTACTTTTGGCCATTAAAGATAAGGACACATACATAAAGTAAATAATTGTAACTGGTTAAGTGCAGTAAAACTTGTTTAAACTGACTCCACTAACACACATAAACAGCACATGGGATAAGTTAGCCTTCATGGCTTTTTGTCAGAAATGTTCTCTTTAACCCAAACCATCATCTTTTTCCTAAAACAATTTCTCCCAACAGCCATAAAACATCAATTAAAAATAACGTAATTTAACAAAGTAATAATAATAATAACTGTCAAGGTTCAAAGACAGAACAGTTGTTTTTTACTAGTTACCCATTATAAGCTAAAGCACCTTTAAACTGCAGAAATTAGCCTCATGGCTGGAGTCCTGGCTAGGGCGCTCTCCTGAGTATCTTATCATACATTATTGTTTACGTATGGCATGTGTTTTGTCTACTGACCTGTATTTTCACTAAAATCGAAAAATATTTCCACACTGCTCATTTATTCTCAAGTAAATAACGTTATCCTCATCATCTCTCTCTTGGGTGCTTACCATTATCTGCCTGGCGCTGTATGACTTTGACAAAGAATTTCAAAATAAAAGCATATCCTAAAGGGGATGATATGGATCGATGCTTTTACTTTGCATTAATGATACTGGATTATTTAATCATTTAATTAATATATCAATCAAGATCGATCAATAGTTACACATGGGTTTAGGTCTGCATGTATACGAGAGCGTATATATCTCCTTAATTCTTTTAGGAAAATAAACCCAGCAGGAATTACCACTGCAACAAGGAGAATTGGCAACATGTTGTACTGCTGAACCATTTGGAGACTCTCTCTGTCTTTGGTTGAGAAAAAGAGACTGTGAAGTGGGTTTTCTTATTAACTGTGTATTACTCAATCTCATACTTTGATAAGAGCTCTTCAGCTGTTTATAAAAAAAAATAAGAACTCAGAGCTCAACTCCCCAGGTGCCAGAGTGCCAAAAGCACAACTCAACAATGACATGTCATCATATTACACAAGTTGATAAACACTTAGGTGCAAATTAAAGTAATATCTCTGAAAACTCAAAGAGGCTTTCTTGATGTATATGCTTTGTGAGTCAGGATTCTTAAGAAGGTAGTGCTTTAAAATGTTTGTGCTAAACAGAGTCTAAGTTCAAATACCATGAATATTCAGCGCAGTACTGAGCTGTAAAGTCTAAGAAGTGTCCTGTGCCCAGTTAGATGAGTTTTGACTTCATCACTCTCTCCAAAATCTGACAAATCCAGTCGAGTATTTGTTGTCTCTCTCAGCTTACATTCAAGCCAGCACACAGTTTACAACTTTTGTGAACATTAGTAAACCATTAGAATGAATACTATAATAAACAATTATCAAATACCAGTACAACACTTCCTCCTCCAATGCACTAATCACATCATCAACTTCCCCATGTTCCTGTGTGGGGCGCTAACCTCTTTAGCTAAATGAGGTTCCTGTCATCATCTCGACTCCTACAGTCACAGATAACCAAAAGCGAGCACCCAAGCAGACACAAGTGTGGCTGCCAGCCAGACTGAAAGAGATGGCAGCAGAAGACAGGAAGGAAAGATCAAAACCTGCTGCCCCTACGAGGCTGAGCAGACGCTGTCAATTTGGATGAGTCCTGTCATGTACTGATAGAGTTTATGGGCAGACATTAGTATGCACACGCTCGGACTGTCGCATTCACTTACTGCTCATATATAGCTTCTTTAGTGCACTAAAATTACTCACCACAGCAACAGCTTCACTGCTAAGCACTTTGTCTGCATCCATGACAACGTAGTAAGCTATGTTGGTCAAGATATAGATCACAGTGACGATGGGCATGGAGATAGCGATGGACAGAGGCAGATTCCTGAAAAGGAGAGAAGTGCTTTTCAGTGAGTCAAAGCTCTTAGTTGTATCTTAAATATTCATCAGTACATTTATAGCTTAGATGCATTTCTACTGAGTAAAATCAAGGCATAGCTTATGAAATTCACAAGATGACTTAGTTTTAAGTCAGTTTAATGCAGTATTAGATTCACAGTGGGTGAAGTTTGGTGGTTGAGAAAAACCTGCTATCAATCGCGATGAAAAGCAACAGTGCTTATCATTAAATCTTCAGACCTCGTACCTCTCTGGGTTTTTGATCTCCTCTGTAATGAAGTTGAGTGTGTCCCAGCCGGAGTAGGAATACAGTGCTGAATAGAGGGCCAGGGCCATGTCACCAGGGTTCAGTTTGGAGCCTTTGAATGAGTCCTCAAAGTTCTGGTCAAAACCTATACAGGGTCATCAATACATGTCCCCATCAGCCACACGTTTCATTCCCTTCATAAAATAAACCTTCAAATCAGATAGAGATATACTTCCACTTAACTTTGTTGAAGGTAAAGGCTTCAGGAATTAATGGAATATTTTGAGGCTGAATACAATGTGCCAAGACCTTTTTTAAACTAGTCGACTAGTCTTAATTAAAATTTTCGTTTAGTTGACAGGGAAATTAGTGCCAGGAACATCCCTAAACTTCAATCCAATTGTGGCGGTAATGCTCTTCTAGTCTGATTTTCCAACTGCTTAAAAACACTAACAAGAAGCAGCAGAGTGAAGCGGCACCACAATCACTGTTTTTATTCTCATCTCATGTCTTATTTATTTTGTCCTGTCATCCCAAAAAACATGTTAACTTCCTAGAAATCAAAACAAGTGTGTGGTGCACATCTCTCCCCACTACTGAAATTGCTTCGTAGATCTCCTTCATGTCGTCCACCTTGGCTCAGCAGTGAATTGTACACAGCCTGTTGGACACTAGTGGCTCCATTAGTCGACTTTTAAATAAACTTAATGTTACTTTCACACGCTGTAATAATGCTTATTACTTATGCAGTACAAATTGGATCTAGCATTGTGGCTCTCTCAACACAGGCTGCTGATGTAGGCTACTTTTTAATTTACCAGAAAGTGTCGTAGTGATGGTTCAACGAAAGGCATGTGATCAAAGTTGTTTAAGGTCATGCACCGCACAAACCAGTTAAACCAGAAACTGGCCAAATTCCAGCCTGAAGCAGATTTACTGGAGCAGTGGAGCAGCAAGGAAAATACTTCCCTCTGTACTGCTTTGAAGCAATTTACATTGGCCAATTTTAAACTATTTACATGATTATGTTAACTGATTCAATTAAACTGATTTAATCTTAAATAGTGCTGCAGTGCTTCACACCTTCAATTTTTAGTTAAGTTAAAGCAGTGGTGTTGGAGTAATACAGTTTACAGGATATCCTACCTTGTCCCAGTTTAACCAGGCCAGTAATGATGATAACAATGAGAGCAAGGACCTTGGCTACGGTGGAGATGACCTGAAGAATAGCGCCCCATTTCACTTTCATACAGTTCACACATGTCAGCAGACCTGAAAGAGACAAAGAGGAAGACAGCAACAGTTAACCAATATCACATAGGAACTACAGAGTTTGTATTACATGGTGAACACAAGCAGAGAGGAGAAAATATTTACTGATTTATTTAATGTCTGCAATATGAAGCTAAATGTATTTCTATACTAAACTTAATGAAAAGAGGACTTGGATGTATTAACATATACAGAATATTTGTGTATAAGTGGGATGGGGTCACGAGTAAATTCATTTATCAAGCTGATAATCTGCTCTACACTATTTATACGTGGTAAAAGCACAAACTCTACTGATCCCAGGTCTGTTATCCTGTTGATCTGTTGACACCTTGACTACTTCTAAAGCTCAACTCAGTCACACAAGTCACACTTGGAACAGAGCTCATATCTAGACAAAACCAATAGGTTTTAGGTCGAACAGCTGTATATACATAGGTGTAATTTTTTTTTAATGCCCTTCATCTCATCAAAAAGCTTTAGGGTTGCCATTCACTGAGCACAGTAGACTTCTGGCAGAGTTGTGAGGAAATCAACAGGTCTTAAGTGTAGTTACACACATATCCCCCCAAGTGCAATGGAAACAAGGACTATCTAATTAAATACAGCACGCATGGTTTAACATCTAGAGCTGCAGCTAATAATAACCACAGGAACTACTTAAACACAGTGTTTACTTTAAATATGTGGAGCTGGTTGCTTTCCCTTTCAGCTATTGTGGGAGCATTTCATGAACTCTTCCTCAAACATTCAGGAGTTTGCAGATGACTTAACAGTAGTCTCATGGGAGGACGAAATAAACTGACAGCTAAAAGAAAACCTCAAATAAAATAAAGCTATTACTGCAAACAGTGTGCGGATGCAGGGTGTGAAACATTTTGCAACCCAAGCTTAATACAGCTGAACAAATTAACAGTGAGTGGTTTTATTTGAACTGGTGGTTTTCGTGACCTCTTAAGACACCGGCTGTAGCAGACTTGACAGTAATACATTGCATCTATTTGGTGCACTGAGCCTTTTAAAGAGATGCTTTTGGTTAAAGTGTCACCTGGAGATCAGTATTTTGTTTATACTGTGTGCATAAAGAAAGGCAGTCCTAATTCTAGTACGACAAACCTTCCAACCACAGTAACAGTTCTTCCAATATGGATACTGTCCGTAACACTGTACAACATAGGTGTCACACATATATACACACACAAAGCCTCACCCATACAACAGATCAAGAGGAGCCTGTAAGTGTGTTTAGTGCAGGGTGAGCCTTACATATGATGACAGCAGCAAGGAGACGGACGGCAGCATAGGGTGCTGGACAGGTAGGGTAGAAGGGCTGGACCAGGTAGTTGGAGAAGGTCAGCGCTATCACCGCCTGACACGCTGGCTCAACTATCAACAACGACGTCCACAGTCTACAGAATAGATAAGTCTTAATTATGAGGCATATATAAAACATACTGATGTTAAACCTACGTTAAATAACAATGAATAGCAGACTTTACACTGTATATCTCTACCACATGCACATTATATAATACAGTGCATTAACAAGGCAATACTTAATTGTGCATTGCTAGTGGTGACTAATTCCCCTAACCTAGCTTAAAAGTAATTTCAAGATATCAGGCTTGAGCTTGACCTGCTCTACCTGTTTGGTGGATTTAAAAGAAAGAACATGTGGTAGATGACCAAATATTGAGTTACATTTGTGTCTTAAAATGAGGTCAAAGATTACATCTGAAGGCAGAGGGAGTAAAACAACAACATACCGGATAAAAGCCAAGAAACCTCCAAAGGCCTCCAGGATGTAGGCATAGGAAGCTCCAGATTTACGGATGGTCGTACCCAGCTCAGCATAGCATAACGCTCCGACAACAGAAAATATCCCTCCAATGGCCCATACTACCAGGGACAAGCCAAATGAGCCTGTGTACATGAGAACTCCCTGCAGAACAATGAGAGCAGAGAATACAGAGCATACACACAGAGCACGTGAGGATTTACATTACACATTAGAGTTGTCTCGCTTCTGGTTTTCCACCTAACTTGTTTGGTGGGGTTCAAAATAAATAATTTTCATGTTGTTTAGGTTGCTGTGAAAGCTGCCATTTGAACTCAGACCAAACAACTGCACCTAGACTAGAAAACAAACCTTAACATTACTCGATAAATACTTATTTTCAGTCATGAAAATGTTTGAATAACAACACATTTCATACTCATACATACTCTTACCTTGGGTGAGACGAAGATACCGGAGCCTATCATATTTCCCACAATGAGACAGACCCCATGGAGGAGGGAAATCTCCTGCTTCAGCCGCACACCGCTGCCCTGAGACGCTGAGTCTGCCTCAGCAACCATTGTGAGGAAATTACAGCCTTCAGCCTCGGCTCAGAGGAGGTAACCGGGAAGTGACACGGAGTGATAAGAGAACAGGACTGATTCCTGGTAGCACCAGAAACTGAGACGATGAAACGATTAAAGGGGTGTTGACCAGGACAAGAGGAGGGGAGGTGGGAGTGTCACTTGAAGGCTGAAACCATGCCTGTCTCAATCGGCCATCGCTGAATCTGAGGAGTGATTCTTCTCTGGGATGATCTGTAAGAAAAACAAGAAGACACGGTGTCACAGAGTCCTTTACACATCTCTGTAGTTTTGCTAAGGGGGGACGAGTAAGTCATCCCGACTCTGTGTGATTGGTTTATAATCGCCAAATGGACACTTTGGCTCCAACACGGTAAGGCAAGGCAAGGTTAAATGTATAGCATATTTCATACACCAGGGCAATTCAACATGCTCTATGGGGTTTTAATAAAGGGTACTAAAAAAATAGAGCAAAGGGTAAAAGATTTAGTGCAAGGTACACACAAGTGATACAAGAGGTACAAAATGCTAGAAGTAAGCTTGTGTAGTTAAAGTCCAGTGAAAATAAATAAAGTCCACTGCAGTGCGCGCTGGTCAGCTAGTCTCGTTTGTTAACATTACTGTTGACCAGTGCTCTGCTTCCTGAACGTCAGTCTCTGTGTGATCGCGTAGAAAGTATTCACAACATATCTTGTATTCGGCTCTCAAATATTATTACTTAGACATTAAATTAAAACTTGATTCCAACTGCTGCCTTTTGTGAAGATGAATTACAAGTTAACTCTTGCATGTCCATGCTGTACACTGTCTGGGTGCTGCACTGCCCCCCCAGGTGAGTTTTGCCTCTTTCCTTCAGTCAACATTACGTTATTAACAAACATTTATTATCGATTGTCTGCATGCTTGCATTGTGATGCATCTAAGAAATTATTTCCCCGACCCCTAGTAGAAACTAGTTTGGGGGATACTGGAACCAGAGGGCTGGTTAACCTGTCAGCAGTAGCAAATAGGATGTTGATGATCTCAGAGCAAAATGATTGCCTAGCGGTTTTCAAGTTCTGGCTATGAATATGTAATTTTTTCTTTATAGATTTCAAAGAGAATCTGGAGGTCTTTCCAGCATTTCTTTTTGGGCCCTTGCAGGATAACAGTTTCTTTTAACAACTGTCCACAGGAGCCTTTTTAAATGTTGAAATAATGTGGTTTAACGTTTATTAGATCCAATGTGAACGAAGAGAGTCTGATATTGCACAATGCGAGGTGATAGTCAGATGCATGTTTGTTGTTAGGACACAGTGTGGTTATGTTCCAACTAGGAGCAGCTGCTAAGTTAAGTGTGACCAGATGTGACAATCAGTTCATTGGGTGCGGATTTCACAACATGGCACTTCCCTGATGAACTGAGTCAAACTTAGCCGTAACTGACCAAACTTGTCTTTCTTGGAAGAAGCTGTAAAAATAGGGTGAAAACAAACCAACTGGATAGTTTACACCACAATGTGTAACTAAATCTGCGAGGAACGGTGAGCATAGCATCCACTTTAACATATTCTTCACTACAGTAAACTATTTTTAATAAAAAAATGTTTCTGTAAGCCTGTAAAACTTGTGACATAACACAGATCAGCTGGCAGAGATCTGCTAGTCGTTCTTATGGGTTTGATCGCCCGTCTGACTGTATTTGGTGTTGCCCTTTCAGGTGGTTGAACAAGTTTGTGGTATGTGCTTTGTATTTTGATCCAAAAATAGACAACAGAGTTTACACCTGGTGTTAGCGTGTGAATAAATTATCTGAATAATGATATTTGATCACAGGCTTTTATATTTAGGGACCGAGCCGAAGGCCAAGGTCTCCTCTGGAAGAGGAGTCCATGCCGAAGGCAAGGCCCTATTGTTTTTGCTATTCAGATTCTTTCTTTCTTCCGCCAAAACAAGTCCACATTTGACCCCCTAAACATGCTAAAAAACTCACCAAAATTGGCACACAGGCCAGAAAGGGGTGAAATTTTCATATAATGCAAAAATTAACCCCTCAAGTACCAAAATTACCTCTCTAGCGCCACCTAGGCACACAAAAATGCCCACTACTGGTTTGTTTGTCTCATTAAGACCTACAAATGATCCCGGACACCCCTGACCTAAATCCAACAGGAAGTGAGATATTTGCCCTTTAACAATCAGATTTTCAAGAACTATCTCCTCCGAGGCCGTTTATCGTATCAGCCTGAACTTCGCACACGACAGTTCACACCCTTCGGAACAAATCTTCTGTATAACTTTTTCATTACTCGAACGGTTTGGATTTTATAAGCTCTGAAAGTGGCCAATGCACAACAATCTTCAAAAGCTGGCCCATAGAAAATGAATGGGAGCAGGGGGAGAAAAACACCAAGCCTTGGAGTTTTCCACACCTAAATAGCTTCACCATGCTTTCAGCTACAGACTTGATGCTTAAAATGTTCCCACAGTTCTCAGATCTTCAGAGATGTCTCCATCTTTTTCGTATCTTTTACCGTTTTTGAGATGTGACTGTTTAAGTACCATGAGCACATTTTCACTTTACAATGGGTTTCTATGAGGCGGAGTGTTGGCAGCTACAGCGGGTGACGTCATCAGCTAGAGAGCGGAGCTACTGTAAAAACTGTCCAAAAAAAACGTTTAAAATCGCCATCCTGGGCGCATTCTTTCAGCTAGACACACTATTTTTTTTAAAAAGTAGTAGAGATTTTTGTCCTCGTTCAGAAAAGTGTCTGCTTTTAACACTGACATGAACACAATTTGAACTGTGAGCCTCCAAAGACAATGAGTACCCTCCATGTGTCCCATCTGCTCCCATACAATTTCCGCCTGCTGATCTCAGGAGAAAAGCTGAACTGCCTTCATGTTTAACCTGCTGTCATTTCCATAATTCTGCATTTACGTGGAAGATATGACATCACAACAATCCCCCAACTCTCCTGGTCGTCCTCATCTAATCGTTTCATTCACATCTCAAACGGTGTGCTCATACAGCCATGTTTTCAACATGTGGGTTTTTGGCCAAAGACTGAAGAAAATGCTGTCTCACTGTTCTTTGCAGCTGTCTGCTGTCCTCCATTTTGTGTTGCTATGAGGACCATTGCTGTTGATTGACAGCTACACAGCAAGCATCACACTGTGAATTAGATCAAGTCTCATGTATATTGGGTACACCAGTGCTTCTCACACAAGTACTGTCACAAAACAGGAAGTACTTTATACCTCCAGCATACATGGTCCAATTTTTTCCCAAACTTCACAGGATTGATCACAGTCCCACCCTGAACACTTCCATGTGTCAAAACTTGCTATTACACATAGCGCCACCTGGCAACAGGAAGGACATATTTTCAGCCTACTTGCTGGACACAAACATCCGTTAGGTCAGCAGTGGAGTCACACACACATAACCACAAACACACAGCTGAAGCTAGAGGCTGGGCAAGCGGGCGAGGTCCCGCCCAACACTGCTTGCAGCTTTAATTATACCTGGTGTTAGCATTTTCTGATTTGTCAACACACAGCACATCCCAGGGGCCTGTACTACGAAGCAAGTTCAACATAACCAGGATATCTTTGTGTTATCTGGCTTCACTAACCTGGTGTAATGAAGTTGGTTATTACCTAGCTCAGTCACCTCTGCATTTTCCCTCCAGCCACGAGCACTGCATCACTGCAGCAAAAATCATCATAATGTGTTTGGTGTCATAAGCAATCCCTCTGTTTGTTAAGAGCTCTGTTGTGGAACAATTAAATAATTCTACAGACCTTTAAAAATGTGTGTTGACAGGTTGTAAGCCAATCCTCTTCAGCATGTATTACCACATGATTTATCCCAGCAAAAAGTGAGCCAGCTTTGTAGGACTGAAAACTCAAGGTTAACGCTGAAGATACCTCCCCAGCCCCAAATCCTGATTTCTAGTACAGTCCTCAGATGTAAGACAGAAATTTGGTTGTATGGATTTTTTTTCCTTTGCCACGAATAAGGTTGACTGTAGCTCTGTATCATGCTCAAGACAGCAGAAAGGGGAGGAATTGTTTTCTTAAGAATGCAGCTGAACTGCACAGACTGAAGTAACTCCATGAGGACAGTTCAATTAAATGCTAGGAGGGCCCTCCAGATGCTGTCTGCTAAACTTGTAGGTGAGCATACATGCATTCAGCTATAGTATACACCCACCCACAGATGCTCCTCCGATGTTTGAAACCCAAACACATAACAATCACACTAACTGAAGTTAACAACACCCTCTTGATGAACAGGAAAGTAACTAAGACTTAAAATACCGCCCCACAGAACAGGACATGGCTTTTTAGCAGTTCTGCACCCTATGAAATTCTAAATGTGCACATCAAGGTTAACGCCCAGACATTTAGCTTTGGGCTGCAATTCAAAATGTTGATACCTGGTAAATACAATTCAAGAGACAGGATCAGACTGTACATATAAAAGCACGTCTTTTTTTCTAACACGTTCGGTAAACAAGTCAAACATCATGGAGGTATACTTACATGTCTGATTGATAGATAGATAGATATATAGACAGACTTTATTGTCCTTCAAATCCACACCATCAACAGTGCACATAATCTCTCTGAATAAAATATTGATACAAATATTTACTATTATACTACTAAGAAATATAAAAATGTACATATGCATAGACTAATACAAGTCCATTGAGCTCAGACCAGAGATCATGAGAGTGCGAGAGAAGGGGGTTATTGACTGTAAGTGAGTGGTGTGTAAGAGGGTAATCATCTTCTGGAGTTCAAAAGTCTGATGGCTTGAGGGATGCACAGCAGGTTTCTAAAATCAATACACTAAAATGACATGTAATATATTTCCCATGGCTGGGTTGGTCTTGTGCCAGGCTCTAACATAAAAGAGAGTGCAACTTTTTAACATCCAAACCAGTTTGACTAAATTCATGTTCAACAGGAGCGCTTTTTTAAAACCAGATAGACAAAAATGCCTGTGTGTTATTCATTAAAATGTGCCGTTGCAATGGCAGTATGTGTGGAGGGTGTACTTTGTCATAGAGTAGTATGATTGCGAAATGTTACCACAACATCCAACAGCTTCTGAAGTGTTAGGGGATAAATTTTACAAACTAGAGTGGCACTTCTCGCCAAATTTGGGGAAAGTTTGGTTTAAATGATTTGACTGATGTTAAAATGCCACAGTGGTACAACTTCCACTCATGTCAAGCACTGTATATGAATCAACTGACAGAAAACAGACTTTAATTTACACAACAGTTCAGGGGTGTCAAACTCATTTTAGTTCAGGGGCCACATACAGCCATGCAGCAATTTTGTCCCCCAAAAAATGTGTGCATTAAGAGCCCTTTGACGCCTTTAATCACAATCTTCAACAACCATGTCGGATTTTAAATACCACTTAAGTACAAGACACTTTGTGCTGAGCGGTATGTATGTAAACATGACTTCAACACCGTCAAAAGTTAACCACTAAAATAACATCTAAAATAAATAAACTGCCTCTGAAATGTGGGGCACAATGAACCTTGCAGATTATCTGACAGAAAGAATAGCAATTCACTTTAAAGTTAATAAAACAACATCTAATTGATAATTTAGTTTAAACTACTACTGAAACCTCTCAGCCTTGACATGTGCATCACTATTAGGTGTGCAAAGTCATCTAGAGGGCTGGATAGGACCCTCGGATGGGCCAGTTCTGGCCCCCGGGCCGTATGTTTGACAGCCATGTTCTACAGTCATTTATCAAGTAAAAATATCTGGTTGCAGATTCACAACTTCTAGTATTTGATTGCTTTTCCCTACTTTGTGTTGTTTTTGACAGAAGTATAAGACTTCAGGAAAAAGAGACCTTAAAGCAAAACATTACTCATTTGCCAAATACTAGAGAAAACATAGTAGTAATAAGTCTGTGAGGGAAAAGCGCCATGTGTCCCTTTATTTGACCAATAAGGTTGCATCTGCTCTGCATGCTTAAGGCAATATGGCTGCTGCAGTTAAGTGTGTGTTCACAAGCCAGAAAAGGACATCTCTGGAGGAAATGAGTATGTTCTCCACATTCATACAAATACATGTGCTGCTCATATGCCCCGTGTTCATGAGGAAAATTAAACTGACTGTCACTAAATTATTAAACTTTACTGTTAACGCTATAGTTTATTAAAAAATAAAGGAAGCAGCTTCCTCTAATGTGTCCGACCCAAGTTTGGAAACTGAGCAAACTACAGTCGGACTGCAGACACGATGGGGATTGTGAAATGGGGACTGCACACAATGTTCATTTTTATACGTAGACACGTATCACAGAGTAATCTCACATACATTTTAACACTAATAAACCTAGCTTTGTCACCAAAACACCCAGTGTTGTTAGTCCGCTCGGACACATCAAAATAACCGCTCACTGTCAAGGATTACCGTTACCGCTTTGTTAACTATAACCGGATATTGCATTTAAAAGGATCAATTAAACCGTGTTTCACCACGTTACTGCTATTTAATTAGCTTACACTAGTATCCATCTGAACCGCAGTCATCTTAAACTCGCTATGTGGCTGCTCTGTGATGTGCCATATAGCTAACATGGCTAGCTGAGTTGCCCAACTGATGCAACACGTTTGATGCTATAGATGCTAACTATATATGTGCTTTATGATGTTAGCTAGTTAACGTTAGTCCGAGTGGAAACGCTTTAGCTTAACTGCCATTTTTGAGCTTCGGACAGACTTTAAAAGTACACACAATGATTGTACTCAAAATAAAAAAAAATATAACAGAAAGGAGTTACCTCTGTTGTGCCGCCTTTTACTCCGATGGCAGCAACTCATGTGCCGTGTTTCAGATTGGAGGGACCAACTTTAGCTAGTTAACGTCACTCCACAGGCAGTCTGCATCTGTAGCTAGCTCCTCCTAATCAGCAACCGCCAAAGGATGTGTGGCAACACCCACAGACACACAGAGGGGGAACCCAGGCTTTGACTGATAGTCACACAGCCGGTACATTACACGAATGATTGTTAAATAGCGCGGTTTTATCGTAAGGCGATGATCTATATTGTGGCATTTCCTCCATCACTCCACTGACAGTAACGAACACGTCACGCGCACACATACAGTAAATACCACCGGGTGAGCGCATTGATCTGAAGCTGAGCAGTGATGCGGTCACTCAGGTGCATCTTGTTCATCTTGTTTATCCGTATGTTTACAGCCTGTTCTGGTTCTTGGTCATCATCTGTAAAGCATTGATTTGTCTTTGAAAGCTCTTGTCTGTCATGTAGAGTGGGGACAGGTCATTTTGGACAGTTTCTTTTTACTAGATTACCAAGAAAACCACCTTAAACTCTGAATACTAGGTTACTTTAAGTGTTACTTTACCACTTGCCATGGTTCTCTGCTTGGCTATATTACTATACATAGTGTTGTCAAACTTTGGACTTTCAAACACATGGAGAACTCCTCCTAATGTGTGTGTAAAATGGGACAGCTGGTAAGGTAAAATGGGACAGTCAGTGTTTGTTTGTTTGTTATTTTAAATCCATTTATCAGTTCAGTTCCATTTATCACTTTATCATTAATATTACCCATGGCTATTCAACCTTCTGCCAGGTTTCTCTGTACATTTGCTGCCGATTTCCTCTGTGCCATATTGTCTACAATGGACATATTTGTTTGTGTGTGCTTGTGTGTGTGTAACAATTAGGGCAAAGTCTGGATTATTGTGGCTAACATGGACTCACTGTATCATTTTTAATAGTTTTCAAGTGGCAAAAGTACTAGAATGCCTGTAATATGACAGGATGGCATACAATAACATATCTCCTGATTTATGGCACCTTGTAGCCCAAAAACAATCTGGTTTCCCTGTAGAAAAATGTCCAATTTTAGCTCAGTTTTTCCCTATTTTACCTGAATGCACTGAGTACTCACTCAAAACTCTTTCCCATTAAGGTGTATTGTGAAAACATTCTAATAATAACTCAAACATTTCATAAAATACAACTTCCAGCAACCAATTTTGTTATTATACTCTTGCAGCTGCAGCCCCTTCAGTTCAATGCAATTCAATTTTATTTATAAAACCCAATATCACAAATCATAATTTGCCTCAGAGGGCTTTACAGCATATAACATCCTCCTGTCCTTTGGACCCTCACAGCGGATAAGGAAAAACTCCCCCAAAACCTCATTTAACAGGAAAAAAAATGGTGCCAAAAAGACATACTAGTTATCTCAAACCAATAACAATGATTGTTTCGTGTAAAATAGACTTGTAGCAACACTGCAATAGCATGTTTGGTGTCTAGCTGCTAATATTAAAGAGCCCAAGACATCAAACTTTATTTGACCTTTATATTACCTGATGTCTCAAATTACCTGACTTCACCCTACCTCAATTACTTTTATGTGCCTGTTGGTGTTCACAGCATATCTACTCCATCATTACAAACCACAACTAAAAACTCTGCTCTGGTTAATCAGTGACCATTCATGAGGTCATACTCTACATTTTCGCATCGTTTTAAATAAACAGTGCCAAGTGTATTGTTATCTGTGCAAACATATGCCTTTTGATAAGGAACATGCCGTTGGAGCTGAACTGGGTGGTACTTTGTCTTAACCAGTCTATAATGCATAGATTCAATTTTCAATAACACCAGCATTAACTTAACAATAACTGCAAGAAACCTTGAATTAAAGTGGACATATGTTTCTGAATGTCTGTCTGAATGAGGCTTTGTCTGCAGGCTGGCTTTACAGTCAGTGATATATGTTAGTCTGGCCCATGCTCATATCTCCTGTGCTCTGCTGCCACCTAGTGATTATTGTTTTAATGATCCCTCCCACTTATTTGGTAGGTCATGATTTCAGCATCAGTATTTTATGCAGTCACAGAGAGGAAATAACTGGCATCATTTGGCCTTTTAAATGTTTGAATAACTTATATCTGAGATGACTGAGGCTTTGGGTGACGTCACATAGGCTATATGAAAGCTGTAGTCCTGCTCCAGCCCCATTCTCCCGCATCACTTTGCATTTTAGGGCTTAGAAGACCTCACATCAAAATTTTATCAAAAAGTAATGTTTTTTTAATTCCCTTTTTTAAGTATACTAAATCTAAATCTCACTCTATCAGAGGTTATTATTCCTCTATCGGCACCACGGACAGAGACTGGTGCTGCTCATCACCACAGAAACAAAGAGGGGAAACACCCACATTGCTGAGGGCCTGAACTCTCCAGTACAAGGGGACATTGGATTTGTCAGGCCTCTGGTAAGGAGAGGCGCGTCAAGGGAGTGTGGTAGCTAATATGCTCTAGAAGGCACATAAACGCTCATTACTGACTCAGTGTCAAGCCAATCAGATTAAAGGCTGAGGCTTCCTGTCCTTAATTTCACAATAAAGCCTTTTAAAAGACGTGCATTTTAACATGGTTGGGTGTGTTGTGGGAAATGACACAATTGGTTGGACAGCTGTATTGTACCAGATACCACAGGTAAGAGATATTTAGATGTAGCATAGGTAAATCTGTGCAAGTGTGAGGATGCCAAGCTTGATGTACCTTATGGTAGCTATCATAAATACTTTAAATACCACTTTAAAAAGAATGTTACAACGAGGTTTACTGTAAAAACAAGGTTATAATAATAATAAAGATAATAATAATGATGATGATGATGATGATGCTGAGTAAATTTGGTGAAAACTAATTGTTACCATGAACCTTAACCTGTGTTTTCCCTCCCTGCATACCCTTGTGTAACAACAGGTCTGCAGCCAGCAGTTACTTTGATGATCGATTAATCTGTCCATTATCTCCTTGATCAGCCCGATCATTTGGTCAAATCAGAAAAAAAAAAAAAAAATTCTCACAGCTTAAGAGTCGACCAAATACCCCAAACCCAAAACCCAAAGATATACAGTTTACTGTCATATATGACATAAACAAAACAAACAAACAAAAAAATAACATAAAATATACTTAAGAAAATGGAAACCATTTTTATTTTATTTCATTTTATTTTTGCATTAAAAGTATGAAGTCATAAAAGTGCCATAAAAAGAATGAATCCATAAAAATAAATCTGGAAATAGATAGTAAATTAAATAAAAGAATAAATAATGAAACCAATATGGAAAATAATAAATAAAAATAAAGGGATAGAAATAAATGGTGACATTATATATATTTTTAAAAATCTATACAGAAAAAATAAAGTAATTGTTATGCAAAAGGTAAATAGGTATACATTTGAAAATATGTAAATAAATATATACAAATATT
Organism: Cephalopholis sonnerati; assembly: GCA_019142605.1. Classification (NCBI taxonomy): domain Eukaryota; kingdom Metazoa; phylum Chordata; class Actinopteri; order Perciformes; family Serranidae; genus Cephalopholis; species Cephalopholis sonnerati. The sequence goes on along the minus strand of JAGQAX010000014.1, from coordinate 24,753,838 downwards.
AAATGAAAAAATAAATGTGTAAATGACTGAAAATACTCAAAATTATTATTTTAGATTTTATTTGTCATTGTAGTTTCACATTTATTTATTTTTTTATTTGTAAATTTCCACATATACTATATACTTATTTATTTTATTTTCAATTCCTCTTTACATTTCCACATTCATTTTCTGATTTCTTTTACCGATTTATTGCACTCTTATGACTCCATACAGAATGATTATAACATATCATGAAAATAGTTGCTGATTAATTTTCTGTAAATTGATAAACTGACTCATCTTTCAGCTCCACATCATATTTAAGTAGGAAATAATCGACACAAAACTGCCAATAAGTGATTATATTGAACATTTTTATACCTTTTATTTTGAAGGCTACGTCTGATCACTTCCGGTTGTGCAGTAGTTATTTCCCGCGGACTTGACGCAGCAGAGACCAGACCACCAGGCGCACCGGCAGTCCCTGTCTCTGCTGACTCAGTGCCTTACCAGCAGTCCCTTCATCCCGAGATACCGCATCCAGCAACCGACGCACACTCCTCCGGTCAACCCGCCCCGAGACCTGCACCGTACAGAGATGGCCAAGACCGCAATCGGTGAGTTTTGCACTTGATATTTTTACCCTGAGATTTCAGCGGCATCGCAGGTTTGAGGATGATGAGGCTGTGGCGACACCCATGGCACAAAAGGATGCTGAGGGTTGAGAGGGAGCGGCCAAACTCCTCTGCAAGTCACTCCTTAAAAATGAACTTTCAGAAATGAAGCAGCATTTTGATGTTTGTAATCTTTGTTTCACGTGTTATTATTGTGGTTTTTGCTTAAAATTAAAATGAATGCCGATCAATATGAGCTAGTTTGGGATTCAGTTTGCCAGTGACGCATATTTATTTATTTTATCACTTCAAAACAAGCGATTAAAAGAGCACGAATCCATTTCAGCACAAGAAAGGCGATTATTTTCCTCCCATCCTCACACAGCAGCAGCATTTGGTCGCTGCCTGCTTGCCGCACCTGACTCAGAGCCGTGCAGCATAATGCAGCGCCAGCGACCCCACCCAACATCTCCGGTCTCTTCAAAGCGAGCCAGCCGCTCTCTCTCCAGGGCGTGAAATATTTCACCGTGACAAATCTCCTTATTAAAACTGGGCCATCCTGTGTAGCTGTGGAGTAAAGCCTGCTCAAGCAATTTTGTGGGTGACCGCTAAAGGCATGAATGAGACAGGGAGAGGAGAGAGAAAGGAGCATCCTTTGGCTGAATTGCTTTGCAGTCGAGGGAAGAATTTACGACTGGCGATGAAAATGAATGTCGTCTGAAGAATATCAGACCCCGATCCTATTAGGGAGGTTATAGATTGTAAAGGTGGCCCATTATGTGCTATAGCTGTATTATTATTGAGGCTTTAGTATGATGTAACAGATATAAAATTAGATTGCATGTTATGGCAGGTGGGGCCTTGTATTTGTGTCAGCCTTTGAATTTACATATCAAGGCTGCATCTGATTATTGTGAGGCCTTTAAGCACTGAATATGACCCGCAGGCTTTATAATAAAGACAACTATAATCATATCTATAGCTAAGGAAAGTGTGCTGGCTGTAAGGGGTGTGTATATGTGCTGGAAGTGCAGTGTGTGTGTGTGTGTGTGTGTGTGTGACCAGTCCAGGGGATAGTCTGTTTGTTTTCTGGTTGACTAGGCACCTGATGGATGGAGGGGCATGCAGACAGACAGTGGTAAGGGGTCCTGCGTGGTGTCTGTGCTGAGGGACACCGGCAACTAAACCCTGACTGTTATATTTATTCCCCTCTCCTCCTCCTCCTCCTCCTCCTCCTCCTCCTCCTCCTCCCTGCCTCCTCCGCCTCCCCTTCTTTCCTCCATGATTTGAGCTGTGGACAGGCAGAATGGGATGGGCAGGGAGCAGACACTCTGGGAGAAAGCAGTCATCATGCCAGTCAGCACCCAGCAGGTCGTTGAGTTCACGTCGGCTCTGTTTCAGTCACAGAAACACAGTGGTGCACCTAATATTTTTAACTTCACATGGAATTTAATTCTACTTTTTGGGTCAATAAACACCTACTCTTGTTTTCAAGGACTATAAGCCAGGATAATACACTTATATACATGTGAATTTATGTGTTTTTTCATCCTCAAGCCTCCACACAACAAGATTTATCAACCATCCCATAAACAAACTTGTGCTCAGAACCACTCCCGTGTGCATTAAGGCCTCTAAGCACTTCTCCTGATCCTTATCATGCACACTTGTCATATCCAATTAGGTGTGGTCATTCAGCCGAGGCCCCTAAAAATCAATTCCTTTGTGTAAAGACACACAAGCTCCTCGGACAATCAGTACTATCAATTTCGAGCAACTGGTCACGTCCGACTCCGGCCACATTTCTCACCTGATCATCTGCATCACTATTGTCGTAATGTGCCCGCGTGCACGGAGCTGGAGAGGACTCATAAGTCATGCTGATTTACCGCCGGGTCTCATCGATCAGCGCACTCCCATTACTGGTTCAGATGACTGTTGGTCTTTACAATGAGGCTGAGGGGAAGAGGTGACATCAATCCAGCGGTGATGGTATGCCATATGCTCGAGATCCGGTCATCACTTGGGAAAAGTGAAATCTGGATTAGATGGTGCAGACACTCAAGTGGCGTAGTTTGGCGAATTTGATGTGAAATAGGGTGCTACCTCTGCGGTCTGCACTTTAAATGCACTGATCTCACCGCGCTGACTTATGATATGACATTTTTTAAGCAAAAAATGTCCCCAAAATCTTGTTATTGCCTCTAAATTCTGAAGATTTGCTATTTTCTTTTTGGGTTTTTGCCTGACTGTCAGACACAACAAGACATTTGAAGACTTAATCCTGGGCTTTGAGAAACTGAGATGGGTATTTTTGCAATTATTGGACATTTCCAAACCTAAAGATGATCAATTATCGAGTGAAAAACCATCCTTACATGCAGCCCTATATGCTGATCTCCTTAGACGGAAGCAGGGTGCGGTTTAGGAAAAACCAGCCCATCCCGCCCACACCAAATGACTGGATATGCCCTTGATCATCTGGGTACCATATTGTTTCATTTAATAGCCAATTTCGCCGCAGTAATACCTTCATAAGTTTGTGATTATATTGTTGCCAGGTGGCTCGGCTGTAAAGGGCTCGTATGTGTCGAACACAGATATCAGGCCTGTACCGCTGCCAGGTTATAGGACCCGGGAAGGCAGTAAACACTGTGATAAACAGGGTCACAGTTTGCTCATAGACTTGTCATCAGTATCTGTCATATGTTTTTCACTTTGTGTCTTTTTGCTCAGAGCGACTCCACTGCTTATTTGAATTCACAAAGTGGGGGTTGGGTATTTAGAGGAAGAGGAGTGTTGTTGGGAGAAATAAAGGTACCAAACAGAGGTGTGGTGGTTTGTGCTAACACAGAATTGAAGCTCCCAGGAGATGCAGAGAACGGAGGGAGAGGGAGGGAGAGGAGACTGGGATTGAGAGGGAGAACACATCAGCAACAGATGAAACGGAGGCTTGGGGATGCAGAAGGTGCTGGGGAAGAGGGATGCTTGCGGGGGAGGAGGTACAGTAGATATTGATGAGCTGCGCTCTTCGGCTGATGGATCGGAAGAGGAAGTGCAGTGTGCTGGCTGTGTGTCTGTGGTCGGGACAGGAGGAGCAGCTCTCTGGGAGGATGCAGAGCTGACTGGCTGAAACCAGCCTGCTGGAGTGGAGTGGGAGCATCAGAGTGGTGTCATGTCTGCCTGAAATTATTTTGTCTCATCTCAGATTGACACGTCTGACCCAGCGTGTCTGAAACTCAGCCAGCGTCTTTGAACAGATGCTGGTGTTTGGACACTTCCTGCTGTGGAATGTCATCCCGGATCATTTGTCATTTTTATGTGTCTGATCCACCGGGAATGAGTTCATTATTACAGCGGGTGCAGGAGGCAAAGATCTTTCCTCTCAGGAGAAATACAGAGGCAGTTTCATATTTTTGCACAAGAGAGAATTTCATATATTTTTGATTAGGGGTATAAAAGAAAAATCTGCAGGGCTGTGAGTTAGAGAGCCGTTTCAATTTACAGTGACTGTTTATCTTCCAAGAAATTAAATTTGCACTGATGCAGTCAAAGTAAAAACCAAGCTTACTCACAGTGCTGGATCGAGCATATTCAGCACCCAAGGCAACAACAGCAACAGCTAATGAGAAATCAGCACAACTAAACAATCTAAATTACAACGAGCAATAAATAACAAACAATAAGAGAATATAGCATGTGCAATTTTTCATCTTGTTTTTTCACTGTGCCCCAGATGGCTTTTTCCTTTTTATTTTATCTCACTCTAATGTTCTGCTCTGTTCTGTCTTTGAATGTCCCCCCTCTGGGTGACGCCTTAGATGGCTGCCCATGTTGCCTATAGGAAGTTCCGCCACTGCATAAACTCACCTCAAATGAGGATGATAAATGAATGTCGTAAGTCATTTTCTAAATAATGGCTGTAAACATTTAATTGTCCCAGCACCTAAAATGTCAAGATTTACTGTTGTAAATGGATTATTCCTGGTTTTGGACTGCTCCACTATGTTCTATAGACCCAACATTTAACCAATTTATTGAGACAATAGTCAGCGCATTATTCAGTTATGAAAATAATTGTTGGTTGCAGCCCTTAACTAGAAATCTAGATCTAGATTAAAGCATAATTGAACACAGAAAAGGCCCCACCCAGTACTTGGCAACCACTGAACAAGAATCTCTGCTGCTCTGCTCCATAAGCACTTAACCCAAATTACCTGCTCCACTGAATTGTTAACTGTTTGAGTCCTCAGCTGTCAAGTGGGGCTGTGTGTGGGAGAAAATGGCTGCCGGGGTCTTGACATATACACGGCACTTAATGAGCCTCCGACAACCCTCCAAAAGCTCTGTTCCCCCCCTCTTGTCAGCAGAAATGGTGCAGTCCGCTAATTACAAATTAAAGTGCTATCCACCTGAGGTGGCTGCTTCCATTAGGCTGTCCTAGGGGCAGTTGATGGCAGTGGCAAGTCCCACTGGGAGCTGCCCCCTTTACTGGTTTTTAATCCTCCTGTCTGTGGTTTCTGTTTGTATCAGAAAGGTGTTATTGTGATCGTAGAGCCACACCCCAACAGCCAAACATATCCTCCATCTTCCACCAGCTTCTCTTGCCTTTCATCTGACAGAGTCTCACTATTTACTATTCCTCCTCAGCCCCTCTCTTCCTCTGTTTTATTCACCCCCTGCCGTGCTCCCACCCTCTCTCACTTCCTCCTCAGGGAAGGGGTTAACAAGGCCATCAGAGAGTAGTGAGAGCTACATCTGAGAGTTGATCATATTACTGTGGCGTCTGCCAGTCTGCAGGGCAGAAAGCGAGACACAGAGGGAAGCTGAGGAGAGAGTGAGCGGGGAATATGAGTGAGGAAGAGGATTTGGATTAATCATACTGTACACCGTTCCCCACCATGGAGAAGCTCTTTCACTGTAAATCTCATTTCTGGCTGTGCTACTGTAGCCTGCTGCAAATCATGAATCAACGTGGCACACTTCAGGCCCCGCAGGCCTTGTGCTCTGGGTGATGGATTATGCCAGACTATGACAGTCGGCATGCAAATCTGCACCATGAGGCGGGGTACCTTGACAGAACGCAGCAGCCATGTGCAAAAGCAGAATATTTCACAAGCTGCAGTGCGTTGCAGATATTTTTGCCGTTCTCCCTGCGGGGACTGCTGCTGAACTCTGGGCTCACATTACAAAGTAGTAGATGCCAAAAATACAGGAATAAAAAAATCAAGGTTAGGCAAGGTTGGTTGTTCTTTTCATTTCTGTTTTTTCACCGTCTGCCCTTTGGAGCACTTTGTCTCTCCCTGTTGAGCAGGGCACATAGTGCCAAATACAACTTGATTTGATTTGCTTCAGAGCTATTAACTTTTTGGATCATAAATGGACCAGGGGTGGACGCTCATATTGCTGTGTTGTGCTGATAAGCTAAACCCTTGGCTATCAGCATTATCCATAAGCCACAGATGAAGAAGATTAGAAACAAAAAAATATTCCAACATCTCTTGTAAATCCTACCTGAAAAGCAGTATGGTTTTTACGTGAATGGCTGAGGAGCTATAGGGCGTTGGTCTGACTGTGTTAATAAATGATAGACTAAAATGAAATGCATGGCTAATGATGTGTGGAGAATCCTGTGGGGACGGCAGCATCTTGGCTGTTGGGGAAATTAGGCCAAAAAAAGGACACATCCATCCCGCTCCCCTCGCGGCTCGGTGAAAACAAAGGCCACAAAATGCCTAGAAAACCCAGCGCAGCTCAGCTCCACGAGACATCCTTTGATGAGGTTTTCTTTTTGGAAGACTTGATGAATAATTATTCCTCCAAAATCTGGATATTTACATCAAGGGCCTCCTGTGGAGGTAGAAGTGGGTTAATGATGTTTCATGTTTTTGTATGTTAGTGGGTTAATGATATTTTGTGTGTGTGTGCATGTGTGTTTTAGTAGTTTACATACACACAGTCAGTTCACACACAGGCATGTTTCTTTTTTCTCCACAGCTTACAAAGAGAAGATGAAGGAGATCTCAGTTCTCTCGCTCATCTGCTCTTGTCTCTACCCCGAGACCCGCAAAAACATCATGGGTGACTTTGAAGGTACAAAAAATGCATTGTTCATCTTCTTTATCAAACGTACTCAAAGCAAATGTCAAACAGAGGCAACAAAAGCTTTTTCTGTCTTTCTGTCTTGTTAATGCACACACACGCAGACATGGACATCAAGCCCATTAACAAGCGAGCCTCAGGCCAGGCCTTTGAGGTCATTCTGAAGCCAATATCCCCCGTGTCTGATGTTGCCCACTGCGTTACCACCCCCCCAAAGAGGGACATTTCCCTGGAGGACATCCAGAAGAAACTGGAGGCAGCTGAGGACCGGAGGAGAGTAAGAATGTTTCCAATCATCATCATTGCACCCAGCTGCAACATGTCACCTCTATAAGAGCCACAAAAGCCTGTCATAAAGTTTTTTGTGATACCCAAACTAAACCATGTCTGACCCAAAACACTGGGACACTGTAGTAACTACTTGACTTCCCTTAACATCTTATTTGCAGTCTGGATGTTTAGTCAATCTTGCGTCACACTGACTACTGCAGCTGCAAAACTGCAATGAAAAATCTAATTTAACACTGGCTAATTCCTGCATCTCATTGATTTGAATATCAATACAGTCAATACAAAGAGCTGACAAATCCAGCCACCCACCAACAAATCAATAATCGGATCAATAACACAGTTTGACAATTTTCTTAACACCAGATGTCCAATACTGCAGGTCACACATATAGTATATAAATTACAGGACATGCCAAGTGAAGATGAAGGTGGCAAGGTGAGAAATTATTTTACCTCCAGGCAGTTTTATGCTTCACATTAATGTTTGAGTCCGATTAGTTGCAGCAGCCTGACTTTTTAAATTTTAAGAAAAATCTTTGGGTGGTATTCAGTAAATCACTGTCGCTCCATCGACACTTGCTTTCTGACTCATTCCTCTGGCTGCCTGTCCCTCTTCCTTCCTCCAGTCCCAGGAGGCGCAGGTACTCCGGGCCCTGGCTGAGAAACGGGACCACGAGCGCGATGTGCTGCTGAAGGCCATGGAGGAGAACAGCAACTTCAGCCGCATGGCCGAGGAGAAGCTCCAGGTGAAGATGGAGCAAATTGAGGAGAACCGGCAGGCTTACCTGGCCGCCATGATGGAGCGCCTGCAGGAGAGGGTAAGGAGCAGGGACGTGGCCTTGATTATAGATATACTGAGGTCATAAATCCCAGTCAGTGATTTAATATTGTAAATAAGGTTGCACAATTAAAAAATGTCTAAGGCTTCAGTAATGTGAAGACATGTAGCTAGAAAACAACATTTAGTGACCAGCATCCAATCAAAAGCAGTTAGCTATGTAAACAGGAAGTAACTGTAGCATCACAAACTGTAACGTAACTGCTGTGCAGTTCACTTTGACTTGTTTATTTATGCATACATGCATAAATTTGAATTTCAGGTTCAGCAGAATTCATGCAGTTTAGAGTGGGAAATATCTGATTATCTTAATGAGATTGACGCCGTTTAGCCGCTCATTTAGTCTGATGTTTTGTAATTTGAAGTATATAATGTTGTTTGTGAAATGTAATCTAAAACCATTCCAGTTTTCATCATTATTAAACAGCATCTTGAGCAAGTGTCAGGTCAGATATATCAGCACTATTCTATTAGCCACCAATTTTACTCTTCACTATGACTGGGTCATGTGTTAGCAAGCTAACGTTAGCTTAGTCAGTTGGTTTAGTTAGCTACATAACAGTTAGGCAGCCCAGGCAGTTACTGGGAGTATATACACTAAATACATCCACGCAAGAAGCTGCTGTTTGTGTGGTGCCAGCAGTTATATTTAATGATGCATAAATCTATACCTAGGTTAAAGCTAGGCTAAGTCTGAACTACGTACCTTTGTTCTGACAGCCAAAAAATGTCCTATTGGACCCGAAGCCTATTTCTCCCACGGACCGTCATCCCAAAAACAAACTGACATTGTTCCAAAGTCCCATTTTTCCAACCATACCTACTCCCTGCAGTTAATTTCGGTTTCCCAGTGATGTTTGAATCACTGGTCCTGAGTGTTTTCACCGACCTGTCCCTGTTTTTTTTAGGGTTTTTATGCCACAAACATGAGTGTTTAAGCCAAAACATGATCATTTCCTAACCATAGTCAAGTGATTTTTGTGCCTAAACTTCACATCTTCACCACAGCGTTTTCTAAAAAGGAAAGTTTAATCGCATCTGCAACAAATACAATGCACAAATGTAACATGTTACTGGCAACTGGGTTGTCTAACCGCAGGCAGTGTATATTGTCCAGGAAACAGGACTACTGACCAATGGGTGATGTTTTTGGGATAATGGGGTGTCAGAGAAGTGGACTTTCAGCCCAGTGGGACTTTTTTGGACAGACAGGGCTGTCAGAACAATAGGCAGCCCCCCTGAATGAAGATGGTTTTGTAAGTGGCTCCTGGAGAGGAGGGGGTTGACAGTGAGGAAAAGTAAAAGAATCAAAAGAAAGATATGTCAGTGGAGACAAGAGAAAGAAAAGGGCAGAGGTCTGGTGCACCTGCTTGACCTCCGTCAATTGAGCACCTTTCGGAGATTAGCTTTGACAAAGACAAAGATGGAGACTTGTGCTTCGAAGGTGGGAGATAAAGAATTAATGAGTGGGAGAGAGGAGGACAGGAGGCAGGGAAGGAAGATGAAGTGAGTCAGTGAAAAGGCCAAAGAAGAAAAACGGTGAAGTGAGCAACACGTAAATGTCAGGAAAGGCCTGGAAGCCGAAAAAAAACATGACATCCTCGATCTGTGTTTTCTGTAGGAGAGGCGTGCGCAGGAGGTGCGCAGGAACAAGGAGTTGAGAGAAGAAGTGACAGCGTGAGAAGCCCCAACAGGTTCTACGTCCCACCTCCAAACTCCCCCTCCACCACACCACTACCACCACCCCTGACCCTGAGGAACACCCCTCCCCCCCACCACATGTCCCCACCTTCTCCACCCCTCTGCCATACTCCCCCCATACTACTATGAAACTACCACACGCCTGAGACGCCACCCCAAGACAGTGGGAGGTTCAAATGGGGTTGGGGGTGGAAAAAAAAAGCGAAAATAATTTAGGGAAAAAAAGGAAAAATTAATGTCTCCCACCCACTCTTCCCAAAAAAGAATGTTTTTGCTCAGATTCAAATGAGAAGAAAAGAAAAAAGTCAAATTGACAAGTGACAGTGGGTATTGGTTTTTGTAAATACTTCTTTTTTTGTTATATACAGTACGATACAAGCAGCAGAAGTATTGATTGCAGTGTGCCATTTTTTCTATATAAGTTTCCTCTCCCTGCTTATATATGGATGTAATAATTTGTTCATTTTCCTGTTTTTATTTTTGTTGTTAATTTCAGCCTGAGAATCATCTCAGACGTAGGTGTTTGTTGTGAGTTTGCCAGCTAGCTGATGTTTGCTGCGACTGGTTGCGTCCTCACAAGGCCCGCATCCTGGCTCCATTCCCTCGTCCCTCCGAGTGGGCGCTTACTCATCTGACCCCGCAGATCTGGAAACAAAATTGGATCTGTGTTCGGTCGGAGTGATTTTCCATCCAGTTTATGCCAATGTTCCAATTAGCGAGGGACGTGTGCAGGAAAGCTGGCAGAAGGAAAGGGGACAGTTTGCTTTCTGTGGGGACTGCAAGCCGTCGCTGCACATCCACTCCTGTGAGGTAGATGGTGACTGTACCACAGGAGAACACTATAGCATTTAATGAGCCCATCCTCATCCTCCTTCCCTCCGTCTGCAGCCTCTTCATCTCTCCACATACATACTGTAGAAGCACTCGCTCACACGCTCTCCACATGGGCAGGCATTTAGCCAATCATAGCGCAGAGCTCAGGAGGAGCTCGCTAAATTCTGTCCATCTGGCACCCAGAAAGCTCACATAACACCTCTGACCACTGGCCTCTTATATTCCTCAGAAACAAGCTTCCGAACACATTTCAATCACGTGTAACTGAACTAAACAACACGACTGAGGTTAAAGCGCATCTCAAGAACAAGTGCAGTGCAAAAAAAAAAAACTCCAGACTTGTTACTGTGAATCTTAAATCGGAGAAAAAACAAACAAACCCTACCTTTCTCCATGTCATAGAGGCTAGAGTAGTGCTCTTCATCATCAGCGCCTACTGGGATCATTGCACTTCACTCCAAGACACTGTAAACGCCACCGAAAGGTTGGCACAAGAAAGATATTTAAGCCATAACAGGTATCGCTGCAACAATGATTCGTGAACACAGTATTGCCATCTGTAAAGGTGTATATGAGTGTATTAAAGTATCCGAATGTCGGTCGCACACGCACGGTAGGCCCATAGATGTGTGTGAGTGTGTGTGTGTATTGCAGAAATGGCGGGTAGATAACCGGATGTTTGTGCCATGTAATATTGACCCGGTGAAATATAAACCAACACCGTTACAGTGTGTAACAGCTGACACAAGTACATCACAGACAGTGACGATCCTACCTGCCTCTCTATCTCTCTCTATCTCTCCTCTGTCCATTTGTGTGTTTCCCCCCTCTCCACGTATATCTTTGTGAGCAAGCAGTGGTTAATAAAGATTTGGGGTTCAGTGAATGAAACTGGCTTTGAGAGTGATTTCTTTTATATACTGCGATCAGTCATGTTTCCAGTGTAGCATTCAGGTAGTGCCACTTGAACAATATATCAGATTAGAACAATGTGTCCATACCAAGCGGCAACATGTGCGGCTTAAACGTGAAGCAAAAACTGCAGGTCCTTGAATGGCCACTTGAGGCTGGCTCCAGGAGCAAGTCAATCCCCATAGACCCCCATGTTAAAATGCCCAACTTTAGGAGACATGTTTAGCTTCAGACACATGCCCCTACAAACCACAAACGCCACAGCTATATGAACCCTGCTACAATGCTACACTGTAGTGAATAAATGAGACCAAATGTACCACTTTATAATTCATAATACACGCAGACGTAATTTACTATATAAGTAACACGATATAACCCTTCCCATTCTGTAAGCTAAAGTTAGCTAAGTGCTAATTTTAGCTTAAGTTTAGTCTCTAGAGCTAATTTTTTTAATAACTCACGCACAAGTTACGCACAATTAAGGGTATGCTGCACTGAGTGACAGGCTGTCTGATGATAGCGTCCTTGGCTTCTCAGTCAGATCCACCCCTTGTTATGCCACAGTGGCAACCTTTGGCCCAAATATAGTCACTTCTGCCTCCAAAAAAACAAGATGGTGACTACCGAAATGCCGAACATGAGGCTTCAAAACGGGAGTCCACAAACCAGTGGGTGACATCATGGCAGCTACATCTATTATTTTTACAGTCTATGGTTGATAACAGCCAAGTCACCAGATTAAAATGTTGGCATTTAACATTTTTGCAAACCAAGAGTATGTTACCTTTGTACATTTCATGCGTATGGCGTAGTTCACAATACATGTGTATGAGCAGCAGACAGCTGCAGACCACCGTTAGAGACCAACAACAGCCACTCACTCACTGTCATGAACACAAGTAAACTGCTTTGCCAGGACAAGAAGTGGTACTCCTACTAAAAACTGACTGTTAGCGTTAAATCTTTGAATCATTTTTCCTTGATGTTAAATTTTATTTTAATAAAAATAAAGAAAAAAATCCATCCAGAGGTGGGCATCAAACCTATGTCGTCTAAAGGAAGCCACTGAGCCAGCTATGAGCCACCAAACACACATGGTACCTCATTTTAACCCAAACCAAGGGACCCTACAGGACCAGTGGGCGGGTGCCGTACACTGAACGGAGCATGCGGAGTACTGTCTATGAAGACGTCGAAGCGAGCATATCCTCCTGTGACCTGATCTTTTGTTTGGTATATATTTTTTATTTTCCCTAGATATTTGGGATCAGTAGGACCTGATAGTATAAACCTAAACATTGTCAACGATAATGAAGGTTGGTCTGGTTTTGTGTATCCTTAACTGTCTATGTATGGCAAAGTAGGGCCCCCAGATGTCCAGGGCCAATCTCTTTGTTGTTTCCTCTCATGCTAATGCTAGCAATCTTGATGCACATTGCTCTCTCACCAGTCAACCTGTAGGGCAAGCAGCAGTGGTGGGTGGGGTGAAGGTTTGGTCCAGAATCTCTCAATGAGGGAAAAATAGTAGATCTGCATCCAGCCCCTTTTTAGAGTTTGTGTTTTGTACTTTTTATGTGGGAAAATCAAGTTAAACAAAATAGTTATCACAGCAGAGTATTTTCACACTCCTTAAATTGTGTCTGGAGGGAGACTTTAAACAGTAAGCAACCCATCAGTGTGTAAAGTAAGACAAAGCAGCTGAGGTATAGATTTTGTTTCACCATTACATGTGTGAAAACATGTGAAAGTGCAGGGATGGAGGTCTTCCACCAGAAGATTTTTGTGTTTCAGACACTTAATTTCCTGCTAAGGTAAATTTTTATGCACCAATTTGTGCCTTTACTGCATCAATGTGTGGTGTAAATGTCCTTAATTTTTTCAAAATTAAGTTTTATTGGGGGAGGTGGGCAAACGCACATTTTGTAAACACTGAGGGAAGAGGTGTCCGCCCTGAAATCTACACCTATAAAAGCAGCTCCATATTTATAACCTATGTCACTGCATCAATTATAATTCAGTAATATGATATACATAACAAAACAACACTTCCAGGGGTTTAACCCTTTGAAACCTGGAGCCACATCACTTTTTTGTGCTGCTTTCAGACGCCTTTCACAAGAATATAAACCTTTGAACCCTGAGCTAATTGGTGCGATTTCTTTGAAAACATGGGAATAAAGGCAATGAGCAACTTAAAAATAAATGTCACACAAACTGAAAATAAATAAGTAAATAAAATAATTAATAAAATAAAAATATAAAAAAAGGTTTAAAGATAAAAGGCTGGGGGGGAAAACTACTTGTATAATTAATATTATTGTTACATTTTAAAGTTATTATCATTTTTAATGACTATTTCCAGGTCATTTCCTTATTTGGCTGCATTTTTTCTTTCTTTTTTATCTGTATATATATATTTTATTTATTTTTTATTTTCTTGTTTTTTAATTTGCTTTTTTCACTAATTTCTTGCTAATTTTTTGGGGTCATTTCTTCTTTCATAGCTCACTGCCTTCTTCCCATATTTTTAAAACACATCAAACCAGTTTGCTGGTTTCAAAGAGTTTAAAGGAGTTATTCTGCATTATTAATACTTTGACTTTTGGCAGTTAAAGTTTATTTATTGAAGTTTTTTAATGCAGGGCTTGTCACTTGTAACACATTATTACACTGTTATTTCTACAATCACATAAACAAAGAATGTCCCACTTCTCCCACTACAGTCTTCATGCTGTTCCATGCTCCCAGTTGATGAAGTGCCACTTATGACCAGCAGGGGGAGATAAAAGACAAGTTGTCACAATTTAACCATCTTATTGACCTTGTGGCGTTGGCTGCAGTGAAGCTTACATCACCACCTGGCTCTGCATCATCCTCCTCAGTAATAAAGGAAAAAGAAGAAGAAGAATGACGAGAAAGATCAAAGGGGACAGGAGAGTGTACATTTTGGAAAAATAAATGAAAGAGTGAGGGATATTTTGGCGAGTGAGAGAACTTTTGGTTCAGTCGACGAGGTGACGGCATGCTGGAGCCGAGAACAGAAGGTGCAGCTGGTGCGAGCTGAAACGATGGCAAAGGGACAGAACTGCCTGCACACTTCCTTTCTCACAGTTTTTCAGTCCCTCTCTTCTTCTCTTTCCTTTGATCCTGCTGTCCTGTTTCTCTCCCCCCACCCCTCCTTTCCCTCCACATCTCCATCTAACGCTCCATCCCTCCTTCCTCTCCTTCTTCATCCTCTTCCAACCTTCCCTCCCTCCTTCTTTCCTCCTCCTCTAGTTCCCACGCAGCACATGGGGCCAGCCAGGCTGCTATTGTCCAGGATATCCCCTCCTTGTTAATGGTTTCCTGTGCACACACAGAGGGCTGCAGAGAGAAACAAGCAGCCTCATCTGATACCAGGCGTTGCCACGTACTGCATGCACACACACACACACACACACACACACACACACACATAACTGCAGGCATCAATAAGCAAACACACAAACCAAACATTCACACGTACGCTTGAACAAACAGACATGCAAATGAACACACACACATAAAAATGCGCAGATGAAGCCACAGGTGATTTAACAGAACTCTTTTATTACAGGGAAGTTGTCATCACCACCAGCAACAACTTTGAAATCTGATTTGTCAGTGCTTGCTTGTGCTTTGTACAACCATAAAATATACAAACTCACGGTGAGGTTTATCAGGAGACACCAAAATATCAGACGGAAAGCGAGGAACTGAAGAGCAGTGCCTTGTTTTACTGTAACTACTGTGACGGATACAGACGAGCTCCCTCTTGATAATTACAGATCGGCTACTGTGAACATGCACAAGAAAATAACTTGTAGACACGGTGATAACAATCACCCAGGCATCACTTACATGAGGAATGAAAAAAAAGCAGAACAGGTGGTAACTGGTAAAACATATGTGAAGCCTCGGCTGTTTACGACAAAATGTAGTGTATAGAGGAAACATAACTTAGGGAAGCAGGCTTAAACAATTAAGCACCAGAGGAACATCAGAGGTCGCGGGTAAATCATGTTTATTTCAACCAAGCTGGTAGCTAACTTCTGTTCCCAGTGTTTAGTCAAACAAACACCTGGTTTCGGTTATTCCACCCCATAAAATGCTGTAAAAAGGGGGTGACTCGCAACCACCTCGAGCCCTCCTTTCACACCCCCTTGTCTCTGTATGTAACCAGGGCACCAACACTGGGTGTTTCAGCGCAGAGGGAAAACAAAGGGGGGACAGTTTCGCCCAGGAACTTGACGGGCGGCGACTGCTTGACCATCTGGAAAAGCCATTCCTGATAGGCTAACAACAGTGGGTGAAACTTCTAAAGGGGTGGGCAGGAGCAGAGATCAATCACAATAAATCACTCTTGTTGCTTTTTAGTCGCGGTCTCCCTCCTCACTGTTTTTCTCTTCTATACAAAACACAACGCATTAGCAAGAAAATAAAAATCCTATAGCTAGGTGTATCCTCTGTGGGACGTCATAGAAAAAATAGTACTTTCTTAGCTGGGAAAATAAAAAGTCTTGTCCTTAAAGGTCCAGCTCAGCTGGGTAGTGAGTTGAGTCTATATGCAGAGTGTGTTGAGGTTTTCATCTCAGTCAGAAAGCTCCTATCTCCATACCCCAGGGTCTGTAGGGTTTGCCCACACTGGATGTTGGGACTGGGGCGCTGATGGCGGTGGTGGGGGAGATGATAGGGAAGGCGCTGAAGGGGAAGGGGAACGCCGAGAGGGAGGAGAGAAGAGGAGGGGAGAGTTTGGACGCTGATGAGGAGACCAAAGCGGGGAGTGGGACGGTGGTGGGAGCCGCAGTGGTGGGAGGAACCCGGATCGGGCCTTGATCTGAGTGAGGGGTGGCGCTTCCGCTGCGCCTGCCCGGGACGTGAGTCTCTGCAGCCGACGAGGATGAAGAAGAAGAGGAGGAGGAGGAGGTGGATGTGGTTGACAGAGGAGTTTGTGGGCTGCTGGTGGCGCTGCGGGGTAAAGGTGCCA
Organism: Cephalopholis sonnerati; assembly: GCA_019142605.1. NCBI lineage: Eukaryota > Metazoa > Chordata > Actinopteri > Perciformes > Serranidae > Cephalopholis > Cephalopholis sonnerati. Next base: position 24,737,556 of record JAGQAX010000014.1, on the reverse strand, counting down.
GCGGTGCAGCCTGTTGGTGCTGGAGGAGGAGAGGGTGGGTCAGGTGGGCAGGAGGGGATCCGAACGCAGAGCCCCACGCCAGGTGACTCAGGCCAGGTGTGAGCCTCTCTTTGACTGGCGTAGTTGTTTAGGTGGGAGACCAGACGGATACGCAGAGGGTCTGTGCCGTCCAGGCCTTCAATGATGCTCAGATAGCGGGCCGTCTCAGCCAGGCACTCCCTGAAACCCAAACCACGGTAGTCCATCGCCAGGGCATGGGCGTCAAAATAACCTGAGGGGAGAGGAGGAAGACAGTGGATTAGTTAACAGAGTCACCTGACTTGTTACAAAACAAGTTTGTCCAGAAATGAAGGAGCTCTGTCTGACATGAATCAGTACGCCTCTGGCTTATGAAAGAGTAACAGCCAGAACAAGACACACTGGATCAAGCTTAACATCTAGATATTAATTTTATTCATTCATTTATATGATTAGTATTTTTTCTGTTTGTTTTTTTAATAAAGTATCAGGGTGCAAAAGTAGACGTACGGGTCTGAGACGTACCTTTGCCTCCAGCAGCATGAAGCATCTTCAGATGGTCAACAGTCATCTGCAAAATCTCCGCTTTCTCCAGTTTGGCTGAACCCTTAGATGTTACAAAGAAAAAATTAGATGCAAATAATCTAAAAGAGCATAAATAGACACAGTTGGATATAACCCTGTAAAGTAAATAAGTATATAGTATAGGTGAGGTCAGAGTCGTGCTGCCTGTTGCTTACCTGTTTCTCAAAGGCGCTGGGGACCAGCCTGCGGAGCTCACTGAGGCTGTTGTTGATCCGGTCACGGCGTCGTTTCTCAATTATCTGAGCAAAGACAGAATATTTGATTATTTTTTTATAATGAATATGTGCATACTCACATCATGCACAAAGTCTCCAACTGCACAGATGGTTTTTTTTTCAATATAAATAAGTATACTTACTCCTCGACGCCTTTTCCTCGCCTGCACCTGAGTTGATGTGGTGGGGGACATGGACCCCAGAGGAGAGCTCATGTTCCTAAAAAGAGACCAAACAGTCAATATTTAATTGTTTTTTCCTTTTTAAACATTATTATTAAATATTAAAGCTGCTGTTGCAGGCGTTTTGTCCATCTCGGCTATCCATTAGTCTAGAACAGAAACTGCTCCAAACTCCAGGGCCAAATAACTCACCCATTCTCATCCGCGCTCTCCTTCTCCACCTCTATAGTCTCATCCAACTCGCTGTCCGAGGAGCTAAAGTCGTGATTCCTTTTCATTTTGAGTTTCCACAATAGTCCTTCAGTGTCCCTGTTGTGTCTTCCAGACGTGCGTCTGCACAGGTTTGCTCGAAGCACCTCCGTTTGAAGCGCTCAGCTTTCCCACGGTGTCATTTCAACTCTGGTGCCGGCCAACAGGGGCGGGGCCTCGGGCCACATCAGCCAATCACAGAGCGGCCGTGGGTTTGAGTGACAGCGCAGTTGGCCCAGGCACATCCAAGTGCGCTTTGACATGTCAGAGAGGAGACAGAACATGCAGACATCTCACTCTGAGGGGATTAACGGAGGCTGATCTGACCTCAGCTGTCTTAATGTAAAAGCAAATTCACACCAAAAGTAGTCTTTCTTTAATAGTTTCTTTTTATTTTCAAATTTATATAACAAAGCTCTTGCCATCCAGAATTAAATCTTAAAAAGTTTGCATCTAAGACAGATAAAAAACTGCACCTCAGTTCTGAGGCAGGGGCGTAAACACAGACAGTGCAGGCAGTGTGATTGCACTTTGGTCCTCTAAGGTGGAGGGGCCTGTAGAGACAGGGGGCCCTTGCAAGTGAGATTGCCATCTTGGAAATATACTTGTGTTCAAAGATAAATGATAAAAAAAGAATATTAATTTGTTATACATTTCCTCTAAAGGCAAACCCATATGTCATGTTTTTGTCATTCTTTTATAAACTGTCAGTAGCTATCTAAAAAAAATTATATGCTTTTTCTATATAAGCTATTAAATCTATAAATATACTATTAAAAACGATTTGATTAAATTATTAATTTCTTACATTCTTACAATTATTTTTGAGTGCTTTGTGATCAAAAGATTTTTTTTTCGACCTTGGAAACAGCACTTGGGTGAATCCATTTGCTGGGAAAGATTGTGTGATATGATCAAAAGCTCCAGAGCAGCCTCTGAATGAAGTTTGTGATAAAGATTGTTTTGACAAGGTCAAGAATGAACTTTAAACTCAATTTTTTGGGAGTTTAAGCTTAGCAAAGAACAATAAACATGTGGTGCATCCAAAGGTTCAGTCCAAGGTTATTATAGTAAACTAAAATTAATTTTAAAGGCAAAACTAGGTGTGAAAAATTTAAAAATGAATATTAGATTTAAGAAAAAAAAACTTACTGACACTATATTGAGTACTTATAAAACTTACTAAAAAAATCTGGTCTCATTCCTGTTTGTGCAGCGTCCCCTGTGTTACTACAGGGGAACCATTTTAAGACGCACCACACTTTCCACACACTGTTTGTGTCACTCAAAGCCAGGTTGTGTTTTTTTAAGTAACAATCACAACCTTTTCCTCATCATAACCAAGTAGTGTTGTTGCCTAAACCTAACCACCTACCCTTTACATGAGCCTTTCATCAGCCACAATCTTTTCCTAACTATAGCTAAGCAGTTTGATTAAGCTGCAAAATATGACAGGTACGGATGAGATCATGTTGAATAAGATAAACATGTACAGGAAATATCTTCAGTTTCAGTCTTTGTCAGTTTGGTCAAATTTGTCAACACAACAAGCACAAAGAGAGGTTGGTGCGTATGTTTATAGAGACTGGGATGTTTACATGACTGTGAGTCAGCTGCCTTCACAAAGGGTTGTGTTTGTATTGTAATATTCTGAACTTCTTAAATCATGCCTCTGACAAATACCCCTATATTGTAATAAATTAAATTAAATTAAATTAAATAAATAAATAAAATAAAATAATATAGAATAAACTTAAACTAGACATCTTTAACTTTAAGTGAAATGAGCAAACCCACACTGGAAACTAAAGTGGAAAAATAACACAACATAACATAACATAAAGTAAAAAAATAAAAACTAAAATACTAAAACTAATACAAAATAACATAAAATAAATTTAAACTAAACATTTTTAACTTCAAGTGAATGAACAAATCCAGACTGGATACTAAACTGAAAAAAATAAATAAAAAAAAATAAAACTATAATAACCAATTTTTATATAATTTTCTCCTCCCATGTAGCTCTGTCTTTTCCTTCAAAGTGAGACATCACAGGTTTCTGTGACACTTTACGTTGGAGTGATTCATCTTCCCAACATAGAGGATCTTTGGAGAAACTTTGACAGCGGTCCAATGGACTGTCGGTCCGTGACTGCCCCCACCCATGCCCGCCCCCTCCTCCCCCGTGTGTGTCCCGGTGGTGATGAGGAGTGGCTGGCCGGCTGTCAGCACGCGCTGGCCGTGGGAAAGTTCCCTAACCGGCGCTGATAACCAATCAGAGGCCGACGGCCGTCTCCGGCGCTGGAATGAATGGAGCAATTGGTCGGGGCGACGGGCGGTCTGCGAGCGAGCGTGTGAACCTGTAATCCAATACTAACTCAGCCCGGGAGGAGAGACAGGGAGCAGTGCCGCAACCAGAGGAAGCCACCAAGTCTAATCTTACCCCACAGAGAGACCTCATGCTCCGTAAAGACGCTGTGGGGACTTCAAGGACTTTCAACAAAAGACCATAAGGCAATCAAAGCCGTCCTCGTCCCTCTCCCCCTGGAGTTTCCACATCATCACCACCACAAGACTGGTGGCTCCTATAATGGTCACACTCCCCAAATGATTTGACAGAGCCACTGGTGTGTGTTTGTATACATGGAGGGCTCATGTTACTGCATGTGGAGCTGGAGCTCTTCAGTGGAGGGTCTCCTGCAGGGACCGGACTGAGGCCTATTCAAACAACACACTGTCAGCCAGTGCAACAGGATAATATCATGAAGGCTGTTACCTCACTCAGATCATCACACATTAACATATTAAAGCACTTTGATACTTTAAAGAGCCTTGTAATTTATATTAAAGGTAAATATGTAGCTGGAGCCAGCAGTCGTTAGCTTAGCTTAGCACAAAGACTAGAGACAGGGGGAAACAGCTGACTGTGTTCAACAGTCACAAAATACATGTACCAACACCTCTAAAGCTCAGTAACATGTAACTCCTGGTACGTGTCCACAGGGGCCCTGAGACGCAAGCATCAGAGGCTTGATGTGTGTACCGCCAGGCATGTGGGCCGTCTGCTCCTGGATTTCAAACTGGACCAACATGGCGTCATGTCTGGCAACTTTCTCTTATATTATGAAAACAGTTCACCAAAATGAAAATGTGTTTCTGAAAACATCTGAGGGCAGAATTAACACGTTCTCATCCCAAGTCGTCACGTATTTGTCAATGGCCTTTCACATCTACATACTGTGTCTGCTGTCGATGTTCCAGGATGCCGCCACCAACGCTTGGACGACAACAAAAGCACATGGTTAGGTTTAGGTTTTTACGTTCACATGGGAAGGGAGGACCAGGATCTCAGGTGAAAGTACAGGGTTTGTTTAACCTATCCTTCACCCCTAACACTCTCCCTATAGGAACTGTCCAGCTCCCTACATTACAGCATTACTGGCATTTCAACCTGACGCCGTACAGCGGTTGATCTTACCACAGCAACAGGTTACGTTACAAACTGATGCCACCTGGTGGTGTATCATGCTGCCACAAAAAGTGGATCTTGAATCTTGAATCTTGAAAAAAAGTGGATCACTCAGTACGTTTGCATGCACGCAGTATTCAAGCTAAGCTCATAGCTCGGCTAATCAGTCAAGTCGGACTTCTCATCTTGTCTGAGTATACATGCAGAAGAGAAAATCAAATTTCTGACCAAGTACGTCTGACTCCGCCTCGATAGGCAGCACTGTGTCCTTTTTAATATAGTGCGTATTGAACTAGCTCCGGATGACCCGAAGGAAGCTAACGACGAATGAAGATGGCGAAGATGGCTGTAGTCTCCTTGTCCGTCCAGAAGTGTGTCTTCTGCTTGTCGGTCGCCGTGGTGATTGTTTGTTTGTTTGTTTTTTCCGGGAGTTACTGCACTGCTATACTGAACTGCTGCTACGTCATCTCCCTCTTCTTCCGGGTGAAAGCCCGCAAAAGAAAAAGTGGTGCATGCGCAGAACGCCGAGTCCAACTCCAGTGGGACTAAGTGGATACATGCAGCAACAGTTTGATTTTCAATCGAATTATCTAGGTGTGTTAGTCCAGCTACGGATAGTCCAATTTCTGTCAGACTAAGCTGTTTACATGCATTTAAAAGTCCGGTTTCAGTCGGACTAAGCCAATAATTCGATTTTCTCACGCTGCATGTAAACGTACTGAGTGAGGAAGTGGGGCAATTTGCCTACTTAGATGTAAATAACAGGATGTAAATAGGCCATGCAGTCGCTTAATTTGGTTTGCCAATGGCTAGTTCAAAGGTTTCCCAGGAGTTTCCAGAGGTAGCAAGTTGTGCTGGACGCACCTGATTTGTAGCCAGTAGCCAAGTTTCAATTTTAGGAGCAGACACCTCATTTCCCAAAACGAAGCACCTGCTGGCTCCACCTTCATTATCTACCATACGATGGTGGTATCCTCTTATCCAACTCTCCACTAGAAAGTACAAAAGCTTATTGTTCAAATCTCAAACTATTCCCGTAAATTGATGCAGTTTTATTAACCCTTCGCAGGTCAATTTAACAATGATGAAAGACCTGTTATCTTTAGGGGTTAACTTAAGGTATACTACGCGTAGTAATCCCTCTCAATCATTACTTATGATCCACGAGGAGTGTGTGGAGGTATATTTATCTGCAGAGACTCTGCCCTCTGCCTGTATTCTTTTGTTTTGCTGTGTTCGGGACGTTCCTGGTCACAGCATGTAGGTGAGGTCGGGACTTTTCCAACAGGGAGCAACCAGGTGTCAGACTGTAAGTAGCATGTATCCGAGAGAAAGCTCCCGAAATGACGCTAAAAAAAGGCTCTTCCAAAATGCAGCTGTATCTGGGGTTGGCTTTAACTTTTGCTGGTGATACTGTTTACAAACAGCAGCTGACATTTTTTGCATAGTATACCTTTAAAGGAATCATATTACTCCACAGATTAATGGTGAAATAGCCCTCTAATTGAACAGGGAACAGGAAATAAACTACAAATGGAAATTAAATGTATATATTTCATTCACTAAATTAAAACTTGAATTGTCACATGATTAAAGCATTTAAAAAGCCCAAAACCTGAATGTGACACCATTAACAAAACAAAAAAACAAACAAAAACACTGCACTTGTTTCCAATCCACACTGAAACCAGTTGGTGCTGGCTGCAAACTGGCATTTCATCCAACGTGTCCAACCGTCTTAAAAGAAAAACTGTTTCAAAATGTCAATGAACGTCACTTATTTAAGTGTAATTACTGCCTCCTGTGAAGTGTTCCCTTCAGGCAACAACACTGAGAGTCTGAACAAGGCGAGGAGTTATGCACTACGGCATGAACGTAATGAGGAAACTCAAAATCATGATTCATCAGACATGAAAAGAATATTGCGATATAAATCAAAATAAATACACTGCCATTTATTCTCTGGGGGAATAAACTGTTTCTGATATTGATCTTGTGCTTAAATTTATCAACAGTAAATTATGGATCAGTCATGATTAGCCACACACAGCACGCGCGCACACACACGCACACACACACACACACACACACACACACACACACACACACACACAGTGATATGGTGATCCTTATCAGTGGGAGCTGAAAGCAACCAAAGGCGTAATAGTCATCACAGAGAGAGGAGGCTGCCTTGTTTGGTTTATATGAATGAGAGGAAGCACTTAGGGCTGTTTTCATCTTATTGTTGTTTTACAAGGCTATGCTTAAAGCAGCACAGACACACAGATGCACTCCCACAGTCATCGAACTGATTATTGGTGTGTGTGTGTGTGTGTGTGTGTGCGTGTGTGTGCGTGTGTGTGTGTGTGAGATGAGGAGTGGGAGTGTGGGAGTTGCGTTCACATACATCTGAGTTCATGCAACCTGAAGCCTTTGTCACAATAAACACAGGTGTGCGTCCACATTAGTTTCTAACTGTGTGTGTGTGTGTGTGTGTGTGTGTGTGTGTGTGTAACCAGGGGGAGTGGGAGTGGGTGGAGGAGGAGGTGGGGGTGAGCCCTCTTGTTGTATTTCAAGTTCACCCAGAGTTCCCACGCTGTTATTTTCTGCACGGCTGTCTTTGTTCTACCGGTCTCATCACATGTTGTGATTAGTAGGGCCTTTCAGGGGCCGCCCTTTGAAGGTGAGGGCCCGCTACACGACATCATCAAATCCCCACCCTCCACCTCCTCCTCCTCCTCCTCCTCCTCCTCCCACCCTTTCTCCCCTCTTCTCCCGCTGCAAATCAGGCCACCAAACCGACTCAAACTCGGGGCCAAAATAATCAGGCTTGCAGTGACGGTTCACCTCCGTTGCTCTCTCCTCTCTTGTATTCATTTCTCTTTTTCTTTCATGTCTCATTTCCTGTTTTCACATATTTTCCCCTGTCTTGTTTTCTTGAATCGTATCCTCGCTCCGTCTTTCCTCCCTCTCAATCAGTACTTTGCTGCCGATATTAAACCCAAAGGTAATTCTGTCTCTCCAAACGTCTGTTTAGCTGCCAAATCCTCTCAGACACGGAATATTGATACACATGGTTAAGAGTCCGTTCAAAGGGGAGACATTAAGACTTTTATTTAAAAATTAAACGTTGGATCGTCCTCACATTTTGGCCAGAAAATGATACGTTTCCACATCTTCTGCCCACTCACACTGTACAATCAAAACGGATTTGGATTTCAGTTTATTACTAAGCCACAAGTGCATTTTTTTTCAGCAATAACATGTCATCAGTGCAGACATAAATTGAGTCTAGACTGTCTCACCAGAAGGAAATGGTTGGAGTTATGTGCACACACTCAAGCTTTGAAGTTGTTTTAAAGGCGGATTTCACCAATAAATTCACTTCAGTGTCGTACAGTACTTAGTCCATATTTTCTGCATTAAGAGCAATTATTTCCACTGTACACATTTACACAATGAGCCACATGTCATCAGGTGTTTAGCTGTATGGGTTTGTTTAGACTTGATTTCCTGCAGAGAGCGTGTGTGGATCTACATGACTTCAGCAAGTGTAAATTAAGCTGGACTGCAGTGTTGACAGACTGACAGTGATGAATGATGTTGATATCATATTCAGGAACTCTCAGTTACTCCTTAACCAAACAAAGTCACGCTAAACTGTTAACTGCCTCAAATATTCTTGGTGGGGTCTGTCTCAGGATGGTGTGGCTGTGGCCTCATGTTGTTTTACAGAAATAATATTAACAGCAGCTCAGTCGCCAGAGGACAATGTTGGCTTTTATAAGTTTCTGCAAACCAGGAATAAGTCACATTTGCAGGTTTCATATGTATATATGGTGTAACAAAATTTCTAGAGTGACGTAATATATGAGCTGACTTTGTCATTGGTTGAGGAGACAGTACATGGCTTGTCATAGGCAAGATGCCTGCCAGTCTCATTTTGGCAGTGTTGCCCCTTATGTAGTAATTTTCTGTTTCTTCGTGGCCATTTTGTGTCTCCGTTTGGCTGTGTTGCCCCTTTTGTAGAAATTTTGTCTCTTGTTGTAGCCATTTTGGGTCTCATTTTGGCAGTGTTGTGCCTTTTGTAGTAATTTTGTGTCTCTTTGTAGCCATTTTGTGGTCTTATTTTGGCTGTGTTGCCCCTTTTGTAGTAATTTTGTATGTCTTTGAGGACATTTTGTGTATCTTCTGGGCTTTTTGTGTCTCTGTGTGGCCATTTTGTGTCTTATTTTGGCTGTGTTGTGCCTTTTGTAGTAATTTTGTGTGTCTTTGAGGACATTTTGTATATCTTCTGGGCATTTTGTGTCTCTTTGTGTTTGTTTTGCCCCTTGTGTCTCTTTACAGTTGCCTCACATCTCTTTGCAGTCTTTTTATGTCTCTTCCTTGTTGGGTCTTGTTAATGTCATTGACATTTTGCAGATAAATACCAGGCAGGGCTCCTGACATTTTGGGCCCCTGGGCCTGTGTCTGGTAGGCCTGTTCTGTAATCCATCCATGCTACTGCAGTCTACTGTTCAAGGCCAACAAACGACAAAACCGGTTGTTTTAGCGAATCGTTGTGTTTCAATCATCTTTTTAGGCTCCAAACATGGGTGTGTCATAGCGACCCATCTGTGGGGATAGTGCCCCCAAAAAGAGATCTTTTAAGCCACAACATGATCTTTTCCTAACCACAGCCAAGTGGTTCAGTGTATCCACTACATAACGTGCAAATATAGTATATCCATGGTTTGCAGAAAAGCATGATGCCAACATTTTTTCTAGTGATTGTGTTGACTGACAGACACAAAACACCCCAAAAAAGAGGTTTATTATTTAGTGTACAGTGTGATACAATAATTGTGTGTCTTGTCCCGGTCAAAAAGAAGGACAAACTTTAAGTACAAAGGAAATAAACATCTTGATAAATGAACAGAAGCACACAACATGTGAACCAGCTCTGAACAGTAATTAAGTTAAAGTATCAGTCAAACCTGCTCACCACAAATGAATCACAACCTGACTCATCTGATGACGGATATTAAAGGATACAGCTGGCCTTCTTTTAAGGTTACAGTCTTCTGCTTCTGATGTCCTTACCTCGTGTCAAATTTTTTTAACAGTATGATAAATTGTCTAAATTTCTTTTACAAGCTTCAAAATCACAGACTTGCCTCAGGACGTTTTACACAACATACTACAAAAGCATCTTTTCTTCTAGCCTTAATTTGGAAAAAATCTTAGCAAGACGGCCTGTAAATAAAAATTCTTCATTCGGCGTTGTCGGAGATTCAGTTGTTTTTCTTAAAACTCAATACGTATCATGTGGTGTACGTAATAAATCAACAGATATCCTCCAGCACAAATTGCCTTATATAGATCATTATTAATACATTTCTGTCCTTTGATTTGGGTCGTTGGTTTTGCTCATTTTTGTTTGGGCGTCTTTAAATGTGGTGATAAAAGAATTATACAACAGTTAAATATGTCATTGTAAAAGGACTGGAGAGACACAAGCTACACAAAGAAGTCTTAAAACTGCTTTAGACTTAGTTCATTATAATGTCAGTATTGTCAAAACACACACATTTTACACAACACACACATTTTGAGTGGAGGGTATTTTGTGCCATATGTATCTCAAGCTAAATACTATGCTGCTTGAAGGTGTGACCCTCCTTGAGTCACAGTGAGACACTGAGAGCTGCGGCGTCTGCAGGTTAGCCACAGGCAGATGTTCGTCCGCTCCAAAACAATACGGCGAGCCGCTCTCTGGTGAAACCCTGCGGAGGGCGAGCCTTGTTATTGTTTATAAATAAAGCTGTGTGGAGCACTGAGGAAGGCTAACTTTGTTTCCCCTGACAGGGAGAGGAAGCGACGGCTAATTCTGCTCCAGACGTGTGTGACACCCGACCATTGTGCCTTAGAGGGAGAGAGGGGGTGAGGGAGATAGAGACATTGTTTATGAATGTGTGTCTTTCGGAGGGTGGGTTGTTTGTGAGGCAGGGGTGAGGACTGTGTGTGTGTGTGAGAGAGAGAGACACCCTAGTATTGTCCTTCAGGAGGGTGGGGGGTGTGCTCGTGGTTTCATTGTTTGTTCCCCTGTGAGTTTTGTTAACGGGGTCCTCTCCTTCTCATTGGGTCTACACAGGACATTGTGTGTGTGTGTGTGTGTGTGTGTGTATTGAGGAAGTGAAGGATGTGTCAAAGTTGACCCACTGACACTCATCTCTGTCTTGTCTCCCCATGGGAAGTGTTCGAGGGCCTCCCTCTGTCTCCCCTGTCACACACACAGAAACACAGAGACAGAGAGAGAAGGAGAAACGGACTGTCTCGCTGTCAAGACCAATGTCTTTCTCCCATTTTGTGCTGTGAATAATTGTTTTTCGGAAACTCTATTTCAAAGTGTAGATTATATTTCCTTGAAAACAAATGTCAAAGCAAAGAGTTGAAAACTGGGTTCCCACAGATTTCAAATCTTTTCCATGACTTTTTAAAAACCAAGAAATGTTTTTCTTGCCCCACTTGCCTGACGATTTTCAAACTCTATTCAAACTTAATTTCAGTTAGCTGGCAAACAGGAAGAGAGAGGTGATGCATGGAGAAAACCTCACACAGATGCATATCAGAACAATGTTTTGTCAACAGCTATGGAAAAAAATTTGCTGTTATGTTAAATTATATGGAAGAAAAACAAAATTCAATGACCTTTCAAAAACTTTTAATTATTTTTTACTAACTCCATGACTTTTCCAGGCCTTGAAAATGTGATTATGACTTTTCCTGTTTTTCCACAGCCCCGTAAACCCTGGTTAAACTTATTTATCAAATTGCAAAGCTCATACAGAACATATCTGCAAAATGTCTTCATACCCTATTTCTTTTCCTTTCACTATGAGCTTCCACTTGATTGAGTGTAACTTTATTCTTGCATACTGTCAGTAGGATTAGTTAATTATTAGTTTTGGTCTTTTTGTGGGATTTAAAATACAGGTCACCAGCCACATTCATTAAAACAGAATCATTTTTTCAAGTAGAATAATTAAAACACTGTATATTATAAGCTATGCAGTTAGCATTAGAGTAACTGAGTCTAGCTGAACAGCCTCAGGGGAAAAATCTGCTCCTGAGTCTGGCTGTGAGGGCCCTGAGGCACCTGTAGCACTTTCCAGACAGCAGAGTTGATGGACATATGTTGCAGGGATCATGTCTGTGATTCTTTGGCTGCAGGAAACTCAGCCGACCCGAACGCTCCCCCCCTTCATCTGCCTCTCTCTGATCTTCTAAACTGCTAATCCTCAGTCTGGTACATTTGATATCTAAATTCAACAGGTGGACAGGAGTCATAACTTAGCGTTTGACATCCATTTGTCGATTCCAGTCGAGTCACATCAAAAAAGCCTGAAGTACCTGCTGCTGAATATTCACAGGACGTCGTAATCGGCGCTGTCTGACTTTAATCTGGAGGTGAAGTGGGAAGCGGAGCGGCTGGTTTCGCGGGGGTTTGGGTGTGACTCATGTCTGGAGTTGGTGAAACTCCTGGTGGGTGGTCACTGTGAGGAGAGAGTGAGAGAGAGTTATGGAGAACAAAGGCGGTTATTTAACTTTCATCTCAGCTTGAGGTAATTATTCGCTTTGAGTTTGACCCAGTCACACTTTCAAACTGGCCTTGTGCCCTCGGCAAAACGGGAATTTTGTCCTGTTTTGACATTTTATATAATGAAGAGTATATAGGACAACGATAACCTGCTGGCATGCGACAGAAGTCACAAGTAGCATAAGAAGTTCAGAAGACTGACTCAGATTGCCCCAAATTTGATCCTTTGATATGGCTGCAGTGTGTGATCTCTGGGCCTGACGTGAAGGTATGTCGAAACTGTGAGGCGAAAGACAACATTGGTTTCATGCAGTCGTCAAATGTGCACACACACACACACACACACACACACACACACACGCACGCCAAATGGCACACAAACTTCTAATCACTCATCTTTACTCACTAATTCGATAACGAGCCTGAACGGTGAAAACATGTTTTAACGTTTGACATTTGGCCTCAAGAAAAAAAGAAAGAGCGTACAAAACGAGCCTCCCTTCGGTATCTTTGCAGTCTTGGGAGAGACTCTCTCCTGCCCCCACCCTCTCCTGCTGCAGCGAGGGGTTGCTGGTCCTCTGACCCCGGTAATGATGGTGGGTCAGGAGTCAGCTTGTGTGAAGGAACCGTCTACGTCTGCAGAGCGCGTGAGGGAGCGCCTGGGAACCAGAGCTTGCCGTGTGATCCCGTGAAATTGATCTCTCCAGAGGGGACCAGTGGTGTGTATTTATTTTTATGTGTGGTGGTTGTGCATGTGTGTGTGTGTAGGAGGGAGCGACTGCGACAGGAGACACACCAGCGGAAATAGTAGATCCCAGTGGTTGGCCTGTCTTGCCGTGACCAGGGTGCCCTGTCTGCATGCCTGTCTACAGCAGGAATGACAGGAGGCAGCGGAGGGAAGAGGCAGAGGCGACGTTATGCTTCACTGCCTCCTCAGACAGAGAGAAAGAAGGAAATGAAACCCCTGAATTAGTATTTCTCATAGTGAAAATGGCAACAGAGCAGAAAGACATAGTTTGGCATTTTGGGAAACACGCCGGTTTACTTTCTCGTTGAGGGTTAGTTTAATACAACCTGCATATTTGTAATGCTGTGTTCACACTCAGTCATGCATTTACCCAGGTAAATAAATTCCTGGAAATAAAAGTTCCTGGAAATGTTCAAATCGTGGATACGTTACATTTGTCAGCAAAGCTGTGGTGAATGTGTGATTAGGTTTAGGCACCAAAACATTTGGTTATGGTTGGAAAAGGACCATGTTTTGGCTTAAAACACCCACATTTGGTGGCATAAAAGTCGCTGGAAAAGCCGGGACAGGTCAGGAATAAAAAACAGCTGTGATCGGTGGCTCAAAAAAATTAAAACATTGTTTTTTGCTGGTTTAACACAAACAAAATACGAATAATAAAAATTAAAAGTAGCAGTGATTTGCCAGACTATTTCATGGCTGGAAGCAGTCACTTCATGGTGGACTAATGGCTAACTGTTTCCCCTTTTTAAGTTTTAATGCTAAGCTAAGCTAGCCAGCGGCTGGCTGTAGCTTCATATAGCCTGTCACGGACAACAGCTCAGTTGCAAAATAAAATGTTTGCACTCTATGTTTCTGAAAACCACGAATATGTTATGTTTCATATTTGGATTACATTTACAAGAGCTGAGTTTCTCATCTGGAGGAGGAGGGAATGCAGCAGATCATTGTTTGAGGCCAACAAACAACAAAAGCAGCATTTTTAACAACACATCTGGACATTTCCAGCTGTGTTTGTGGTGACAAAAGTGGATGTTTTAATCCAAAACATGATGTTTTCCTAACTCTAACCAAGTGGTTTTTGTGCATAATCCTAACCACACGTTAGCCACAGCATTGTCGCAACATTAAAGTAAAACTGAAAATTGAAATGTAAGAGAAATGTTTTTAACATTTCTGTTACATATGAAACATAGAAATGTAACTTACAGAGACATACAACGCCAACATTTATTCTGCTGATTGGTTAGCGGGCAAATATGAGAGCAATATTGATCTTCTCATTTACCTCTCAGCAAGAAAGTGAAAACATGTACTGACCAAGTTAATGCCATTTTTTCACAACATGTTATCTGGACAGCATTTATATAGCACCTTTCTACCTTACATACACCCATGGTGGCGGAGCTGCCTTTTAAGGCACTGTTGTGTCCACTGGAAGCAACTTAGGGTTCAGTGCGTTGCTCAAGGACACTTTTACATTGAAGATTGAAGTGCCAACGTTGTGATTAAAATACAACCTGCTCTTCCTCCTGAGCCTCCTTATGTCTTTTTCAGCTGTTCAAGAACACAAGGACAAGAACAAGCCAACGTGGACGACATTTAAACATCTACAATTCTATCACAACTGTGGCAGCACTTTATCTGCAGAGGAAGATCATGTGATAGGATTGGAAGCTCCAAAGCAGCCACTAATAAATCTTGATAGATTGATACTGTCTTTTTTGAAAATGAGTTCAGATTTGGACGAGCTGTACGTCAAAGAGAGGAAGAGACACATGAGAAGAGGTTGTTTTTGTGTGTGTGCGTGTCAGTATCTGAGAGACAGACCCCTCCAGTGAAGGAGGCCTGGCTGCTCTTTCATCTCCAGCATCTGCTATTCTTCTTAAAGCTCTCGGGCCAAACCTCCGCTGTCTGTCTGCTCTGCCTATTTAGATGCGACCACTTCAGTCATATCTGCAGGCTCGTTATGGCAGCTACAAAACCAATCCCTCCTCGTGCTTATTCAATCACAGAGGGATCTCGTGAGCTCTTTTCTGTCTGTCTGCTCCCTCCCGCAGGCTTTGCGCAGACATTTCGAAACAATCAGATCTATTAGTCGGGACTTGTGATGTCTGATCCCTCCGCTGCACATGGGGCTCGCGTGGAAATGTGGCACACCCTGTTCACAAATTCCTTGAGGTTTGCAAAAAAAGAAAAGAGAGAAAATTTTCAAGAATTTACCATACCTTTGAAGCAATGCCATGGATGTCTTGAAGAATTGATGTCTGTTGCGTTGTGATGTGAAGGGTGGTGATGGTAATGGAAGGTGTCACATCAAACAGACCAACTGGGAAAGATTTGCACATATCCTTTAAGGAGAAACAATGCAGCGGTGGAGAAATGAGTAAGAATGCAACAATGTGTTTCCCTGATGCACGATATGATGCAATATACTGTATATCACCTACCAGCCATTGTTTATAAACCATCAGTAGATTCTACTGTGATTGATAACAGAAAAAAACTTTTGTTAACTGATTTATTCAGCTGTGTTATCTGGCCATATTGCAGTTTGCAATATAACATTGCTGTATTTTTATACTTTTTGTCTACTTGGAATAATTAACACAATTCAGCCTGGGCTTATCACAAGCAACAAATATGGCAAACTGTTCATAAATAACAATAATTCTCTCTTCTCAGGTTATTTATTGGCAGCACTGTCGCCTCACAGCAAGAGGGTTCCTGGTTCAATCCTAGGGCAGAGCCAAAAAATATTGGAATAGAAAATATTTATCTTTTGGTGGATTAGATGTTACAATGATATTTTCGTATGGCATAAACTTTAATTGTAGTTTTTACACTTTTGTTGTGATGGTTCTTTAACCAGCTTTTAAATCACTCTCCTACAGTTCACCCCAAAATCAAAAATACACGTTTTTCCTCTGAGATGGAATCTATAGTTCTGCGTTGAATCAATGCAGTAGCTACGCCGTAGGTTCTGCGTCGACATGGAGCCTACGCCGTAACCCACATCGTAGCCTGACGTGCACCTCCCCAGAAATGTAACCACACATTGCGGCAACACAGACCTCCTGTCTATTTTTGTAAGCTGAAACCATTCCCCTCAGTGGAAACAAAGCTTTTTATTTACTTTAATTTCAACAAATTGTGAAGACAATAAAGTCT
The DNA here is from genome assembly GCA_019142605.1 of Cephalopholis sonnerati. Lineage (NCBI taxonomy): Eukaryota > Metazoa > Chordata > Actinopteri > Perciformes > Serranidae > Cephalopholis > Cephalopholis sonnerati. The sequence goes on along the minus strand of JAGQAX010000014.1, from coordinate 24,721,337 downwards.
CCACAAAAATAGCATTTTAAGTCTTGTGTGTGATTCATCCTGGCTTCATATGAGCAGAGGAAATCTCCGCTTGTTGCTAGGCTAATTTATACAATGTAAAATGCCATAGACTTATGCTAATAATGTTAGCATGTTGCATTTGTTTGGAAAACGTGTTTAGTATAAGACAGTTGTTTTGTCAGTGAACCTTGTGAGTTGTAATGGAGCCAAATTGTGTGCCGTTACCTTTGTTAAATGTTGCTGTTGTCCCTGTAAAATACCATAGGCTTGTGCTAATAACGTTAGCATGTTGTATTTATGGGGAAAATGTGTCCAGATAAAGTCAAGTGTTTGTGAATGCTGTGAGTTATAGTGAAGCTGGTTTGTGTACTTGTGTTTGAAATTGTCTCTATTAAGCCATGTTTAATGTGTGTTTAATGTGTTTTGAATCAACTAAAGCACTTCACAGAAACCTCCACCACTGACTAGTGTTTTGGAGGTGTGACTGCAGAGTGACACAGACACACAAGCATAAATGTTCACAACAGCGTATAGGCGTCGTGCTCAGGATCTGCAGCACAAGTATAAATTCTTCTTACCTGTAGTGCCTTTTATCACTCTAGACTGTTTTGGTGTGAGTTGTTGAGTGTTGGAGATATCAGCTATGGAGATTTGGATTAGCTTGAATAACCAAGCCATGATTTCTGGCAAGAGACATTGCTGTCGGTTTTTCAAGTGTATTTTTTGTTGCTTCGGGCACCACAAGCCGAGTGCCATCTAGTTCCATTATATTGGAGAGAAGGCAGCCATCCCCACAGCCAGTATCTCCAACGCTCAGCAACTCACACCAAAATAATCTAGACTGATAAACAGCTCTACAGGTAAGAGGAAAAATATGGATTTTCAATGTATCCTCATACAACGGTTTGTATAATATCCTACAAACTAGCGCCAATGAATGATGTGACATCTTAATATAGTTTTATGTAATTACAATAAAGTTACAGAGGTGAGGTTTAGGCAGTAAAGTTGCTGTGGTTAGGTTCATTTTAAGAACCTTAAAATGACTTAAAGTTCACTTAAAGTTCACCCTAACCCTAACCCTAACGTATAAACAGTGCATGAGAAGCCTGGTAATTTTTATTTTGGGGGTAAACTTCACCTTTAGGTTTAGTACATGGTATTGGTTTATTATGATGGGAGCACTGTTATTTACATGTAACAGATATATACATACATTTTGGCTTTGAAATTTAGATGATGTAATAATAATGTGTCATAGAAATCATCTCTCAGCCTTCAGCCAATGACTGCTTCATGAAATAAAAATGACAAAACATGACAACATGTAAAACAGATGATATGATATATACGATATATATATGATATATACATATAAAAAATAATAAATAAAATGGTGTGTAGTTTGCAGATGACACTCTGGTGCTTCGTGCCCACACAAAGCAAATCCAGGTTTGTGGGAAGTCACACACTCACCGGGCTGAGAGAGTCTGACTTACGTGTTGTCATTACATCACTCAGAGGCCAGATTGAAAACATTAATTAGACAGACTTCCCCGGCTTGTTTGCTTTTGGACTTGTGAGTGACGTGTGTATGCGTTTGTGTGCATGCATGCACGCGTGCATCGGTGTGTGCGCACACATGCGTACTCTTCTGTGCTTTGTGTGTGGTTGCTATGATTTGAGTTTGGGTTCACTCACCAAGCTTTGACTTTTCTGTGTGTGTGTGTGTGTTTTGTCACAGAGTGGTTAGCGCAGCGCTGATTGCTGTTTATTTGGTCTGTGGGTTGACACAGAGCCTAACAGTCAGGAGCGCTTCTGACAGCTCTGTTTTTATTGGGTCCCTGTGGCCGTACCAACACTAACACTGGGGTCGCGCTCTTCACTCTGTCCCCCGCACCCTGAGACTCCCACACCAAGCTTCCTGTCTGTGCTTCAAAATAACATACAGTATATCATTATGATTACAACAAGAACGTTTTTAAACTGCAACGGAAAATACAGTGAAAAATTCTGTTTCTCAAAGGACATCAAACTGAATCATGGTGATGTTCAAGAAAAAAGTTTACAAGCCTCACAACTTTTAATAGGAATAATTTGGTAGCTCACAATTTTTCACTTATTCCTGGAGAGAGGATTAAAGCCACTTTTCAACTGTGAGAATGGACTCATTCTTCTGGGATGAGTAGAAAAGCCCCATCATGATTTAAAACATCGTGCTTTGGGGGGAAAAAATAATTTTATTTTGCAACCAAATCTTTGGCATTAATCCAGTTGGTCATAAGCGTAATTCCTGATTAGTAGTAGATCTGTTTTTATATACAGCACATTTGAAGGGCAAAAACAAGGAGAAAGTTTGAGGGCCTGTACTACCTGCCAAGTTGTCCTGCGCCCTCAAAGCCCTTGTTTTCAAGTTAGATGTGCAGGAGGCGTGCTCAGAAGTGAGATCACAGCACACAAGCTTTTTCAGGTGCATGCTTTTTATTGGAGATAAACAAAGTTTAATTTTTGGAGCGCAGCAATGCCCAACAACAAATCACAGGTGGTAGATATCTTCCCTTTCTTCCATAAATATCAGTACAGAATAGGGCAGCGTCACATCTGTCCCATGGCCATGGACAATATTTTAGGTCTAATTCACATCTTAAAGACAACATTGCTGGTTATGGACGCTTAGCAACTTCAGGGGCAACCTGCCTCCGAGCCTTTGAAAGTTGGCACAGAGACGACACAAGGGCTGGGACGCATGCTGTGTCTGTAACCGCCTGGAAAACCCGAGGTCAGGTCAGGGGTTTGTACCTAATCTGTGCCAGCTTTCAAGGGCACAGAGGCAGCCTGTGTCTGAAGTTGCTAAGCGACCAAAACCAGCACCATATCAGAGCCTGCTTTCAGAAATCCAGAATTTGCACCTGATTTTCTTTCAGGCTTTGGGCATGTTAAATCAAATCAAATCAAATCAAATCAAATTTATTTATTTAGCACATTTAAAAACAACTGCAGTTGACCAAAGTGCACAAATATTATGCGATATAAGATTTACACAAATATAAAACAGAATAAAATCACTAAAAAACAATTACAAATAAAATACTAAAATATTAAAGCCACTACAGACAACCAAAGGCCATTGAAAACATGTACGTTTTAAGATTTGTCTTGTAAGTGTCAATGGTGGGGGAGCATTTAATCGAGAGTGGAAGGTTACACCAGAGCTTTGGAGCAGCAACCGCAAAGGCACAATCTCCCTTACCCACCAGGCTTGATTGCGGGACAGTTAAAAGACAATGCTCGGAGGATCTGAGAGGTCAGAAGTTAAAGTAGGAGCAGAGAAGTTCAGCTATACTGAGGTGCCAGCCTATGTACTGCTTTAAAAACAAATAAAATAACCTTAAAATCATCCTGTATTTGATGGGTAGCCAGTGCAGGGATGCTAGCACTGGTATTATGTTGTCTCTTTTTCTGGCACCAGTGAGGAGCCTCGCTGCAGCGTTCTGCACCAGCTGCAGACGAGACAAAGACGACTGGCAGACACCCAGGTACAGAGAGTTACAATAGTCCAGCCTTGATGTGATTACTGCAGTGGTTACAGTTTTCATGTCATTGTGTGAGATGATGGACTTGAGTTTTGCAATGTTTCGTAGTCGCCTTTCACCACAGTGATGATTTGTTTTGATTTTATTTGAAAGCAGAGACAAAAATGACACCAATGGCTCCTGGCATGGGTTTGAACGTAGGATGTGAGTGGTCCTGAGTGGCTGACTATGCTGTGTGTACTAAACATGGGGCAAATGTAAAGCTCTCTCAACACAATATTACAGCTCGACATTACATTTAAAAAGCCACCAAAAACATGACCAATAAATGCTGATGATGATGAATTTTTACTTCCAAATAAGTGGCTGAAATTTGTTTTGTTCACAATGTGCGTCACCGCCTGGTCGCCTGTGTCGCTGCCCAACATTCACTGTTATGATGGGAGACCTATAAAAACAACAACCAGGTTGTAAGAGAAATGAATTCTCCTTAAATATTTTATTTTTTCACAGCCTACAAGTGTTGAATTGACCATCTAACCATCTCTGCTCCTGACTCATCAGCCCCGCACACACAGATGTAAGATAAACTCAAACACACTCGCAAACACATGCTGACATGCTCAAGATGGTGTATGGTACATGAACATTTAGTCAACCATGTAATGTGACCCTGTCTCAGCCAACACACACACACACACACTGGTAAAGAGGTCACCGCTTTACCATCTGGTGGTCAGACCCCCACCACACACACAGTCACACATAATGATATAATAACCTGTACTGTCCTACGCACTGGACTGCCATGTCTGTCTCTTCACCCAACCTCACCACACACACACACACACACACACACACACACACACACACACACACACACACACACACACACACACACACAGCTGACATCTCCCTTCACTGATGAGAGTATCGGGGGAGGAGGGGAGTGAGATGCTGCGATGGGACGGCTGTGGGTGTGTGTGTGTGTCCCTGTTGTAACGGCTGCTCCCGGCCGTTCACACAGCTGTCTGTGAGACACACTCACACACACATGCGCGCACACACACACACACCGAGCGGCTGTGAGAGATCCCCCCCACGACTGCTTCCCAGGCCTGTGACAGAGAAAAAGGGAAGGAGGGGAAACGGCTGGAAAGGATTACGCACACACAAACACACACTTACACTGCAACAACCACATGAGAAACATTTTGCATACACACACACACACACACACACACACACACACACACACGAGCACACACACACACACACACACACACACATACACAAACAAGTTATCTTGACAGTGTTTTGGTGCCAGAGAGCTGAAGAACAGATTAACATCGTACTCCACCTGCTCCTGTATGAGCATGTGAGGTGAAGCAAACTTACATAAAGTTTTTTTTCATTACTTTTGGCTTTCATGTGCTGTAAAAAAACAGAAGTGTTGCTCACTGGTTCAAACAGCATGAAGAATTTTCCTGATTTATTGAATTTTGGGTCTCATTTTGCAGCTTTGGGTTGTTAGGGTTGTAAAGTATTTGCTGAGAACACTGCAATATCTGTGCATGTTGTAGCACTCAGTTCTGTTCTCAAGACTGATTTAGAGATTTTGTGGATCTTTGTCTCGTCTTGCACTCGACCGCATTTTAACTTGGTTTTATCTTGGTCTTTGATGACGACCACAACTGCAGGGATATCACCAAACTGTCTGTGTGTAAAAGATAAAGGATGGTTAAGTTGATTTCAGTCCTTTGATGCGTTTTGATGCACTCTGGCATCTTATTAAAATTTTAAAAAGTACAAAAAAAATCAATTGTGAATCAATTTACTTTCACTGTGAATTAGAAAATGGTTTGCAGGGCCGCCTGGCAACCTATCTTAGGCCAAATGTGGCCCGCGAGCTGTAGGTTGAGTATCTCTGGCCTATGCTTTGCATGTTTTACATTTTATCGTGAGTGTGTCAGTCTCGCTTTCGTCACATATTGACGTTTGGTTTCTACGTTTGGATATGAAGTGCAAGGTATCCTGGGTGTGTTGGTTGTTGACGTTCTGGGACAGCGTGTCATGCTCTGCTTGTTACATGCATTGTCTTCTTTCAAGATACACTTCAGTTTTCACAGGAAATTTAACGTTTACGTACAGTCTCTTTCAAAATGAATGCACTATGTCGGTACAACGCTGTGAATTGACTTTTTTTTTTTTGCTCCAACAACAAACACACACAAAAAAAAAAGAACAACAGGGTTCACTCTCTTGGGTGAAAGTCATGGGTTGTTGGACCCATCCAACACCACTCCCACCCACCCTACTTGTCCCGCTGTGTTTCCCCTTGAAGCTGCTGGGTGCAATTAAACTAAAACGGCAACTGGCTGCATATCACGCCGACGTCACGCAGATGACTTTTTTTCGTTGGTTTCTGACGCCACAAGTCACTGCCCAACTGCCAGATTTCGACAACTTCGAAGTGAGACTAGGTTGGACTAGGTCTCAGTTTTGGCGGTCAACTGCAACACTGCTGTACATCTAGCACAGGGTTATGTAAATGACTTTATTTGAAGGTAAAACTGAAATGTTTGTTTTTAATGCCTCATCGCACTGAAAACAACACAACAGTAGGTAAAGGTTAGGCAGGATGCTGGAAAATGTGTCTTCAACAACAACTAGCCATTTAAAATCTGTCTCATCTTTTAGTTCAGCAGCAGAAACACAAGTGGCTCGATGTTAGCTACCACCTCTCTCTAATCTTATCACAGCCATGACCATCCTCTACATGAAGTCAAAAAAGGTGCCATAAAGTAGATGAACCATAGCTTTAGCAAAGGGTATGTAGATCTGAAAACACTCATACATAACATTATTTGCTGTTTAGGTATGAGGGATTGTTTGTTTGAGTCTTTTCTGTTTGGACTACCTTTCCCAATGATGCCATAACATTTCAATAACACTTAATAATAAATAAATGTGAGAACAGAGTGAGCGGGCTTTCTCACCAGGACATTGTCCATAGCTAACAGGAAACAGGACCACAGTCTCAACAGGAAGAAATGGGCAGCCGCTTTTTGGTGAAACCAAACCTCACGAGTAGCGGGCAAACATTTAAGGACCGTGTGTCCATTTAACACGTCTTCCTTTCAACAGATACGAAGATGTGTGTGTTGTCTTAACAAGACAAACAGATTTGTTACATAAACGCTCACATCCTTTTAAAGAGTGTAGGTTTCGCTTGCTGAGATGTTTTGATTGCAGAGACTGTGCTATTTTAGTTATTTGTTGAGGGCCTCATGGTATTTCGGACGTGCCATGTGAAAACATGCAGCGGACTCAGGATTATTCTCCATGTTTATGTTTGTATCGGGCGCTTTACGCCGTGTTTGTTATCCCTGCAGATGGAAATAGACAGAGGCTGGAGTTTCACAGGCACAGGAAAGGCTTTGTTGGCACTCCGAGCTGTCACTGCAGGCGCTAGTATCTGGAAATCTGCACCGACATTCTGAGTCGTCGATGGTGATCAGGTTCAGTGGAGAGGTATTGGATGTATTCAGTGGGTTTTAATGAGAGACTACTGTGACAAACAAAGAAAGACAGAGCGAAAGAATTAAAGTCACTTGACAGGATGAGGCTCCATGAAAATCAAAGTTGTGACATCCCTGCAATGATTCCAGACCCCAAATTTAATGCTTGGTGTTCACCACACATATTTGCTTTGTAGCTTTTTAGCGATTCTCATGAATATTTGGCAGCATGTTGTTTAGGCGACAGCGGGTTCCTCTCTGTGTATGTTTGCGTGTGTGTGGTGGTGTGTGTGAGCGAGAGAGTACTGTTGTGGTTATTGATGCATACTTCTCATGAGGCACGACATTACGAGCTGGGCAGAAGTTAAGAGGGTGGTGGTGTGTTTGTTGTGTGTGTTGAGAGTGTGGGAGCGAGACAGAGAGGAGAGACAAAGACACAGAGACAGAGGGAAAATAAGGAAGCGAGGAACACAGGGAGAAAATTAAAGGTTGACAGAAACAAAGAGAGAGACACTCAGACTGCATGTGTGTGTGAGTGGACAAATAAAAGAGTCAGAAAGAAAGAAAGAAAGTGTGGGTGTGTGTTTGTGTGATACAGTGGCAACCTGATCCAGTGGGAACGTGGAGGGAGCATGGGCCGCACTGAGCCACGAACATAACAACAGGAAACCATGAGCGTATACATGATCATCACTTGGTGCTGCGCATAACCAACACTGCCTCCTGGACGTGTTTATGCAACTAACTTGCAACAGCAATACGTTTTAGAGCAAATATAATGCCAACCAGATTAATCCTCAGCAGAGGTGACACACAAGTATGTCTCAAGTCATCACACACAGGTCCCAATTAAAGTTCCAAGTCACATCCCAAGTCCTAAATTGTTAGTTTCAAGCCCTAATCAATGGGCTGTACAAATAATGGATATAGAGTTTGGCATTTCAACTGTCACCATCTTGGTCTTTTGGAACCAGAAGTGACCATATTTGGACGAGCAAGGGTTGGATCTGACTCATAAGCCACTTTTACACTGCCTGTTAAAGCCAGGAATATCACACTGTTACTGTACGTTCACACCAAGAGCGACCAGAGCTTCCAAAATGGCAGAAGTCATTAATTTTCAATGAATGCCCGGCGACCTGGCTGTCAGCTGCGTGTCTTGGGTGACCAAAGCTACCAGAGCGAGTCCGGAGGGGAGTTAAAACTCATTTAACTTTATGGTAATGAGCTCTGACGCGGTTCGGTGACAACCAATCAGGAATGCTGACGTGCTTCGATGAAGCGGGTCCCAGAGAATAAGCCATGTAACTTTGGTTCCTACAGCACACTTGTTCCGACAATGGATATCGAGAAGCTGATTACTTGCGTTCGCGCCCACTTAGTCCTTTATAATGTGTCGCTGTTCGGTTACAGAGACCAAAATAAAAAGAACGAGGCTTGGGACCACGTCGCGGAGGTAGTTGGTTGGTCTGGTGAGTTTTAAGGTGTGTAATGTTAGTAATAGAGGAGAGAATTCTTGAGTTGACAACCATGATGCTAGCAGGATTAAAGCCTGCATCACTAGACATAATTTTTTATTGTTTAATTATGACCTTTTTAGGTGCTCTATTTCTGTTTCTGTTTTCATTAACCAATCATAGCTTTCTGTAGGCCAACTATGAGCTTTTTGACTGGACAACAGCAAGCAGCAACTACGCTGCTTTCAAGCCAGTAGTCCACTATGCGACTCCTTTAAATTGACAAGCACGATCGAACGTTCGAATGATTCACGTGATGAGTGACTAGAGCGACCAAAGCTGCCACAAATACTTCTGACAGTCTGTGCTTCTTGGGCGTTTGCGAGAGACTTTGCCTCTTTGGAAGCTTCTGGTTTCAACATACAGTTACGCTGCCTTGCAGTTTTGTCTATTAGGTACGATCTCAGAAAGAGAGAGCAGAGTTGTCACATGTTAATGCCAGTGTTGTCATTTAGAATATGTTATATGTCACACTAGAGGTCGAGCCTGTTGTGTTACATGTCACACCCATCACGCCTCTTTTGATTGCATGCAGCATGTAATCACTCACTGAATGCTGCCGTCATTTGGTTCTGAGTAAAAATTCAAAGGAGGCATAAAGAGGGACTTCGTAGTGGCCTTATAGTGCAATCTCTGTGTAAAAAGGACTAATTATGCATACCTTTTAGCCTTATTAAAATGTAAAATTGGTGAGTTGTATAAAAATTCAGCCGTTACCTTGAACTATGTAGTTCATAGCTGCATATGGAGCAAGTCCTCTTCTACAGAGTCAGCCATGTTGTTCTACAGTAGCCCACACAACACTAGCTCTAGGCAGGGCCCTTTGTGTTTTCAGGTCGGCCAGCGTAGTTTTCTTACACGATAATCAGTTGCTCACACAGAGATGCGCACACTTTCCCACTGCAGGTGATATGCAACTAACAGTCTCATGCTCATGCTGACGTTTGGCCTTCAGGAGCGCTGAAAGAAATTACGTTAAATTCATAGCATGTTATTTTAACAAGCTGGACTATGTGAAGCTCAACACAGTCACGATTACTATTAAAGTGTGTGAGCGTTTGTGTGCGTGTGCGTGCTCATGGGTGTGGGATCTGCAGCCGCAGCTGGTGGATTATACAGGGCTGATGTGTCCCTCATGTCCTTCAGAAGCTGTCGTCATGCTTCCTGTATTTGGCCAGTAGTGCATGATGTCACTTCCTGTGCTGGAATACGTGTGTGTCCGTGTGTGTCCGTGTGTGTCCGTGTGTGTGTGTGAGGGTGTGGACCAGGCTGGGACCCAGCTGCAGTGGGCTCCCAGCTGTCTGTCCCAAATGAATGTAACTAACACACTCACACAGAACAAAGGACAGACGTCGTTACAGGAATCTGAATGTATCCTAAAAGCAGATGCATACATACACTGAGTCACTGATTCATTAGGTATGTCACGTCCCAAATGCGAGACAGAAGCAGGTTCACGTGTCCATACATTTGACTCATTTACCCAATCTTACAGAGAGCATAGAAACGTCACTGCACATCACAGCTAGATACAACATACAGTATAATGTGCAGATGAAGGATGTTTTGTTTGATAGATGCTGGCCTAGAGTTGTGAGGCAATCCCATGATCTTATCTGTGCTTTAAAGGTGGTCATAAAACTCAGTTTGAGGTGTCTTAAGTCGGCCTTTTTCTCGTCTTGACAAACAGGAAGCAGCAAACCAGGTAGACAGTAAACATGAAGGGGACTCCCTGTAACAACATTCAGTGCATAAAGTGGTTACCATATTACGAGCCGGTGGTGAAAGGGTTACAAAATCTTGTAGTGTGTGACTAAAAACGGACATTGTCTTTAGATGTGAGAGTGTGTCAGACTTTAGTCTTGTAAAAGTCTTCCAGTGTATGAGGGGGCAAGACTTACGTGAGGAGAATAACTGAGAACTGAAGATAATGAAATGATGTCACAAAAAAAGCTGAGTCATTCTGAGGTGACAATATCCTCTTGTACAGTAGGACAATTTGCTGACTCACTGTGTCCCAAATGTCCATGTACATTATTGGAAAAGCCCAGTAGGTTTACTGGACACTGTTATTATTAGACAAGTGTTTCACAAGTATGAGGTCTGTCTGGTTTGGCAGTGACAGGATTATGAAGCTTCAGTCTGTGTTTCATCAGCTGATTCATGAAGTTAGTTTAGAAACACAAAGAGTCATATTCAGATTTTAAATAAATGCCTTAAAGTCTCGTAAAACGCAATCGCTGCCATAATGCTGCTTGAATCAAAAGCTCTTTGTTGTTGTAGACAGTGACATTTTAATTTCCAACATTTCTCAGAATAACGGAAAAACATCAGAATTAAAAACAAAGATTCAAACAGAATTTATCAAGATAACGTTAACCGATTATTTAGGACAGAGTCACATGTTCATCCATCCACCCTGAGAATATTTCACAATAAAATATCTTTACAAACATCCCTCTATCATCCCTCACATCTACCCACCCATCCATCCATCATTCCTCAAATATTCATTAATCCATCACATCCATTCAACCATCACATTCATCCATCTATCAAACTCATCCATCCATCCATCCATCCATCCATCTGTCCGTCCATCCGTCCGTCCGTCCATCCATCCTTTATCACACCCACCCACTCATCCATTCGTGTCCCTCACATTCATTAATTCATCAGATCCATCGGTCCATCGGTCCATACGTCCGTTCATCCATCCATCCATCTATCCATCACTCCTCAAATATTCATTAATCCATTACATTCATCCATCCATCTATCCACCTCTCCATCCATCCATCCACCCACCCAACCAGCCACCCATGCATCCTTCCATCCATCCGTCCGTCCGTCCATCCATCCATCCTTTATCACACCCACCCACTCATCCATTCATGTCCTTCACATTCATTAATTCATCAGATCCATCCATCCGTCCATCCATCCATCCATCCATCCATCCACTCAACCAGCCAACCAAGCATCCATCCATCCATCCATCCATCCATCCATCCATCCACTCAACCAGCCACCCAAGCATCCATCCATCCATCCATCCATCCATCCATCCATCCATCCATCCATCCTCTGGTCTGTTTGTTCTTGTTAGTGTGACCCTGTTTCAGAGTCTATGGTTGGCAGTGGAGCTGCTGAGACACGTGGTTCATTGACTGAGAAGATCTGGCAACACACTCTGTCTTTCCTCTCACACCATTTATTATCTGGACAGGGAGACTCCCAGGACCTGGGAGCTTGTGCTCACATGAACACTGACACACACACACACACACACACACACACACACACACACACACACACACACACACACACACACACAGGAATATAAGCAACATTGATTGTGAGAACTTCGGCGAAGTCTCTTCACCCGAGTCACACAGATGTTCCTCTTGGCACCTCAGCAGGTTGTGGTGGGGCGGCTCAGGGGGCCTTTCTGGGGTCTGGTGTGGGGGGGCGCCGAGGGCCAAACAGGGCCCCAGAGCCTGGATGAGAGCTTCCTTTGTGGGACACAAAGCATTGTCTGTGCTGGGAAAGGCCATGGGGATGGGAACACCGCCCAGAGCTGGACACTGAGCAGCGATTCGAGCTCTGTGAGTGTGTGTGTGTGTTTATTTGAGACAGAGAGAGACAAGGAGAGTGAGTCTGAGTGTGGGAGAGAGAAAGAGAAAGTGTCCTCACATATGACATATGACGGGTGCTGTGTGCGTGTGTGTGTGTGTGAAAGTGAGATACTCCAGACTTCTCCGTGTATGATTAAGAGATGCACAGTGAAGTTGTGTGAAAATCTGTCCGAGAGTGTGAGAGAGCAGCTGGATGGACAACGTCAGAGCGCTGCTATAATTTTCTCTTTAGGGTCTCAGCACTTTGAGCTCATTCAGGCCTGATCACAATAGAAAATTGCACTGAGAAATTCATCCATGTGTCCTTCTGTTCAGTGAACTTCTGCAACCAGCATGTTAACCTCCAAGAAGGGAACTAGCTAATGGGACACAAAGTTCATGCAGTTTGTTCAACAGACATAATTGTAACATCAACTCCTGTCTCATAGCTCTCATAGCTGCAGTATCTGCAAACCAGTCCCAACTTAATGTCATAACAATGTGGGTAGTGTCTGTAAATGAGCTGTGGTCAACTTCCCTCCATCTAACCAGTACCTAGATATCCACCTGGCTCTCAGGTTGTTGCTTCAACTACATGCTGCACTTCCCCATTTTCATTTTGCCCACCACCCATGCCGCCACAAAATAAAAAAAGAGTATAGGAGCAGATCAAGAGACAGACCCACCTGTCTCTCTTTCGCGCTCTCTCAAACAGAAATCCAATCAAACAGTAAAACTAGGCAGCGCTGATCAAATATATATCAAGATCCTGTTACTGTATTGTGTATTTCTTGTCTACAATGGCTTTAGAAACATATTTTAGTGCACTGTTTAGCTGTAATAGCGAGAGTTTATGAACAAGAAGTGAACACAATACTGTGAAATCAAACGGTAAAACTAGGCAGCACTGATCAAATATGAACCAAGACTAGCTCACCTGGTAGATCAGGATCCCCACGTACAAAGGCTGTGTCCTTGCCAGAGAAGCAGTGGGTTTGATTCCAACCTACAGCACTTCGCTGCATGTCATCCCACTTCTCTCTCCCCCCTCCATAGCATCAAATAAAGACAGAAAAGCCCCAAAAATATCTTTAAAAAGATTATATTCTGTTACTGAGTCATTTAAAAGTAGATGCAACACAGCCTCCTCCATTTTTTAGTTATGTCCATAAATAGATGAATGTTTCACTGAAGACCTGGCTGCAAAATCTTGCCACAATCAGAGTTAATCTGTTGGTTAATCCGTCCAAAATTCATCATTCGAAATCCAGTTTTGGTGAACTTTAAGGTGTCCCCTGCCAATGTCACAGCCCATTCACCACAATAAAAATTGGCCTTGTAGGTTTCTACAAACCACGGATATGTCACATTCTTACCTTTCATATGTGGCATATATGTTGTACCTTTAGGCTTCTTTACACTTCAGTTTTCGATTTGATGTTGTGATTACACTGTGGTTAAAGTGTGGTTAAAATAAGGTACAAAAACCACTCAGTTAAGGTTAGGAAAAGATCATGTGTTGACTTAAAATACCAAGTTTGGTTTCCTGCAAACACGGCTGGACATGTCCTGTAGTGTCGTTAAAAAACATCCACCTCTGCTGGTTTCCACCAGTGGTCTGCTGCTGAGGTGTCACACCGTCCATCATCACGTCCGCCACTGATGACAAACTCAGCTCATATACATGTAATCTGATTTATGTCACTTTAAAAAAGGTTGATATACGTATGAAACAGATGTTACATATCCGTGGTTTGCATAAACGTACAACGCCAACATTTTATTCTGGTGACTGGGCTGTGACACCGCCAGTGCACACCTAAAGTTCCCAAAGTTGAATTTTGAAAGGTGAATTTTGGACGGATTAACTTTGCCCCTTCAATTGAATCCACTGATCATGGCAACATTTTACAACCAGGTCTTTAGTGAAACATTTATCTACCTATGAACATTATTTATTCATTCAAAATCAGTATGTAACACAGAGACCAGCTTGGTAGCTAGAAATGTACAGCAGCAGATCAGGAAAGTTAATCATTAAAACTCAATTTTCTTGATGCCCCTAAATGTTTCTTTGTTTTGTCTTCCAGCTAAGAAGCCATCTAAGGACACATAATGAGAATCACTGTTTATACTTTTACTGCCCTGTGAGCTTTACAGCCTGAGCACTTAAAAGTGGTCACTTGAGAAATATGGAAGCAATATAAATGTTTCAACAGAAACAACAACATCAAATTAACCCTGGGATAAAGCCGTTACCATGGCAACAGACAGTCTAACATGCGGCCCCACCCAGCTTTTCTCTCAAATATGATAAGATATGGTGCTGATGAAGGACCAGGAAGCATAGCGGCTATTTTAGGACTTCGGGGACTGTCGCTTGCAGAGCTAGAAAAAGTTGGCATGAGCCAAAAGAGCGAAGCTTGCATGTGTGCGTGAGCGTGAGTAACGGGGTGGAGTGGGGGGGTTTTAGGGACGGTGGGAATGGATGAGGAATGTCAGAAAGCCAAAGAAGGGGAAAGAATGAAAACAAAAAAGCAAAGAAGTGGTTTATGCCCGCAGAACAAAGATGGAGAGAGGGGTTTTTTATAATTGGCCTTTTCCTTCGGGTCCCAGACTCACTGGCTGAGAGGAGGAGACAGGAGGACAGAGGAGTCCATGTAGTCTCTCTCCAACACACACACATTCACACACACAGACCACAAACACAGTCCAAACTGGCGAGGACTCCAGGAAGATATTAGGAGAGTTTGGGGCTGAGGTGATGTGGGAACCTCGATAAACCATCACCGTCTAATTACTGTCGCCACAGCTCTTTTACTGGCCAAGCACATTACACCAAAACAAAACACACACAGATAATCACTCACAATGTACCACACACACCCAAGCTGTTAGAAAGCGTCTAAAAAAAAACACAGACACACAACGCTCTACTTCAGCACATGTGAACATCAGAGCAGGTTGGCCCCGGGCCCTGAAGTCCTCTGTGGGTAGCTGTGTTTTACATAAGACAAGCGTGACCCTAATGCACCATGGAGAATGCGTGTGTGTGAGTGTGTGTGTGTGAGTGTGTCCCCTTTGCAAACCACCCTGGAAAGCCCCGTTCCCTTAAAAGCCATGTGGGTCTGCAAACCCTGCAGAGCTGCTGTTTCATAGTTTGTTCAGCTATTTTTGGGAGCCCGTTTATTTCAGAGTTTAAGAAAGCAGGAAACCTGAGAGAGTTTGTGCAGAGGTTTACTTTCTCACAGAGAGGCTGGAGAAAATTGAATGTTTTGGTTGTGTTCTTGGTATTGCTATGTTGCGATGTTTCCAGCGACGAGGCCCATGCACCCCAGAGTTAAAGAGGGAGAGGGCATCAATTATCTCTTTTACTCTCATGAAGTATTCACAGACATCTCAGTGCTTTTATCGCAGCAGTACTGATCATGCAACAATTACATCCAAAAATGTGACAGTTGTGTAAATTTGATGAGCTGTGTTTTACCAAAAATTTCCATAACACGTTTTGTTCAAATACTCACAGAGACATGTACGTATTACTACAAGTAAAGATCATGCTGCGTGAAAGCTGTGAAAACAAAATACGCTTTACACAAGAAACAAATTCATGTAAAAAATATGTAAACCATGTATCAATCTTTTAAAATTAAAAAGGGCAATAATAAAGGGTTTTTTGGTAGGAATTCTTTTTTTAAAAGTAACTAAAGTGCTCCATAATGCAGGAAAAATCAATATACTGTATAATATTATTGTGGCCTAATGGTTAGTCTGGGGGGTTTAAATAAACAGGCTGCTGTAAATTTATAATTTTACTCTGGACAACCCTTAAAAGACCAAAACCAACAATGCTTGGCACAGGACCCCAAGCCCATTTATTCCAACAGAAGGAGTTTACTCAGACAGGGGTAAATGGTGCCTTTGTTAGGGACTATTTTCAGCTGCGGATTAATTCAGATTTGTTGCTCCAGTGAGTATTTATGGTAGCTTTATGGTTTAGGTAATACCCTTTACTATCAAAATTAGTACATGTTTGCTGGCTTGAGCACAGAGACACCAAATGAGTGTGCCTTTCTGTTTTTTGGGTTTTTTTTTTTTTTTTTTTAGTGTGCTACATTTAACATTACAGACAGGCCAGAAAATGGGTAAGTAAACAGAGGAAAGCAGCATGAAGGTCAGTGAAAATGTTACACTTGTCTCTCTCAAACTCGATGCCACAAACATATAGATTGCTGTTAGAACGCTGCTTGGACAGAGACTGACGATATTTTGTGATGGCCTTGCATCACACAAGACGAGGGGCTAACATTAGCGCGTTCACCCGAATGTTGTATTTCCATCACTACCAATCAAAGCCGATCAGAGCTGGAGCTGATAAATATCAATGATTCCTGCAGAGTCATTGTCCCGGGAGTGAATGTTGACTGTAACCTTTACCATTTCATACAAAAGCCAGATGTTAGTGGGTTAGTGGGATTTTGGTCCAGTAGGAAAGGGGCTTTAGATGGACTCAAAGTGCCGTGTGTTTATTGAAATGAAGAAACCTGTCACCCAGTGCTAAACTACACTGGACTGATGTGTTTTTAATTTTCTTAGACACTGAAAGTTGTGTCTATTTACTTCCAAATACAGCTTTCTTTTGCCTTGGCTGATTTGGTTTATAAGCAAGTAAACAGAGAGAGAAGAGCAGAGGAAATATATAAACAACTCAGTATGCCTACACTCACACATATGCTTACACACTCACAGAGCGAGTCAGACAGGAGTACAGTAGATCTCGTCACTGGGCAGGCTGCAGTAGCTCCGGTGGCGGTGTCTAGTTTCCACATGATGAGAGTGTAATCCTTGCAGGTTCCTGCCTGCTGCTTTGTTTTCCCCTCCGTCTGACTCATCCCTCCAACCTGTGGGAAGGAGGGAGAGATGGACTATGTCACTGTCATAACACAGGATTACTGTCTACAATACACTTTCTCAAAGGGATTGGAAAGATGCCCTGGAGTTTCTATCCTCTCCTCTGTCTTTGTCCTCTCACTTTTCTCAGATTGCACTTTTTGTTTATTGGCCATTATCGCCTTTCCCTTTCCTTTTCTTCCCTCTCTATCCTCGCCTGCCGTCCAGAGGTTCCAGGTTTATATTCAAATTCTTAATTATGTGCAAAAAATTAAGGTTTTTTTTATAAAATCTTTTTAGCTACTAAGTTTTTTTCATTCTTTTTTACAACAAGGACCTTAAACAAGTGAACATTGTGACATCACAATGGAAATACCTATACCTATGTGTATATATATGTATTTAAAAATTTAGGATGTGCTACCTTTTCACCATCTTTGAATTCTTTCCAAGAATTTCGTCTCCCAGTTTTGTCAGAGACTCAAAGCCTGTGTGATTTTTATGGGTTTTTTGAAAGTAAAATCCTTTGCACATTTAAATGTTCTTGGAAGTCTCTCTTAAAAGCGTTGGGTTTCTGCCCTCTGGGGGGGTTTCTGTCAAGGCATTTTTCCTTTGAAAAAAAGGGGGGTTCATTCGGTGTATCGAAATCAAGCGGCAACCTCCAGGGCTGAAAACTGAAACCAACACAGAAGCGCCAAACACTGCAGTTCTTTGAACGGCCACTTGAAGCTGGCTCCAAAAGACAGTCAATCCCCAAAGAGTAATAAGTAATAAATTACTTCTTTTTTTGAGTACCGAGCACAACAGTGGTCTTGGAGCGAGAGAGACACAGGAAGTGGCCACGCTCAGCAGTAAGACAGGATCCATGTTACAAACCAACCACAGCCAACAGATATCTTTCCCTTCCTCAGTAAATACTCAGTCTAATAAATATGGGAAAGTTGATCTTTTCAGTGCAGGGCTACCCAGAGCTTTACATCTGTCCCACGGACGATAGGCCTACACACTTATAAACAGCTCCTGGAAGAAGATCAGCTCTGCACTCAGGATTTCCAGACGATGCTTGTTAAGGTTGCTTAGCGACCTCGGCTCAGAAAAGGCACAAAAGTAGCGCCCAGCGCTCAACGTTGTGTTTTCTAGGTGGTTAAAGACGCGGCATGTGCATGAACCCTAATTTACAGGGCTGGTACCTGCGGTTATCACACAGGCTAGTTAATAAGATGTCGTTCTGGAAATCCAAAGTGTGAAATCATTTTGAGAAGGTGAAGGACCAACCCAAGGTGATATGTAAACTCTGCAGGTGTTGCCTCCCTAACTGGCTAGCCAGGGAGGCGGCAAGTCCGTGATCTTGCCTGTGGTAAGAATAAAAGGAGATACACGTTGTGCTGGTGTTAACTTCACGGCAGCAGGATTTATTCTTCTTGTTTACATGGAAATCCTATACCTCAGGTATCAACTCAACAGAATCGTGAAATCTATCGGCCTGAGCTTCAGTCCCACTGTTGTATTAGATGGCCATTTTTATAGCATTGTCAACACAACAATATTCATATATTCATCTGCTTTCCAACACTCAGTTGTTCAACACATAAACATTAAGTAAATACATTTTTAACCAATAATCAGAGACCTTTTACCATGTTCTCTAATCCATATCTTTTTATCATTATGAACTAATAAATGAATTTGTTTTTAACAATTACTTTTTAACCAACGCATTCTTCAAAATCATGTAATTACCCTTTTAACCTATAGGCTATCTCATCCTTTTTTTTATCCTTGTTGTCTCAAACCAATCATGAATAACGTTATTTCCATAAACATATTTCCTCATATAACTTTACATTCACTTGAGCAATGACGCTGCATCTCGACTTCAGAATAACATTTCCTGGTTTTGGCAGTAACACAAAAATACCCATTTGACTACAGATAAAACCAGAAAAACACATATTGCATGAGAACAGATTCAGTAATAAAGTGCAAGTCGTCTTCCTTCACACACTACTATACAGGTCCGCTTAGCATTAGCCAGTTAGCATACACGGCCGTCTCTCAATTCACATGAAACTATCTATAAAACTCGTTACTTTGGCTCGTATGTACACGACTAATCCTTGAGTCACAGGTTTAACTCTTCACACATGTCATGCACACCTGATTACATGTATATTTACCGACCTGTGGTAAGAATAAAAGGAGATACACGTTGTGCTGGTGTTAACTTCACGGCAGCAGGATTTATTCTTCCTGTTTACGTGGAAATCCTATCCTACCACAAGCGCGACGCGCCACCTAGCGGCCTGAATGTGTCATAGCACTGTATTAGTGTGAATGCAAGTGAATGATAAAACTTATTAAAATAAATGAAAAAAAAGATAATAAAAAAATGATAGTAGGGGTGTCTGGTCTTCTCAATTATTTTCTCCGACTATTTCTACTTTTTTCCCCATTCTTAAACTGTTTCTTTTCCCACTTCTTTATCAGTTTCCAGCCCTCTACACAGGCAAACATTTGCCTATCATTCGACTACAAACATGACGTATCATCTGAAACATGGAAGTAGCTACATGCCCATTAGCCCACAGCGTCATTAGCAGGCGGCTCGCTCAGTGTGTGACGTGCACTTGTAGATAAAATATAGGCCTATATTAATGAAGGTTCATTAGTACGGTTTGTATTTCTCTGTAATGTAGCACAGTGTTAACAATGTTACTGAGACTATTATATAAACCACTGTGTTGTATTCCCAAAATATATGATTTAATAATCAAATAAATATCATAAACATGGCCTTAAATGATGGCTATTGGTCAACTAGGAAAACTCAGGCAGCCTAAGTAAAAAAAACACCCAGGATCAGTGGCTCAGACGCCACTGAGAAAACCTTGAAGAGTGAGTAAAAACACCCCGAACTGGTGGCTCAAACACTGCTGATAAACGCGGTGATGGGTCAGTAAACCTACTGGAATCAGTGGGTCAGGTACAGTAAAGGGCATTTCTCTTTTGGGCTCAGACCAATGGCACCAATACATCCAAAATATAACTTTTTCTCAAGTCACCACCCTGTTCTTTTTCTCCCACCCCTCCTGGTTTCTCATTATCTGTGTGAATCCCAGGTCTTATCAGCTGGCACCTGCACCTCTGCTCAGCTTTAGCAGACTAAATCCAGCTGGATCAGAGCTAAACACTGTGGGATTACAAGACAGTTTAACACTGGAGCATTGAGGTTTAGGCCTGAAAGCCTCTCTGAAGCTGCCTCCCCTCATATTAACAATCAACCTCGTTTGCACCCGTCTGGTTTGACGTGCGGTGTGATTTTGCTGCCAAAAGCCACCTGTCTTTAAGTCAGCATTTGATAATGTGATAAAGCAGCTATTTAACCATTCACACCCATGTGTTTTTATTTAAGGTTTTATCAAAGGGTGTTCTGTCCTGAGGTGATAAAAAATAATTTGATAAATGATCGAAATGCAGCCTGCAGTGATACATCCAGTCCTCACTTGAGTTTCAACATACTGGCAGCTCCAAAGAAAACAATTTCAAACTGATTCATGATCCTACTTGTTGCCACAGTGGAGTCAAGGTGATGGTTTGCCCTTTGGGTGGAGTGGCAACATCAAAAGCTCCACACACACCGCTGTCCCGGATGCCAAAAGAGCTTAACAAAGTACACAGAAGCGCTTAAAACTCATCTCGTACAGCACCAACTTACTGCCGTCCACCTGGCAGGACAAACAGTGCCAATAACGAAACCTCACCTGCACCTGCGCTGATTATCCGCCCTCACCAAGTTTGTGTCAAAATTTTCCCCAACCAAACGGAAGGAGAGTGAAAGGAGTTCAAGTGCGCCGTGTCAAATCTGAGTTTGACGTATGTTTTTGAAGTTTGAGGTTTGAAATAGTTTCTTTGCCCCAGGAATGGAGATGTGGCCACCTAAACAAGGCTGGTAAGAAAAACAAATGAAGGTCGGCAGATTTTCATCTGGAAGAAAAGCAGGAAGCTTTGAATACTGAATGCCAACAGTTCAAAGAGCTGCAGGGAAGCAGGAGAGGGTAAACACACACACACGCACACATGCATACATGTACACACAGTATGTCAATCAATTTAAACAAACAGGAGGCCGCATGAACCCTCACAAGGCCATGTCTACCGTTACTGAGGCTACCAGTTGCCTTGCACACACATACATGTTCGCACAATCTTTGCATGGCCTGGTTTGAGTGAGTCATTGTTGCGTTACATTCGCACACACACACACACACAGTGTCAAACGCACAGACACGGCCCCTTGTTGCCTCTCCTGTTTCAGCCGCATGCAACCAGCAGTGTGTACAGCCACACAGGAGAGGCCTTGTGTGCGAGGAGTCGTAACAACTGCGGCAGTAGCTGTGCGGTGACCTTTAACCCCTGACAGCATGGGAAAGTGGGCGCACTCAGCTGTCAGGACCCCAGTGGGCCAGTCACCCCCCTCAGTAATGGTTAAATGATGATTAGACATCAATGGGAAGACACACACAACGCTCAGCGAGGAATGTCATCAACGCACATAAATGGACACACACACACACGGTACAAACACACACGATGCAAACACACACACACAAACACACACTTCATAAGATCATTGTCCTGACCTAATGATGAGTTAGTGTTGAATATGACAAAGAGACAAAAAGGGAAAAGACTCCACTCATTAGTCTAACTGACCTTTCTCTGAAACCCTGCTCCAAAGAGCAATTATCCAGCGACCGTAACTATTCCTGTCAAGTAAGAGAGGTACTCAACATCTAAAGAGTGTGAGGCCTTTTGTTTCCTTTCCAGATAACAAAAACATGAGAGCAGAATGTGCATGTCCTGCTAACTTCACTACCTACAGTAACACTACCCAGCGTATTACTTCCAAAGCCAAGTAGCACATCATTAACTCACTACATGTAGGTTAAATGGTTATGTCTATGTTTACTGCCACATCCACCATGTACAGTGGTATATCCCCACAGTGTGGTGGAGGACATTCATGGATGTTACTAAAGTTTAGGGTGATATTAGCGCATCAGTGCTTTTCTTTGGATTTGAAGAAGTTTACACTCCTGCAACCTCAGCCGACATTACTCAAGATAGGGCTACGTTTGCTAAAGACATGGGTTAGTTCTCATCCTAAAAGCCTTTTCTGGTAATTGTGAAAATACCAAGCAGCAACCTGAGACTGGCTACAACAGGGAATCAATATCCATAGACCTCCATGTTGAAATGGTGGGGTGAATCTTTATAAGACTCACCCATTTAAATTTGTCCAAATGGGTCATCTCAGGTCACTTCTGGCTCTAAAACTGCAATGGCAAAAATACCAAACTTCAGACGTCAAACAGGAGTCCACAAACCAATGGGTGATGCCAAGGTAGCCATGTCTAATATTCTCATACAGTCTATAAAAATACAAACAAGTATGTCAGCTAAGCTGCCAAAGAGGGTTATGTTGGAGAGAAATAACGGGCAGATTTGTCTTTATCTTACCTGTAATAACACAACTAGCTCTACATCGCAATGAGAGCAAATCTGTTTCTTTATTTCTGTGTCTCCTACATGGATTTTGTCTGAGGCATGCAGCTTGTATGTAGCAGCAAAACATTGCATTCTAACAAGATGATCAATGTTATTCACTTCATCTGTTTTTTGTGGTGGCTGATTGTTGTATGGGCAGCATGGTGGTGTAGTGGTTAGTGTCGCCTCACAGCAAGAGGGTTCCTGGTTTGAACCCAGGCGGGGGCCCTTCTCAGTGTGAGTTTTCTGTAGGTACTCCAGCTTCCTCCCACAGTCCAAAGACATGCAGGTTAATTGGTGACTCTAAATTGTCCGTAGGTGTGAATGTGAGTGTGAATGGTTGTCTGTCTCTATGTGTCAGCCCTGTGATAGTCTGGCGACCTGTCCAGGGTGAACCTTGCCTCTTGCCTCCCCTGCGACTCTCAAGAGGCTACAGAAATGGATGGATGATTGTTGTATGTACATGCACAAACGCACATGTACACATGCACAGTGGTCAACAGAATACTTGTGAAAAAGGACACACATCAGTAACCACAGCCCTACACAAAAAGGTTCAAGCACATATTCATTTCTATGTACATGTTCAGGCAAACACCTTATGTGGAGGCCTACATTTCATTTGTGTGCATATACACACACACACACACACACTGCGTCAGTTTTTCCAGACTTTCAAGACCTAAGAATATTTCTGCCCGTGTCTTTTGGTTCTCACAGTCCTCAGTCACTGTAGGAATGCTAAGTATCCAGGAACCCCCCCGGCTGAGCAGCCAGTGGTTAGGCCCGTGATTTAAAACAGCCCTGGTTGTTCCCATGTCACACGCTGTGAAAGGGGGCATGCGGAGGTACAATATATGCCACAGCCCTCAGCCGTCAGCTCTCCATGTGGCTTCACATACTCTGAGTGTTTTTTTTCTTTTAGGTGGAGCAGAGCCGGTCACCTTGGGTAGCTCCGCACCACTTCAAGGGACCATAAGAGTGTGTTTCATGTTTTAGCCCATTAACTACAAATTGTGAACATTACTGCAAACCATTTTCCAGAGCATGGTGCAGCCTTTTGGAGTGACAAATGCTATTTTCCAACCTTCCATTCAGCCGCAGGTTTTAGCTCATGTCAGCACTGTTTCAAAGCCAATCTGCAGAGGAGTCGAACTTGATGTAACACAGCTGAAACCAGCAATCACTTTAAAGCAAGAAACTATTGAATCCATATTATCTACGTTTGATTTTGTGTCAGCACAACCAGTGAACGTATCACAGCCAACATAAACTGATGATGTTGGAGCTCACACAAACTTATCGCCAGAGAAGAACTCTGATATTGGACCATTCCACAAAACCTCTGATTATGTTTTCAGTGACAACATCTTTCATCTCATTTTAATAGCAGTGTTTTTAAATGTGTTTCTTCCAACAATACATCAAGAAGATAACTATGGTATGGTTAAAGTTAGGGAAAGATTGTGATTATGGCAACAACAACAATAACTTAGCTGTGGTTAAGGTATGGTTAAAGAGGAGATGAAACACTGAACAATATTACTGTGGTTGTATGATTTGTACCTTAGGCAAGACATGTTGCTACTCCTAAACTTATCATCCACCTAGATTTGCTAGAAAACTATCTGGTGATATTATAGGGTTCACCTCTGTCGACCAGCCGCTCACCAGTAGAAGTTGTTGAAGTATGCATGACTTGTTACTGTAAAAAAAATCTCTTGTCCTTTGATGACTGTTTGTTTGCTGACAGAATGTTTTTTATGGTCATGTATGACATATTTTGAGTAAAGCAGTGCATGGAAGTTACTCTCTGACAGTAGCACCCGACAGGTGGGACACATGTTGCACCACTGGGTTCAGACCTGTTAGTCCCTTATGAACCTTTATGTAGTTTGAGATCCTTGGGCAAAGGTCTTCTGCTTGTCCCAGAGTCCACACTGAAGACCTGAAGGGAATGATGTTGATCATGATATTAGGTGGCTTGTAGACGTGACCGCTGGGTAAGGCTGACGTTAGCTATGTTAGCTGTGACATGATAACTTAACATTATAAGCATCCTGTTTTGTTTTTGGGGTCCAATGCCTTAATGGAGACAGTAGTGCACATACAGTATTTCGTGTGGACAAGTTTTTTCCGTGGTTTGACAGCTGCAGCAACCGGACATTGAATGTAGCGTTAGTCAAGTTCAGGCAGATGAGTTTTTAACTTTGTCCGTGGTTCTTTGTATCTCATTAAATCTCTTAAACTCCACTGTGTCGGGGCGTCAGTGGCTTAGGGGATAGAGCAGGCGCCCCATGTACGAAGGCTATTGCCACAGCGGCCCGGATTCTAGTCCAGCCTGTGGCCCTTTGCTGCATGTCATTCCCCCTCTCTCTCTCCCCCTTTCACGCTTCACTGTCCTGTCAATTAAAGGCAAAAATGCCCAAAAAATAATCTTAAAAAAAAAAAAAAAAAAACTCCACTGTGTCAACACTTGACTAGTTTAAAGTATGGTGTTGTACTCCGCGCCCCGAGTTGCCGACCATTCTCGCGACGTCACAAACCAGCCTGTTGAAAGATGGCTGCGCCCTGCTGGAGAAAATATGAAATACAATCTAGTTTTCTAGCAAATCAAGGTGAATATCAGGTTTGATTGCATTGTCATTTCTTGCCTAAAGTAAAAAAATCAAACGAACCACGGTGATATTTATTCAGTCTTTGATCTTCATTTTAAAGTAAAATAGTGAAGGCATTTAATTAAAATTTTAATTGCACGTTGGGACGACAAACAAGAGTAGAAAATACTTCACACCCATCCACCACAACGACCTCCACACCCTTATTTAACACTTTGCTAAAGTTTGTCTTGTGCTTGGCACCAAACATGGTGTTGAACATGAATCACGAGGTGTGAAATTAATGACACTATGAGTGATATTAACATGACTCCTTGGAACACTGGGCGGACGTTCTAGAGGCACCTGAACACTGACACGTGTTAATACTACAAAACAACACAAAAATCACTGGTTGACTTTATACGCATGTGAATTCTGTGGTTCATCAGAGAGGGAGAAAACTTTGATTCCTTTCTTTAAAGAAAATATTTGACAAAGCGTAGGTGGTGCTGGGCTACAGTGAAGAAATACATTTATATCTTTACTCTCATCAGGCTGGTTATCGTGGGTCAATGAACACACTGCCCTCAAGGATCATCCTTCGATTGTTATAATCCCTCAGACAGCTGGGACCCACAGACCCACAGATGCCCAGGCGAGAGGAGCTGAGACTGATAAGGAATGGACAGTGGTGTGGTGTGTGTGTGTGCGTGTGGAGAAGAACCTGTTACTGATATGCATGTGAATGTGTGCATGTCTGTGCGATGCAGGTTTGTGTGTGCATGCGTGTGTGTGGTGTTGATGGTTTCATGCTCTACATCCTTTCCTTGTCAGGTTGGCAGCTGACTGTGATTAATATTTCACAGCTAACAAATGGAGAGCGCAGGCAGGCCTCTGTGTGTGTGTGTGTGTGTGTGTGTGTGTGTGTGTGTGTGTGTGTAACCTTGCCATGACAGCAGTATAATTGACATAATTACCCACCCTCCTCCCTAAACATCACACACACCCTGTCAGACACAGGCACACACACACACACACACACACACACATGGACAGCGCTCTGCACCTTTCACTCTGTGTTCACATGTCTGAACTGTTAATGTACAACAGTCACATGCAGAGGAGTGACCACATTACATGCCCTGACCAAACACACACGCACACACACACACTGCTGTTTCATACTGTCACTATGAATAAATAAATAGCGTCAGAAATAGTGCCTCTAAATGTGAAAAATCAATGAGTTTAACTTTTACAGGAAGCTGAACTGTAACAAACAACAAGACAAATTTTAAACTGACGCTGTAACAACAAACTAAGACAAGACAAATGTTAATATTTGATACTAGGTCTCTCTCAAACTGGACCTGCCCGACCACCACTTCATCATGAAGTATAACTTAGTTCGCAGTGTAAATACAGCAGCAAGCTTCCCTGTCTTCGGCGGACACAAGAACAGTCTATAACTTTCATAAAAAGTTTTCAAGACTTCTAAAAAAAAAACAAAACTCAGTCCCATTTCATGTTCTTCATATGTATTTATATCACTTATATTTTATCTGTATGTGCTGCTATTGTTAACTGAGTTTTTGTATGTTATACTTTTGTCAATTGGCTAAATATAAATAAATAAAATGTGTAACAGCACCTAACGGCGTCAGAGGAAAATGCAGCAGGACAACAGTGGAAGTCAGAGTAAGGTGGGTGGGAACCAACAAGTACTGACTTTTGTCACCCTGTTGTTGTTTTCTAAACCTAACCACATGCACTTGTTGCTGACAGAAAAAAGTGTCACTTGGCAGCGTTGTACCGACATAGTACATTTATTTTGAAAGAGACTGTATGCAAACTGTACATTTCCTGTGAAGTTTAGTTTGAAAAGTTTAGTTTTTCTTTTGCATACACATAAGAACATCCATGCACATAAGTGACACAATGCACATTCCTGCCAAAGGTTTTACACTGATCAACAGGTGAAGGTAAGGTGTCAGGAAACACAGCAGTTAGGGAGAAGACTGCAAACCAGTAAACACAGATGTAAACAATGCAGGATTAACACAAAAATCCAGTTTGCAAATGTTTGATCAGGAGGGACATCCATTCAACAAGCTTGCTAGAGCTCAAGGATACACACACAATGCGCTTTGGTAAAAAGAAAATAAATAAATAAATAAGAAGCTCGATGTAAGTATTACTTATTTTCCTGTAGTTCTCTCTACCGCAGAAAAGCCGACATTTACTTTTATTTTATCTTGGGCCCAGTATAACTCTTTCTTTTTAGCATGTTTTTGTCGTTGGTCTTCTCCTGTTTCTGTGTACACTGTTGCTTTGGCAGCAATTTGTTTGCACAAACACTAATTGGCACACATTAAATACTCCTCCCGGCTCTGATTGGTTGGTTTTGTTGAGGCGCAGTGTTGCAAATGCCATTAGAAGCACCCAGAGGAGACAGAGGAACATGATTCTTTTTAAAAAAGATTATCTGTCTTATTTACGGCTATCAAGATAAAGTGATAGTTTCAGTAAATATGACAAAAATAGTTATTTTTGTTGTCCCTCAGCTTTGATATCATCAGTTGCGGCAGACTTGAACAAAATATACTGATATCATTTGCTTTTTTAGATACTAATACCACTTGTGTTGGCACAGACACCAAATTGAACAAGGTGTAGGGTACGCACATTTTTTATGTATCAAAAGCAAATGTTCTGACATGGTAAATGTTGAAAAAGAAGCAGTCGTTCACGAGTTTTGATTGATTAAGATACGGTGTAAAACGGGAACAATAAGTATCAGATCAGATCCAAGAGAGCAAGACCACTGACATTTCAGTTTGTACCAATAAAGTTTTACACCGGTGATAAACACAGCTGTGCTATAAACTTCGAATAATGGACTTCTTAGACTAAGTTCACACTCAGAGGAGTTTAACTTTGAAGTCTCTCTCAAGTAAGTAATCTCTTTATAAGACGAGGGCGTCACATGCTTCAAACAGCAGATAACTCATTTTGGAATGAAAATTAATGCCAAAGTTAAAACAGTTATCTTTGTTGTTTTTCTGTACGTGAAAACATCAAAATAAAAATCTGTATCCCATGTGAAAGTTCCCCCTTGATGACACAGCTTTGATGAGGGCTTTGAAGTGGAGGAGTCGCGGTAATAATGGCGATGATGGTAATTGATAACGGAGAGCTGAATGGTAAATGGCTGTTCATCGGGGATAGGAAGTGCTGAATGGAGGCCAGACTGGACGCTGCCGGGCCTCGGGCTGTGTGATAATAGAAGGGAGGGGTTGGAACGGCGACGATAAGAAAAAGTGGCGATTGTGTGTGCTCGGGTGTGCGTAGTTGTTTCTGTGTCGACGTCACCTTATCTGTGTGAGATTGGGTGTCTGTTTGTGAGCTGAGAAGCACGTGGGTGTACACTCCCAGTACATGGTGTGTGTTTTTATCAGTGTTGTGTGCATGTGGGGTGTGCTGGTGGCTTTTCAGGGCATTGGGGTGAAGGTCAGAGTGTGTGTGTGTCGTAGCAGGTGGTTGAATGGTAGCAAATCAAAACACACTGTCACTCTGGTTAGGAGGGCGAAGAAGTGGGTCGGGGGAGAGGAGAGGAATAGTGGTCACATAGATGGTCAACAAATGAAAAGTACTGATCCATTCAGCCTGGAGACTCACTTTGTTGGGAGTAAATGGTGGGAGAAGCAGGGGACACTGACAGCTTGGATGAAAGTGGAGATTTAAACTTTTTTTAATGAATTTTTTTAAAGTTACAATTGTGCTACTTGACATTTTCTTTTTTATGACTTGATTTTTTTTCATTTTCTGTAACCACTTATCCTCTTGAGGGTCACAGGGAGCTGGAGCCTATCCCAGCTGTCACTGGGCGAGGGGCAGGGTTCACCCTGGACAGGTCACCAGACTATCACAGGGCTGACACATAGAGACAGACAACCATTCACACTCACATTCACACCTACGGACAATTTAGAGTCACCAATTAACCTGCATGTCTTTGGACTGTGGGAGGAAGCCGGAGTACCCAGAGAAAACCCACGCTGACACAGGGAGAACATGCAAAGTCCACCCAGAATGAATTTCAGTATGCAAAACAATCCGTGTACCCCAGTCCAGTGTACAGATACAAATCCTAACCCATCCTCTGGTGTAACAGCCAGAACACAGGAGATTCAAAACAATGTAATATATCAATAATGTTTCTCCATAAAGTAAAATATATAGAAAAATAACTAAACAAAATAACAAATGAATACATTAATCCTCAGATGACGACTTTTAAGAACATAAAAACACACAGTCCACCTGACAGTATTCATGATTCAACTGCGTCCACTTTACTGCTCACTCTTGTGCCCTTATAAAAGCGATATTTATTTTCTTTATATGTATTTTTCTGCTCAATTGCAACTCCTGTATCTTTTCATATGCAGCAGCCTTTTCCATTTTAGTCACCCACTCCTGAAAATAAGGTCTAACTGACATGTTTAATAAAGACGTGATGTTGACAGGAGGCTGGACGGGCGGATAAATGACTGAATAGACTGAGAGAATTCATTTTATTCTGAAAACAAATAAGTTAAAAAAGGGGGAAATGGCAGGAAGAATAGAAGGGAAGCACGTCTGCGCAGTCTTTATCTAGAGTGTGTGTGTGTGTGTGTGTGTGTGTGTGTGTGTGTGTGTGTGTGTGTGTGTGTGTGTGTGTGGGGGGGGGTGTGTGTGTGTGTGTGTGTGTGTGTGTGTGTGTGTGTGTGTGTGTGTGTGTGTCTGTGTGTGTGCAA
The DNA here is from genome assembly GCA_019142605.1 of Cephalopholis sonnerati. Lineage (NCBI taxonomy): Eukaryota > Metazoa > Chordata > Actinopteri > Perciformes > Serranidae > Cephalopholis > Cephalopholis sonnerati. The sequence continues at coordinate 24,691,313 of JAGQAX010000014.1, read as the reverse complement.
GAGAGAGAGAGAGACAACTAATGGAGCTGGCAGGGCGGAATCAATTACTGACCAGCAAGGATTTTCCCACAAGCTCGAGCTGGTGGGAAAACAGGAGCTCCTCAACATGCATCTGTACGTCTGTGTGTGTGTGTGTGTGTGTGTGTGTGTGTGTGTGTGTGTGTGTGTGTGTGTATGTGTGTGTGTGTGAGTCTACCTGTGTCTGAGCATGTGTGAGTGTATGTATGCGCATGTCTTCTTGGCTGCTATCAGTGCATGTCTGCATACGTAAATGTGTAGGTGTGTTAATGTTTACCTCCGTGTGTGTGTGTGTGTGTGTGTGTGTGTGTGTGTGTGTGTGCGTGTGTGTGAGGACAGCTGGCATGGAGTAGACACTGGGAAAGGAGCCAGCGGGCCTTCAGAAGAGAAACAAGTTGACTTATAAACGAGTGACTCAGTGTTCAGTTCAAACCTTGTTATGTTTTCTGTCTCCTCTGTCGCTCCCAGGGGGAAAAAACAACAAGCTTCATTACATGTGGCTTTTGATTTCACCCAACACTTAACAACATAAATCCTCCTCTCGTCAGTGTCACTGTCCGGCCGACTAAAACACTTGCAGTTACAGAGAGTAAGAATGTTTTCCAAAACTATACTTCCCAAAAAAAAGGACGAAATTGCACGCAAAAACACAAATTAAGCACATGAAGACATTTCCTTTGCCCGTTACATGGTGTGCCTTCTTTGAACATTTATCAGGAGACATCCACTCTGACACTCTGACCTTAGCTTCGTGATACTGTAGACTATGTTAAATATTTTAATATCTGTGTGTTTGAATGTGTCTGAGCTGTTTTGGGGAAACTAAACCATCTAGCCCTTTTTTCTGTCTCACTCTGTCTTTGTGTGTGTCACTGTTTATTACAAACAGATGCTGATACTCCTTTCTTAAGGAGGTATCTGCACCTAAATATTTCATGTTGAAGGAACAGTTCACCCCCCCCGAAAAAAAATGTTATGGTGTGAGTTGTAGAGATGTCTACCTTCTCTCTGATATAATGGAACTAGATGGCGCTCAGCTTGTGGTGCTCAAAGCTCCAAAAAGAAAAGACAAAGTGAGACCTGACACTTTGTTGTGAGCAGTTTCATGTAGGAACTATTTTCTTTCTACTGAACTACACCCGCCACTTCCCTCTGCGCAGTGTGCATCTACTGCTAGCTCACCTAGCACCACTGAGCTAGCTAACGTTACAGCTCATGAGGACCTGTTAATGTTTACATCACTGTTACGAGCACGAGCCTTTCGTCCATGATGCACGCCTCAATCTCAGGAGGAATACACACTAGGAAGAACATAAAGCTAACACGCAGGACAAGACAATCTAGCAGAGAACAGACGGAAGACACGGACGTATACACACTCTGGCCGGGGAGATAATGAGACACAGGTGAAAGCAATTAGACAATCAAGGTGGCAGGAAACTTGACAGGACATGGGGAAACAAACAACAGACTTTCTAAATACAACAGGAAACAGAACATCACATTCAATCCCGGACAATAACAGGTGGGAGGAAATATATGTATTTTTGATTTTGAGGTGAACTGTCCCTCACTGTGGTGAAGGATCACAGCGCTCATAGTTGTTCACCTGGTGTGTTTAAACCAACAAATTCAGCAATGCCAACTAAAAACAAAAGGGTGCGTGTCTTTTATTTTCAGCACAGCTAACACAACAAAACAAGCTAACGGCTACAGTAACACACTGACGCTCTAAAGGGACTGTAATGTCTGCGTTATGGTAAAATAACACAGTAAACAACACAATAAAGACATATAACTGCATCTACTGTACATATAATCTGTACATATCCACCTATCATCAAGGGAACTACCAACCAGTCATTTAAAGGAAGCTCCACCATCCAGAAAGGCTACTTTTCATGTACTTGTTTCTTGACCCATCATCTTGTTGCTGTCGGAGCTCAAAATTCCTCCTTTTAAAGATTCTTTGAACTGTCATTTTGGTGTCTGATCGACGAGATGTACCCATTCACCTCCAGTGTTCATCATTATAACTCTTGAAGTCCCAGTTTATACCAGTTTCTCCTGTGAAAAATATGTTTCAGAACTTTTTTGTCAAAATAATTGGTTTCAAGCATCTGAATAAACAGCGAGTGTATATATGTGTGTTCAAAGACAGAGTCTGTGATGTCCGTGTTCTGACTCAGAGGAAGAGGGCAGGAACAACGGCTTCACAATATTGTTTACTCATGCCTCTGGTGTGCATGTTGTCGGCGTTTCATTACTTTGATTGTTCTGTTCAATAATTGACTCCACATTGAGTGACCGCTGCTCTATAGTGAACAACTGCAGCAGGAAGCAGTGCCACGCAGGATAACACTGCACTGAATGAAGGGCTTGGTGACCCAGGGGATACTGAGCCTGGCGACTCTCTCTCTCTCTCTCTCTCACTCACACACACACACAAACACACACACAATTGGGAGCCAATAGGGCCGGACAACAGTCTCTAGGGTGGGTCTTTTAAAAACCAATCAAGCAGACATCTTGGCTCTTGTCATTGTTGGGTGTTACAGTAATGTCGCCTCTGTGACCAGATACAACTGCAAGTAAAGTCTCTGCACACACACAGACACACACACACACATGTGCACACACACACTTTCAGCCCCAGTTTTAAGTTGGCCAGCGGCCTGTGTGTATCTCAGGATGTTGTTCCAAACTTTTACACAGAAAGCAGGGAGTCATCTCGGCTTGCATTCACACACGTCTATCGGAGGAAATACACCTCTGAATATACCATTATATAAGATGGGTGACAAATTACAGGAAACACCAGCATGAGGTATGTTTGTATGGAGTCAGGCCACCTCGAGCCTCCTGAACAGCTTCTGTGCTCCTGGCCATCTGTCCTCAAAACATTTCCTCATTTATGTATACAACCTTTATGTAATCAGGTAATCTCACTAAATTAAATTTATTATTATTATCATTATTATTATACATAGGAGCTTTATACTAGAAACAATAGATAATGATGTAAGCCCTCTGTAGTCACCAACATTTTGACCAGAGATTGTAATTTAATTACTGATTTGTTTCTCAGTAACTGTAACTGATTACAATTACATTTATTTGTGATTTAAAGGAGAAGTCCAGTATTTTGCACTTTGAGCCCCATTCCTGGTTGTTTATGATGAAATAGAGTGGTTAAGACCAAAATCTTGACGATTGCTCCTTCTCTGAGAATTTGAGAGAATTTGTCTTTCCCCTGCCTGGCTTAACAATGCTGTCTATGGCCATGTGTAAATCTGTCCTAAAACCACCTTAAACGTTTGTTTTCAAAGCCATGAAACTCACCGAGTGGTCAGTGGTGTTCGTTGATGTTCCCACATAAAAATCGTGTTGTTTTTCTTTACAAAGATAACACAGTCTTGCTTTAGGTGTCCTTGGTAATGCTTTATTTTACTGTTCCATAACTGAATAATTAATTTCTGAGGACTGTGGATGTGTTTTTAATTTAAGGGAAAATAGAGACAGTCTCCAAACTAAAGAGGCTTTCATGGAGGGCATGACAGGTCAGCTGAGCATGCAGAAATGTGATATTTATAAGCGTGAAGGAAAAATAAGGTTTTCACTGATGACTGAATATTTACTTGTTTTAAATGGAGCTTTTCTTTTGAGGACATTGGGATTTTCCCCCTCATTAGCACACAGTCCTTTCAAAGAAACTTCCTGGCACATTCTGAGAAAATTGTGGGCCTAATTATTATCATGAAAACTGAATCAATACAGGAGTACCTTGGTAGCAGATTGGTCACAGCGCATGCAATATCATAGCCATTTCCTCGCTTTTAATTGTGGCTTTAGGACCTAAGCTGCATGCTCTACCCGTGCCTGCCTCTGTTACTCATTTCTACACTTTCATGTTTTATTTCTTCACCACAAATAAAAGCAAAATGTCCCCAAAAATAACATAAAAAACCCTCTTTCAATATCTGTAGCCATTAAGTTTCATCCAGGATTCTAAGTAAAGTGAAACGAGGCCAGCAGAGTCTAAACATTAGATGTCACAAATCACTGCACTGTGTTTGTGCACATGTGTGCAGGCATTTTGTTGTGCTTGGGACCATAGGTTTTATTTCTGCTGGGAGATGATGGGGAATTTTCCCCAACATTTAAAGAGGTAACATCCTCAAACAAGGGACAGAAGAGTAAATCACGCCTACACGTGTGCTGACTCAGCAGAGATAACATTTCATGACAAAAATTGATCTACAGGATGTTTGAAAGAGATACAGAGCGTCACCTGTTGAGTTGTCACCTTTCACTGAATTTTGTATTTTTGTTTACATAAAGAAACATTTCCACTATAATCTGGGTGCTTAAAATCTCACCAGATTGCAGGAAATGAAACGTTTAATACTCAAAATTTCTGAAGGGATCCCCAGACCCAACACTTCATAGGTGTCACCCTGTGCCCTTGGTAACAGTCTATGTCCTTTTGAAGCACTGTTATTTCCCAACCTGCCATCATTTTATACTCTTGACTTCATACCAATCCCCAGCTACATTGCCTAAAATGATGTCTTCATATGACCTGCTGGGTATCCTGAGTACATCTGTTGTTGACGTTCTGGGACACTGTGTCAGTTTATGCCTGTTACATGCATTGTGTCTCTTCAAAACACACTTCTGTTTTCACAGGAAATGTACATTTTCTGCTCAATGCATACAGTCTTAAAAAATAAAGTAAGAATGTGGGTAAAATGTTGCGTATTTACATTTATTTTCTTTGCAACAAATGCACGTAGTTAGGTCTAGAAAAAAACATGATGGTTCGGTTCAACGTTCATGCGGAACGGAAGCGAACACCAGGATCCCAGGTGACAGTCCCATGTTTGTTGAACTCATCCACCTCCACTCCCACCACTTCTGTGCCTTTCTTCGTGTGTGTGTGTGTGTGTGTGTAGGGAGGTTAAGAGGACGGACGAGTTGTTAACAAGATCAGCAACAACAACACCTTCAACCACAGTAGCACCCTAACTTCCAGGCCAGAGAGCACACACACACAGTTAACAAGCATTCCTCTCTCCTGGTCCACCGCATGCTATTCAGTCAGTACACAATACACACACACACACACACACACACACACACACACTCTTGTATGAATACAACAATAACAAAGTGCTGAATGCACACCAGTGACTATATAAACACAGAGAACATAATAACTCCAGCATTTGCATGAACAGTGGCACGCACACACAAACACACATTTATTTTCACACAAACACTCCCACATGCTCATAGCCACTCACACACTCACCCACCCACACACACACACACACACACACACACCCGACCTGCCCGATCCCTCGTGATGTTTTCTTCTAACACACACACACACACACACACACACACAGAGCGCTCCCACACTCGCTCACATCTGTTTGAATTTGTTTCTGTCTGAAGTAGCCCTGTCCCTCCTTTCAGTAACTCCCTCCCTCTTTTACCTCCTCCTTTACACAGTTCACTCTCCTTGGTGTTGTTGTACCTCACATTGGTGCTCTCAACATTTTGTCACCTGTGCTTTCAGGTTGTCTGTTGTCTTCTTAATATCATCGGGCCTGGTTATTCCTGCAAATTCTGTTATTATAGAATCAAATTATTCTGTTGAATTTTGAGCTTGAGCAGTGTTGCCCACTGAGCTGTCACAATTAGGCAGTCCCTCAGGATGTTGCGATGTTGCCAATCGCCATGGATTCTTTGCGACCTTGCAATTTTGTCCAATCACCACAACATTATCACCAAATTTGACTGTTTAAAACTGTGTTTAAAACTGTGTCAGCCACTTGTTAGCAACTGCCTTTTTTAGGACCCACGAAGCTTAAAAATTTCGGGATCGTCTGGCAAAAACTTTAACCCTTTTTATGGTGCTGTGTTTGCCAGTCACATACATGTAAGCATCTGTTAGTGATAGTTTTCTTTTTAATTCCATATTTCTACTGTTACTAAATAATAAAACACAAATAGAAGCTGGTTTATAAATCACTTGCCCTCTTCATGAAAGATCTTTGCTAAAAAGACGTGTCTGACACATCTATAAAAGTGACCGTTTAAGACTGTGTTATTCCTCCTTTGCTCTCAGCTCGTTGGAAAAACGTGCACCATGTCATGTCTCATCCCACCGGAAAACCACACACACATATATACACACAAACAAACACGCACACACACATCACCAGTGTCCCATAACCTCCCAGATGTCTGAATGGTAAGTATAAGGTGTCTGTGTTTCTGTGTGTGTGAACGTGGCTGCTGCTGCCGTAAAGCTCCTGGCGTTGACACAGTAAACTGATACTAAGGGGTCTGAGAGGGGAAATGTCTCACCGCCACACACACACACACATACACTCATACACACACTCCAGAGGGAGAGGAGAGCACTGGAGGAGCGGCACTCACACGGAGATTGAGTTACAGCTGAATTAGATCTGAGCTGTGGGAACCAGCACCTTCCCTTAGACACACACACACACACACATGCGTACACACACACACACACACACACGTGTTGTCACTTCTTGACACCATAGACGCGCTGGGACACACGCTGAGATGATGCGGTATGTGTACACATTCTCACACACACACGGCTTATAAACAAACACACGGTCATGAACAGATGCAGGCAGGCCCTCGGGAACACACACACACAAATATGACATCAAAGACAAACTATGTGATCCCACAAATAAAAAGTGAGTATGAACAAGATGATAGTGTGTGTGTGCGTGTGTGTGTGTGTGTGTAGCTGGATTAACAGACATAGTCATAAACACAGAAACTCAAAACACATTTCTGTTACCCGTTGACACCAGAGAGAGGGAAGCCTGAGGTGGCAAATGTCTATCTGGCCCCTACGCCGCCATGCACAGTGTGTGTGTGAATGTGTGTGTGTATTGATCGTGTTGGCCTTGACGTGGAGATGGTGGCCCTAAATAAAGCAAGGCTGAAAAGAAAAAGGACAGAAGAGAGGCCACCACACCACAAGCCAGTAAACCCTCCACATCTTAATTGCCCTCTCGTTTTCACATGGTAATGCCTTTACCTCACGTGTGTGTGTGTGTGTGTGTGTGTGTGTGTGTGTGTGTGTGTGCGGCCCCTGCCAGGTTCACACAGCAAAGCCTGCCAGTGTGCCATAAACACACACACTCTGCCGCCCCGAGCTCCATTGTACACGCAGCCGGATGGAAGGATGGATGGAGCATTTCCACCCCCACATACACCCGTTTTATTTCATCAACCAATGTTTCCCATCACCCCCCTCCTGCTCGGCCACTCCTCCGTAAAGTGCTCTGACATTTTAGTGAGTAAAGAACCTCTCTCTCTCTGAGTTTTTTTTGGTCACGCTTCATATGACAGTTCTTACAGAAGATCTTTATTTTCTAACAGTCTATTTGATCCCATTAAATTTCAACAAACTGAGAGCAACAAGAGCAAAGGTTGGGCTGTACTTTCACTTTAACTGTCAAGACATGTACTGCTCTTACTTTCAAAATATTCACATCAAAAGCAGCACGCCATGTGATAAAAATGTGACTAAAATATTCTTTTTTTAAACTAAATACAAACAGTTTTTAACAGTTATTTTTCCTGCACAGTGCCAGGCAGGAGAAATCTGCGGAGGTGTAGTGCATTCATTTAAGAAATAAATTCTGCTCTTGTTTTCTCTGAATTGACAAGGTAATCGTGTTGATTTAGAAATGTGAAAATTTACAAGATTATTATGCTGTTAATTCAAAAAGCAAGCGGACTGTTTTTTCATGAAAACTTCTCTCTGAATTCTTAAATTTAAAAAAAGGGCAAATACTTTAGTTTTACCTCTAGTGAACGCATTTTGCTCATGCAGAAATCTATCAGCTTTGCAGGATGGAATAAACTCGTTATCCTGTTCAGGGAGCAGCGTGTCTGTGTGTCTGTCTGTCATTACTCAGGACTATGCACAGAGGTCTCCTCGTCTCCAAGCAAATGGACCAGGTGATTAAAACCGGCAAGAAAACTGAACAAAGCAGCTTCACTTTACAAATCAGTGTTTTTCTATTGCTGTATGGCTCGTTGTGGAGGGGCTGCTAACTTCAGAGGCCAATTCGAAAATGCAAAAACATAAAGGGCCTTATCAAGAGCCAGTGTTTGGTTTGTCTGTCTGAGCAACTGAAACCAACAGCTCATTTTGAGGTCATGAAACCACAACAATTGTTATTTTCAGATGATAATACACTAAAGAAAATCAACTAATTATATTCCATTCCTACTAATATACCCCTATAAATCCTGCACACTGGACCTGTAAAGGCTTCTTCCTGCTGCCCACAAGAGGTTAAAAAAAGCAGTAATTGCAGGTTTACAGAGTCAGAGACGAATTCACAGAGAATGGATTGTGGCTGCTACACTTTGGACCTTTAACTTATTTTGGGGTTGAATACACAGCTACTTTATTCCACTTTATTTTACAGAGGTAAAAATATATGAAATGTATAAAATGTATTTGTGGCGGCCACGTTTTGAGTTTCTATTTTTGGAGCTGGACTGTTCATTTGGTGCGCTGTTAGAAAATATAAACCATTTAGTTATTCATTGCTCCACACTTTTGCAGTACAGAGCGTACTCTGAAGGAATAGACGGAGCGACAGAACACCAGGGCTCTGCTGTTCCTTTTATCCACTGACCTAATCTGATCAGCTGTGATCGGATCAATTATAGTGATCAATTATCCCAGCTTGGTATAACTCCTTAAGTCAATCACCATAAAAAACACCAGGGAACATTTTCATCACCCATGGCATCAAAATAAATCAAGCTTTTGCCAAATCCAGACGACAAACGTCAAAAAAACGTCTTTTCCTCCAAGAAACTCCACAAGTGCAGACTCTTACTCTTGCTTATTTGTTCTTATTGACTCTATTTTTGCAATAATTTCACTTATTGCAGTGTGTACTCTACTACGGAGTGGGAGCTGTCGTTACTGTACTGCAAAGCTGTGGCCTCCATTTTAGGATATCAAGTACAATGCAGTCTCTGATTGGCTGCTTACGTAGTCAGCTGTGGTGGGAATCTCTGATTTACCCTGATTGCATTTTAATTTCTGGAAAGTTTTTGGGGTGGCAGAGGGGCCAGACTGATAATGAAAGCAAAACAGAATGCTGTTCATTCCATGCTACAATCATCCAACCCACAACTTAAAACCCATGAAAGTGCTGCTGAAGCAAAAAGGAAGTGTTCGGCCTGTGCTGCGTTCAGGGAGCGAGCGATATTGTAAACAAGCAGGATGTATAGATAGCAGCTGACATGAGTATGTATTAATCGTCCTTTATTTTATTGGTTACTGAAAGTGTTTAGTTCTCTGATATAAATCAGATTATTTTCCACACTCCTAAACCTCTGTCTGAAAACACTTTTCCGCATGTGCAGTGCAGCCTCCTCTTAAGGGCCCCCTAGTGACACCACTAATATTTGTTCTTCTGTTGATAAAGACAACAAGTGGTGCTGGAGCCAAGTCATGGTTGACTCTTTATACCAAGCACAAGTTTGCGTATTTAGTTTATAATGTCAGTTTTCTGTCAAGTATGTGAAATCTCAAGCCTCTGACTTTGAAAAGCTCCCTTAGGAGCCACAGACGACGTTACACAACAGCTTTCACAGGCTCTCCGTGACAAACAAACTAGCCTTTATGTGTAAAATCAGTGGAGCACGCCTTCACGAGGAGAACATGAGAAGAGATTAGTCAGAAACAACAAGTTTAGTTGTCTATGTGTCGTGAATGACGACAGTTCAGTTGTACAAACTGTTGCTCTGTCACATCACGGTCAGCTGCGGGCCATGTGCAGCGCAGCATTAAGCCGTCCTGCAGAGAACACTTTGTGCATGGGAACCAGATTTGTCTCCACACCAGTGCAGGGTCGCAGCAGGTCACAGAGGAGATAATAGCGATCAGAGAATAATCTTCTCCATTAATGTTTGCACTCCCGTTGACCTCTGAGGGCCTCGCTGTGAAGCATCGGACCATTACAGAGGACGGCGGAGGGCTGATATGATGTGTGGGTCAAAAAGCACACGCACGCACACACTTCATACCCACACAATGGGCAGCACTGGGGCTCCCCTGTCGACAGCTGCAGCTGTGACCGCATGATTACCTGTCTATCCACCTTAGATATTTTAATGTCCAGCCCACCACACACACACACACACACACACACACACAAACTTCCCCTCACAACACACACACTTGCACTATGCCGCCATCCGCTTACCCCTATCCCTGTGGACAAGAGCACCAGAAGCACCAGGGGAGAGAAAGGGGAGTGCAAACAAACTCTCCCCAGGTCCGGGGCTCCGGTTTCAGCCTTCCGTCCGCCGTGGCTGGGGGGCCATGGGAACACGAAGCGCCAGGGGCCCTGTGTCAATAAGGAGCAGTGGTTCAACACAATGGGGGCCTGCCTGCAGACAACACCGCTGACAGACACCCACACAAAAGGGCCTGTGAATGGGAAGGAGGCTCGTGCACACACACGTGCACGTGAACACACACACAGAGAAGAATAGAGTAGTGTGTGGTTGCCCACAATGCCAGTGTTTGATGACTGCCTCTGTGTGTGTATACATACACTTAAACACACAGGTCCACAAAGACATAAACACACTATAATAAACTGAGGCCTGAACACAGTTTGAGCTACAGTACTGCACGTACCACAGAAAATCACTGTGACAAACACACATCAGTACTTTTAATGCATTCTTCATTTGCTTCAGTGTGTTTTCAGCCTTAGAGCCGAGCTGCAGGGAATTTACTGCACTCAGATAAATGTGTCAGAGAAATGTACCATCAGATACTTTAATCAGACTTTGTAAACCAGTGTGTGCGCTTGAGCGTAATGTTTTCATTCTGCTTTTCATGCATGCTTCAGAATGGCAAGATGTAATCTGATTTAATGCCGTAAATGAGTTTACAGGACTACCTGAGAAGCACAGAGGTTCTGCTGTAATGTCTGAACACAAGGACGCAAGAGGGGAATCAAACAGGAAGAACATCTGACAGACAGTGTTTATGTTTGCCATCCAAACCAAGCTTTATATAGCCTCATTATTTTTGTCACATTTAGTTGTCTTCACATACACACATCCACCTAAAATCTACGCCAGGATGAAATCTCTGCTTGTATTTAAGACTCACACATGTAAACAAACTGCTCGCTGCCATCATACTGAAAGTATTGCTCCAGATTCCACAATCCCAGTGTCAGCAGACCCGTACTCATCAATTCATGGATCAATTCATCCATCAGTGGCCTCACTGGGTAACTGGGACAGAGCAGGAGCTGTGTTGACTGTTTGACCGTGCAGGAGGAAATGTGAAGTGAAGTGCTGCCACCTGGTGTCAGCAGAAACAAAAAGACAAATGATGTTTTAGTCCTGAGTCTAACAGCAGATGGCAGCACCTTGGCTTTTAGGGAGAGGCTGAGTTCATGATCTCCTAAAACCACTCACCCATTCATCCTAATGAAACAGAATCCAAATATAAACAGAGATCACATTCCTGAACAGGAGCATCTAGAGAGGAAATCAGATTTCTTATGATTAGGTGATGAAACTGAGAGGTTGTTTGATTTCTTTTCCTTCCTTCAGAGGTTTAGTTGCAGATGCAGCCATTGTTAAATTTCCCAAAATACCATCCCGTCATCAGGAGTGAGTTCCTCTGACTGTCTGTTGTGTGTCAACCTGTTGTTATGCTGTAACCACAGGTGTGTCAGTGTGAGCTGTGTCACTGTGCAAACTGTAGGTGTACAGTGTAGGCAGGTAGTGGAGTCACTGAGACACTGCTGCAGTTTTCAAAACATTAGAAATCCCCACACCAGTTTTTATTGTGCAATTTGTCAGATAGACAAGATAAAATGTACCCAGTGGTGGACAAAGTACACAACTGTATTACCTTGAGTCAATCTATAGATGCTCCAGGTCAAATAATACTCCAATACGAGTGAAAGTTGCTGAGTCAAATTATTACTTGAGTTAAAATACTGGAGTGCTTGCTGTTCCGTAAGTATTCAGGATATTTTATATATGTGGGTTGTCATGAAGTTTGTATGCGTTAACAGAGCAAACATTTAAAATAATACGAATCATTCTTCTTCTCTAAAACTTCAATCACGGACTCGAGGTACAGGCCGTTGGTGATCTGGTGGGGAATCTTCATCTCCATCTGCTGCTGTAGCCACAGTAACACCAAATAACCAAATTCATTTGTCATCAGCAGGTGGTCAAAGCAAATGTAACTGAGTAACCAGAGCCTTCATAGAAATGTAGTGGAGTCAAAGTAACATAAGTTTTAAAAATAAGTACAGATACTCAAAAACTGAGCTTAAGTACAGAACCAAAGTAAATCAGTTTTGTTTACTCTCCAGCACTGACTGTAACATAACATTGTGCTGTAAAAGCAAATGCCTCCATTTATTAAATTAATGTCATTTCAAAATTATTGCCACATCTTTCAGTCTATTCTAATAGCAACTCATACTGGCTCTTGCAACAGGAGCGTTGAGCAACCCTACCTTATGTCTCTGCTGGGTTGCCTCACAGGCAGCAGGTTGTTTTAGTATCCACATCTCCCTCTGACAAACCGTCCCCCGCTATATCCTCCTGAAACCCTGTGTCCTCATATGAGGACATCACATTGTGGGTTTATTTAACCTTATACTTCATTCTTCTTAACTCAGACCTGTTGTCCTCGATCATGGACACTTTTTTCGTCTCATCTAGTGGCAGTAAGACCACAATACACTAATCCATGTAGATGGCAGCCATCTCTGCCAAGTCAGTCTGCAGCTTATCCTGACACAAAAGTGGACAAGGTCCAAAACCTGATCACATTTTATGGTTGAAACTTGTTTATTTATGATTAATAATGTTTGTAGTTTGATATGACAACAAATGTGACCAGTTTTAGCAACAACAACAAGATAAGAGGCTGTTAATGAGGAAGTATTCGTTTGAGGACATTGGGTCTTCATTATTGTTGACAATGGTTGTTTTTTTATACTCATCAGGTCCTATTGATCCCAGATAGCCAGGAGAAATTCCAACAGCATGCCAAACAAAGGTTTGGGTTTGAGCAGGATATGAGCACATTTTCCTTCTGCAGCAGCTGCCTGTCATCTCTCTCTGACGCCTGTCTGCTGATGGAAAAGTTAGTTTCCCCCTCTGTTTCAAAATAAGAGTACTTGGTTGCATCTGTAACCTAATTTGGACATTTTTGTGCAAATGTACAGGTTTTTTTGCTCAAATCTGAGGATGGCCATGTTAATTATCATTTATTATGGGACTAGAAAACCATTTTACTGAATGTATGAAACACTAATGTTTGAAAGGTTAGAACAGTAACAAGAGTAAATCGTTTCTTCCACCCTGCATTTTAAAGTATAATCTCCTGAGCACAGTCATATAAAAAGTAATAATACCACACTGTGAAAATACTCCACTACAAGTAAAAGCCCTGCATTCACAGCCTTACTTCAGTATGATCAGTAGTATCAAAAATAAAGAAGTGATTGTGCAGTAAAATGTTCCCCGTCAGTGTTTTATTATTATATCTAATGTTTCTGGATCAATAATAATTGGCCTCATATTAGATTCACAGCTATGAGAAGCATGTTAAGATGGTGAGCAGGGTTGAAAAAGATCATTGCCATGTTCTTCAGAAACTAAATATACTAAGTTTGGATCATTTTATTAATTGTGCCAGTTTCAAACTCATCCATAAATGCCTTTATAATCAGGCTCCTCAGGTGCTCAGTGACGTCGTGGTTCCACTCAGAGCTTCTGGCTCGGTAACACCTGGAGCAGCCGATGGGAATTGTAAGGTTCCCCTGTGTAAATCCTCATTTGGACAAACAGCCTTTTCTGTCCGTGGAATTAACATTTACTTGTACAACCTAAACTGATCCTGATTTCAATCACCTTAAACTCAAACTGAAGCTGTTTCTGAAGAGGACTCAGTTATGCAGTCGTGACTAAATTGGTGCGTCCTGTTCTGTGGTGCTAATTATGTACTGCAGTTTGTGTCTTGTATTGTTTAGTCTGTGCTTTTATTGTTGAGTGTACTCTGCACTGTCACTTGTGTTGTTGTTGCTGAGTCTTTTTTTATTTTAAGGCCCAGCTAGGGACGGGCATTGTAAATTAGCTCAGGCTATAAATGCTGTGGTGTGTGACATTTATGTATGTTACATACTTGTCCCTATACAAATAAACACAAAATAAATAAATAACACTGCTGCATTAATGTGTACGTTGCATTTCACTGATGACACTAGCCCCCCTGCAGGACAATGCACCATGCCACACCACAAAAACTGCTCAGGAATGGTCAAAGGAACGTGACAAAGAGCTAGAGGCATTGATTAAGCTTTCAAAATCCCTAGATCCCAATCTGATCGAGCATCCGTGGGACAAACTGGTACCCAAAGGTTCTTTGTCCAGGCCTTGACAGGTCAGAGTCAAGCCCAATCTATGGTGGAGCCTCTGACCTGTCACGGGATGGGGACAGGACCTCTGGGGGTGTCCTGTGTTGTCTGGCACCAAGGCGTTGTTGACGGATCCTTCAAGTCCTGTGGGTTGCGAGGTAAGGTACCAGCATGCCCAATGGATGTTCAATTGAATTGGGATCTGGGGAATTTGGAGGCCAGGTTTACACCTTGAGCTCTTGGTCACGTCCCCTGAGCAGTTTTTGTGGTGTGGCATGGTGCACTGTCCTGCATGGGAGGCACTTCCATCAGGGAGTGCTGTTGCCATGAGGGGGCGTGTTGGTCTGTAATGGTGTTCAGGTGGGTGCTGTGTGTCAAGTGGCATCTACATGAATGGCAGGAGCCAAGGTTCCTCAGAACATTACACTGTGACAAAATTATCAATGTTGTTCACTTCACCTGTCACTGGTTTTAATGTTTTGGCTGATTGGTGTATATGAAAAAGGTAAAGGTAACAGTCTGGGCATTGCTTTGGGGGTTTTGGAGGGAAAATGTTTGCTGCTCTGAGGGGATATTTTCTGACCATCATCAAAAGAGCAGAGTAAAACAAGAAGACGAGAAGGTTAAAGCAATATCAAAGTTTTATTCTTAAAATGTAGTATAGAGAGGGACAGTAGTACAATTCAGACAGAAAAAAGGAGAATGTAGTTCCATCTTTGAAAACCTTTGATAAAAACGTAAAAAGAGTAACCTGAATTTGCTTTGTGTTCGGAGGGCACTGAGGCGCGGCCCAAGTTTTGCATCACTGTTAAAGTTCGAGAGAAATTGAAAAATACAACCTTTTGCAACAGCGTAAAAAAATACAGCTGGGGAAAAAAAACCTCTGCTTTTACATCTGTAGTGTTTTTGCTTCGTTTTTCGTGTTTTTTTCTTTTTTGTCCATATAACAAATACAGCATAAAATCTAAAATGATACATCATAGTTTTGAGTTTCATTCATTACAGTAAAATCAGTAGGATGGTAAATAGTATCAAAAGAACAAACAAGACAACAGGATGGTGTGATGAGCAAGCACACAGCGTGAACAGAGAGAGAGCGGAAGGTTAAAGTTTACGGAAATAAACCACCACGCCAGGAGGTTTGGAGCTGACCGTCAACGTGTTCCATTAAGTAAATCCACTAGTTAAATAATAGATTCTTCATATATATATATATATATATTTATCTCATATAATCTCCACATATTTATAGATATATATATATCCGTAATATAACCCCTCCCACAGTGATTTGAAGGTAAAAGTGACACGAAGAGGATGAATATCTCTATGACGTAAAATATATCTTCTTCCACTGAGAGTAAAGGGAAGTTACACATCTTCTGTATCATTAGCACTTCAGTACATACTGTATAATCCACTGCATATGAACAGATACTGCTGTTCCAAGGTTTTAACCCGCAAACAATCCGTGTTTCTTTAGAAAATATGTGCTGAATGAAATAACAAAGGAGAAAGGAGACATCTGTGGAAAGGACAAAATTAAACAAAATATGTATCTAGGGTAAAGTGAATGATTCTGTAGCATAAAAACATTTAAAAATCTCAACAATTACAGACACGAGCAAGGATTTTCTACACTAAGCAAGTTTTCACCTGGCTTTTCTCATACATTATAGTTCAACAATAATTAAAAACAACAATTTTGGTTGGACAAATAGAAATTAACAGTCTTGATTGCATTTTGGAGTCAATATATATATAATATTAAATAACAAAAAAAAGAACAAAATGTCTAATAAAAAAGTTGCGCACTGGAAGAAAGACACAACAGTTTATATAGTTCCATTCAGACCCGCTTTTTGGGGAAGCGAAGAAACAGAAGAAAATTATTTTCATGAACACAAACATAAGTGCATGTCTATGAGGCGCCATAGAGCTTCACTTTTTGTGGAACAAAGTGTTTTTCTACCTGGCAGACCTAAAAAAAAAAAAAAAAAAAAAGAAAAACTTACATCAAATTAAACCGATGACATTTTGTTTACCTTTTACACATGAAAAATGGAGTTCTCTCAGACTTACAATATTATGATTTTCTGCACACGTCTTTCTCCTCAACGTTCAAGTGATTCAAAATATATATACTGTATTTACTTTATAACTCAGTACCAAATATAAACAAACGTATACAGGTATTGATGTCCACTTAGGTCCTCAAAACGTCAATTGCAAGTACTGCCGGTAGATCTACAAAATGGTATGTATGTGTGTGTGTGTGTGTGTGTGTGTGCATTAAATAAAATAAAAGCTTAAAAACAATGGCAAAGCATACCTGATAGTCGCCGTAGCACAACAGTGTTCTATAGTTTAAGCTGATTACATATGTATAACTGAGTCAGTTTAAGCTTTATGATTATAAACATCATATATAGCCTGTAGGTCCAGTATTCTGCGACAAGCATTACAGCACCAAACGTTTCGTCATTTGGCAAAATTCAAGCTTTAAGTGAAAGTCAAATGCTTTTGTTTATTAATAATAATAATAATAATAATAATAAAGTGTTATTGTGACGCCGTGATTTGTATAAAGCTAGCAATAACATTTCCCCTTGTACTTTTTTTTTAAGTCATCTTTTTTCCCGCTTAACAAAAAAAAAACCTCACGTTGTCTTTTCTTTTTTTTTCTTTTTTTCTTTTAAGCGTATTCAGTAGTTTTTGCTTCCTGCTCAATCTTGGTGTGCGGTCTGTTTGGCACAATATCACAGCCCTCTTAAATTAATCATAAATATGGCTGCGATACATTAGAGTCACAAAACAGATTTTTTTGGTTCCAAGATTTGTGCAGGGAAAGAAAACAAAAATTTGAAAAGAATAATATAATAATATTTAGCGCATCTAAACAAGATCTACAGAGCAAGTTAAAAATCTTCCTGTGGACAATAATGCTCTTCTTCTGTGTACTTCTACAAGCACCAAGCAATATACTTTCAGATTGTGCAGAAGGCGACAGACATCACTGCGCCTCTGCTCGCAGACAAAAACAACAGAAATAAAAATTATCGATAAGACCATAATAACCTCTTTTCATAAATTAAATAATTAACATTTCGCTTTTTTAGATGATTGGCCTACCCCCAACTCAAAAACTACATCATCACCCTGCCCGACTCTCCCCCCGAAAACAGGAAATAAAAATACATCACCAAAAACCTGATTTATCATATTATTCGTCGATAGAATCTTTCTCCTGTGGGCTCTGGGCCCAGAGTTGGACACATTTTAACAATAATAAAATCTGTACATCTTGGAGTTCCCACTCTGCCAAAGCTTTTTAGTTTTTTAATCCATCTCTTTGTCATATACTTGCACAATTAAGTAACCTCAAGGTTTGATAGCACTTTGGAGTTGATTGTTTACCAGCTAGTTTTTGTATACATATATATTAAACATCAACTTTTTTTTTCTGTTTTGTTTCTCAAGCTTTTTAAATTCTTAGTCCTCTTCCGGGGCAGCACCAGCGTTGCCCTCGCCCCAATTTGATTGGTCGTTGTCGGTAGGCTCCTCCCCCTCCAGGAACTCCCCTTCCTCGCCTTCGAAGTCTTCGTCGCGAGAAAACTCCATGCCCTCCATGGCCTCCAGGCCCTCCTGAGTGGCCTGGTGCGAGTCAGCGCAGTCCGCACACACGCCGTAGCGCCGCGAGCCGTGGCGGATGCCGACGCTGGCTGCAAGCATGAAGATCTTCTTGCACACCATGCACTTGTACTTTTTGTCCTTCTTGTGCACCTGTGAGAGGAGAGGGAAGAGAGAAGGAGACGGTCGGGAAGATGAGGAGAGTGAGGTTGTCATTTGAAATTTGGATTCACTGGTCACTCTGTCAGTGTGACATTTAAAGGAATAGTTCTGACATTTTGAGGGAATGTGCTTATTTGTTTTCATGCTGTGAGTCAGGCGAGAACACCAAACTTCTCTCATGTCTTTATGCTAAATATGAAGCTACTACTGGCAGAACGTTAGCTTTCAGACTGGGCGCAGGAGGTAACACTGAATATATCATATATACTAGATATATCATGCTGTATGCTAAGTGGAACAAGAGGAAAGGGTGTTTCTGGGGCCGGTTCTGGGTTTACGTTAAGGACGAAATAAATGCCAGCCTCCTTTGTAATGATGCGATCATGTATTAGGACTCAAGGTATAATATGACATATTATCCCCGTTGTCCTGTTTTGTATTTTGTATTTATTCACTTATTTGTTTATTTTTTTACTGGCTATATGAACTGGAGTCTGTCTTTGGGATATAAAAAATGTACCATGTGTTCTGGAAAGAAAAATATATGTATGCCATGTACCAAGCCTTTCATTTAAATTTAAAGGGAAAAAAAGTGTTGATTTGAGCTGCACAACTCATTTTAGAATTGGACTGAATTTCAACTTCATCAGGCAACATTTGCTGTGCAGTGTACAGGGCAGGAGCGAGGACCGATCGTGGTCTGATCAATCAATTTCTGACATGTCAGAAATTTTGGTTGGCTGTCATTAGGCAGCTGAAACAGAGCCACGAGTTGATTCCCCAAGATTAGTGGGGTTTTTTCTCGCTTAATCAATCATACGATGTATAACCAGCTAGAATGTTAGTGCTGCTAACAGTATGTGTGTGTGTGTGTGTGTGTGTGTGTGTGTGTGTGTGTGTGAGCTAGAGCGAGAGGGAATAAAAGCTTGGACTGACTCATTTTTGCAGATATGGTCATCTAAGCTCTTTTCAGGACATCTGTCTCTACACTGCAAACAAACTTCTACCTGCCCTGAAGCTTTCAAAGGAATCTTTATTGACAACTGTCAACAGCAGTAACAGTCCGCAGGGGCCGAGGGATTATTTTATTGTCTATTTTACGTGTTCAGTGTGAGCGCAAAAATCCTGAGCTCTGGCTTTACATCAGAGGTAGAACTGAATAACTTTTCTAAAATGGGCTCAACTCGTACGGTGTCTGTTCAGCTTTAGAGGAGCTGGCTAGCAGATTTTGTTTCTTTTCCCAGCAACTCCCCCACCGTTTACAGTCTTTGTGTTTAGCTAAGCTAATTGGCTCTTTGTGGTTGCTTCATATTTAGCACGCTAATGACCCTCTCATCTACCTCGGCAAGAAAGCAGAGAGGTGCATTTCCAGAAACGGTGCAAGAAATCAAAGGTAGCACAGTACAGCAAGTTATTCCCTTTTACTACACAAGGAATTTGGGTGTAGAAGATGTTCCTGATTAAGCTCAATCTAACACTCTGAAAGTTAATATTAACAGCACAATACCTGCCTTTCCTTTCAGGTTTTGGTGCCAGTGCAATGATACATCTCCTGATTTCTAATCCATTTGTTTTGTACCACTTTGTGAGAGACTCTAAAATACTCCCTACATTAGAAAACAGATATCATAGCCAAATATTTCTGCTTTCTGCTCACTCCCTCCAGCAAAAAAGTTCACAGAAACAAACCATGAGGTGGAGTGCAAAGACATGAGGGTGGCCGAAACACTGTAGCGTTTGGCACAAGATGGTGCATGCACATCACATGGTGGTGTAAAAGAGAGGAGAGGATCCTGTGCATATGTGGACTCACCAGGGAATGTCTCTTTACGTGCTCGCGGCGGGTGAACAGCTTGCCACAGATGTCGCAGCTGAAGGAGCGCACGCCCGAGTGGATGATCAGGTGCCTCTTGAGCGTGCGCCGGTGCTTGGCGATGTAGTTACAGTGGGGGCACTTGAGCTTATTGAGGGCTAGGTGTGAAGACTCACCTGGGTGGAGACAGAGAAAAACACAAGCATGCAGATGCAGTGAGAGGTCAGCATGAGACTTATTAAGTAACATGTCTTAGTGCAGGATTACATCTTAAAGGGACAGTTCACCCCTAAACTCAAAAACACATATTTTTATTTTACCTGTAGTGCTATTCATCAGTCTAGCTTGTTCTGGTGTGGTACTCACAACACTGAAAAAATATTTGAAAGACTCAACAGCAATGTCTCTTTCAAGAAATCATGACCTGTTACTTAAGATAATCCACAGACTTTGTTGTGAGCAGTTTCATGTAGGAACTCATGATGAGCTACACTCATCAACCACATCACCGTGCAGAAGAAAGTGTGCATCTATTCATGCGCCCTCAGCTGAGCTGTAACGTTAGCTAGCTCAGTAGTGCTAGGAGAGCTAGCATTGGTTGCATGCTACCTTCTATGTGGGGATACGGCTAACGGGTGTAGTTCGGTAGAAAGAAAATAGTTCCTACATGAAACAGCTCACACGAAGGTCTGTGGAGTATCTTGAGTAACTGCGTCGTGGTTTCTGCTCCTTTCCAAATGTTTTTTGTCACTATGAGCTTTACAACCCAAGTGCCATCTAGTTCCATTATATTCAAGAGAAGGCAGACATCTCTACGGTCGATATCGCCAACACTCACACCAAATCAATCTCGACTGATAAACAGCACTACAGCTCATTTTGCTGTATACTGTCCCTTTAAAAGACACAACCAAGGTTTGTTCTTTGATTTTTAATTTAGCTGGACTGGAAGAACAAACTGGAGATGGAAGAAGATCGTAAAATCTGCATTTGCATCTATAGATCCTCTAATGAGAGAGGGGTGTGTCAGGAACCAATATCCTGTTTATCAAATCACTGAGTTAGGATGTGGTAGCCATTAGGAGGAATAAGACACCACAAACTGATGCATCACAAAAAGCCCCTTTAGTCAAAGTTTGCTAAACTGCAGAGATAACACTGATTACTGTAGCAGCCATGAGAACTTCACCATCCAGCTCTGTCACTGTTGCTAAGTAACTGGTGCTTGTCCGCAGTGATGTTGAAGGTAGTCTCCATGGCGATGGAAAGGATGCAGATTAATATTAGCAGTGAATGTAAAGCAGCAGATGTGTCGCTGTATTGCACGGACGTTATAGTGCAGTTTGGTGTGAGATACTAAAGAAATCATTGCTGGTTATGACTGCAACTGAAAGCCTGTTTATAAAGGAGGTACAACTAATCATTTTATGACTCGGCCTCATAGCTATATTAAGAAACTGTCAATTTGCAGCCACTTTACATAAACCACAATGCTAATTACCCAATTCTGCAAGTCTACAGCAATTTCCTGCAAAACTGCTGAAGTGCACACAATTCTGGAGACGTGTCATAAAATCACAGCATCAAACAATTAGAAAAGCTAAAAAAACAACATATTTATGTATCATCCATCAAGCCTCACTGTTATATTACTTAACAACTAAAGCATGCGGTATAACATGTTTTTATTTCAGTGTGTAAAAGAAAGCAATCAAGCTGTCCTCACACCAGCACCGTCGTCATAAACCCTCTCGGGATGTTTATGCTAACAAGCTACGACGACAGCTGGGCTTACAAACAAATAAGCAATCTATTGATTTTGAAAAGACTCAAAAACAGAGTGGCTAGTCTTCACTGTTAAGAGAGTGGGGGGGGACAGGGCCGGGCCTTTTGTTTGAGCCAGGGTGCACACAACAGAGGCGTTGTCAGGGCAGGTTGCTAGGGGGGGAGGGAAGAGGAGGAGGACGAGGAGGAGGAGGAAAGGGGGTTGATGAGAAGCAGGTCACCTGTGTATTTCACTGTGCATCTGTGTGTGTGTGTGTGTTGTACACGACAGGGACGCACCTTGTGGATGTGAAACTAGCTGTTAATTTAGGCTTCGGATGTTTAGGATTTGATTTCATTTTCATGATCTTTCATTACACATACAGAGCAGACAAAAATTAGCTTTGGGAGGGTACGAATGAAAATTAAAGAGGTTTTTTTTCCCTAGTTTTGTAGTTTCAGATACAATCTTGCTGGACTGGGATTTAAACTGACAAGAGTTGCCTTTCCTGTGTCCCTCTCATGTCTTTTCAGCTTATGTCTCTACCTACAACTCCCCCTGTTTGTGCCATGATACATGTCTATTAAACGGTGACTTAATGTCAATTACATTTCTAAAACAGAAAGCAAAAGGTTTTCTGTTATTTTTGTTCTCTGGGGTGTCGTTTAAAAAAAAGACTTTATCAGTACCAGTGCCAGTACCTTTAAAGTGATATCAATACTACTAGAGCACTTCCACTGATACCTTTTTTCTACTCCATTTGACACCCATCGTGTGAACTGAAGCATTCAGTTGCGTAAAATGCCACCAAACGCCACAGGCGTGTGGTATAGCCATACTTCTGAACGTTTTGGTGGCATCTCTGTATGCTGAACTGCCTTCACCACGCCACAGACTGTATATGCTGCAGTAGTAGGTCAATCACACATCGCATTAGATCAAAGAACGCTTGTAGTGATTGGCTGCGAGCAAGACCACACAAATAGTCATTTTCTTCTAGATCTGGATACAAAAAGGATTAACTGACAGTATTGTTTCACTGGAGAAGTTCTGAAACTACTTAGTGCTGGGTTATTTTAGTTGATAGTTGATAAATTCCTCCACTGCCTTTGTGTACTGCAGTTACTTGTACGACACAAGACATCCTGCACAAACCCACCATTTCTAAAGAGTAACTATGTCCCCAAAATGTCTTTTTCCAGCTTAAAACCAATGTGGATGAGTGTTTAATAGTGCTGCTGATGGATTCAGGTCCAAATCTTTACTTTTTTTTTTTTTAATTTCCAGGTTGGAGACACTTCGGCCAAAACTCTGAGGTTCAGTTACTTTTTAAACAGCCATTTTTAAATACTAAATACTGAAAGATACTGACAATACTGACTGCAATTTTTTTTTTTATTAATCACTTATGCCAGCTACTAAAAATGGCAGCCATCAAAACTACGGCACACACCACACCGCACAACTGACACAGTGCAGTTTGGTTTTTGGTTGCTGATGAAAGAATTCATTGACAAGAGAGTCGCTATGGCATTTAGCTGAGATCCCACAAACACTGAGGGAGTACTGTCCATCAAGGAAAATGAAGTTAGGAAAAGGAACTGGTACTAAAAGCGAATCAAGTTGTGCTGAACCATGCCGTGGGAATGCGGTATTTTGTGACACACTTTTCTCCTCATCGGCCATTTGAGGCAAATGAATGATTTCTGGACTATATGAACAAAATTTGCTTTAACCAATCATTCCCATATATTTTGTAAACTGACTGACATGGTGGTGATAGTGTCATTATTTTATGTAACAGGGTCATGCAGTTCAAGTACGCAATTTAACGTGTTTGTCTGCTCTTATTTAAGGATACACACTGACTCAGACTGCCCACACTCATTTAAGAAGATCCATTTTAGTTAAAGACTTCAGGTTTCTTTAAAGCAGCCATATTTTTTTTTCTTTAGCAGTAGTCTAGAGTGTGCGGCGTCTTACCATTCTCCCAGGACTCCCCTTGCTGTAAGTCCTGGATGATGCTATACTGGATCTGATTGGCCAGCTCTGGGAAAGGGGGAGGGGGACAAGAGAAGCGAGAGGGAGAAAGAGAGATGAGAGGTGGTTGAGAGCCTGGGGGGGGGGATGCACACCTCACAACGCCTTGTGTACACAACTAACCACCCCCACATGAAACAATGGAAGTTTCAGTTAACAACACAGGCAAACAAACACACACACACAAACACACACACACTCACACAGGTCCCTACTATATGTAAAGCAGTGTTCCCCAGGCCACGATAACAAACTAATGGTGTAACCAGGGCTCCAGCAGGGAGGGGGTTAATTAGAGCTGAGCCCTCACACCGGCTCAGCTTACACTCAGCTTTTGTAAGCACTTGTGTGTGAGCACCTGTGTGTGTCCGGTTCCTCCAGCATCAGCGCTTAGAGCCCATTATAGACACGCCCCTGTGAGTGTGTATATGTGTGTGTATGTGTGTGTGTGTCCACTCTCCCTGGGTCAATATTTGGAATAGTGAGGACAGCCCCACTGCATTAGAGTGGATTAGGGAGGGAAGGGGCTGCCCCTGGCGGCTTTGCACCTTGCAGGGATTGGGGAAGTTATTGTGCGTGGGTGGGTTTGCGTGCACGCTTCAACACAGATGAGTGTGTATGCAAATGCATTTCACCTGCCCTGTGCGCTTGTGCGCAGCACGCACCCTTTAAACAATCCAACAGTGTTGTTTGGAGAAGACCCAAGAATTTACTGGCCACGAGTGTTGGCTGTGGGCTCAGCGTGGTAAGAGCAGACAGCAGTGGCAACGTACTTATATCACTGAAACCAGGCTTCACTTTCAACTGCATTCAACAGCATTCCTGTGATTCTGTTAACCATTTACCCCAAATTGTTTCAAGCAAAGTGCTAGATCTTTGATGAAGATTTCCTGTTTTTCTCTGTCTTATAAAAGTGTTAACTAAATATGTTTTTGTTTTAGACTGTTGGTAAAAAAGAAAAGACATACACCTCGGACTCTGGGAAATTCTGACAGGCTGTTTTCTGGCATTAAAAAACTGCAATTATCAAAAAATAAATAGTAGATGAATCAAAAAAGACAATTGTTAGTTGTGGCCCTAAACAGGCCAGGAAAATTCTTGCAGACGCCTCCCATGTCCTGTATTAAGAATATGAACTGCTCCCATTAGACAGACAGGGTTTCTATTAAATAAGGGAGGAGATACATAAATAGGTATTAAGTCTTTCACTCCTCTGTCAGTCAATCTCCTAAACTCAGGACATAAAGGGTGGTGTGAAATGGGGTGTAGTTTTGCATGTTTTTGAATGCACTTTACGTCTGTGCTGTGTGTTTTGTCTGTTTCTGGATTGTGTATTTTTTATGTGGCAACTTTTATGTCCAAAACAAATCTTCCTTGTTACAAATAAAATAATCTTGAATGAAAAGAAGAGAAGCACAAAAAGACACAAAAACAAGCACAATTCTTTAAATGGGCTGGCGTACAACACAGCAGAAAGAATACCACCATTTGTGCTACTATGCTTCCATCCTCGGAGCATGACCGCACAGATCAAACTGAAGCGAAATGAAACCCAAACGAGTGACATCACTGTGGGAAACTGGGACAGCTAATATTGGTGGATGACTGCTCGTGGGCTCAAACACAAATATGCATGCCAGTGACGACTAATCGTGCAGAAGAGCTGTCTAGTTTCAGAGCATCTCACAACCAAAAGATGAGATTTTCGTGCCCAGTCGCGCCTGATTTTTGCTTTATAAAGCAATATTTCAGTAAAGCGTGCCTAATATTTTAGACATCATGTGACACACATATGCAGTGCGAGTCTCAACAAATGAGCACTGTATGCAATACAAGACTAATCAAGCCCAGACAGCAGAGAGAGGCTGTGGGAACAAACTGAAACCGTTCAGTCCATACATGGTCCTGGGCCATCTTTCACGTACGTTCCAGCAGATGTGGACTGATAAATGGCATTAATACAGTTGGGCGCTCTGACTCTATACGTACAGTAGACTCCATAGAGTAGACACAACAGCCCTCCACCCAGAAGTAAACAAATGCAGAACATTACATACACACTACTGAATACCACTTCTTCTTATTAAGTAAAAAATGAAGGCAGGGCTGGAAAGCTTTTACAGCATGGAGAAAAAGATTAATACATTACTGTGGTCCGATATTAAGCAGCTTTCACGTCACCTGTGGATACTTCACCTACAAATAACAAGTAAAACACTGTGTTGAAGTCTTTAAGAAGCTCTATAGCACATTTAGGGCATTACATTCGTTCAGCCTGAGCTATGATTGTCTGCACATGGCTCTCATCATGGAGGTGGCTGAGAGGGCGGCTAGCAGCTAACTGCTAATAGCATAAAAAGTGCTAACAATGGCCGTGGTGTAGTGGTTAGCACTGTCACCTCACAGCAAGAGGGTTCCTGATTAAAACTCAGCGTGGGGGAGAACTTTTGTGCGGAGTTTGCATGTTCTCCCCGTGTCAGCGTGGGTTTTCTCCAGGTGCTCCGGTTTCTCCCCAAAATCCAAAGACATGCAGGTTAACTGGTGACTCTAAATTGTCCGTAGGTGTGAATGCGAGTGTGAATGGTTGTCTGTCTCTATGTGTCAGCCCTGTGATAGTCTGGTGACCTGTCCAGGGGTGTACCCAGCCCCTCGCCCAATGTCAGCTGGGATAGGCTCCAGCCCCTTGCGACCCCAACGGGATAAGCAGTTATGCAAAATGAATGAATGGCCATCCCCCAACTGTTGGTTGGGAAGGCGTATTAAGCAGTATCTGCTGTATGAGCGTAGTGCAGAGCGGTGGCAATTAGCTAGCGAGTGGAATACACACGTAGCGACTCACATCCACTTGAGGCTGGACTGTCTACCACGACAACGAACAGAGATGCTTGGATACACACACAGAGGGAGCGTGACTTCATTCTCTGCTCAGGACACCGTTACTCCACTATGTCTTGTATAGCGGGTAGTTGTTCACTGCTAAATTAATGTTCTGAATGTCATATATGGCACCTTTAAGGCTAAGTTTAAAAACTGAAATGGACTCAGCATTGCATCTGGCTCTCCTTTCTGTTTGTCCTGTCTGTCTGTCTCACCTTGTCTTCACAGATCGACAGAGTAAAAACTGTTACGTCAAGAGAAATCCCCGTCAAAACCCCACAGGCAGTCCCAACTTCCCTGCCGAAAACACTTATAAACTGAAACTTCACAAAAAAACACAGGAAATACTTCACAAAGCGTTTTAGAAACACTGCTCTTAAAGGGAACCGAGAAAGTGTTTGGAACACACTTTCCTTACAATAGAAACTGAGAAACTATATATACAGTATGAGGTCACAGTTTAACAGCCCACAGGAGTGAAAGCAACTTCGCCATTTTAATATGAACCAATTGTTCTCTTCTCGAGGCTAAAAAAGGGGGCTAAAGGCCGTCCTCTCACCCCAACATCAAACAGCATCTGGATAATGTGTTGCACGTTCTGCCTCAAAGTCTCTAGACACCACCTCTCACACATGTTTAACAATAGAGAAATCTTAACAGTTTTAAGCCCTTAAAGGAACTAAATATTCACAGATCTATATTTAAACTGTTGACACAGAGTCTCCTGTATGAATGGATGAACTGTTGAACACAAAACTATCATTTAAGGGTAAACAGATGCCTTGAAACCTTTTACTGTGACTAACAGCCAACTTGAAGTCTTAACTATATCTGTATTTGGAAACATAGTATATATTAAGTAGAGACATGGGGCTAAACAACAAAGATACATGAAGAGGAGAAGGTTGGAGAGTTAGCACACATGCAGACAAACTCCGTCTTTAAGTGAGCGTCTCTCTAGGCTATTACAACACCCTGGATCACTTTGTGCGCACATTAAAAAGAGCCCTAGGAGGAGTTGGAGGCACTAAGAGCATTCAAGTGCATTTAGGGAGGCCTGGGGGAAGAAATGTTTCCCCTGGTTTCTTCATTTCCCTGCATTAGGGAGGGCTTCTCTCTCACTCTCTCTCATGCACACAAAATGTACTTCTGCCTCTCCCTCTCTCACTCTACACACACTTTCTGCCTCACACATCCCCTCCCCCCGTCCATACCACTCCACTTAATATGTGATATCATTATGGTTACATGGAGTGCCACGCTTAATGGGGCCAACAGAAGGAGAAGGCCGAAGCTGAGAGAAGAGATTACTTTAGAGCGCTACGCTGTATGTGGATAGGATGGACGGAGCGATGGATAGATTAAGGGACGGAGAGAGAAACGGTATCAAAGGGTAAAGAGAAAGGAAGAAGATGAAAGTCTGCGAATGTTTTATCAAGCACAGTTGAAAAACTGATTGAGTGACTAAAAGAGATTCCATCTTTTTGCCCATCATAACACACAGGGTGGGGTTTTTGGGAAAGTTAATTCTCTCCAACTCACTTTTAATATTCACATTTCACCATTTTCTTTCATTAAACATTACAGCATACCAATCTGAACCATTAAAGGGGGCCTATTATGCTGTCATATCTATATATAATGTTGGATGTTCATATTAATGTGGCCAAAGTTTCAACCAATGAGGTAACTGTATCTAAAAGCGATCCCTTTCAGACCGTTCTGAATACTTTCAAGACACACTGATGTCACATTGTGATGGATTTCTTCATATGGTCATCTGCTCCAGGCACGTTACTGCTTGTGTTCACATTAACGTAGCCTGTGCTACATGTAGCTGCATGCTAATATCAAGGAACATGTAATCGTGGGTGCTGATGTCATTCATTTCTTCATGATTTTGGATCATATTACCGCTGGAGCATGTCCAGTTGTGTTTAGAGCTTTTTATTGGTGCTTTTTCACTGTAGAAAGTGCAGCTATTCTCCTTTACAGTCATTCCTCTGGCTGCAATGGCGGTGCAGAGAAGCCTAGATACGGAAGACCTGGAAACAGTGACTAATCAGCGCAGACAGGACTCTTTCAGGAGGGTGGCTTAAAGAGACAAGTGCTAAAATGGAGTATATCAGACAAGAGAGGAACACAAATGTTCCTGCATAAATAGTACGACGAAATTAACAAGCTTTTTGAACATTAAAGCATGTAAACATGTACTAGTAGTAACCCAAAATACACGAATGAACCTGAAAATTAGTATAAGAGGTCCTCTTTAAATTGTTTCAAAACAATTGAATTGAACTTAACCTTATAAAACATCTTTAGAACAAGTCTCAGCAACAATGTGGCAACACACCTCTGCGCTGAGACAAAGCAGTCCAGGTGGGCGTAACTTTCGTAAGCCCCCTGCTCTGGAGTGATTAGTGGAGATCACGGCTGGGAATGACTCACTTCTTGGCTGCGCACAGCAGGTTAAAAGCTTGATAAGCAAGTATCCTGCTCAGTGTAACAGCCAGACATTGATCAAGAGCTGAAAATGCATATTTTTTTGTGAATCATTTAATCATTAAAACTAGTGGTCATGCCAGGGTTTCTCACTGCAGGTGACCACAGCTTAGCTTATTAGCACTGACTCGATGATCATGGCAGTATCTAATCATGACATGATTAGATACTGTACGTCACTGTATGTTGCCTCCAAGTAACAAAGGTGAAATCCTCAAGTGCTAGATTAAAATTATGCTTATGTTTAAAGGTTGGAAAGCAATAAATAGGGACCTATCAGCAGCATCCTCCTCAGCCCCACTGACCCTCTGGTGGGTAATTCACATTGTGAGGGGACAAGCATTGTTCAGACAGACACAATTTCATTTTAAATACATATTTTTTTTAATCAAAGATACTAATGACGCCATGACTATAAAAACACAGCATGAGAGTTTGTGTGAGCATCATTCAGTTTGAAGTAAATGTTAAAAAAAAAAAAATGTCACAGGTAATTGAAGTGTTTAGAGGTTAAACTGGTGGTGATGGGGGAGGCATGAGGCAGACAGGCATCAAGCTACAGTGTTTCCCTTACATCAACAATATTGGACGGGTGCTGGTGGTGTGGTGTGCAAATGTGTGTGTGTGGGTGTACGGGGGCGAGGTGGAGGATATGTGTAAAAAAATGTGCGCCACACATGCCTACCATTTGTACACGGTATGCATTTTAATAAAATAATGGCCAGTAATAACTAATGCTTGATTCTGGGGTTTAATTTATTTGTTTATCTGTCACTGTCAGATCTTTTTTTGAGACTAAAAATCTAACAATCAAGTAATTTTGAGGATTACGGGTGCACTCCAACTTTGGCAGCACCTGGTTTGACTACGGAGATGCAAGCAACAAGCAGCGTCTGATGTCTCAGCAGCACCTCAGCTGTCAGGTGGATGGCGTTTGTCTCATGGCTTTGGGCCAAGTTTGCGAACGTAATTGCAATGCACACAGTTACACTCAGTTACATTAAGTGTCTGAAACTTTTTGACTCACTAGGCCAGGAGGGCTGGTAAATGAAAAAAATCCACGGGCCAAGCATATTTTTTACTGGCCAAAATAATAAACTGCCTTTTTGTGTCATGTATATATTTGTCCCTAGTGCATTTCACTGAAATAATAAGGTGTGATGATGAAAATGGAAAGATCTACCTGCTTTTCATGCTTGGCAGGCATTATAGTCGGACCCTGGTTACATGGATAAGTGCACAAGACCTTTACACAGATGTATATATTGGTAGAATCCAACCTTTTACCCAAAGGAGCCCATAAAAAAGGGTTAGCTGAGGATTTATGCCACCGAATTTCACCTAAAGCATCCTGGTGATTCCTTTCAGGTCTTCTTGCCAGTGAAGAATTTTGGCAAGCATCATAAAAAGTTACTACAACCACCTCTTTTAATCTCAGTTCATCCTTGACCCAGCCATGCTGTTGTGCTTTGCAAGTTTAACTAGTCACCAGTGCATAACAGCTCCTTTAACTGAATGCTCTACACTGGTGTATAAAATGCAATACAGAGGCCCTGATTGTGTCTCAACAGAGCTTCCCTACATTGCATAGGAAAATATGTATTTCCATATCATACATACAGATGTTACATTCCAGTGATTATACGTAACAGAAATTCTGCTTGCACCTCACTACCTTGAAAAATGAGCTTCTCTCTTTTGCTTACAGTGAGTATACAGTGTGACTAATAGGAATAAGAAATTCATGAGTAACGGAGAAAGCTATACATATATTATAGGGGAAAGAACTAAGTGTGCATGTGTGTGGGTAGTGTGTTTAGAGGTGTGTGTCATACCAGCGTTTTCGGAGAGGGAGGAGAAGTCTTCTCTTGGGTAGGAGGCTGAGGGCTGGATGAACATCCCCTCGTCAAATCCCTCTTCAGGCTCTGGTGGAAAGTTGTACACAAAACGCCGTGTGGTGGTCTGTTTTTTCCTCCGTCCGCTTCCTGCAGCAGCATCTGGTGCTTCTTGCTTTATTGTTGCAGGTGCTGCTGCAGCGCCACCTGTGGCTGGCTCGTTCCAGACGAATACCTGGCCACTCGCCGACCGCGTGTCATTGGTCTCTGCTGAATCAGACGAGTTGTCGTTGTGGTGGGACCAGTTACCGGAGGCTCCGGGGGTCACCAGGGCACAGCCCTCACCCCCAACCACTGTCACCTCTATATCGCTGGACTCCTCCTTCACCCTGACACCTTCATCTTCTTCTTCCATTGCTTCCTTTCCTTGATTGTTGCTGGCCTTGATCGACAGCTTTGACAGGATGCTTGTGGCCCAGAAGTTGCTTGGCTTCCGGTCCAGCCCTCTCTGTCCTTCTTTGGACACCATCTGCCTCTTGTTGTAGTCCACCACCACTGAATCTGGAGCCTCCTGCTTGATGCTGATATTCAGGGCATCCTTTATAAAGGCCCTACATGAATGTACAACCTCTGTCATCTGGAGGTAACTAGCAACAGACATCACCTCAATGGCATTTTGGCTTGTGAGCAGCAGATTCCCAGAGTAGAGAAAGTCGAGGATAACGGAGAAGCCCTGCACAGCAGCAACATCCAGGTGTGTGACCGTGGCCTGGTCCTGGGCCTCGCTCTTGGTCAGACAGTAGAGGGTTTTGAAGTAGCGGCTGCCCGCCACCAGGATGTTCTTGTGTGCGCGGAACACCTGGCCCGAGACGACTATGTTGACGTCACAGAGGATGCCACTTTTGCGTTGCTTGTCCAGCTCCTGGAGAAGCTGGTAACAGTAGGAGTTCTCATTGGGCTTGTTGCGGTAGTCTTCCCCTGAGCAGTTAGTGGAGGGGCTGGCGTTGTCTGAGGGCCTCATCGTCTCCTTTTACATAAAACACAAGAAGAAAGAGAAAAAAATGTTCAGGGTGCTTTGTGTTCTCACTAGCAATTTGCAAAGGTAACCACAAACACACATATACGCAAATATATTTTCCCTTCCTGTAACTCTGTCTTTACAATAAACACGCACAGACATACACCCTCGGGGTTCCCGGAGTGACAACGAAGCACCTGCCCTAGGGGTGAAACAGGTTTAACAGGCTTCTGTTACAGCAGAGGTGAGAGAGAGGCAATAAAAGGTGTGTTACCTTTAGGCTGGGTAGTATTACCTTGCCCGATAATCAATTCTTTTTTCACATGAAACTCAAACTTTACAAGTCCTAAAACAAAAAATATGACATTAGGCCCAATGACAGACTGATAAACCTCGGAATACTGTAATTTCAAATATCAAGGGAAAAGTATTTTCCTTTTTTTTAGTAAAACAAAAGGATAAATCCATCCAATATACTATAAAACTGCATATTATTAGAGTGCAGTGTTCAGTTATTTTCACAATCTGTTTTAATACGTTGATGTGCCATAGACTTTCCCACAAGGTGGTTCACCTTAATAATTTCTTACATTTTCAAGAATTCATTTTGACAACCACAGAAAATGAGCAGGGGAAACATTATTAGTCAATCAAATGTCTAAAACAAAAGTGACACATCTAACTCAAAATATAAAATATGTTGTGGCTGTGCATACATTTGTGGAGAAATTAGCATCACAACTTGCTTGACTGACTGTTAACCTGTATGAAAAGAAGCCTTTGCTCTGTGGAGCTTTTAAGAAAACCTTAAGCTTACTGTTTAAGCTTTAGGTAGATGGAGTGCTTGCACAAACCTCAACATGATGCCACTTTGTGCCTGCATTTGTTCAGATATCCAAGGCAATGCAAAAAAAACACCACCAAACAATAAGAAAAGCAAGCGACATCATCTATGGCTACATCAATACATTTCCAAAACCAATGTCCAACGGTTTTTCCCCATTACATAGTGGAAAATCATCTTAGAGAATAGAAGAATTTTATTTCCCTTAAAGCAACAGTGAGGAACTTGTTTTATATATCTGCAGGGAGCACTATGGAGGAATTGTCAGTTAACAATATCGCGGAAGTGAAAGCCGACTCCAGATTCTCTCCCATTCTCTATTTTTGCATTTTTTCTGCACCATGTCTGCAATTTCTGTAGCTTCCTCTTGGATGCGTGCTGCTTACGGTCTGGCATCTGGTGGCTACCTTTTTAAAAAGTCTGGACCTCACCTGCACGCTGTGCCCAGAACGTTCTGAACGCAGCAAAAGAAGAATAAAATAAGAGAATACAGGCAGAGGGTCTCTGTAGATAAATACACCATTTCACACTTCAAGTGGGTCATAAGTGACGACTGAAAAGGATTACTTTTGTATTAGTCTACACTGTTTTTAAGAAAGTCCTGAAGAGTACAGCATTAAGACTTAATTTGTAGTATCACCAGAGAATGCCTTGGTTTTAAAAAACCTCTGGACAAAGACAGATGTTTATTTTTCCGTGATTTATGAATACACGTTCTAATTTGGCTTGGTTATCACCTCCCAAAGCTAGGCCGGAGAGTAGATTTGCAAGATGTAGGATTTTACACACATATAGTGTCTGTGCAATAAAGTTAGCTCTTTTTGCTAGATGTAAAATGTGCCACAGTTCAACCAGGAGGAGGGTCGACGAGTGTCCAAAGCAGGACACAACGTGACTGTAGGATGGGAGGGGAACTGGCAGAAGCATAGAACTAGTACCCAGTAACAGCCCAACTCCCCCTCCCCTGCTCCCCCTAAACAGGGCAGAGGGCCAGCCTGGTACGGAGCAGAGAAGAGGGGAGTTTATACACGTGTGTATGCGTATGCTGACTTAAACAGAAATTCAAAATACACAGCCCAATAAAAACTAAAAAATGCATACACATCCTGCATGTGCAGAGGTCTATATTATAGTTTTTACATTTGACACACACATGCACCAGCATACATCTAAGGCTCATTTTAGAATTGCGCAGCAGATGTCCTAATCCAGAATAATTCACATTGCTCGAGCCCTGCATTTCTGCCCCCACCAACCTCCATCTCTGCTGCGCACACATGCATGTACGCTCACACACAACCACACAGAAACCAAGCTGCCTACACATACACACAGCTGGGGTTTCAGCTCGAGTAATTCAGATTAAATCCATTTCTCTGAGGTCCCCACCCAGCCCCCACCCCCCACCCCTACTCCCTCCACACTGCAGCGCTTGTCCAGGGCAGCCTGGGCACACAGGATAGTATAGGGGGGCTTATCATCCTCTGCCACAGCTGGAGGGGAGAGATGAAGAGAGATGGGATGGAATGAAATCAGAGGCAGAATGAGGGAGAGACAGAGAGGGGGGAAAGTGGATGTACTTTGCAGGCTGAAGGAAATAAAAGGACAGAAAATAATAAAAGACAAGAGCGCAGAATCGTGGAGTTCTGATGGAGAATAAAATAGAATCAGAGCTGATAGGAATAAGTGTGAAAAGAAGATGAGAAATGGTTGGAGCATAAAAGAGAAAAAGCCTGATAACACAAGCACAAAGAAAACGAGTGAGAGCATGAGGCAGAGATTGAGAGAGCGAGACCTTGAGCCTCGAGAAAAAGGGCGGAGGAGAAAATGTGGAGCAGAGGGGGACGGAAAGCCAGCGCGATAGAAAGAAGGAGTTGGGTCACCCCATTTTAGCCTTCACAATAGCCCGTGTTCTCCCCGAGGCTCATTGTCCACTCACTGTAGGCCTTTGTGAAAGGTTTCGGCACTCACTCTCTTATTACACAGCAGCTCCCACTCGCAAGCATAGAAAGGAGCCGGAGTGCGTGTGGGTGAGGGCGAAGAGGATGGGGAGAGAGGAGGAAAAATTATTCCATGATATACACATCAAAGCCTCTGGAGGGGCTGGTCATCATGTTGAGTACTGTGGTGGAATAGATTGGTTTGGTGAAGGGCAGGAGTGCACTCACAACAAGAGGTGCTGGATATGCTTCAAAGTTAGATTACAAACAGTTTTTGCTGCTTTGTTTGTGTCCATAGCTCACCTCTTTTGATAGGTTTGCACCAAAAAAGCTTTCAACTCGCGGGACTAAAGCAGAAGATTAATTATATTTAGCAGCCTGCAACAAAAATACCTTCAAAAACATTCAGAAGATGGTGAGGGCTGAGCAGAAAAAGAAATGCTGTAAATAAACACGTGCTCTCTGATTCCTAGTACCTGGAAATTCATCGACCCATTTTTTCATTTCGACTAACTGGCCATCCCACCCGAAAAACCCCATCACTCCCCACAGCTTTTATCCATTACACATAGCAAAGGGGATGGGCCAAAGAGGTAAGACTTGGCCCGGTAGTCATGATACGAGTTGTGTGAGAGTGTGTGCACTTGTTCGACTCAGGCTAGGACAGCCTGGTACTGGATCAGTTGCTCCATACTGGCCTCATCAGCAACAGCAGCATCATCCTTTCTCCAGATGTGCCACGTGTGAGCTGGGAGCTTAGAGAACCAGCAGACCAACCCTGCACAGCACATGCTGGAGGCAAAACCAGCCTGAGCCAAGGGAGAATGTGGGGACAATATCAACCTCCCCCAGTTGTGACGTGGCTAGGTTTTTATTTGAGCCAGAGATGGTAGGGGTGGAAGAATCAAAGGCAGAAAGACAGTGAATCCAAAAGGGCGCTGGGGGGGAAAGAATCCTTTGATCTAGGTCTACAATGGATGCTTTAAAATCTACAGTGAGTGGCCGATAAGAACTGATTTACAGGTGGATTAAACAAACCAAGATGGTCATAAACTGAATCTTATTGAGGCACTGTCCTCACTGAAGCACACCTATAACAGACTATGGGATACAGCAGTGTACCCATGGAACATAATGACCCACAGCAGCCAGTTTTTGTTTACCTTTTATGCACGCGTTTACCTCCATTCCCTCACTCCTCTATCCCCACCCACCATCAATCCAGTCCCATGACCAGCCCTGCCCTGAGGCCATCTCCACCGGTCCTTACAACTCCCTACATCTACTGTATCCCTCCCTCAACCCCCCTCCCCACTCAACCAGTCTGTCCCCAGATGCTAGAACAATAACGCTGTGTGCGTTTGGCCCAAGGTGTGGGAGGGCTGCACTGAGTGTCTCCCGGCCTCCTAACAATGCTCTGACAGAAGAGGCAGAGATGGAGGGGGGAGAAAACGAGGGAAGGGTAGAGTCATGGACAGATTCAACAAGAAGAATTCTCCCTCTGGCTCCACCCCACCCCAATCCCCTGACCTGTGGCCCCCAATAAACATCCCATCTATCTGGCAGACACCAGACCGCAATGGGTGGATCCCCTTTCCCATTCGGGGAGACTTGCTCTTAACAATGAGTGTAGTGTTTGTCTTGACTAAGATGAGGGGGTGAAATGACTTGTTCTGCATATCTGAACCCCCCCCCCCCGGGGATCGAGAAAGTGTTGCATTATCTTATCTTAAACCTCATTTAGACCAAAACAGTGATGCTAGTAAAACATCTGTTTGGTCATCAAACTCAACAAGGCACCATGTATCGTCTGACACGGCTTCATGAGCCTCATCCTGGCCTGGGTTGAATGTAGTTTGAATATTGCAGGGGTTTAGGGAACAGGTGTCTGTCCTGCTGATGGAAATTAAATTTGTAATTGACATTCAAAGAAAGACCAACAAGAGAGAGACAAGAGAGCAAAGAAGTGAGAGTAAAGGGTAGTGAATGGGCTTGATGTGAAGAGAACTGAAAACTAACTTAATATAGTGATTATGCAATTTACATGTACACAGAAATATGGTAGTAGAATAGAGTCTCTGTACGTGCAGATGACAAGGGATTACACTGTGACAACCAATGTGAGTTTAACACATAATCTTTTACCAATTTGAGAATTAAGGAAAAAGTACTTAACAGAGAATGAAATTGACCTATAAAAAAGGTCCCCAGATATGCAATTTCATATTTTATCTAAGGGAAACAATGGTCTAGTTTTGCCTCACCTTAACCTTTTACCAGTGAGCATAGGGAACAATCCGAGTACAAGACAGTGTCTAGAGAATTAAGGACAACGGCCCCCTTCTCCAAGGAGACCCACATTTACCACAGCTGCCCTGGTGTGCTAGAGCTAATCGAGTTAGCTTTAACGAATGCAGCAGAGGCCTGACTAACGTCAGGAATGGGTGGATAGAACAAGACGTTGCCTCATAACACCATAATTCCCCTTTAATGTACTGCCTCACAATGCTACCTTGCCTAACCTACACTGCTGCTAATTATTTCAACAGTACTGGATATATGAAGAGGATTTCAGTTTTATTTAAAAGGCAGTCATGAGTAAAAAATCTAATCAGAGGAACATCAAAACCACCAAAAATAATTCAATAAAAATCAGAATTAAATTATCTCCAATAAGGCAGCAATGGGACTTCGATATCCCAGCTCTATTCTGCACGAGGAAACGTCCTGGATAACCTCTCAGTACAATGTCTGGGGTCCTTGTTGCTAAGGAAAAGCCACACCAAGCCCCTAATCCACCCTTACTGCCCTCCTTACCAATTAGAGATGTGTACAAGTTAGTGGATCACTTTAAGTCATTCTGATTAGTGATTGCGTGTGCAAAGCAAGGAACTAAATGTAGTAGTGCAATCCTCTTCGCTCACAAATTAGAGTCAAATAGCACCCCGCGCTTAATTCCCCTGACAGCCCAGACCATTGTCAGGATAGAGGGTCGGATGTGGAAATGTACAGGGAACAGAAAGTAACAGTATGTCTTTTCTTTATCCTCAAAATAAGGATTGACAAGAGAAATGCCCTTTGACACTAGATTGTTCGGGCAAATATGCACTCCCTTTTTTATGAGGTCTCTGAAGGAGTACGGTAGAAATGTTGCCCACACTGCAATAAAAATAATGAACCAATAAACAAGACCTCGTGCACATCAATAAAGACATAGTTCATCAAAGTGGCTTGGTTGTTTTGGATTATAAGCATTCAAAATACAGATAGTCAATATCAATATACCCAACTCGAGCTTAGCAACCATGTAATCTTTAAGAGGAGCAATTTTCTGATATGATTTGTGCATACAGAATGGGGCTTTAATCTAAGATATGCCCCAAAGATATAACACTAGCACCCATTAATCCAGAAATATGTGGATGACAGGGTCAGGTGATGCCGTGTCATTCTATTTACTGACATCTATTTCACCCATTCATGCCTATTCCTATGGGCCAGGCAAGCTGTCAGGCTGCAGGCGACATGATTTACTCTCCTCCTCTTGTCCAGCTCTGCATGTGACACCATGTATGGATTTTGGGGGGTCATTCTAGCACAATGCCTCTAATTTAGTTCCCCAAAGGGAGGAGGAGGTGGAGGAGGAAGAAATGCGCCAGAGGTCACCCGGGACTGCGAGCCAGCAGAACTGCATGATGAGAGGCCAAGAGGAGGGGGGTTGGGAAGGGGTGCGGTTCCCCAAAGGCTGCTAGGGTCGAGCCCTTGCCATTGTGTGACCTCTAGCAAGCTAGCAATCAAGACAGCTACTGATGCAACAAAAAGGGGTTGCTGTACAGTGTGCATCCAAAAGAAATATGCAGCACTAACGTTAACTTTTAGCTGCACTTTTCAGGCTGTTTAAATGATTAAAAGCTATTAATGACATGCAATGAATCCCTCACTCTGAGGGGAACAGCCCCCGGTGTGATAGTAGCTAGCAGGTGTCATACTGGCGCAGGTTCGTGCGTGTAACTTGACTGATGAGTGGGAAGACACTCACAATTTGGACGCTAACTGGCTCGGAGACATTTGTCTCTCACGCTAAAAAAATGCTTCAGTATGTTTTGCCAGTCAGTACTAGTTAGTCGACATCAGCCTCGCTAGGGGCTTTCCACTACCGTCACTGCCCATCTACCTCCGGCTAGACAGCGAAGCTACCAGCGGCTAGCTGGCTAAGCTAGCTGTTAGCTCGGGTTAGCATGCTGATGCTAGCTAATCAGCCAGGAGAAGGGATTGTGAAGCTTAGGCAATAGGCTTTTTACGCCATCGTTTTGTTTCAGAAGTTGTAAAAACTGCCGTTATTAGTGCTAACAAAACCCACAATGACATGTGACACACTAGTGACAGGTATTTAATATCACGTAGGTAACGAAGCGAGATCGCCATGGCTTGAGCTAACGTTACCTGTTTGGTGGGGTCATTTCTCCCGTGTTCAGAAGACAGGTGATGTCTCAGCAGCAAGGCCCGTTTGTAGTTGCGACTGCCTTTGACAAGCTCGTCGCTGTTTTTAGTGGCAATGTTGTGACACCAAGAACAAGACATGAGTCCCGTCTCCTGGCAAAATTTTAGCCATGGAAATTCTTGCAACCACGAAGCATGGAATAATGAGTGTTTCTGAAGCAACGTCTGCGGTCTCATCTCTACCCCAGATTTCCTGGATCCCGTCTCGCACCCAGTCGCTCCGCTTCCCGACTCCTGGTCGTCGGCGTTGTTGGGACCGTTCCCCTCTGTCAAGCTATTCCCCTCCCTGGACCCGTCCTCCACTTCCACAGAGCCGACTCGATCGTCGCCGTGCCCGGCTGCCAAAGCTGCCCTCTTCCGGGTCCTCTTCTTCCTCCGCCTCGGGTTCCGTGCTGTCGCTGACAGACCCAGCGCCCTCCACTCTCTTCTGCGATGATCCTTTAGCCCCCAGATCCCTGTCCTCCTCTTGATCCGGCCTGTTCCCGTTAAAATGTCGGTCTTGACAGGCCGGGGCCTCCCAGCTGTTACAGTTCCCCCCACCGATACCGCTGGAACCCGTTAACCCAGCTAATCCACCTCCTCGGAAAGCCAGCGACCTGCGGTTTC
Organism: Cephalopholis sonnerati; assembly: GCA_019142605.1. NCBI lineage: Eukaryota > Metazoa > Chordata > Actinopteri > Perciformes > Serranidae > Cephalopholis > Cephalopholis sonnerati. The sequence continues at coordinate 24,651,256 of JAGQAX010000014.1, read as the reverse complement.
TCTCACCGGACATTTTTCTTAATATATATTAGAATCTTCACTTTCTCAACAGTATCCCCCTCCGACAACAATATTGGATTTTAAACGATGAATTATCCGAAAGAGATGGACCGTCGTCGTTTCTTTTCTCCGCTTTGGCCCTCCCGGTGAGAGTATGTAGGTTATGCGGAAATAAATAAAGGTTTTAAAGGCATAATGAATTTCAGGGTTCTCGCTGCGTCCGCGCAGGCCCCGCAGAGGTCGAATGGCAACGACTTTCCTCCCCACAATGCACCTCGACCAGAGAAAGGGGGGTTGGAGAGGGAGGGGGCGGCTTTTAAAGGAAGATGGGGATCTGTTGATCAGCAAGGGGTCTTTTGTGTTTGAAGGCTGCACCCATTTTCCGCATGCTTTTCATCTTTTGCCTTGGCTTGTCTTCTCAGCCCATAAATGCTGACTTGTGTGCCCCACTTTAGCCCTGTGCTAAACGGGGTTACCATAATAATCCTATAGTGTTTCTATAGGAATTCCATAAGAGCTTGTAGTATGTCTGTGGTAGGCTACTTTGTATATGTATTATTTTATGTACAAAATATAAATATAAAAAAGAACAATGAAGTAGCTTATATATAAATCAACATATATGTAAATATGCATGTGTGTGAATTAACTGATATTTAATTAAAGTTAAAAAAAATGCTTATTAATGTTTAATTTCACAATATTAGCACTTTATTACAGCATTACACACTTTTCTTTGCCCGGAGCATACAAGCATAAAATATGTGTCAGCATGACAACCCAGTTTGTAGTATATTTGCTGTTTTTATTTATTCTCCAAAGATTAATGTGTTAATAGTGAACCAATGTAGACAGTTTTAAGATAATAAATAACTGTAAGTCATGCAGTGTGTGATCATGCTGTAAAACTGGCATCCTGTGTGCAGCCAATGACATGTTATAGCCTAGAGTAAAGTAATCTGACTTATCATCATGTATCTTAAGTTTCTGTTCCCTGTCATCGAGATCAGGTCCAGCAGGTGGCACTCTAGTAAACACCTCTCTCTCTCTCTCTCTCTCTCTCTCTCTCTCTCTCTCTCTTTGAGTGTGTGTGTGTTGTGTGTGTGTGTGTGTGTGTGTGTGTGTGTGTGTGTGTGTGTGTGTGTGATGCTTAACATACTTGGGTGTATAGTTTCAATGCTGTCCAATTAAGGGCTTTGCACTGAGTGTGTGAACAAGAGTGGGATTTAACCCAGGTTTTGATTACAATAAGGTGGGGGTTGTATCCCACTGTAATGGTGAAGTTCCCCAGGGGCTAATAAGGCATGCTGTGTACAATTAGTTTATCTATTTCCTTCTCCAGCTCATACAATCATGGGCTATCAACTTGACATAAACCGGATTTAATTTGGCAAATTTGATTTACCCTGCAATAAGGACAGTGTATGTCGAAGTGCTCTCTCAGGTACAAAATAAATGAGTAAGCACTGGAGGTATCAGTGATTGAGTTTTTGTCACTCTGTCTTCAACTAGGTAATTTATCATTGACTGTCTCACTGGTATTGTCTGTCAAATGTTGGTGATTTCACCATAAGTGCATGAATAAAACCAGGCAGTTCAGTGTGAATTTCCAAAGGTAGTGCCTTCAAGTTCTGAAAGTTTTATTAAGAAAGCCTGTCCTTACACTCTACATATGTGCTTTTATTTATCTGTATATGTATATACGTGTACACGTGTATGCATATACATGTATACATGTGTGATGTGTATATATATTTTTTAACTTGTAATCTTCATATTCTTATACAAGTATGTGTGGTATATATTTTTATCTTTATATTTTTATATTTGTAAGTGTATGATGGCACCTTGGGTTTGGGAGAAAGCGCATGTACTCTGTATGTGGAAATGACAATAAAGTTGAACTTGACTTGACATTTCTCAAAATAAAGACATGCTGGATTGACTCCATGGCTACTAGTTTTACTTCATTCCAGAGGTGTGCTATTGACAACTGCAAAAAAAAAAAAAAAAAATGTAAGTAGGAATGAAAATGGGATAGTAATAAAAAATATATCAAGATATAAAATAGCCAAAAATAATGAATGTGATATGGATTTAATAGCTGCATTTTATTTTTTTCCATTGATAGTTTATCTTATGCAAGTAATTACAAAAGGTTAAATCTTTATCTACAAAAAAACATATGTCCCTGTCTCTCCTTCGGATCAGATCGTATTTTTATTGATTTTTTTCATGTATGACGTGTCTTCTGCACAATGATTTCAGTATTATTGAAAAAAATACCTATTTATACCTCACTAATCTTGTATTTAAATGTGTAAAACTTGGATGAAGTTTGAGGTATTTCTCTGCTATTCCATATATAACTATGTCGCGTATAACTGAGGTGTGATGCATGTTTTAGTTTGTGTTGCACGGTTTCAAACACCCACAGCATCAAATAATGACGTGTCGCTGTCATGCAGCTCTGCCTTGTTGATGGTGTAAAACTCGATCCACGTGCTCGCCTCTGTTTACACTGTTGCGTGGTGACGTCACAGAGAACCCCACCCCGCACGGCGAGCTGCCTGGCAACATGAGAGAGGGAGCAGGAAGATCTGCAGCTGCCAGCTGAACAACCTGCACACTGTGGACATTAAAACTACCAGAAACAACGCTCAGCCTGACAATGGAGGATGCAGAGAAAGGTAATTAACTTCCTCAAGTGTCTCTCAGTGACGGTGTTGTTGCCAAAAAAAGCGTTTTCAAACTACTTTTGTCTCACGTGAAAGTTAGCAAACTAGCTTAAGTTTGCGCGGTGACTGAAGTTAGTCCGTTGAGAACATATGCTAGTTTTCAAACCCAAGCAAAGTGCATGTTTGTGACAGAGATAACAACTTTGACACTTTAGATGAAAACTAATCCCTCGGATACACAAACAGAGTGCAAACCTTTATCTAAACTATTACGGAAGTAAAGTATTACTCAACATTTTGCTTCAACGTGCAACCAGACGATGAGCTAACGTTACTTCAGTTAAAAACATGAACAAGGAAGTTCATTTTCATGACAGCAAACAATAACTGCCACTGGAATGTACATTTACGTATATTTATTTAACTTGTACACGTTGATGAGACGTTATTAGAGTATATGAAAACTTCAGAACTCAGCGCTCCTTTTTACACGTAACGTTATTTTAACGTTACACCCGTTTGACAGCTTGTAACTTGTTTTCAAAATGGCCCTACTTTACCTGTTGTAGTCAAGCCACACTGTCTACATTTCTGCTCCATTTTTACAGTGAGTGCGTTAGTTTGAAAGGAGCACATTCCTATCAGGCTGTAAGGTTTGTTAGTGAGGTCAAACAGGCCCAAGCACACGTGTTAGACTGCCAGGCATTTTAATATAAAGAGGAGGTGAGTGCTTGAACCACAGGTATGCTGTGAATGCTGCTTCCTTTCCTTTCCTTCCATTCCTGCTAGGAAGCCATCTGCTCTCTCATACCTCTACACCACTCACTTACCCATACCTAAGTTTGTGTACTTATATTGTGGTGGCTGCTTCCAGGCAAGTGCATGCTGCAGTTCAAGAAAATAAGACATTTCCGATCCCATTAAGGCGATCAAAACATCCTTTTCTTGTATTTTATGTACGCATAGCAACATAGTCTGGTTGTTATGGAAAGATGCAGGTGACAGAGGTTTATTTGTTCACCTCAAGGGGATGCCAGGTAAACAAGGCACAGCCCTGACCTCATTTCCCATCAGCAGACACATTCTTCAACCCCCTGCAGAAATGTCATTTCCTGATGTCTGCATGTTGTATATTGTGGGTTTTTTTGGCCTCAAGGTGAAAAATATTGTATACTCTAAGAAAAGGTGCAGCATATATATCGTAGTGACAGGTGTAACCTGTTACTGGTTGACAATGTGTACTTATTAATATCAGACTGAGTGAGGTCTGTGTCAGTCTGTGACAGTCCCGTCAGTTTCGCTGCCATCTTGATGTATTTTTAAGCAAATTGCCTCTTAGTCACTGTTGGTTAGGGGCAACTTGTCTTGTGACTATGGTTCCTCTTTAGTGGTAGTTTTCCCGTGCTATGCATATGCCTTCAAGGTTTTCCCTTAACATGTTACATTATCTTCCACCGTGTGTGTGAAACTGACGCACCAGCAGTTCAGGCAGAAAATATCTAGTCTTTTTGCAGCTCTTTAAGCTGCCTAATGTGGCTTTGAAAACACAGATTGAAAAAGAGCTATGCCCCTCTGTTGTGTAGTAAATTTCCATCCTTCCTTGTTGTCATTGTGTCCCTTTAAATATCATAGGAACTGATTAGTTCTCTTTTTTGTAGTCACACTCACGAGGCAACAGATGGTGAAGTCCATTTTACTGTCACAATTTTATGCAGGTATGGTAGCTGTATCCCCGCACCATCTGTACCTGCGTCCTTGTTAATGTTTTTCCCTGTCACTGTCACCTGTTTGCTTTCACCCGGCTCAGCTCCCAGCAGTTGAGACTAAAAAGGCACTTTAAAGCTCTCTCCTTGTTTAAACTGTTTTTGCTAAGTCAGTTTATTCCACTCAGTGTGTAAGTGTTCTGTTTCTACAATCATTTGCCAGTATGTCAGGTGAAACATTACAAATAACCAGATGAGAAGGAGCTAGGTTAGTGGGTTTTAGAAGGGAGCGAGGTAACTGCATATTGAGTGATGTGACTGGTGCTTCATAAAGGAGTTGTCAGGGGAGTGGAGTCTGCTCTCCTCTGATTGTGTGACATAGATGACCTTTATGATAACAAATATCTCTTTCTTTGTGCATGCATTACCCTACAGTTGAGTGCAGTTTCCAGTAGTGACTTCAGATCATATGGGTCCTTTCAGGGACTTTATTTGCTCAGCTTTATAGTGCAGTGTCTGGAACTGACTAGCACATAGGTCAGCCATGTGTTAAACTATGGAAAACTTGATTGATTCCTTGGCATTTGTGGTGTTTGTACATCTCTGTACTGAGAAAAGATGATGCTCCACTTTTACTGTTTTTTATTTAATTCACATAAGTCTAATTTATTTCTAAAAACTTACGTGTTTTTCTAAAGCATTTATTCCATTGTCTCTGCAACCCTTAAGGAATTAAGGGCTTGTTTCCCTAAAATGCACCAGAATACCTCATATCACAGCATGTGGGATTTTGTAGCTTGACAAGAAAATGGATGAAGCCTGTTTCTGGTATTTTCTGCTTTCATGATAATATCTTGTGGTATTTGCTCAAATCAGATGTTCAAAAATGAGACAGTCAGGCTTACCAATCTATCTTGTTTTTCAAACTCAGTTGTCTAATGAGATTGATCGCCAGCAGTGGCCAACATTTTTGCCTTATTAGATTTCAGTGGGGCATAACTGGATGTTTTCAACTGTGTGGACAGTCGGAGGAAGTCTGTCACAAATAACATCCCTCAGATAACCTTGTACAGCTGACTTGCTCGAGTTAGAAATGTGTTGTTCAAATGTTACAATACATGGTATACAAAAATACTTATTTATCATGTAGTCCTGTTTTAAGGTCTGATTTAATCATCCTGTTAAGAGCTTTTGCACTTTTCCATGACAGCATATTTGGTGACTCACGAATACATCTCTCTGCACACCTGTCATGGTTGTCACAAGTCATTTTAAAAAGAGCTCTTGAGGGGCTTGATGTGAGCCGTTATTGAACTGAAACACACTACCTAAAACTTCTATCCTAACCAGAAAACCCGCAGGTTTACCAGTGTCAGCAGGTTTTCACATTTCATCTCAAAGATTAAAGGGAAATCCCCTGTCTATGTGAAAACTTTGATCTTTGAGCTCATTGTCACACAAATGAAAGTTAGCAAATGTGGTATATGATTAAAATAATTCCTTATTAATTGCCTGAATGTTCCAGCAGTTGAAAGCTTTTGCACATTTGCAGCATTGAGAGAAACTAATGGAAATGACAAAATCTATGACCAGACAACTTACAGCAATGATACTTCTTCTAACCTGAATATAGATAACGATACTAAATGTGTCATATTTGTGTAAATTGTTACGTGTAGCATTGAGCTATTTATTTTTTATGGAGAATTTTTTCATTAACCTGTGAGATTTGGTTGAGCAGAGATCTCACCTGTCTGGTACCTCTGGCATCAGATGGAGTATCCTCCAACATCACACTGTTGAGAGAAACTTTGGGCCTCGCTGTCAAATAGGGCACAGTGGATGTACAAATCGTCAATCTCAAGTTGCTTAACCTAAGATTTAATTTGCAATTTAGTCTCCTTTGTAAAACCATTTAGTTTTTCTCTGTGATGCACCACATATTGATAAATGAGACCGGCAAATACTGTGCCAAAAACTGCTGTAGGCTTCCAGAGAGACTGGAAATTCAGGCCCCATTTTCTACATCACCGTAGACAGTTTTCCTCTGTTCCTGTGAGGTATTTGCCATTGCCCCCTCAACTTAGTTGAAGCAAGGCTGTTGAAATCTTTAATCTTGGTAAAGCATAGCGTGTTGGTTTTAAGACACAGTTGGGTAAAGTCTACCCTTTAAGTTCTCTTTAATTTTATGAAATATTAATAATAGCCGGTGAGCGTCTTGAACATGAGCCGGACTCAGATGTGATTGAACTGCTTTACAGTTGCAGAGAACAATGCTTTTTAATATTCATTCTTCTTATATCATAGCTGTAAACTATAGCTCTGATGTGACAGTTGGAGGACTGTGCACACAGTATGTGGGTTACTCTTTTTACGGAGGAAACAGGCTTCTTCATCAACATCAGGGTCCCTTATATATTGCATATGTCAGACTTTGTGTTTGAAGAATGAACCTGACTCAGTATGTTTACCTTGTTTAAAGGAATAGTTCTGCATTTTCAGAAACATGCTTATTCGCTGTCTAGCTGAGATTTAGATTGATACTAGAGCTGGGTCAATTTATGCTTTTGCCCAGTGTACAAACTTTAATTGGTGTGATTTGTTAGGTGTCGAGGGTAAAAATCAATACAGCGTATTATCACGCATTTTTCCTCGCAATATTGTATAACACACAGAAGCCAAGTACCAATATTTTTTATTATATGTGTTATACATATCATAGACTATTAATTAAGCTTTTGTTAGCCTAACAGAATAATATAATTATATATAATATAATTTTTTCAGTCCAGTAGATAATTTTGCTGCACTAAAAATGATTGAAGTGAGATGACCAGAGTGAAAACTTTATTATATTAGATAAAACAGATATTGACAAAGTTCTTGTGGCGACATAATTTACAGTTGAAAAAAGGCATTAATTTGCAATACAGCAAAGTATATGTCATTGTAATACCAGGCATATTGCAAAATGTTTAAAATCACAATAATATTGTATTGTAACTTAGGCATTGTGGGGCCTTTGGCGATTTCCACTCCCTACATTTTTTGCAAACTGGTTGAACCAGCATTTGACATTATTATTAGCCTACATCTGCAACAGGTGCCGATGCCGTCACAGTGCCAAATCCAACTTGTATTGCATTAGTAATGAGCAGCATGACAACTTGATTAACAAAGTGTTATGTATACAAAATAACGGGGTTATTGGTGTCTGGTGCTTACAAAAAAGCGACGATATGAGACAAAAGGACTCTCTCAAGCCCCTTTTATACAGCCTGTTTAAGGTGGAATGGTGTGCCATTATTCCACCTGAGCGTCACGTGTTAAATGTAGGATTATGAATGTGGGGTCACTGATGTTCCACTGTGAGGTCAAGTGTAACACCCAGTGGTAAAATTAGGTATACCATGGGGTCCTGTGTTTGGCTTACTATCAAACTGATTTGAAACAATGTTCACCGGCCCAGCCCTAATTGATGACTTTGTTATGACACTATGGTAAAAATGAAATTGAACCTAGCAGCTGACTAGCTTAGTGTCAACATAGTGCCACCATAAAACCACCATCCATTTACTGTAACACATGTATAGTATCAGTGTCCTGAATCTATATCTGAAGTGGAGCCGCTCTTTGTCCCTCTTACTGTTTTCCCATGATACACATGTCATGTGAACTTCATGGGCGCTCTCACTGCATCCCCAATCATCTACGTCTCATGATTCTTGTCTGAGGCTAATCATGTGACAGGGTATGCCACGAATAGTAAGGTAATGAATCGCATGCGGTGCTTCATTAACCACTTGAAAATGGCTGTTTGTTGCTGGTTACAGTCTGTTTGCCCATGAGTCCATTTGTTTTTGGTGCCATCATCTGCTCTGGTTTATAAAGTTAATACATTCAATAATAATAATCCAATCCATGAAAATGAAATGAGATGTGTCAGAGATGAATTTCAAAGCAAATTTGTGACTTTGATTGAACTTTGTCTTATTAATTAATTTATCCAGTTTAAGCATACTAGTGCTTTTCATTTTCATTGTGCTTGGTTTTGAGCAAAAGAGGAAAACGTTGGCAAGGTTTCATTGTTCTTTATGTGGACCCATTTCATTGCATGTGTGCATGATGATACAGTATAGTTTGCGATGAGTGACTGTATGTGTGTCACTTCCTGGGCTGACCTTGCTGAGTGGAAACACAGTGCAATGAAGCCTGACTTTGCAGGTCAGGGCACAGCACAGAAGCCTTGCACGTTAGTCTCACCACTTCTACATAAAAGAAATTTAAGCATGCACAGCTGAAGTTGAAATTCGGAAACTCTAAGCTCATCACTTTGGCATAGTCGATTGTGGAATTTGTCCCCCAGTGCTTTGGTACTTCCAAGATAACACCCCGTCCTTCTCTCCTAATGTGAAGTATTTCCTGGAGAAGATCACAGGAACATGTTTGTCTGGCTCTTAACCACAGAGGAACGGTGGATGGGAACTCTGTGTACAGAACATGATTCACCTGAGTTAGTTTCCATGTTTGGCAGTTTTTTTTCTTTGCTCTACCTCCCTCCAAACCTCATGCAGTTTACAGAGCTGCACTACATTAAATTCTTGGTGGCATTTACACCTTACATTGTAAAATTAGTGCTGGAATGTCACCAGGTTGCTTTTCCATGTCACTGCAGCCTTGAGAGTATCAGCAGGTGCCTGCACATGTTTGCCGTTCTATTGACACTCCTTGAATGTCTTGGAATTAAAAAAGACATGACCTATTTTTGCTTATTTCCTTTCTTCGTGCAGCTTGGATTCCTGCCTCATATCTTTATCTCTCTTTAAATACATAAGTGTGACATGACATAAAGACTACTGTCAGAATTTGCAGGGTAAAAAAACTGATTGTTGTTTTATGTGGTTTGGTGATTATGTACTGTATTTCATACAGATCAAGCATGTACCTTTTAAACACATACATCAGAGTCTGTGTTCATGTGACAAAGTAATAATGATGTAACTGCCAGCTTATATGAACTAGTCTTGCACAGTGTACTGACACTAGCAAGGCATTGCAATACCATGTTGTTTAAAATAGTACAATATGAGGTAACCTCTAGCTCACCTGGTAGATTGTGTAACCCATATAGTCCTTTGCAGCTGCGGCCCCTTTGCTGCTATCAGGACTGATGAGAAAAATCTGACATACTGGACACTGTAGAAGTTAACTCCAGGGCTGACGATGTTATATATGACAATATGCCTTCAGTAATATAAAATATCTCAGGAATGCTGCATGTGAGAGGCTTAGTTTCTTTTGCCTAGTAGCTATCCTTCCTGCCGTTCCAATGAGGGTTCACTGGTATCCCTCTCAAAAGCTTTGTAGTCCATCCTTGAACCGTGGTGTCTTTTGTAAAAGAAATCCATAATGATAAAAATGACACTGAGTGTCCTCTATGAATATTTAGCCATTTTTCCGTATTAAAAGCAGTTACTGTTGTTGTTAGCTGTTCGTGATGCCTTAGGGTTGAGTCTGTTGACCAGTCAGAGGCTGTGTTCCTGACCTGTCGACCAATCAGTGTGTCTCTGTGCGTCTTTGAATGTGTTAGCAATATTTAGCAAACATTCGGACATAACATATTTTCTTTTTTTTTCTTTTAGTTAATAGAAGATACAGAAATTTAAGTTCCATTACTTTTCCTGATGTTTTAGACTTTCATTGTGGTGTTGTTTTAGTATTAGTGTCATCTTATTTAGGCAGTTATCATATGGAATTTATAGTTTTGGTATTGTGACAATATTGTGAACCAGGGGTTGAAACTATTAATCAATTAAACAATTAGCCAATCAAAAGAAAATGATTTGTCAGCTTCTCGATCATCAGTTAATCATTTAAGTATTTTTTTAAGCAAAAATGCAAGAGCTTTGCTGGTTCCAGCCTCTAGCATTAAAATATTTTATTATTCTGATTTTTTTTGTCTTCTATTATATTTAAATACATTTATCTGGTTTTGGGGCCCTTAAGAAGGACAAAGCAAACAATTTGAATGTAGTCATTGTTATTTTTTTTTTAAAATTGTATCTATGACATTGAGAAATAATCTGATCGCTATTAAAATGATCATTAGTTGCAGCCCAACACACGGACACACACAGTGGCACGTGTACATGTACGTGTTCTCTTTACCACTCATAGAGCACTTTTCCTCAAGTACACACACACAATACCAAGTGTGGCCTCTGGCGTCCTCTCCCCTCCATTCTGTCTGACTAGCATTACTGCTGCACCAAGCTGGACTGGCCACCCTGGATTAGCGCTTCACTGTAATCTGGGACACTGCAGATTATGCTTTTCATCTAATGCCCCCCCCCTGTACACACACACACATCATGTGACAAGCCCACACAAATGGGACCTCTTCTATTTCCTCCTTGGATGACAGGCTCGATGACGAAAAGTGAGGGAGGGAGGGAATTGACAGAGAGACCTGAGAGTATTGAAACCAGAGTGTCACGCAATGTCCCAGCAGCACGAGCTCTGCTAACAGTGGCTAGCATCTGAAAACGGCACTGATTGCGCCAATGGATGCTTTAAGGATGGATTGAGAATTGACCTTTGGGATTACGGTGGACAGGAAGAGGGAGGCTGTGTGTGTGTGTAGGTGTGTGTGTGGGGAGTGTCTGTGTAGCGGCTGCCTGAAGGTACAGGTAACTTATTAACAGCGAGAAAGGAACAGAAGGTTCACAACGCCTTGGCCTGCTGCAGAAACAGAAAATGGAAATCCTGCTTCACTGCACTCTAACTCTGAACTTCTGACCACCTGAAAGCCAATACAAAACCTCCTTCCACACACACACACACACTCGGATATTGTGTCCCTCTGTCACACACACAACAAGAGTCCAGGACGCTGTAAACAAGGAGGCACAGAGGCAGCACGCGCCTGGATCACATGCAGACAATCAGCACCCGGCTGCCTTTGCTTAGGTAGTGGTAGTGAGGTGGCGGTCACTCCGACCAGCAAACACACTACACGCTGTAAACATGGAGCCCCTGGAGGAATACCACTCTCCGTTTGACTTTGAACAAGGAGTCAATGCCAGCTACCTCTACCTCTCCCCGGCATACAACGACACACCGCCCAGCTCGCCAGCTGTCAAAACCAGAGGTAATCACAGGGAGGAAAGGGAGAGGCTGGGCGGAGGATGTGTGGACTGAGTGTGTGTTTGTGTGTGTGTGCGTGTGTGTGTGCTGGATAGAAAGACAAAACACTGGTTTGGTTCATTGGAAGGGAAGAATTTGGGGGAACACAAAGCTGTGCGTGTGTGTGTGTGTGTGTGTGTCTGTGTGTGTGTGTGTGTGAGATAGTGTCTTTAACCAATTTTCAGTTTGCCTTCATTAAGTCATCAGATTTCTACTCCAACTTTTTTTTAATTTAGAAAAAATTATTATAATAAAATAATTATACGTCTTATAGATAAATAAGATAAATAAAAATGTCTAAATGAGCTTCAGTTTATACTGTTTTTATAATAATTTCATAGCACAACACTGCTTTCATCTGTCTTGCTCTTATCAGTAAGTGTGAAACTCCTTTTTCAAAACCTAAGGGGCTCAGATTACCTTCATCTCTTGATATTTATAGTTAATAAGATGGCTGAAAACTTTTGCCAGACTTGGTGTATTGCATATGATGATTAGGCTTCATTAGTTCAGTGGCCCTAAACAGTTGCAGAGCTTTGCTTGTGATGTCATTATCACAAAAGAGGAGATAATTACGTGCCAACGGTTTGGCAAGTGTGTTTTTCAGCCATGCTACAGCTTTATAGCACTGCTCTCCTAATGGGTTGTTGTGGATTTGACAGCTACACAGAGTTAGCTGGTCATCAGGCAGAGCATGTTTGTCAAAGAGGAAATGAGTTAAAGTAGAGGGGTAGGGCAGTAATGTGGGTGAGTATGCAGTTTGGTGAAGCAAGCCAAACTTCTGCCGACACCCACATATACAAACTTTTCTCTTTCTCTCTCCCTTTGTGTCTGTTCTTTCTCTCTCAGCACCTACTGATGGACACACACCTCCAAGGCATATATTCACTTCATAGCTACCTCCACACTCAGATATATAGATCTCACATTGCCGCCTGCAGCAATGTAGTAAAAAAATTGTACAGAGCAGATAACTCAGGCGAGGTGTCGGCCTGCATAATCTGTTCTTCTCACCCCGAGGAGGTGTTGGACTGTCACTGTAATCTTATGTAAAAGCAGCATAATGTAGATTATCCAAAAAAAGTACTATTTAACAAGACAAAGTGTCCTTGTACAAGGTTTGTATGACATCTAATGAATTAGTGCCCCGCAAATGATGTTACGTTCTTAAGGTGAAGCTAGGAATGTTAGGTTTAGGCAACTTGTTTAGGCAAGTTAAGTTACTATGGTTAGGGTTAGGAAAAGAAATGTGGTTGGACATCTTTAGGTTTAGGCAAGTAAAGTTATGTAGCTTAGGTTTAGGAGAAGAAACATGATGATGACATACTTAAAAGTTCATGTGGTTTCACATGGTCCCCAACACTGGTGTCCTGGGGGAAAGTCCTGTGTTTGTTTGACCCATCCGTCACTCCAACTTACCTCAGACATTTCACTATTTATACCACTTTCTGCTTTACTCCTATCAGCACATTGGTCACGTGATCAGAACCTTCCCAACTACATGGGTTACACACAATTACTGGTTCATGATTCCATGAGTTATATACAAATTGTTGTGCATTACTTTTCGTAGGTATGCATATAGGAGCCTGAGTAAGGAGGGGGATTTGTCCTATTAGTGAGTGAGGGTAAGTGTCCATTACACAATTCTGCCACAGTAAGCAGGTGTATCTGTAAAGTGTGTGTTGGGGGGGATTGTAAATGGCACTGCTGCATCATCAGTAATGGGAAGAGAGGGCAAATGTAAGACGTGACAGAGATATGAGGGAAAAAGACCTTCAGGGCAGATAATGATGCTTCAGAGGAACAGTGGGGGTGGTTTCAGGACTAAACGCTGAAAGACAAGCTCCACTCATTTAATTACCGCAGTGCCCACCTCTGTTTCCTCTTTAAAATAATACACTTGATTTTGAGTTGAATCTCATGCATGTTTTGACATATTTTAATCTGTGAGACATCCGATCAGCACTTCTTATTCCCATGGTATTAATTAATGTTAGAGCGAGTAATGGCACAGTCCAGTTGTGATCCTATGTTAAAACTATGTGAAGGCTGGGAAATGTTGCTTCATGAGCAGCTCTCTAGGCAGTTGTGAGGAAATTCCAGTGTAGTCCTCATCTAGCTTCTTGTGACTTGGTTATCTTTGTCGTTAACCAACATTCTGTCTCAGTTAATGTGTTTTTAAAGGGAGTTTTGGGGTGTGACCTGAAAGAGAGAAAAGGGAGGAATCACAAGAACCTAGTGACACCGGGTAACGTGCAGATTTTGGTCTATTTTAGCCTATTCTCAGTCTGTGTTTCAGTTTTGTTGTCCCCCTGCTGAGGCAATGGCACAATCCCAATTTAATTTTTGCTGATAGTTCCTTTTTTGATATCTGTCGCCCACACCAATTCATACAGGTCTTGGGTTCCCTCTTTTTTTTTCTTCATTTTTTCACTCTATCTTATTCCTTGTCTTTGTTTCTAAATTTAAACTTATAATCTGAATCCTTGGATTATGAGGAAAGGCCAGATAAGAAGAAAAATGACTTCAGAGACAAGTTTGTGTTTCCATATTCCAGCTCAGTCCCGGCCTCAGCACATCCTCACCCGCTGTTGTCCTTTTGACTGACAGATCTTAACAACTCCTTTGCTCTGTTCTCTCACGCTGTCTGAGCCCAGGATGTCTCCATCTAGAAAGTCCTTTGTATTATTGATGCATTGCTGCTCCTACTGGGCACAGCTCTGTCAGAGACAGCAACATCAAAGACAACAGTATTCACTGTATACTGTATGTGTGTGGAGTGAATAATGTGACTGTGTGCATGAGAGGCAGGAGGTGTGCTGTTAAACTGTACAGTAGCAATGAAAGCTCCTGTCTTGGACCATGAAAGGTTTCTTCCTCTTGGCTACCACCTATCATCAAACAGCATCTTTAGCATCCTTAATTTTCCCACCCCTACTACCTGCTTCTTGTTTCCTCCTCATCCTCCAGAGGGACACCATGACAGCTTGAGTTTGACAACCAACATCGGCCTCCCCTCCTGTGCCACCTGTTCGCTGTCAAAGAGCAAACATGGGCACAAACATGTGAACAGGTCTTTTTAAAAAAAGATGAGACTCTAAGAAGGTTATGCAGTCTCAAAACAGACGCACGACTAATCAACTGAGGGGATGTATCTAACGTTTATTTATTTTACCACCCAGGTTCCGAGCAGCATCCGGACTCAGCCCCAGAGGTGGGAGAAGATGCAGTAGCATCTGCCGTTCCCGCTTCCCCTCCCCCCGCCTTGACAGAAGAGGAGAGGCAGGAGCTACAAGAAGAGTTGGTCAAGGTCAGGAGGGATCAGGGATTAAAGGGGTCGTGGTTCAGGGAGTCAAGATCAGGTGTTGGACGTGATCTCTGTCTGTTATCTCTGTCCTCGTCCAACATTCTGTCTCAATCAATATGTTTTTAAAGTATTGGAAGTTTTGGGTGTGACCTGAAAGAGAGTGGGAGAAATTTTAAAAACCTAGCAACACTGGGTACCGTGCAGACTTTGGGCAACTTCTGTCAACTTATGGTTTACGTAAGTGCATAAGTGGGCCCCTTTTTAAAAATTAAACCATGCTCAAATGATTCAATCACAGCAGCCAGGTGCAGTGTCTTTTAAAGAGCTGCCACACCAGGAGTTTACCTTAAATGTAGAGCAGGCAGTGGGACACCAACTAACTGCAGCTGTAGAGATTATTAATAAATTGTTTGGTCTATGAAATGCAAGAAAAAAGTCACAATCTGTAAGCTAGCCAACAGACATATCCACTCAGATAGTATTTTGCTAGAGATAAAATTTGTGAGCAAGCAAACTAAGTTAGCCAGCTAGCTGTAACCAAGCTGTACTCTTATTTTTACAGTCTATGGCTTTGCTGTATTTATCTGATGTTGGTCGCTTCGTAAGCTAGCTAATTTACCAGCCAGATCAGCAGCTCTTTTTTTGGAATAAACAACATTAGATAAGATGGATACTAAGACAGATCCAGGCAGGACAAAGTTATGCATGTCATGTACATTAAAAACATATGAAACTGCAGATTTTTAACCGCTGGTGTGTGTGCCCATGTGTATCTGTGTGTTTGTGTTTGTGTTGCAGGTGGAGGAGGAGATCCAGACTCTGTCTCAGGTGCTGGCTGACAAGGAGAAGCTGTTGGCAGACATCAAGAGGAAGTTGGGCATCACACCTCTTAATGAGTTGAAACAGAACATCACCAAAACCTGGCAGGAGGTCACCACCTCCAACGCGTAAGTGCTCACCTGCCACAGTATGCTGACGTTTGACAGGAGGGTGCACTGTATTTTACTTGTCACATATATTCTCATTACGACACCTTGCATATCAAGCTTTCCCTCTTGATTATAGTCAGTTAAAACTTTTAGAAGATAACATTTTGTAGTAGTTTGTCCTTTGACCTCATGACCCTCAGCTTTATCATCCACCATTTTTTCAATGTATGCACCTGCTGCATATTTGATAATGGTTCATTTTTCTGCACTGAATGCCCTTAAATCGTCAGCACTGTTGAGAGAAGACGCTTTCTCTGCTGAACAATGAGGAAAAAGATGTCAGTGCTCTTGACAAACCGCCTGTAGCATATATGGAACTGTTTGATGGGTTTTATATTACAGGAAACGAGCAGCATTGTGATGCTTTCAGACTTTTTAAAATGAAAAAGAAATTGAAGTTTAGTTCTGACCTTGATGCATCTCATAGTCTTTGATCTCTCTGTCTCTTTTCATCACTCTTATATCTCTTTTTGTTCCCCATCATCTCTCTCCTGCTCTCTCTCTCTCTCTGTCTCCGCTCCTCTCTTTCAGCTATAGGAGGACATCTGAAACACTGTCTCAGGCGAGTCTGAAGGCCTCGGCAGCGTTCTCTAATGTGGGCTCAGCCATCACCCGGAAGCTCGAGGATGTGAGGTGAGTCAGTTAGGTAACATCTGCGTGATTTTAAAAGTGATTGATGTTTGTGAAGCAACAAAATATGATTCAGAGACCACAGTATAATTTGCCCAAACCTGCCCTTGGATCTCAAAGTGCCAGTTAGTAGGGCTGCACGATATGAGGAACATATAACGTTATTACTTGTGATAATTAAATAGATATTAAAGTGTATACTGCCTTTCTGCTGCTTTCAGTGTAGTGCTAAAATGCAACAAATTGCTTGTTGAAATATAAAAAATGATAGCAAAATGATCTCTTTTACTGAACAAATTGAACATTAAACGGAATACAAAAGGCATAATAAAGAAAAAAAGGAATGACTTTTACATTTTAAGGTGCTGTTTTCCACTGATACTCTCTATCAACTAAATGAAAACATCCCTGAGTGCAATATTGCAGTGTTTTATAGTGAGTTAATCACGCAGTTTGACATTGCAAAAACTGTAAAAAAAACCATATAATAATGATATGTTGTGCAGCCCTACTAGTTAGGTAGGCTAGGAGATTCAGTCCCTAACCATTTCAAGTTTCTCTCTTACTTTCTTTCCTACCGTCTATTTAATTTTGCATGTAATTAATGAAATTGTACGGACTAAACTGCAACCTGAGTGATACATAGCTGCACAGTGCACACTTTAAGGAGGCTACTCATTCATTCACAATTAAAAAGGTTCTGCAAAGCATTAAGAAAAAAACAGAGTCTAAGCTGTTCTTCTTTCTTTTTTCTCTTTTTTTAAATAATGTATAAAATAGCAAACATTCTCTTTAATCTTCTTGGCCTTGTTGCTTCCTCTGTCCGTTTAGGAGCATATTCTCCAGTGTTTGTTGCTTCGATTCAGCCTCTGTGACCTGAATGAACTTTAATTAAATGAACTGTAATTCAATGGACAGTATTAATGTAATACTGCCACAAATAATAATTCAGTGCATCAATAGGAAAACTCGCCAAGTATCATCTTGACATTTTCAAAGACATCGCCTATTCACAATCACTTCGAACGTCGTTGATTTCTGACATCATCGTCTGTTGGCACAACCCCACTCTAATATCCACTAATACATTATTGTTAATATTTCCTGGTTAAACAAGGTTTAAAAAAAAAAAGCAACAGATTGCTCCATTTAAGATATAGCCCCAGTTGATCCTCCCCTGCCCAGATCCTAATCTGTCTTCTCCCCTGTCATCCTCCTTCTCTCTGGATTACTGAGCTGCAAACAAGATTATTAGACCCCTCAAAGCACCAGTGTGCTGAGAAATGCAGCCTCACGGATGAGCCTCAACTCAGAGCTGGTGCAGTTGGGGGTGGGGTAGTGAAGAGCGACCTGACAGGGGTCAGAGTGGGTGTGTGTGTTTGTGTGAGTGTGTTTGATGACAAGATATTCCCCCCATAATACAAAGGATTAGCACCCACCCACTGCGTTAATACACAATCAGTCTTAATTGGATGAAGCAGGATTTATAGGATTTATGCACTTAGAACATATAGTTGAATAATAAGGGTGTGTACTGTATGTTGTGTTTGCACATGTGTGTGTCTTTCTCTCTTTGTTCTCTCTGTGTAAAACCGTTTGTAATGTGCTAATTTGACCACTAACACCACCTTTCTTCTCCATAATGCTGCCGGACAGCATGCGCTCATTACAACACTCAGCTAGTATGCCTGTCTTGAGGTAAGGGGACGTTTGTGTAAATGTGACCAGCACTCAGTGGCCCTCTGAGCAAGGGCTGAATAAAACATGAGGGAGGTAAAGGCTGCGCAGTGTTTTTATGCAACACTGGACAAAAGAGAAGCTTGTTTGTTTGAATTTTCATCATATAGATTGTATAAAAAGGTCTCAAGTGTACCTTTAGGTTGCCATGAGCGACCACTGCTGAGAGGTACGGCCTGTTTTGTCAGGCTGACAGAGATCTAGCAAAATCATGTCAAGAATATGGGGATTAAAGGCGTCTTTGAAACCTGAGGCAGCACTGATGAGCTGTGAAACACACACATTAGGAATGTAGAAATAAGTCCTGTCCAATTTACTTCACTGGTTTGAAGAGCAATGAAACACCACTCAGTTTCTCCAGATCTGAGTGAGTTTGATGAGCTGTAGGTCAGCAGGTAAATTAGAGCTGCACTTGTGTTCATAAAGAATGAATCCATCGATTTTTAACTGATCAATCAGTTAAAGGTCCAGTCTGTAGGATTAATTGGCATCTAGTAGTTAAGTTGCAGAACTGAGATTTCTCCCGTGTGCCAAGTGTGTAGGAGAACCTTGGTGGCAAACAGCCTGTCTAGAGCCAGTGTTGGTTTGTCCATTCTGGGCTACTGTAGAAACAACACGGTGGACTCTGTGAAAGAGGAACCGCTCTGTATGTCGATATAAACGGCTCAATCCACGGTAATGAAAACACAACAGTTCTTAGTTTCAGGTGATTATGAAGTAATGAAAACATAGTTATGAATATTATATTCCATTTCTGCCAATAGATGCCCCTAAATCCTACACACTGGACCTTTTAAAAATAAACTGTTTGGTCTAGAAAATAAAACACAATACTTATTAGAATTTTAAGAGGATGTTTTTTTAATTGTTTCTTTCATCCAACCACCAACCCGAAGCAGTAAAGAGATTTAGTTCACTGTCATAGAAGATAAACTCAACCAGACAATTTTCGTATTTGTGAAGTTCAAACCACTGAATTTTTTCCACCTTTGCTCATCAAAGTGAACAACTAATCAGTAATCCATATATTTTCTGCAAAATTGTCTGTTGATAGGCTAATTTATGATTTTTTTCAGATCTGTGTGAGTTAAAACATGAAATATGCCAAAAAGTTGCAGAGTCACACGACTTTCTAAGTACTACAAATTGATACTTTAAAGGAAGTACTGTCAGCTCCTCCCGTCCTGTTCATTCTGCACTCTCTTGGTTATCTTTTCATGAAAATCAACACCTCTTAGCACCTTTTCAGTAGCACAGAATAGAACGGGGTCACTTTAAATTCCTGCATTGTCTGTGTAGAGTATCAGATAACGTGACCTCTAGAGGTGTGATTACAGTCATATCGTTCATCTTTCTGAAAGGGGTGACTTGTTGTCTGCATCTCCACTTTCCCAAACTTCCGGCAGAGAAATTCAAACATTGTAGAGCGGTCTGTGATCTTGTCATTGTATGTCTTTTTCTTTCACAGGAACGCACCAACTTTCAAGTCCTTTGAGGAGAGAGTGGAGACTTTGAAGGTAACTGACTGAAAACAGGACTAGTAGCATTTTCAGACATAAGTGTTTAAGCTGCAGGGTGTTAACTCAAGTGTTTAGAGACTTGAACTAATAATTATTAGGACCTAAACATCCACCAGGAATGTATACAGTAAACGTCACTAATTAGTTCCCTTGTATGTGTGTAGCTATGTGTGTTGCCCTTTAGCAGCTCACTGAAGTCTAACCAACCTGATCAGATGGTCTGCACACTAGCCTGACTCAATCGTAAACATTATCTGTTCAATCAGTAGAGTTCAGACAGTTCATCAAGTCTTTTCAGTGTCAGTTAAAACAGAAACTCACCCTTAAATCACTTTTTAATCAACAAATAAAGTGGGATTATTTAATTATGGCTAAGCAGTGACCACTCTGGCTACAAGTGTTAATTACAGAATAACAGCACATTAAATTTCTCCTCAGTCAGTTACATTTAGAGGAAACTATAAAGCCTAACAAACTGACCTGGAAACATTAATACAGCAATATTTGCAGTATCTAAAGTTAGCTAACGTAGTGACCATAAGCTACGTTGAGCAGAATTCCTCAGTGTATTGAATGGCATGAGGTTGTGTTGATTGTAACTAAAAGTTACAAGAGGAAGATGATGATGTTTCTTCTTTAAGAAGCTACAACGTCTCGCTTCAAATAGATTAATTCACAAGCTAAGATCTGTTTTTTTAAATTGGATGTTTTGTGTTTATGGATTTTTACATTACACTATAGGTGCAGTTATGTTGACAATATTTCTTCCAACACACTGAAATCATCCTGATTAGAGATTCTGGTTAAATGCCCCAAAGCATCTAACCAGAATAACCTCCTTTACTTTTGCAAAGTGGCTCTGCCCATTGTGATGTGTTCAGAAACATAACAGAAGAAATTGTTGTCCTTTTTTTCCTTTATTGAGAAAATTGAATTTATTCAACATATAAAGTGCAGATTGAGAAGAAGTGGTTCTGCCTTTTAATACCATTTAATCGTAGTTACATAAGGTTATTATCTGTAGCTACAAATTACAGATGTCTCCTAAACACATCACACCTCAGAAGTCTATAGATGCTACAGTTTGATGCTCCCTTAAGTCTCATATCCAGGCTGCTGCTAGTGGTAGCGATAGATGATGGTTATGTCCCCAGACTCCACATTGCAGCCTGTAACAGTCTTGTTGCCTAAGGCAAGGCTACTGTTTCAAATCACGAATATATTTATTAATCAGAGCACTCACATAAGAGTGAAGCACTAGCAGAGCGCAAAATATTTTTGACCCCCTGAACGATTCACTGTCAAAATAAGTAGAAGCATTTTTACTCTGACGGGGCTATTACTAGTATCATCAGTGGACTATTAAGGTCCATGTAAACGCACCATGTGATGCATTTTAAATTGTTTAATGATTCAATAATGTAATTATTCTGCCTGGTCTTTTCGCCTCCCTCTTCCTTTAGATCAAGATTAGTCCCTCAGCGTCCGCCAGTAACCAGGACAGCGGCACCTCCACCACCGAGTCTTTGCTCAGTCCGCCTGAAGGCTCGCCCACCCAGGAGACGCCAATGAACTGAGACCTGCCTGACCCCTCCTGACCTCCCACCCGCCCCTCCTCACTTGACCCTCCAACCCCCGGACCATCAACACTCGCCCCCTAAACTCTTGTGTGCCAGTCTCCCTTTATTGGAAACAAGTGACTTACCACAGCCATCCTTGTGATCTGATTGTCTGGTCTTTTTGTCTGACACGTGCGTTCACTTGTTAACTGGTATGGAAACTGAAAGCATGGGATGGGTGCAGGCATGTGGTCTTGCGTCAGTAGTATATATTTGAGTCTATTCTGGCTCGCTGTGGGAGAAATCCTCCCTGCTGTATGACTTTCCTTTTCTTCTTGCACTCCTTATTTATCCGCCTTTGTCTAACCAGCAAAGCTCAGATGCCAAACATGCTCCTAGTTTACTTTTGCTTTATCAGATTAACACTGTTACATGTTTTGTTTGTTTGAGTGTAGAAAAATTGCACAAATATAGAGATTACGAACTTAATCAGAGAAGGATTTATACTTAAAAACTTAAGAAAATAATAATAATAATAATATTATAAGCACTTGTTTTTTTCTGCCTCCATTTTGGGGCCATTCTTGGTTTACAGTGGGTTGCCATTTTGGGGCCAATCTAATTTCCGTTTTCTTCCTTATTAATTTTAAGACACCACACAATCATAACGTAGTCTAACACTGTGTTCAGAATATGAATGTATGCCTTTTTGTGTCATATAGGTACAACACTGTGTGTACTTTAACCCGCAGCGCTGAGTGGCTGATACTGTGTGTCACAGCCGCAGCCACCAGCTCCACAGCTGGTATTTTAAAAACACACTTCAGAATAAAAACCATCCTTTTTTCCATTGTTAACAGTCTGTCAGAAAATGATCTTCACGCTTGGATGGTTACAGGAAAACAGCCAAGATCAGCAGAACAGAGGCAGAGCAAACACACAGCCAAGCTTTAGCCATGACCCGAGGTGAGAGTGAAATAAATGTGTCTCTTCCAGAGCCAGAGTCAATATTTAAACACTTGTCCATTGTTTCTGTGTGGGAGGTAACACCTAGCCTCCCCCATTCTGTGATACAGATAAAAGCAAGGCTGGGTGTTGTTTTGTACGCTGATACAGGATGATGGTGTAAAAGAGAAGGTTTATTAATTTACCTATAATGTACGAGTTTGAAATCTCACGAGAGCTGACGTGTAGGAAGAACAGTGGAAATGGTAGAGTTGGAGAGAGGAGTGCCGGGAAGAGTTTGTTGTGTTGGAGCACAGAAAGTGTAGCTCTGTGTCATCTAAAAGATTTTCAGTGTCATTGCTGAATATTTAACTGATACATACAACATGAAAATATCTGGAAAAATACTTGGTTAGGCAATAACAAACAGGCTGCATCAAACAAAAGGGAAAGAAAACTTTTATGTCTCTGTAGGGATCCATAATGGTGTCTGACACCTAGAGTAACAACCTGAGCCTGTCAGTGGCAAAAACAAGCTCATTGAGGGAGCACTGCTAGAAATAGGATTCAAGTGGTTGAGTCCTAAAACCTGGAAATGACTCAGCATTTTCTTCAGTTCTCTCCTTAAAGTCAACAGGTTGTTTGAATAGCTTTTTGGTTTGATGCCTAGAATAAAATCTGTTTAACAAAAGCTTAAAAGACTTTCATGTTTTGCTCTAGGACATAAAATATGTCAGTAAAAACCTCATTCGTATGTTTCAAAGCTACAGAACATCATCAAACCAAACACAGCGTTTGTTGTCGTGGCGTTATTGAAGTCATGCAACTGCAGTGTAGTTTGTTTATAGCCTAACGTTAGCTTCTTTCTCCTGATGGTTGCACTCACGATTTAAAAATACTAAAAGTGATGTTCATTTGTGAAGATTATCTTGCTGAACACAACACACAAGTATCATAAATGTTTTAGCCACAGAGCTTATTTTCAGCCAAAATCCAAAATCTAATGGAAAAAACACAAAAGGTTTTTGTCAAGGAAACCAGGGTGACATTAGCTTCTGTGTTGGCCTGCAGAAACATGTCATCCCTGCAGCACTCTGTTTAGCTGTAACGTGCAAGTTTGACATGTATTTTCGGTCAGTTTGTTGGTCCACTGCTTTAGTCCAGACCATCCAGATTATCTTAAAGGGAAACTACGGTATTTTTCAACCTAAACCCTATTCACCTCTGTTTTAATGGAGACAACATTTTTTTTAACTGACAGGCTCAAATTGTTAGCGTAAGTGTCTGATAACTTTATGGAAAAGACCCTACAGAGAAAAAAATGTTTTTGTCGTCACTTTTCACTTGATCTCGTCTGTTATTACGTGTAACTAAGTCTCGCTGACGGACTTGTTCAAGAAGACAACAGTGAAAACGCTGGTGAGAGTTGGGGAGAATAGAAAGAGTAGCTCAGTGTCATCTAAAAGATTTTCAATATCGTGACTGAATATTTAGCTGGTTGCTACAATTTTGAAAAGTCAGCAAAATTTCAGAACAAATATTTTTAGTGGAAGTGTTTTGACAGTGCACTGTTACATTGAGTGGCAACATCAAAGCCCTCTCACTGAATCCTGGACCAATTGTTGCCTCACTTAGACACATAAACCAAGCTGAATAAGGTTCCCTCTGACAACTATTGGATAGATTTTACCAAAGCAGCATAGCTACAGAAAGTCTTGTTACTCCAAATCTCTAGGAAATAGCACAAAATGATCAAAAGCTGCCTCTTTTAGTAGAGTCTGGGAAAACTGCAGGACTATGTGCAGCATTTCCTGGAAACCAAATGTTAAATGTATGAAAAGGGTAAAATCAGCGTGACATCTTCAACTACAGAGCCATTTTCTTGAGTTTCTCAGAAAGTATTTAACTACTGAGTGGCTACTCTCACCACAGAGGTCTGATATGCACAGGGCTACTGACGGAGGTTTAATCTGAAGGGCAAACAGCCAATCTGAACACTGCTGAGGTTTCCTCTGGTACACACGTGGAGAACACAAGGATCTAACATATTTCACACACACCTTCACACCACACTTCTGCTGTGTTTGGGCAGGACCAGCCTGGTACAAGTCTTCCCCTGCTGGTGGACGTGTGGCTAAACATGAATGTGAAGCATCTTCCCATTTAATCGTTAGTGATGCTATTTGCCACACATGCGGTGGATCAGCGTCCCGGAAGAACACCACGTACAGGCCGAGGGGGCTTTCTGCTGTTAAGATCTTGTTTTCACCAGCCATGACACAACTGCGGTTGCTGCTCTGAGTTGACAGTAATGGATTTTAAACAGTACAGTATCTCATGTCCTCATGTAACATCACTTTTCCTGAAATGACCTGTCTCACTGAGAGTGTTTATTTACAGCTTTTTATCACAGACATGAGGATTTTATTTGTGTTTGGTCATACAAACACACACACACACACACACAGGATGTTTGTCCATGTTCTCCATGGAGTGGAGACATGATCTAATTAAAAAAACCTTGTTTTGAGTTTTATGTAAGGAGGAGCTGAAAATAGGAATTTATTTGACTGTGAGGGGAGTTCCTCAAATACAACACACCACTGTTGAAAGACGTGACAGCTTTAACACGTCAGTGTGTGTGATATGGGGACACACATTTAATTGACCCACAGAAAGTAAAAAAAAAGTGAGAATGTGTTGAAGGACAAAACAAACCTAAATCAGCTGCAGTACCTCATGTGAACACAAGAGGGCAGCCAAGAACACGAGCAGCACATGATGGCTTTATTTTCCTCCATCCACACTGACACAGTGGAGGACACTGACTTATGAACACAATCTTCAGAGGAAGTTAAAACAGTTTCTGTCATTTGACATGAGAAACACGTGCTTGAGCAGTTTTTGTCTTTGATCCTCTTAGTGGTCTGAAGTGCACTGTAGGGGGTGGGTGTTGCTTGTTGCTTCATGAATGAGTTCATAGAGAACATTTTACAATTTGTTTTCAGGGGTTTGAATGTTTTATCTCATCACTACTATCAGAGAGGCGTTAGTAATGCCTGTAGGGGAATGCCGTCTTGTTTAAAGCTGTGGCAAAAGCAGAAGTATAAATTTAGATTTGACTAAAAGTATGGAAAACTCTGTTACTTGTAGTTCAGTGGGGATTTTTAAGCCTTTGATGATCCAATAAGTACTGTAGAAAAAGAACTCACATGGTCATAGACAAAAGGTAGGAATTCAATGCAATTCAACAGAGCTTTATTTATCCTTGGGGAAATTCTTGTTCCAGAGAATGCTTCAGAATACAGTAACAATCACAACCAGTAACAATCGGTGGTTTCCCCGGGTCAGGGTCACTCACTGAGCCCAGTTTTAGGTCAATAGTATTAAATATCTGGAAAAACATTAAAATATAGAAGATAATTTCAAAGAGCAAAAGCAAAAAAACAATGCCTACAGTAACAACACAAGTAAGATAATGATAATTATTATTATTATAATAATAATAAATGATCTAAAATGGTGGAAAAAAGCAGACTGATAATCAATGTTATATTGTATATGATAAAACAATGAGAAAGTATTGTACATGATTTTGTAATCAACATCATAAAAAGTAATAATGCAGCAAATGTAGGTGAATATAGGAAGTTATCAATGACAAACAGTCCCATCACTTGCATCTTTTTTTGTGTAATAGGAGGGAGGGAGATTGTTTCTTTCCAACCAGAATAAAGGCGGAAATTACATCCTTATTGGGCTGGGATGAAGTTGTTCTCCTTTATGAGGTAATGTCTAAGTATTCTGATAAAGAACAGACAGTCAGTGTTTGGGAAAGCATTATGAAGACAGAGAGGAAGTGGGATGAACTCAGATGTTTTACTTACACAGCACTTGAGAAATGTTGTAATATGAACAAAATGTACTTGGCATATGAAAAGAAAAGACACAGAATTACCTATTATCCTTTAGCCTGTTATTGTAGGCTGTTATTATTAATGATGCATTACTAATAAATGTAATTGAATTCAAAAGAATGCATTACTTTATTAAGTGATCACTTGTTTTGTGTGTAATATCTGAATCAGAAAAGTAACTAGTAACTACAGCTGTCAAGTAAAGTGGAGTAAAAAGTACAGTTTTTGCCTTTGAGTTGAAGAACAAGTAAAGGGAAAAATTGAATCATATTTAAACACAGTATTTGAGTAAGGATACTAATTGTATTTTGTCACTGGAGAAGCTAACTTATAGTCATTAAAAGAGTTACTTGTGTACTTTCAGGTGCATGTTTTTACGTAAAATGTTAATCAGTGACATGTTTTTTTAAAGATATTCTTTGCGTTTGTTTGATAGGACAGATATAGGATGAAGGCCGGAGAGGGAGAGTGGAGATAGCATGCAACAAAAGGCTGTGTGTTGGAATGGAGCCTGTGTTTGCTGCAGCAAGGACACAGCCTCTGTACACGGGGCACCCGCTCCACCAGGTGAGCTGGTAAAATAAAGACACAGTGACAACGGATAACAAACAGCTGCCAAAAAATCTTTATTCAGTTTCAACCAGATGCCTCCAGAGTCGTCCAGTCACACAGATCACTCTGGAGAAGGTCTGAACTGTACACCGAGTCAAACAACAACAGCACCAGAACGCAATTTGTCAGAAAACACCATTAACAACAAGAACAATGGCAGTTTCTACACACAGAGATCAGATAAGAAAAAAAATCTTGTACAGAGGTTAACAGTCAGTGTGAATTGATTCTTCTTTGGGAAAAATCATCATATATTCATAGAATTCATTTCATTATATTGTGAAAAAGAATATAAGAAAACATCATTGGTGCGATAGAGTATATTTGTGACGGAACAGATACATATTGCGAGTGCTTTGTGTTGCGTCAACAATAAAGAATCCCATATATAGACTGAATGTGTGACACTGACAACTGTCCGTGTGTGTGTGTGTGTGTTGAAGCAGGCCTTGTTTTAAATGTGCAGGGAGAACATTCGGTTCAAACATGGCTTAGTTTGTGTGTGTGTGTGTGTGTGAGAAGGCAAAAAAAAAAAAAAACTTCAGAAATTGTCCCAAATGACTTCCCATCACCCCGACAGTGAGCGTGTACATGCACTTTGATGTACAGTATAAAGGAATATTTGATGTTTTGGGAAAAACATTTAATTCCCCGTCTTGCCAGGAGTCAGATGAGGATTGATACCACTCTCACATCTGTACGCCACAGCCAGCGGGCCGTTAGCTTAGCTTAGCACAAAGACTGGGAACAGGGAGAAACTGCTAGCCTGGCTCTATCCTACTAGTACCTCTACAGGTGTGGACATACTTTCCACATTGAATGTCCACTGACAGCTGTGGTCACGTGCATGCAGGTGTCTTCATAGTACAACAGACGGTCTGCGTCAGGACCCAACAGTAAATGGAAGGACTGGGAGGAGAGTTTACTGTCCTCCTACTGCTAACATTGGGTGAAACTGCGACTAAGATGATGCTGCTGAGTCCCTGGTGTCTGTCAAATATCCAACCTAAAACCACAAGGACAATCCAGGGATGATCAGCACTGCTTCCGCACTGTGTAGCCCAAACAGCAGGCTTACAGCAGCCAAGCATAGCCAAACGTCTTACTTTCATTGGCCTGAACAGCTAACTTCTGCTAACTTGACGAGGAGAAAATGATTTGATTGTAAAGCTCTTGTAGACTTTTGAAGTATAATCAGACTGAATGGATCAAATCATGATAGTGAAACTAATTTTTCAGGGATTGTGACACTTAAAAAAATATATCTACTGATTTACAGACGTCTCTTTAGCCATGTAAGCCAATGGAAAAACACTTTAGGCTGCAGGACCCTGAAAATTGCAGTACCACTGTTTGACTATGAGAATCAGCTTCAAAGCTTGGCGCACTTCCTGAGGGCCTGTCGTGGACATGTAGATACAGAAACTTGACTTAACTGATAGATACATTATATCTTGAACAACATGTTTCCTCATAATCAGTCCCTATTTCTCCTCCTGCTCAAACTAATATGACCTTGGTGACCTCTGGCTCTGAGACGTTTCTGTCCAGGTGCAAACAGACAGATTATAATTTTGGCTCTCTCAAAGCCATATCTACCCGTCACAACTACAGCACTGTCTTTATCAGGAGTTTTCAGATGTAAAAAGCTATATTGCTTGTATTAAACTGATCCATATGTACCTCTTTCTTCTTCCTCACCCTCCCCCTTGCTTTGAACCTCCTGCGCCCTCACAGCGAGGGGGAAGCTACCGATTTCATGGACGGCAACGATTCTTATCAACTGAGGTCACAGATGGAGCCTGTGTATGTGGGCTGTTTTTCACCGCCCTCATCAATTATTCAATGACTCGGACACACGCGCACACATAAACAGCTCCCTGCGCTCCACTAAGACACCAAACATCCTCAGCGAGCCTGACTCGATTCATCCGCACCTCGACCTGCTGCTCAAACGCCTCGACGGCGCAGACAGACACATGCACAACATGTGTCCACAGCCTGGCTAAGCATCTCTACAATTACTGCATCATGTAAAATGTCAGTGGGCATAAACAGGATGTGATGTGAACTTGTGTTTCGCATCATAAACTCCCCACATCTCATTTTGGTCATCTGTTGGAGGGCGATGCTCTGCAGATGCCTGTGTTTACAATAATGAAGCACACAAGCTTTGGCTGGAGCGAAAAGCAGCATGAGGAGGTTTATTATTCTATGTTAATGTACTAGTTGATAATGCATGAGGTATGACAGCTTGCACATTGAGACGTGTGCATTTATGGCCACAGGAATGGCTTGATCTGGGGGTAGGGGTGCACACACACATGCACACATGAGCTTTTATGCTCACACTTCCCTCACATAAACAGCAAGCTCTTCACATCATCACAGGATGAGACCTGAAGCCACAGGGACATATGTTGAGCAGCATGGGCACATATTGCCCCGATGACATGATCTAACACGCTTGGCTTTCACACCTCTTTCACTCATATTGTGCCTGTGTGTGTGTGTGTGTGCGCAGTGAGAGACGTCCTGCCCAAAAGGTATTTATAAAAAATAGAACACGGACGACAAATGTTTGCAGAGATATTTAGCTGCACATCTAAATGCACGCTTCATAAATTCAGCTACTAAATGATGTAGACTGACATGAATGTTGAAAGGTGGGCTGAAAAAGCAAAGAGCTGTGCCAATTTAGAAACATCAGGCAGCTTCAAGCCTTTCGGCGCAGACTGATAAATGTTGTCTCGTTCATCCTGCAGTCGTGAGACACCAGGCTCATGAAAACATAGTGTTTCTGATGACCCAGAGGAAGTGCACCTGTGGGACTCCTACAGACCGTTTGAAGCTGTCGCCACAGACTTATTATCTCCACATCAGTATGAAATAAGCAGAGTGGTAAAGAGAGGCTGCTGGGAGACACATGTTCATATTCGAGCTAACAGTATTTGAGATACGAGCACTCTGGTGTCGTAAATAATGTCTCAATCAACCTTGAGCAAAATGAAACTTTCTCCTGAAGGGGCTGTTTGGACATTTGACGCAAATGATACTGACTGAAGAAAACAAATTTAGTGCTATCACACCACTGTCAACAGTTTCACAATACTTTCCCTGTTTACCTAAACGCCACACAAAAACATTATAGAGATGAGTCAGTACTACGGGGAAAAAGACTGAAAGGCTACTTCTCTCATATCTGTAGGCTACAGCAAATAAGCTAATGTAGCTGGAGCCAGCAGCTAGTTAGCTTAGCACAAAGACTGGAAATCAGATAAAAGGTGAGAAAATTCAATTCTACAGCTCATTAATTAAATTGTTTTAGGATGTCTGCTTAATCAGTCCAAAAAAAAAGTGTAAAGCATTTTATGAGCTGGACTATTTCCTGGCTGGGACCAGTAACTTCCTGGAGTAGCTGCTAGTTGGCTAGCGGCTAAGAGCTAAAACATAGTTCTGCACATAAACCTCCACACAACAATGAACTGTTGTTTTTATACACGATTTTTGTAAAGCTTAAACCAAGAAGATATAATGTGTTAATTTGTGAGTTTTAAAGGTGTTAGTTTGTAAATTTTATTAGATTTTGCTGGCCAGGCTAGCTGTTTTGTTATGCTAACTAGCATAAATTTTAATGCACAGACATGGAAGTGACGCTCAACAATTAACTTAATAAGCCTATTTCCCATAGATGTACAGTACTAACTACTTACTGGGCCCGAAGGTAGTGCCTGTTCAGTCCAATGGAGCTGCTCGCCTGGCTGACATGGCGGTTTCTAGCTTCCTGGTTGACTATCGGAGTAGAAATTAGTTAGCATTTTAGCACTCTGGATTCCTTCGTCTTGAAGTCAATGTTTTTTTTAATGTTTTTTTGGTTAGATGCCTCAAGTAAGGTCAGCTTTTATGTTTTTTCCTACGACATAAAATACGTCAGTAACTACTCCACTCAATTCTGAAGCTTTTATGTGTGTTAGAAAAGGTGGTCCCTAATAAGGGGCTAAATGAGACTAGAGAACGTCATCACGCATCACATAAGTCACATGACCATGATGTAGTTTATAGCCTAGCGTTGGTGTGGTGAAAAGTGGTGTTTATTTGTGAAGATTATCTTGCCGAATAAAATGTGCAGGTATCTCAAACATTTGTTTACCACAAAGTTTATCATCTGCAATAATCCAAAAACCAATGGAAAAACTGGAAGCTAAGCAGCGTTCCTGGGGACCTGTGTTTAACGCACAGACAT
This sequence comes from Cephalopholis sonnerati, assembly GCA_019142605.1. NCBI lineage: Eukaryota > Metazoa > Chordata > Actinopteri > Perciformes > Serranidae > Cephalopholis > Cephalopholis sonnerati. The sequence continues at coordinate 24,620,228 of JAGQAX010000014.1, read as the reverse complement.
TAAAGTGGTATCAATCTTCTCGTCTAACTCCCAGCAAGTAAACTAATAAGCGTATTTCCCCAAATGTTGACATGTTCTCAATACTTAGAAACAAAACTTGAACTGACACTGCTCATGAAATGACATCCTGAGCTTCACCTAAGCACAGAAATACTCCACCCCCTCCAAAAACCATCTCCCCTGTTTATGTGAGACAAATGATGTAGTGTTGACATTTTACAACCAGCTGTGTCACCTGCTGCGCTGACCATGAACAGATCTGGAGAAGGACAATGTGTTGCATCTACAATTTAGTTTACAGTCTGGAAACACATATCAAACATGTACATTTAGAGGCTTCAAAAGGATAAAAAAATGCAACATAGGCTACTGTGCAGGCCATGTCAGGGTGGAGAGCAGCCGCATGCCAACTTCTTGAACACTGTAGTGCTTGTGGTTACCATACTGCAGTACATGCTTACATATTTCTTATTGTTTGACAAGTACCACATGGTTCTGGCCTCATCTGATTCCACACAGATGGGAAATATAATCCTTTTAAAGCTCCCTGTGTGTTTCCAGCAGAGGGTCGGGGATGCAGGTGGAGGAAAAACAACTGAGACTTCACACTTCAGACCTCTTCATAACTCCAGCTGGCAGCGTTCCCATCACTGCAACACTCGCTGCGAGATGCAGGCTTTAGTGCACAGCCTCCTCTAGCGATCTGTCTTCCACAAGCATCCCGCTAGACTCTCCTGGGACTGGCTAACTGTTAATACACACACACAACAAGGATGGAGAGAGCTCCACTCAGACTGTGACAAATTGGTCTGCACCAGCAGGGAATCACAGGTACTTTCAACTCTCTTGTACAGATTTGAAAACATGAGATGAGAGACATTCTTTTTTGGGTACCAATCTTAAGTTTGAAACCACAGTGTAGTGTGCAGGTGAAATAAACTGAAGCAACCCCGGCTGCTCTCAACCTCCGTCATGGACGCCAAAGCACAAATAGATCACATTTATATAAAGTCATCTATCTCATAATTTTCTTATTTGCATGCACATGCAGTATTAAAAATACAGTTAGACCAGAGCATATAGTATATATACTGTTTGAAAAAAGTGTAAAAATCCAGTGCGACAGTCATTGAGTTCTTGAGGTCTACATGATTGTAATCAGATAAAACAGCCAATGAGATGATCCACTTTAAAGAGAGGGCGGGTCTCTGTGTTGCATATTTGAGTTGAAGGAGCTGAAATACCCTTTAATGTTTTGGCTTTTTAGTATTCTGAATAATCACATCCAATAATAGAATTCAGGGCTGATGAGAGTGTTTTTCCTCTCTCTCTATCTGCCTCATTATCATTCACCCACCTTCACATGAAGCAGGTTCCTGTTGGAAATCACTTAGCAGCTCCTGCGCTAAAAATGGATCATCTCACCGACTGTCTCACATGCCGTTTGCAGGATGAGGCTTCCTTGATTTCCCAAACATTTTCTAGATTGCACCACGACAGCGATTCTTCACATCGACACACATGTACCCACAAGCCCTTGTACAAAAGGGAGAGAGAGGAGTCATGTTTGGGAAAACAAAGAGAAGGGAGGAGTAACAGACAAACACATTGAAACACAGTATCGTCATAAGTTTGGATCAAAAAATAGTTACAGAAAAAGAGTAGAAAAGTCACTCTTAGACCTTGCAACATCTTTCCAGAGGGGCCAAAGGGGCCTCTCGACACAACTCACAGGACGTTTCTTTGTATCACAAATCTTTGAGTTATAGGTATAGAAAGCAGAACTCAGACTCGCCAGCACTAGAGACATTCCATCATGGTCGCTGTGTGGCCCTGCATATCACAGCAACACACCTCCACACACAGTTTCTAGACGGCAACTAGTGAGGTCCGCTCTGGAAACTCTACGCTCATCAAGGCACATTCAGGACTCCTATATTCCTCTAAAGATAACCATAACAGGGCGAGCAGCTCCTGGAAACACATAAGGACTTTATAAATCATTAACGTTTGAGGGGAAGCCTCGACAAAAGCCGCCCCAGAGTGTTTGCAGAAGCCGTTTCAACCCTCCTCCTCCTCCTCCTCCTTCACATTCCTGAATGAATGAAGAATGGAGGGTCCCTCCTCTTTTTATTGACAACACCGCTGCCCTGGACCCGGCTCTGGATAGGAGCAGAGATGCATAAACCTGCCCGTCAGCATGGTTGCCATGGAAACTAGCCCTACGGTCCGCAGGATCTGGACACTTTGAAGACATGCTGCTACTTTATCTACACTCAGGTTCACATGAGGCAATGCTATGACTGCTCAGGTGTACTCGACTGAGCACGCACTCATCCTCTGTGTTTTGGAGCACAGTTTAAAACTAATTACATTTCCAGTCTTTTTTTTTTTTCACGTGACCCCACAGAGTGCCACCTGCCGTCACGCTATTGTTGGGTGGTATTTCTGCAGGACACAGAGGGGTCTGTGTGTGCAGGAGCTGCAGGCCAGCGGGGCAGATAACAAGCCTGTGGGCATCTGCTCACATGTTTTATCGCCTGCTAGAAGTGGGTGGCCGCAGAGCTGAAGAGGCCTTCAACACTAACTTCAACATCTGGAGCTGACAGTGCAAATAAAAACTGAAATAAGTAGGATTTTTTAGAGTATTATTTAAGTCTGGGATGTCACATAAATATACTGATACACACTGATACTGTAGCTTAGATATACCATACTGTACTGCAGCTTATAATCTGTATATACTGTAGCATATATTGACCTATACTTGATGATATAAGGTATAATAAGTGTCAGCCTCTTGTCACAAACAAGTCTTGTCATGTATGAAATATTGATCTCAGGTACATAAACAATGGATGCTTATAAAACTGTCAACATATGAACTGCTGTCAAAGCCATCACTGCTGGACACAACGTGTGTGTGTGAGGACAGACACATTGAGGGTCCGTCGTAACTCACAAGAGCTGATTTTTATACCGTCTGTGAGCAGAATAATGCTATCTTGTTTTATTCAGCTTGTAAATCACCACTGAAAGCTCAGCCCTTTAATAGGCGGCAGCGGAGGGGGTAAACACACGAGGGAACAAAAGCCAGACCAGCCGCTGTATTTGAAGAAAAAAACAAAAGTCCTCATAAGTATTCATATCACTCTCACTGGAGCAACACGACCGCCTATTGTGGCTCTTTGATGCCACAGTTTTTAATTCTGCTGTGCGAACACATGTTTATAATGACAGGCCGTTTCCGAGCTCGTGTTTAGCTGCTCACTCCCCCCGGTTGCGGGGCTTTGAGCTCACTTCTGCTCTAATATGAATAAGTTAGATGATCAGATCAGGAGCATGATGCCATATGGCTTGTTTGCCATCATTATGGTGTCAATTTGGGAGCAAAACATATAAGAATCATGATCCTGTTTTCTGCCAGTTTGCCCAAAAGGAAGTAAATTATCCAATATTGCAAACATCCCACAGCATGTTTGCGTGGGTGCGAATATATTTCAGATTCAGTTTTAGACTGATAAGACCATGATGTTAGTTAAAATGACAATTTGAATACAAGTACAGATGATTTTATATTGAGCTTAAAGGTCCAGTGTGGAGGATTTGGTGACATCTAGCGGTGATGTTGCATAACTGAATCTTCTCCTGTGTGCCAAGCGTGTAATTGAATTACGGCGTACGATGTGAAAACGCAAACAGCCCTATCTAGAGTCAACATTTTGTTTGTCCACTTTGGGCGACCTTAGGACAACATGGCAAACTCTGTCGAACATGGCCGTGCTAACAGACCTGGGTACAGGATAGGAAGCGGGGCCCTGTTCATTTCTATGAAAGCTGCAGCGTGTAAAATTACTTAAATTACTGACACTGCTGCGACACCATGCTGCACATAGAGAAGATGCGCTAGACACTTTCGCCAGCTGAGCAAAGTAAATTCTGGTTGAGCGCTCCGCCATCTTGAATGGGGATTAAGGTGATTCAGGCCATATGTACACAAAAACGATCTGTTTAAAGCGGAATCTTTTCTCATTTTTGTTTTTAAAGAAAGTTCCACATTCAATGACAACTTTTTGCTAACAATCTTTGTGCACAGGGATCCAAAAAAAATGACCAAAAACACTGTAGTATACATGCCAGGCCAGTAGTTGGCGGTGTGACTTTGTAATGAAACAACACACGCCTGAGCACATGTGCTTCCTTCTACAGAGCGGTGATGTATAAACAAACAAAATGGAAACCACACGAATGTTTGTCTGGACAGACGACGAGGTGGAGTTGCTACAGTAAATCTACACTTTGCTGGAGAAGCGTTGATAAATTCAACAGGGTGAGCAGCACAAACAGAGCTCGGGAGTCCGCCATTGTTGTCGTGATGGTCGACTTTCTCGCACATGTCTAGTGACTGGAACTGTAATGCGCATGTGCGAAAAGTCTCAGGTTAGCAGAGACGGTGCTGTTTCCAAAAAATTGCACTCTGGAACCTGTTTTCAAAACGCTGCTGTCGTGTGAACGATCAGCCAAAATGCAACTAAAGTTTACTGTTATAAACAGGACCTCAATCATGTGGCTCTTCTAGACTTTCCAAATGTTATCGGACCAAATGGATCAAATCCTGATGGTAAAACAAGTCGTTTTGGGGGGGTTGTTATACTCAAAATCCCCTGATATAGAGACAGCTCTTTCCCAATTTCAGTCTACAGGGAAAAGTCATTTTGGTCCGATGGCATCACATGACGCTTTAATTACACTATTTAGCCACTATGGAAATTGGCTTCAAAGCCCGGCACACTTCCTGAGGACCAGCCGTGGAAAAGGATTCGCTTCATGTGTAGATTTAAACGGCTCAATTTTAGTGAATGAAAACACATTGATTCTTAGTTTCAGGTGATTATAAACTAATGAAAACATAGTTATGATTAATAGATACCATTCCTGCCTAAATCCTTCACACTGGACCTTTAAAGGCTCGTTTGTCACGGTCAATTTAAACCATGGAAAATTCTAAACAATTTGGATTTTAACTAACAAGACGATCTCAACTCAGGGCGCTTTTATCCACTCTCCCTCTGGAGCTTTCAACGGCATCACATGGTCATAACGTCCAGTTTGAGTTCAGATTCAGTGCTAATTATGAAATGAAAGGGACACGTAAAGATCGAATATCTACAATTCTGACAACTGATAAGACTCAATCTGCTGATGAAGACTGTGATATGGTTGAAAGCTCCAGAACCAGCAAGTGAAGGGAGTTCAAACTGAAAATGTTTAGCTGTTTTCGGGTCAAGAATGGACTGAGTACTGAATACTTTTCTTGTCTGGGGTATATAAAGTACTCCCACACTGGCACATAATAATGCAAAATATATTACAATCATATTCTATAAAATTCTGGGGAGACAGCAATGAGCACTAGTCACCAAAATCAAACCATCAGAACTGATGAGGAAGCAGAAGAGAGCACAGAGGTTTCGGGGCGACCCCCTCACTAACTCGTGTTCGGACACTTGGTAGGCTTGAGGCAGGGTGTTTTTATTTTCATGTTCTACAGCATAACATTGTGTACAAAATGGAGTAAATATCAGAGGACAACAGCACTGCATGGGAATATAGCACCTCCATGTCTCCCCCGAGAGAGGCCACAGCACCGGTATGCACAGTATGCAAAGACAGACCTGGGCTGGGTGGTTTTAAAAAAAGCCCCTTAATGCTAAGGCCATCTTTGTGCCATTGGCAGTGAATGGGACCAAGATGTTCTCAGTACAACGATGCAGGCCAGGCCGCAGTCCACAAACAAATCCCAGGGTTCCTCACTGAGGAGATGGATGGGTTTGAGAAATATGGCAGCAGATATCCATTTGAGAACGAGAGTGAGATTAGCTTATTTTGGCCGAATCTTATTACTAGCCATTTGGTCGACACAACGCTGACCTAGAATCAGCATCAAGAGAGAGCTTCTTTTAAAAATTAGCTGCCTGGAGATGCTGCCATTCAAATATCCAGTCTTACCAGAACCTCTGAATGATCTGAACTACTGCAGGGACTTGTTCCTGGACAGAATCTGATTGGCTGCCAGATTTTTCCACACACCAATGGAGGAGACGGTCAGCACACAAACATGAAGCACCACAATGATGGAGAAAGGGCAGTGGGAAGTGCATGGAGTTAATAGAAACATCAGCCACATCCAAACACTGACGTCTGGACCAACAAAAACATCCTCAAACCCCAAAGTGTCGGTTTGTCAGGAGGCTGAAAGGGAACGCCACAGGCCATTGGATGAAGGTGCGTAACTCCTTTGGAGGAGGGGGACTGATGCCTGGAGGGAGGGAGCAGGGGGCAGAGCACCGTGCTTCAGTGGCAGCCTGCATACTTCGCCCGGGGCTCCTTCACGTTCATACTTAGAAAAGCGTGTGACCGCACACATGAGCGCAAACACACCGAGATGTCAATCAAACTAATTGCAAGTGGGCCTGCGCGGCACCGGGAGACGAGAATTGGAAAAAAGATAAAGGTTTTAATCAACTGTGGATTTCGACCGCTTAGCAGCGCCGGCGGTGGGGAGCGTGACGTGAAGGAGCTCCAGGCGGGAGCGTGCAGGTCACACTCACTGGAAAGAGCATAACAAGCTTGGCTTGCTTTGAGAATTATGCCTGGGCTCCCTCCTGCAGTTAGCAACAAAAAAAATCCTTCAGCAGAACATGAAAACAAAATTCATATACAGTATATATTCATATATATATATATATGAAAAAAATAAAAACAGCCAAATCAGTCTTTTTTTGCTTTGAATTTAAACATGTTTTTTCTTTACGTATATATAGATTTGTCTTTTCTTAAACAATAATACGTTCACATAATACAATGGCAAATCAGTTTGGAGATAATCTAAATATTTCTTACTGAAACATCAATGTAATGACATAGAAGAAGCACAATGATTTTTTTAAAGAGTGACTTTAAGGCTATCCCTATATTCAACACAACAGTAGCCCGACAGGTTGAACGGTACATTATTTCCTCACCCAATGTCGTACATGAACCTGTCTTGTTCATAAGGTGGCAAATGAAATGACCGAGGTAATTGGCCATAAACATGGAGCTTAGAGAAAATACACAAATTACATATATACATGAACAGACACAAAAAAATCAAATCGACAAAAACAGCTGAGCGAACATAACAGAGCTACGATTTTCAGGTGCGGAAGTACTGTACTGTAAATGGCTGAGCGTGTGAGTTTATAAGCTGGTGTTGGTTTTGAATAATCCCGGGGTAGAATACTAATCCTGTGTGAAATGCCAACAAAGACTTCAGCAAAGCAGATTTCATATAACGCAGAGAGTAAATGCAGAAACAGAATCACAACGTGCCTGTTGGTAGAAACATTTGTAGGACACTTCTATCAATATCAGTACGCTGTAATAAAGTGGAACGCAGCCCCGGGTGACAGAAGAGTCGGTCCATTTATCACTGCAGAGTGAACATCTGTAAACCATTTGGCCTTTGTGATTTTGTTTCCTGCCTTTGAGCCGACAAGGAGGCTGGAATTCAAATGAACACATTCAAATGCAAAATCAGATATTTTTACCTCATCAGTAACAAGGTTACGTGGCAAACACAAGGACTTAAGCTTTGCTCGCATGTTGCCAAGTGTATAAAGTGTGCAGTGCACATCAAACAAGGAAGGAGTGACCTAATCAAGTGCTCTGACGCTTCAAAAGGGAGGTCAAATATTAACTTTTCTTTTGCTCTTGCTTCCTTTTATAACAAGTTGGAACTAAAAAAAGGGCCGGTGGAAGATAAAAACATTTTCAACTCAATAGAAGAAACCACAAAAGTGCTCTGTTACACACACACTCACTTTTAGTTTTCAGCCCTCCCCCTTTGTAACAGATCACCAAGATGCACCTGTGTGGCGTTCGTAAACATAAAGATATTTTGCTCCCTTTGGGAAGGTGTAAAAGTTGTTTGAGGAGGAGGGCAATCTGTCTCTCTGTATGTGGTCAAAGATGTTTATCGGTTTATGGCCTCGCACGCTGCCGACTTCATGCTTCCAGTGCTGCCAGGGAGGTCTTAAACACACTTTCTTTAGCAGGTAAACAGTCTTGGTTTCACCAAAAGAGAGAAAACAACACCAACGACAGAAAACATGGCACCTTAACAAAAACCAAAAACATAAAGAATAAGATAAAGGAGTTTTTGGTTGCAAAGTTGTCATGTGTGATGAAAGAGAGAAGCTATTGAGACTGTGCGGCATACAGTATATAACTCCAAGTTTTAGCTGCTGGTTTTTGCTTTCTTTAGAATCACATCCCTGATAAAACAAAGAAAATGAATCAACTGGGTAAAAAAGTGACATAGAAAACAGTTCCTGTCTTCTGCTTTGATTGTGTGGGAATTCCTGTGTGTGTGTATGTGTGTGTGTGTGTGTGTGTGTGTGTGTGTGTGTGTGTGTGTGTGTGTGTGTGAATGCTGCTTTTGTTATGTGGTAAATCACCGGCATGGTCCATCTGCTTTCCCTGACTGTAAATTGTATCTTTTTTGCATTGATCATTCACCTTGTGTGTCTCTTTTTCCTCACTTTCTCTCTACATGTCAACCCGCCCTTCCCGGCGCTGCCGTACATTCCCTCGGGGCTGTCAGGAGTGAAGAACAGGTGAGGAGCCGGGAGAGGCTGTGATGTTGTCGGTGATAAAAGATCACCTCAAAACGTCCAGAAATAAAACAAGAGATGAACAAGTTGAAGGAAGAACAAAAACCGCAAGCGTTACCTCCATGCTTTTTTCATAGCGTTCTTCAAAAACTGCAGCGAAGAGGCTCGTTCTTCTTTTGGATAAAAAAGTGAAGGTTTTTTTTTTCTTTTGACAAAACACACAAAAAGCTTTTGGCCTTTTTTCCGGACCCCTTCTTTGACTCGACTTTCCATTTAAAAACCAGAGCTTTACAAAACATAGAAAGATGCAACACTGAACCCAACATAAAAAACAGGAGAAATATTTAGATCTATTTTTTCTTTACACTGTTTAGCTGCACTGGGATTTCCCAAAACTGGGAATGGTGGGAATGGTGAGGCAGTACTGGGAATCCTGGACGGCAATTTAAAAGGTGACTCCGCTGTCCTTTGGTTCCTTCCACAGCTGGAATGGTTCAGTGGAGCTGAGGGCGAGGGTGACGACAGGGGCGGAGCCAGAGCTTGACGGACAGTTGCGATTTCTGAGTTGAAGAAAACCAAATGCATGCAAAATGATGCCCCTCCCCACTTTCTCTGGCGAAAGGCAGCAGTGCCCGTTGGCGTGGCACACTGTGAAGGTGGTGGGGGGACGCTCAGTCGGTGAATCTCTGGCAGGCTTTTTTCCAGCGGCAGGCGGTGCACCACATGTCGCGGTTCTCCATCCCGTACACCTTGCGGCACTTCTTCCCTTCACCACGCACCTTCCGACTGAGAAGAAGAAACAGAGAATGTTAGATGAAACTGTCATGATGGAGAAGACCAAACATTCTCTTAAAGGGACAGTACATCCCAAAATAAAAAATACATACATCCTCTTTCCTGTGGTGCTGTATATCATCACTCTACATTGTTTTGGTGTGAGTTGCCAGGTGTTGAAGATATTGGCCATAGAGATCAGAGTGTGGATACAAATCAGAAATGTTGCTCGAGTATGTTTCGGGTTCGGCCCACTTGCCATGCTTCTGTGTTGGGTTATGGTCTATTCAAGTGCTAGGATTTGTTATTAGTGTGACAACACCTGAACGCAACACAGGCTCTGCTCCAACTGAGTGTGTGTGCTGTGCTGCGCTGCTGTGCGAGTGGTGTGTTTGACTGTGAGTAACAGCAGCCTTTTGATGGGTATTTACACACCGTCCATGTGCGATCACCGTAAACAGACAAGCTGTAACCATGACAACAATTACAATGTCAGGTAACAAACTGCATTGGGCTCAAGTAGGGTTCGGATTTAAAAATCAGAAAGGCTGTCGGGTTCGTGCCGGGCTCAGTTACAACTGTCTCACACTCTGGTTGGGTTCAGTCGGGAAAATGCGGCCCAAGATGTCTGCCCTCTCTCCAATATAATGGAGCTGGATGACACTCAGCTTGTGGTGCTCAAAGCATCAAAAAACATACACTTGAAAAACTCAACAGCAATGTCTCTTTCCAGAGGTCATGACCCGGTTACTGTAGCAACTGTTTTCTTTGTACTGAACTACACTCGCCGCCAACAGTATCAAGCTGCAGCAGGAAGTGTGCATGTACTGCTGGCCTAGCACCACTGAGCAAGTAAGTGTTAGAGCAGAGCTGAGCAGGGCGCCATTAATGTTTACATCTCAAGCTGTAACAAGCACGAGCCTCTCGTCCATGAGTGGATGCACACTTCCTTCTGTGCAGTGATTCGGTTCGTGGGTGTAGCTCAATAGAAAGAAAATAGTTCCTACATGAAACTGCTCACAACAAGGTCTGTGGATTATCTTGAGTAACCGGGTCATGATTTCTGGAAAGAGACATTGCTGATGAGTTTTTTGGCACTTTAGCACCACAAGTTCCATTATATTAAAGAGAAGGCAGACGTCTCTTTGGCTGATATCTCCAACACTTAACAACTCACACCAAAACAATCTAGACTGGTAAACAGCACTACAGGTCACAAGAAGAATATGTATTTTTGATTTTGAGGTGAACTGGCCCTTTAAGTGTTTCCCCAACATAGCCTTTTTTAAATTGCAGCTAAACCACCAATAATAGACAACAAAGTCCTAATACCATGAATAGAAAACACCACATGAATCATACATTCTAAAACAGCTTGGTGCCTTATTGAAATGGATTAGGCAAATCAGAGCTGATTGATCATGACTTCTTTTTAATTAAGAGTCACTGAGCTGATTTGTGAGAGTCAATATTTTCACTGTTGAACATATGAGGTGTTTTTCACTCAGGTTTAATTGAGGTAGAAAATCACATCACATGGGCTTAAATGTAAGTCATCCCTTGGTGATATCTAAAACGTTCTTTCAGTTTGTTCTGCCTTTAATTAAAGCTAATAAGGAAATGTCAGGTGAGACTCAGCGAGCAGTGAGGTTCCAGTACCTGAGGGCAGTGGTGGCTCTGGGAGGGGACGAGAGGACGGCGATGGTCTGGGAGCGCTGTTCGCCGAAGCCCTGGCTTTTACTGGGGGACACCTGATGAGGGCAGGCAAATTTGGGATCATAAGAAACCAAATGTATGAAGCTGAGAATGAATGCTTGGTGTTGCAGTGCATTAAAGTTTCCTCACCGTGGTCCCAGTGAAGGTGACAGGCGGCGACTGCCAGGAGATGCTAAAGCTGGAGCTGTTGGTGGGAGTGAAGCTGGTGGAGGCGGGGCCAGTCGAGTTGCTGCCGCTGGACGGGATGGACACTGGAGCCGTGGCCTGAGGGAGGGCAGAGGTCAAAGGTGAAAATGGTGGCATTTTCGATTCAAATGGAACGGTTGTATCTAAAGCATGTTTCATATTGAAAACCCTGATCTCTAAATCACATTGTGCTTTCTTATGTTTTCTTTTTTCTTACCTTGCCTTGTTTTTCTTTTAATGAAAACTGTATCAAATAAAATGTACTGCTTTAAAGAGATGTTTTTTGTTTTACTGGGGTGTTATAGCATTGTGTAGCTTCCCAGTAGTGTTCCTGATATATTTCCGAACATCCAATTTTGGTCAAAGTATGTTTAAGCGTCAAAATGCTAATTCCTAAGCCCTTCCCTTCAAAATTGTTTCCCACGTGGTCCTATGTAGGTTTCTCCATGATGATGTTACTACATATAAACACACACCTAATGTGCCCCGCTGTGACTGAGCCAAGCCTTCTTTTAGGATCGTGTGTTATCAGTCTTCCAAATTAGCTGTATTCCTCTCACCAGCACAGAAGCCAAGCCTTGTACTGTTGTAGATCCGCAAGTCACACAATTATACAAACAAACTTAATGATCGAGGCAGTGTTAGAAAAGCACCTCCAGAGTGGTGTAACTGCTTTTGTCAAAGGTGTCTGGTGGCTTTAAAAAGAGCGAACTAACTGCATCAGTTCCCTTTCAGAGAAGGCTGTCTGACAGCAAGGTAAAGTGATGATAATATTTTAAATATAGCATGCACAGGAACTGATATTGATTTTTTAGGTGGCTCGAAATAAGTTTTGCTGATGCCTTCATTTACAACACGCTTCTCTGGGGGGCACGCCAACTGCCAAAACCTCTAGGTGATACACTGACAATGGTTAAGTACCTTATACAACCCCACTTCAAAAGATCTAAACTATCTATTTCAGTTATTAGTGTCATCAGCGCTCTAAACTACATCACTGCTCTTGCTAACGACTGAGTGCATGTTTCCATTTGACAAACCCGGAAAGGAACACAGATGGAGTCGGCATTTAAGACATCAAAAACTAATCCTAGAACTCTGTGCAATGCTGTCACAGACTGTATAAAACAATGACTTCCTCCTCACTGTACAAAAATGATGCCAAAACATGATAAGGGCACTGCCATCATGCGCTGGTGATGTCATTTGCAGCCAGAATCTGCACCACAGTGATCAACAAGTGGAGCCACAGTGTAAAGTTCCCACCTATACATTTGTCTGAACTTATTGGGAGCTGCGCCACTGATCACAAGCACACCAACTGGCACAATTAACTGTCTTCAATAACAGAAACCATCTTTGGGAAAATTTAATTTAATGACATGTACTTTGATGTTTCAATTTGGACATGAAGGGGGCGGGGTTTATGACCTATACTGCAGCCAGCCACCAGGGGGCAATAAAGATGCACTGGCTTCACTTTTGGGGAGCTGTCATGCCCTCTGTCACTATAAAAAGTCATTAAATTCTAACTAGGGTTTGTAAATGCTTTTAATTCTAAGAGAGGACAATTATTATGGTCATTATTTGAACATTAGGCGTGTCCCAAGTCACTCTAAAACAATTTAGCTGCTGGAAACTCTCAGACCAATTTGTAAACATTAATTCTCAAACTGATCTTGAGAAAAATTGGTTGCATTAGTTGCGGTAAAGGGCTCATTTCAAGAGCAGGCTTTAGGTATCTCACTTCGTAAAATCAGTTTAAGCACAAATAATTTATGTTTCTGTTAAAACATGTAGTGACATAACTACACTGTCAAATGAAGAGATGGATTGTGTCATTATTTCACCTACCGTTAATTGTTCAAACCTGCTGCTGTGTGTCGATATACCACAACTGTTAGCACAGCTGCTAACGGGAGCAAGGGAAACACTGTGACGCATAATCAAGATAATGAGGACCCTGATAGTGTGTGAGGGAAAATATGTGCATTTTGTGTGTGTGACCTGATAAGTGTGTTGTGGTGTGTGTATTGATCCAGGGAGTGCATCGATCGAGTGTGCGGTGATCTTAATCACGCCTGTGTGAGTGTGTGTTTACGTGTGTGTACATGTGCGTGCTTCATCTGCTCACTGCACTTTCTCACCTGGTAGGCGTGGTCCGTGTGGATGAGGTAGAGTGCGCTGGGCGCAGAGCGGCTGAGCGGGGTGGTGCCGCCAGCGTGAGGCTCCTTGGTGTCAGAGGACTGTGGAGGTCTGTGGGAGTCCGCCAGCTGGCTGAGAGACGGGAGAGGAGAGGGGGGAGGAGGAGGGGGAGAGAGGACGGACGGGGACACGGGGGACAGGCTGCTCAACCCGTCGGCCACTGAATCAGTGTTGAGCTTGATCTCCGTGTAGTAGAAGTCCTCCTCGCCGTCGCTGCAGTCTGAGTCGCAGTTACGCCTAAAAAAATAGCAGATACAACAGTGAGGGGTGATAGAGAGAAGATGAACAGAGAGAAATATAAAATGTCTCTCTGAATGCTGATTACTCCACACGCACAACAAAGTGCGTCTCTGCAATCAGAGACAACCCCCCTTCAACATTAATGTCACTCCTCCAACCAGCAAAACACTGTCATTTGCAGTTAATCAGTGGAGGACCTCAGTTTAATTGAATGTCAGTATGAATGTGTGATTCATCTGATATCATTGTTCTCCACCTCCACCCTCACTCCCAGAGCAGGAAGTGTTACCGTGGCGATAATCCATCAGCCATTAATCTGCTGTTATGACAATGCAGCTGGCTGGAGGGCTGAGACAGGAAGTGAAAGAGCTGTTTTGGAGGCTTTAGCTGTGTCTTAAATCAGATACTTCAGTTAGTACACTCACACGCAGTACACTCTGTTCACCATGTACTTGTGTGCTGCAAGAATTTGACAGGGTAGTGTTGTCTCCTATCGAACCAGGCTGTTGTGCACTTAACAGAAATGACGACTGCAAGATCTGGCAGCTTTTCTTCCTATGCTTGGTGAATCACAACCGGGCGGAGCATAAATTTTCACTCGCCAAAATATATGCTTAAATATACAAGCTATATGTCTGATTTTTGGCTCACTTGGTGTTTTGTGTATTTATTTATATGTTGTAATTAACATGCTTTCACGGCACGTTCCTATATGTACGAATGTCTGTGGCTGATACTGGCTGGCTCTATCACCAGCTGTTCTACCGATTTAATTATAGCTGCTGCATTTTGTGAATATTTACAGCTTGTCAAGCGTCAGAAGACAAATCTAATACTAAAATCTTCTACAATTTAACCCACATAAACAGAAGATGAGACATCAGCATCAGTGTTATCATGTGTGGTACCACGTTAGTACAGAATTAAGCTAATAAACAAACTGATGGCTTATATCTGACAACAGTATAGTGGTAGAGAAAAATACACATATAAATTTGTACCATACTTTGGTGTTTACAGCAGTAGTCGGCCAACATTTCACAAATTTGAATCAGTTTTTGGTCCTGCCCCTTCCGCTACACAGGCAACATGACAACGACTGAGGGTGAGAAGTGTCCAACGTTCCACACTCAACTTTTTGACTCATATGAGTGCACCATCTGGGTACTCATCGCGCACTGTATTTTGCCGTGCTTCTGAGTGTGGACGCACTCATGGACTGAAAATAGCAAGCACGAGCACAGCAGTACTCACTGATGTGTGTGTGTGTGTGTGTGTCTTACCCCAGGTGGATGGTGCGGATGTGTCTCTGAATGCCAGCAGCGGTACTCAGCACCTTGCCACAGTTCTTCCACAGGCACTTGAACATCACCTTCATGGAGTTCTGCAAGAAACACACAAAGTACAGCAGCTACAGTCAGACAACAGGAGCTCATGAATGGCTTTGTGCTGACAGAAATGTTTTGTTTTCAGCAAAAGGAGCAACAATCACTGTCAAGTTATGATTTTTTCAGCAGGATTCATTATTGTGCGATTTCTGTGAAGTACTGTAAGATAAAGTTGATTCAAAACACACATTAAACACACATTAAACATGGCTTAACAGCAACAATTTCAAACACAAGTACACAAATCAGCTTCACTATAACTCGCAGCATTCACAGACAAACACTTGTCTTTATCTGGACATGTTTTCCCCATAAATACAACATGCTAACGTTATTAGCACAAGCCTATGGCATTTTACATTGTATAAATTAGCCTAGCAGCTGCCGATATTTTCCTCTTCTCATATAAAACCAGGGACAACTGCAACATTTAACAAAGGTAACGTTACATAATTTGGCTCCATTACAACTCACAAGGTTTGCTGACAAAACAACTGTCTTATACTAAACACGTTTTCCAAACAAATACAACATGCTAACGTTATTAGCACAAGCCTATGGCATTTTACATTGTATAAATTAGCCTAGGGACGAGCGGAGATTTCCTCTGCTCATATGAAGCCAGGATAAACCCCTGAAGGATAAATTACACACAATTATTGTCTTCACAATTTATTGTTCTTATCTGTGAAATTAAAGTAAATAAAAACTTTGTTTCCAGTGGGAAATTATTTCAGCTTACAGAAACAGACAGGAGGTCTGCGTCGCCGCGACGTGCAGTTACATTTCTGAGGGGATGCAAGTCAGGCTATAGTGTAGGGTACGGGTAAGTATAAATTCTGCATTACATAGTATAACATCCGTGTTTGTTAAACTCCTTCATATTGCCTTCATACAGCACTCCCTCTATGACCACAGAGTAAATGACAAGCAACTAGATGTGTGCAGATGAACTCCCTGAGCATTTTTCTCATGATATATGCATAAAACTCACTCATTTATTTAGATTTAGATCCATCTCTATATTACAGAGGGTGAAATACATCTAGTATTTCCTCCAGGGTTGGTCAGCCATCCTATAGTATATCATTTCATTTCGATTTCTTCCTCATTATCAGGCAGGGAGGTAAACGCTTCAGGCCTCTCAAGTGGCTGCATAACATACAAACATATTGATTGCTCAATGTAACCGAGGCTCTGTTTTTCACCCACTGGAAGCTTTCAGGGGTCATTTTAGGACTTTAATTTTAGGACTTTGATTTATTTCTAACTGCTTATTATTATTTAGAATTTTAGAGTGGCAGCAATCACTGAAGTCGCTGCAAGACTGGACAGAGACACAAGATGATGTTGATGCAATGAAAACTATGGTTATTATAGTCAATGTTATCCTTTCACTCACATGCTAATGCTTTAATAAAAACTACAGATTTAAGTATTTCTCACTATGCTGGGAACTCCAGGAGCTCTCTCAAAAACCCCTAGTGCAACACCCATCAGCTGCTTTCACTAGATGTGTACCAACGCCCACAGCACACAACAGAATGTGTCATACAGACAGAAGATGTTGGTGAGGTACAGTAGCCAGGACGTCCTGATCTGGGGAGTGAATGTGATAAAACTGATGATTTTTTCAGACAGCTGACATGCACTATCACTGAGAAACTGCAAAGTGATGTATCCTGAGGATTTGCTGTGACTGATGTCAGCGTGTCATAACTTTGTCATCCCAAATACTTTGTTTAGGCCCTGTCTACACGTATACAGACATTTATGATAGTGGATATTTTGCTCTACGTTTTGACCCCTTGTCCACATGCAAATGAGTTTTAGGTCACTAAAATGCGCACACGCTTGCTCAACCTCAGCGTGCGCGGTTTAAAGTCCACCAGAAACAGCAGCTTTGGCTCGGGCCCAGTCAAACCAGCAGATGGTGGGATGATATTGAGAGTGGGATTGTCGTCAATGTTGAGTGGATGGAAAACTTTAGATGTCCAAAGCAGCAGTTATACTTATATCTTTGAGTGAGCCCTTCTGTTTACCGTTTTTCTGGGTACACCGGCTTCCTCCCACAGTCCAAAGACATGCAGGTTAATTGGTGACTCTAATTGTCCGTAGGTGTGAATGTGAGTGTGAATGGTTGTCTGTCTCTATGTGTCAGCCCTGTGATAGTCTGGTGACCTGTCCAGGGTGTACCCTGCCTCTCACCCAGTGTCAGCTGGGATAGGCTCCAGCCCCCCCGCGACCCCCAACAGGATAAGCGGTTATGGAAATTAAATGACGTATATATACATCCACCAAGTACCACTAGCACTACAAATTTTTAGATTTATTTAATTTTCTTTGGGATAAAACCACATTTGTATAAGTCAATTCATTATATTTCTATTTTTAAATCTGTAGTCTATAGTATTTTTTAAATCAAAACATTCTTCTTATTATTCTTATTATAACCATCATATGGTGGAGTGTGCATTAAAAGGGTGATGAATTTTTAAGCTCTTATTCTCCTCTTGAAATATGTGTCATCTCATATTGTGAATATTCTGTGAATATTCCCTGTATATCGACAATAAAGGAATTAAACAACTTAACACCAGATGCTCCTTCGTCATTGTTATGGTGTGAACGTACAGCTTTACTGTGACATCTTCCTGTGGTGCTTTTCTCAACACACATTTATCCAGGAGCTGAGTGAGGCCAAACAACAGTAAATTTTCCTCTGGTCGTGAGCTGGCGAGGATCCTGTATCTTTTATCCTTCTACTGTAATTACACCACTGGCTTCCTCGAGAGACTGTACATTGTTTTTCGCCGAGTGAAAAACCCCTTGTGCTTTCTCCCTGCCCTCCTGCCTCCCCGCTCTGAGCCATTATAAATGCTCTTATAGGCCTGTCTGTCAAACTATTGTTGAGGGGGCTGATTTAATTTTGACAAGATGGTTTTTTTCTTTAATTTTCCTCCTCTTTTCAGAGACGCGTGCACACACAACAATCATCTGTCCCCCCCTCTGCGCATTGTTTTGTCTTTGGGTAACAAAAGCCTGTTGTGTGTGTCTGTGTGTGTGTTTATATGTGTATGTGTGTGTTATTCCCTTTAAAGAGGCATTTCACAGTTAATTAAATGGTGAGCTCCAAATGGTATTGTCTTGCCGAGAGAGAATCGAGAGCACAAGAGGAGCGTGTAGATAATTTCATGTGAAACCTCAGCGCCGCACACGTAGCATGTGTCTGTGTGTTCATGTTGGTCAACTACACTGTTATCCAATCTCAGAAAATCCGTTCATCCATGCTCCGTTCTCTCTTCCCTTCCTGTTCCTGTTTAATTCTTCATCCATAACCTTCCTTGCTTTCCTCCTCTCCACTCCTCCATGTCTCTCTCTCCCTCTCGCTGTCCTTCTTTGTGATAAGTCCCCAATTAATACAGTACAATGTGGAGCTCACCCAAGAGTCTATCGATTTGTAGAGGAAGCATGAAGCCGGCAGGATCTTTATGTTTGCTGTAGTGGGTATTAAAATCATTACTGCCGTTGCAGAGCAGCTGCATGTGAAGGCTGAGAAGTAATTATGAAGGGCAAATGTCTGGAGAGGACACACACACACACATATATATATATGTAAAAGGCAAGGGAAGAGGAGGGTGAAAACAAGGGCAAAAGCAGGAGAGGAAGCGGTGAAGGAAAGAGGGCGATAGGGTGAAAGGAAGGATAGATGAATGATACTGACAGTAAACGACAAACCAGTGAGTAGGAGCGCTGATAAGGAGAGAGGGATACAGAGGGAGAGCAAAGCAATATACATCTGAAAAAATAATGAGTGACACTGAGCTGTGGATGTGATGAGCTGTCAGCGGTGTGTAGAAATGAGACGAGCCAAAATGATGAGTGAGAAAGAAACTGTGTGTGTGTGTGTTGTGCTCACAACATCTGGGCAGCCAAGACAAAGCCACCAGTGGAGCAAAAAGGCTGCGCGTTCTTCCCTGCCCCATATTCATCTCTGCCAATCAGCCTAAACTACGTCCGTAACCTCAGAGGTTAATATCACAGTGTGTTGAAGGAGGGAATCAAGCTGCTCAGGTACATCTGACAGCTTCTTATTGAGAGATCTGCCTGTTATTATCAGGAGAGCTGCTGCCATTCTCTTCTAAACCCCTGTGATATAACACTGTGACAGCCCTACACTCAAATAAAGAAAAATTCTACACGTTCAAGGGCACATAAGGCTATGAACCTTTTTTTATTTCCAAGAAACTGTGAGGATAGAGGAAGAAACTAGTGGCTAATTTAATCTGAAGCTGCAGGGTGAGAGACGATAGCTTTTAGAAATACATTTTTGAAGGTTTATTATTTCTAAAGTGAGATAGTTCTTGTCCATACCGAGATACCTTAATGTGAAAATGCTTTTTTTTCACTTTGGACCTCTATCCAAAATAAAACATGACTCATACTGCATTTTCAGCCTGGAACAAACCCTTTCAATAATGCCGCCTTTTAAATTTATGAACAGAAAAACAGAGCTTTTGGAGATGTGTAGCAATACAGTGAAGAAGACAGCTATACATCAATATAGCTGATCACACAATACAGGTGTATGTTTCTACTGTATATACTATATGTGTACTTAATCAGACATCTTAGTGACCATGAATCTGTCTTTTTGTTTCTTGGGTAAATATCTGGACTACTGTGTTATGTGTACGTCGTTTTTTTAATGGCAGAATATAAAACAATAGTAAAACAGTGATTTGATTGACGTCTCACTGCTGCAGCCCAGCAAATAGTGATAAGCTGATTAATGGGTGGCACTTAAACCATGATTAAATCACTATTTTGTCTGACAACAGAAACAGACAAAGTAAATGAGAACAACTATATACTGAGTTCAGCTACATCAAAGCTTTAGTCGCAAAAAATTTCATCTGCTTATCCAGGGCCGGGTCGCGGGGGCAGCAGGCCAAGCAAAGCACCCCAGACGTCCCTCTCCCCAGCAACAGTTTCCAGCTCCTCTTTGGGGAACCCCAGGGCATCCCCAGGCCAGATGAGATATGTAATCCCTCCAGCGTGTCCTGGGTCTGCCCCGGGGATTCCTACCAGTGGGACGTGAACCACCTCAACTGACTCCTTTCAAAGCAAAGGAGCAGCGACTCTAGAAGTTCGAGCTCCTAAGGCTGAGCCCAGCCACCCCACAGAGGAAACTCATTTCGGCCGTTTGTATCGGTGATCTCATTTTTTCAGTCACTACCCAGAGCTCGTGACCAGAGGTGAGGGTGGGGACGTAGATGGACCAGTAAATCGAAAGCTTTGCCTTCCGGCTCAGCTCCCTCTTCACCATGATGGTCTGGCGCAGCACCCACATCACCACAGAGAGCTGATAGAACATGAGACGGATAATCTGTGAAAAAAATCATGTTCTTCCTCCTCTTAGTGCTTCCAATAACATTTGCAAGAATTAACCGCGACTGAGCAAACACAACCAATCTGAGGAGTCTCTTACCCAGCTGTCAATCTCCTTAATCACGGCTCATGAACTGCGGTCACACTCGGCAGCTCTGATCACATATGAATCAAGATTCTGTTGCTGCATTGCACTCGCCACTGCCTAGTTTGATAGTTTTGACTGCCTGTTCCACTTTGTATCAGATGGTGACTGTAATGTGTTATTTTGATGTCTAGTGTCATTTTCCAAACAGTTTTACATTGTAGTAATAAATGATTTCTCCCTGTGTATGCCTATTCAATTTTAGAAATGCCTTTAATTACTAACTCACCAAGATTTTTGTGCACAGAAGCAGAACTGGAAGTTTTTTCAGCCTTTGAATAAGAGCTGCAACCAATTATTGATCAGTTGTCAACTATTATATTAATCATCATGTTTTGGTTATGGATTAAACGGTTTAAGTATTTTTTATAAGAAAAGATTTCAGAATCTTAAAGGTGAATATTCTCTGGTTATTCTCTGGTCCTTTACCACGCTGTGACAGTTAAGGAAATACCTTTGAGTTTGGGACGACTGAGACATTTGAGGATGTCATGTTTTGGAGACACGGATCAACATTTTCATTTTCAGACATTTTAAAGACAAAAAACTAACTTATTAATCTAGAAACTAATCAACAGATTAATCGACAATGAAACAATCCTTTGTTGCAGCCCTAAGCTTTTAACTCAGACATGCTTTACAATATTCACCTTGCGCTTGCGAGGGATGGGCTCATCGAAGAGCAGGCTGCTGCCGTCCTGCTCGTCCAGGCTGGGGTCTTCGGGCCCTGCAGGGCCTGGTCCCACTCCGCCCAGACTGGGCACACGGAAGGGCTTGAAGCTGTCAGCTGAGAGAGGTGGAGAAGGTGTAGATGGGTTGGACTGGTCGCTGGGGGCAGACCAGCTCCAGTAGCCCCCTGAAGAGCTGTTGCTAGACGGGGTGAAGGGCCCAGTTGAGCCGTTGTCCTTCCACGAACCACTCAGACCTTCTGAGAAGATGGAGGTGAACAGAGGAGGGAGAGGTGCAGGGATGGAGGACAGAAGAATAGAGAACACAGGGGAAAGGACATTGGGATCATGAGAGTAAATCTAACAATAAAACCAACTCCCTCAGTCATATTTGTTGATGATACAACCACTGCAAAAATGTGTGGGTGTTCCTCCGTCGATGATGGAAGATCAAGACATTCAATTAAGCTAAGACGGCTTTATTTGCACTTCACACAAAAGAGCCTTCCAGCACTACTGTTGTCTGTGACACACGAAAACAAAAAGGTTACTTTCTTGTTGTGTGGATCCGCTGAGACACTTTCAAGGTCTGTTTTTTTAGATCAAAGAAACGTTTCTTTTGAATATCAGCTACAAAAGACATTTCACTTTGTGAAGGTTGAGGCTGGGGGAAACTTTGGAATGTGTGCTTAAGTGTGGATGAGAAAGTCTGTGTGTGTTTTTGAGGTGTGTGTGTAAATGAGTCAGCGAGGGTGAAAGTTAAGAGCACTTTGTTTGGTTTAGTAAAGCTGCTTCTTGGTGTTTTGTCTCTCCTCTTAGTCTCTCTTTATTACATTTCACGTTAAAGAGGATGTGGCTCAGCAACAAAATGGAAGCTGCTCTGATACGTCTTTAGTTTTGTGGTACAGAAATATTTTGATTCAATAATATCAAGATAAGAATTACACCTTTCAGTGAGACTAAAGACTAAAATGTGAACCATGGTGTTGGCTTGGTGCACGCTGCATGACAACCCACCGTGTGTACTGATGTAAATGCACATTGTGTGATCTCCAACTTGTGTACATGGATGTGACATGTGTATGACTACATTAAGATAGAGATGTGCAGTTGGTATTTAAAACCCACTTTGTGCATGTGTGCATGATGTATGTGATGTACATTTCACATCTGACCGCATGTGTGTGTGTGACTGTGATAACACGTGCATGGTGGCTGGAGGGTTGGCTGCATGTCTGCTTGGCTGAATGGACGCTTGTTGTGTTGCACAGACTAGCTAAGTGGTTGCATGTGACTCTTCGGATTTCCGCCACTGTGTAGGGTGGCAGAGATCCAGACTCATTGTGCTTTTCTGTGGATTTGCAGAACTCATTGATGAGAGCATCCTCAGGCACAGCAGGTGGCTGTAATTTATCAACCTAAGCTTCCACATGCATTCACAAGATAACAGCTGTGGGGGAATGAAAAGTCAGCGTATAGCGGAACATACAAATTACGAGCTTGGGCTGCACCACTCTTTTCACAGGTTCATTTTTCATAAAGATTCTGCGGGGGAGGAAATGATACATCAAAGCCAAAGATTAATTTAAAGCTGTGTAGTTTGGAGCATATTGCATTCGTCAAAGCCCACTCTGTCCTCAACTTGATCAGTTGTTTCATAGCTGGGATACTCACCGTTGACTTTGACAGGTGGACTCCTGACCAGAGGACTGGTGGAGAGACTCGTCAGCACCATGGCAGCCGTCACCTTGTCCATGTCCACTTCCTCTTCTGACCGTCTGCCAAAATACAACAGGAAAAGAGGATGATCTTACTGAGCATCTTTTGCTCCCAATACATTATCATAGTTCAGTCAGGAACACTTAAGTCAAAGAAACTTTATTTCCATTTGCAGCATCATATTTGGCGGTATGGCTCTGTTCTGGGGCCTCTCTGCCTTTCCTTGGGCCTATGCAGAAAGCCTCCTCCACGCGCCTACGTGGAAAGCCTAAGGCGGAGAGAGCACACCTGTCTGCCCTTCCATGTGCAAATAGGGAAAGCCTGAGGCAGAGAAAGCGGCAGCAAAGACCCCCAGGGAACAGAACAGAGCCAAAGACAAACAGAAATGACACTGATAAGTTAGAGAACATGAAAAGGAGGAGCTGGGGTGAAGGTGGGTTGCAAAGCAGCTTGCAGAGGAAGCAGCAACAGTAGGGCGCCCTGAATGAGACTCGCCGATTGGTTGTATAGAAAGGAATCAATCATCAATCAGCTGCTCCATTAGTTGATTGAACTGTTTGAGATCAGCTGATGTAGCTGGGATGTGAGCTGAGCTTGACATTGTTTCCTGCTTGAGCTAACGCTATGCTCTGTTTGATACTTTATCATTACTGCCATGCAACAGAAATGGTGGTAACTGTTTTGGTACAGCTTGGTAGCTCAGATCCAGTGCAAAGAAAGAGAAAAGTAGTGGAAAAAAGTAGCATTAGACACCATAAACCTTGACAATAACGCACACAAAAAGGAACCACATGAATGTGAAAATATGTACAGTTCACTCCTCCAGCATATCAAGCAGCCAGACAGGCAAAAAACACAATGGTTAATGTACCAGTGCAAACAGTTGTGCACACATTCAGTCTGGGGCCTGCAGAGCAACGCAGGTCAGTATATGAGAACTTGTGGGGGGCCTAGCAACAGGACTAAAGTGTTTTGACAGACTTACTCAGCGTTGCATTCTGCTACAATGCTTACAACATAAGCCTCTAATTACATTCAAGTTTCATTTATTTTTTTATGTCCTTTGTGGGCGGCTGATGCAATCGCCCAGACACCATCGGAAAAATCAACAGCCAACAGCTGTGTGCAAAATAAAAAAAGTAAAACTAAACTAGACTGATGTGGGTCTTGTGTTCAATCCCTTAAGTCTGTATTATCAACACACGCTCATCGCAGTACACTGCACACACTAGCCAATCCATATATCCACACGCAACACACTTATTTGTCTCTTCTAATTGGCTCGTGACAGACGACAGGTGTCTTAATCCTCTCGCATGTATTCCTCAGAGAGAAGCAATCCCTGTGATCAAAGAGATGTCAATAGCTTTATTACCAACAATATACTAAGGTACATGCTCACTATTAACATAACAAGCAGTGTGTAGGGGAGTGCATGTGTGTGTGTGTGTGTGTGTGTGTGGCTTTTGTTTCTGTGCAAGTGAGACTTTGATGGTGTGTGGGAGCTAAATGATCAAAGTCTGTTCTATTACAATGATGAAATCTCCTGCCGCTTCACAAAAAAACATGACATCAGCCATTACCACGTTCTCACAGCCATTCAGATCAAATGGCGGGCTATATCCATCTTAATGGGTATAAAACCAGTACAGGCAACAAACATATTCAACTAAACAACCCATCTTTTACTTTCGTAATACCTGTCAAACAACTACCCATTTAGAAGTGAGAGGATTATGCAAGTTATTCATAACCTGTGAGATGATGCCACAGTTATTCTCCCCCATCAACACTTGTGTCTGTACGTAACACGGGGGCTGTCAAAATTAGTTTCTGTTTTTTTTTTAGCCACACAGCAGTGCTGTTGTGTTTGGCTTTACAACTAGACTTAAATCTATGTTTTTAATCTTAATGGCTGCTCATTGAAATGTGATCATTGGCAAAGGGGTATCAATTAATCTTCAAATAGTTTGCTAACCTAATGTCACGGAAGCGTAGCTCAAGACAGTTAATTAATGCGACGAGGAAACATGTAGCTACTGTTAACCATTGCTGTTCTGTGGTTGGAAAGCACACGGGAGACTTCCTTTTGTCTCACTGCAGGGTAACACCGTTCGCCCACTTCTTCTAGACAACCTTACCGCTAATTTATTAGCAGACACCTGTCTAGTCTGAGCGAATCTAAAGTCAGTCTCTCTCGCTAGTCTAATTAGAAAAGCTGGATGGAAGAGACAGCTCCTGCATAACTTTCCCCAGAGCTGTCAAACCCACGGGTGCACCTGTAGGGGAGGCTCTCCACCATGAATAAAGAAATCCCTGTTATTGGCAACTCTCTGTCATCATCTTGTTTCGGAAGCAAGGAAAATGATCCAGTATGAGCTGAAACAGAAAAACCTGTCCAACAGCAGTGAGATCTGTATTAGAATGTCATGCTCAGGTAGACACCTTATTTACCCAGCAGATAACTCACCTAATTCACTCGCTGTTTGTTGCCACATTTGGCTCTAAATACCTTGATTTTGGAATCCAGCGATTATGCAAAATGATTGCGGTCAGCTTAATGAGGCAATTATGTTATAATTGCGGCATTCCTGCTGAACAATCATCTAAAGGACTGATTACTCTGGTTATATTAATGCTTTTTATCTTAAACAAATTCTGCCCAAACGTCAATTAGAGCCTCAAAATCTAGAAACTTACACATCGAGAAAGTGTGATAGTCAAGCTCCCACCTCTTAAGGTGTGTTCTGACTAACAAGTCCCAAAAAAGTACCTGAGAAGAAGCAAACACATGGATTTGCCGTGCTTGGTTCAAAGAGAGGCAAAGACTCATTTGCTGGTTATAAAAATGTTTTAACTTGAGCTTAAATTTTACATTTATCCTGATCTGTGTGACTCCACCTCATGAACAGACCCAAGGAATATAAGAGAATTAGGATTTCCTGGTACAGGGTAGAATAAACATCTGCACCGTCCAATGGCTGATTGTTTCTCATAAACGTGCACAAAAACAATTTGCAAAAAAAAGCACTGAGCGGCCACTAAGATTAAAGATGCCGGACTGAATCTATCTACAAACTCCCCAGCTGCGTCTTCCCAATTTAATTACATTTTATCTTTAATATCATTACATAAAAAAACAGGAGCATGGCCAGGAAAGTAACCAAGAGCTCTGTCAGAGGAGGTCTTCGACTGTAATCACTACACTCACTGTATCTGTGTCATAAGTAAGAAAAAAACAACATATGACAACATGCAAACACATGTAAAAGACTCATTTGCAGTTTACTGTGTGGCGCAGCATCCCACTGCAAAGCCTGACAGAGTGCTGGGAGACACGTAATGACTTTCACTGCCCGTTTAACAACTCACACCCAAACAGCCCAAAGCTCAGCGTACAGCTCAAAGCAACAGCGGAGAGGCTTAAGAACAACAGTATTAAACTTGTTGAGTGGCCCAGTCTAAACCCAGACGTGACTCCCCGTGTTTATTTTTAGAATGGCTTTAAGGCACAGATGCTTCCCGTCCAAGTTGACCGAGCTTTAGCAAATCTAGAGAAAAATAAAGTCCCGAAATCCACGTGCCAAACTAACACAGATGTGTTTAAGATGGCTTCGATGACTCAAAGCTGACAAACATTATTCCACAAAGCAGAGACTAAATGGAGTTTAAATTAGGCGCATCTGAATCTATACGGACACAGTTACATTTTCTGTGTAGATAAATCTCATCAACAACTTAACAGAGTATTCAATGTGGATCCTGTTTTGTCTATCCCTCCCTGAATCTAGCCACGTCTATGTGTTGATCTCAAGAGTAAACCTTTTCCTTAAAGGGTATCAGAGGCTGTAGAGAATAAAGCACAAGGGGCAGAGCAGCTCTTTCTGTTTTAGCAGCTGTATTGAGAACAAGCGGCACAAGTCGACACTTCCCACCATTTTTTTGGTGCAAATATTACTTCTTTGCGCTGCAATGGAGTAGTTGACAGAGCTGCATGCCCATCCAAGAGCCGATATGCTCAAAGAAACCTCCAAACAGCCAGTTGTCTCTCAGAAAGTGAGGAGACTGTGTGCTGATGAGACAGTTATTATTATTACTGTTTTGTTTATCTGTGGTATTGATGGGCGAAGCAACCAAGTTTAAGTTAATGAACAGTGTTTCCACTTCACAGAGCAACGCAGATGTCTGATGTCCACCACACGGGTGTCCTTACGTGGCTGCGCAGCTCCACACAAACTTGAGATGGTGTTTCTGATCGTAGCGGGCTGTGTGTGTTTCTCTGGATTCAGTCAGTGAGGCCTTTATTTTTGGCTGCTGGTGCCTCATGAGGGCTGAGGGCCTGTGTTTGCAACTGCAACTGAGCAAGAGGGGATTTCCAGAGTTCTTTTCTAAACGACAACAGACTTTTGGACGACATATCAGTTTCATGAAAGTGAACTAGAGCAGTTGTGCAAAATGTTGATGAACCCCATCAGGCCAAAGATATCTTTTTTGTGTTTTTTAATGCATAAAATGACCCAGAGTATCCATGCCAGTGTTTCCCCTGTATTTATTCTGCAGAGGTGCACCACCATGAACTGCAGCAGCTCACTACTGTGAGTCATGAATGAGGCAAGTGTCTGTGGTTAGTTCACTTGTCTGTTATGAGAGCAGGACAGCCGAGTATCAGTTATCTGAACCGCTAAATTTGAGTGAAACAGATGAAGTGAAGATATTGGTTACAAACATGTTCGGTTGTGAATGACAGACCGCCAACAGCCCTTATTGTTCTCTGTGAAGTTTGCTGGAAGTGTTTTATGTGGAATGAGCACTGCGCTGGAGTCTGTTTAAAAACAGTCCTTTAAATGCAACGTTGTTTGTTAGCAACCAGTTATTTGGCCTTGTATGCTCTGATGCAGTTAACATACCAGTCATAATTATGTTTTAATGAAATCTCAACACCATACATTTGTTCTTTGTAATCTTAATAAATAAATAATAACGAAATAATGGGAATAACAGGCGAACCAGCTTTGGATGTGACTTATTTTCTTTTTAAACAAGTGCTGTGAAGTGGATCTAATTTATGCTTATTTAAAGAGATGTTTGTGTGAATTTCTACAAGTTGCATGATAAAAACTACAAAAAACGGTTAAGTTAAATTTGAGAACAGAATTTGGTGTGTTGGGGTAAATGGTAGAATGAGAAGTCCTACATTTTGAGTTTTAATGTGCTCTTCTCCAGATGTAAAGCCATTCTAACAACAGAGTAACAGCATACTAAATTTAAAAAAGTCATGAATGCTTTAAACTATCTATTAATTCATTAAAAAAAATGTGTTTATTACTTTTTGGAAGTTTCTGCATCTCTGTAATCTTTGACCTGCATGTTTTGCATACTGCAAGTCATTTTTTATTGACCACTCCATTTCTGCATAGTTTTTGTACGAGAACAAAAATATCTTCAGTATTACTTTTTCCAACAGGCACTCAGTAATGTAATGTTAGTTTTTCATGGTTCTCTCCTGCAACTTAATTGGATGTTGTTGGACTTTTTCAACTAAGTGGATCATCTGGGGAATTACCTGGCAGCTCGTTGGAAATGAAATAGCGTTAATATTCTTTGATTTAGGAAATTAAGGCATGTAAACTAATTTGTGGCACACTTT
This sequence comes from Cephalopholis sonnerati, assembly GCA_019142605.1. Taxonomy (NCBI): domain Eukaryota; kingdom Metazoa; phylum Chordata; class Actinopteri; order Perciformes; family Serranidae; genus Cephalopholis; species Cephalopholis sonnerati. The sequence continues at coordinate 24,591,492 of JAGQAX010000014.1, read as the reverse complement.
TTAAATATATTTTGTAGTCTTTAGACTTGATAGAAGGTATTAAGAATTAAAGTCAAGAGTCACTGATGTCAAATTCAAAGTCTTTTTTGATTTTGTCCAAGTGAGTCTGTAGTTATCAAATTTGTGAATAGAGTCTGACTCAAGCCCAAGTCATGTGACTCAAGTTCACACCTCTGCCAAATACACCTGATTCATCAGTTAAATTGACAAACACTAAGGAGGCTATGGTGCTGTAACTGATTATTATTATTTTTATTTATTTATTTTTTATTGTTGTTTTTTATAACTATAAAAACAACATGGCAATAAGTGACAAATAAAGAGAGTTAACATGACAATTTCTATAATTTTGCTTAATCTGTAACAGAGCAGTGATCTAATACAAGCTAGACAATATATTATCTAGCTATCTAGATATAAAAAAGTAAAACATTCATACATTATAACATTTACCGACATGATTACAGCCATGGTGCTCTCAGTTTTGTTTGTGCACAAGAGCACTGTGACCTGGGGCTGTAGTTAAAGTTACAGATAGACTCTAAAAGTTATCACCGTGTTATGAATAATTTCTCTGAATTAATAACAGTGTCAGCATTATTGTGAGAGCTTTTAACAGTGTCATAACTCTACAGGAAAAATGTAGAGATTGTTTCTCCCTGTGAGAAGAAAAGAGAGTGTTAGCTAACAAAGAAAGAGCCTCGGCCTCCATTAGCTAATGTCTAATTTATTACCCTTTCCACTGTTGAATATGATGTCATTACAGCCTCCACATAAATCAAGAGAAGAAGCTGCGTACACAACTGCCACTTTCCCCCATAACCCCCCACCCTACGTTGCCGTAAAACCACTTCCTGGTCACCTTGGGAGGTCGTCATGTGACTGTAGATACCATCTCCATGGTAACAGTGAGAGACAGTAATTACTGAGCTTCGTCTATCTTGAAATATGAAAGACTAAATCTCAGAAAAACACATTAGGAGAACTAATAATTAAGATGTGATGCATGAGAGGAGGAAAAACAGAGAGTGGGACGGGGAATTTCCCCAAATCACATTTGCCATTAGTGGTCTTATCAAACTTAGTTTGTTCCAAGTGCTTATTATGACTGTAATTAACAAACACACACAGAGTGTGTGTACGTGTGTGTGTTAGAGAGAGACATGGTAAAACACATGATACATGTGACACAGGAGGCGTAGTGGGATGGTTAATGGATGGGTAAGTGAATTCTGATAAATGAGTTTCATATGTTAGCGTGTTTGTGTGTTGCTGTATGTGCCAAAGACTGTTTGTGTTTTAATATTCTTACTTCACTAACTTGCAATAAAACAGCCTCCAATCTCTGACCCCTGGGGCTTCCTAAATGGAACATTATCGTGTTCATATAGCTTCATCAACAGAAAAACATGGAGAAAGTAAAGAGCCTGTTTACTAAAGCACATTACACCAAGTAGATCCATGTCATTTTATCCCGCCGCTGGCTATTCATAGATGAGTTTCTCTTCACTTGCCAAACAAACGTATTATTGCAGATGCTGTTAATACCTTCAAAGAATACCAGGGATTTTTAAATGACCTAAAACAAGGCCAGTGACTCTTTAATTGATGTCTGTTGTGTTCAGGTAGCATCACCTTACAGTGCGAATGCACCAATGTCCACCTGTCAATAACAGGGAGTTTCAACTATCGACACTTTGCATTACTGTCCACTGGGCAATGATCTCTGAAGTGCCGCCATTTATTTTGAAAGGTACCAGACACCTCAATACCTCCCCCTGCATGACTCGCCAAACTAATAACTCAAAGTAGACGTCAAATACATTTTTCCCAAAGATGATTTCAGTCACTTGAAGAAGTTCTTAACATGCTGATGTGTGTTTATGTGTTCGTCCTTCTGTCAAGATTGGTTTACTTGATGCTATAAAAAGGGGCTGTGACATCATGATTAGCAGCTTTGTGTGCCAATCACTGTGCTCAAGATCAATGGTGCTGCTCGTGATAGGTTGGACAGGTGTTTGGGTGGGAACTCAACACCGCAGATATTGCTACTGTGCTGACTCTCATATCTGGGTTATTTTGGCTTTATTTTGTACAGTGGGGGTAAGTGGAGACACGTCGTCCATCTTTATGTACAGTCTATGCTACCATTCTTACCTCCTTAAAACATGCACTCCATATTTAAAAGCTCTTGTTGGCAATTATGAGAAAAGAGTTTTATTGACAAACACAACTAATGATTACTTTCACTGTTGTTTAGCCTACCTATTATCTTCTCAATTAACTGTTCATTGTTTTGGTCTGTAAACCCTTGGAAAAAAAGTGAAAAATGTCCAATACAATTTTCTGAAAGCCAAGGTGACATCTTCCCATGACATGTTTTCTTCTACAAATAGTCCAAAATACAAAGAGACTCTGTTCACTCTGACACAAAGTTAGCAGTTATGCACAATTGAGAAGGTGAAGCCAGAGAATCTTTGGCATTTTTGTTTCATTTTTTATTTTATGTTCTTTTATTCAATTTTTGTTTTCTGTCAGTTGTATAACTAATTTATCAGCTGACCTTGTCAGCTCTACAAACGATCCACTCAGCCAGTACACCCTTCGATGTGCTGGAATACCTTTGTCTTCAGTTTGTGTCTTAAATCGTTAATGTCAGCTCTGCAAGAAGACTTCTATGTTAAAACACTAACCTTGTCTTTTCATGTAGTAGCCTTGAACAAGCTTGACTGCGACTAACACCGCTAAGAGTAGTGAAGTAAACAGAAAATAAGATTCTGGCTATTTAATACTTAACTAGTTCAAAAGCTACTACATAGATCCTTTATTGAAAATATCATGAACGAGTGTTGAAATGAAACTACAGGAGTTAAAATTGATTTTTAGATGAGTTGGGAATCATCCCTCTGAGGGTATGGAGATACAAATAAAACAACAGCTCCCTCTTCAGGGGTTCTGATGAGTTTAGTGGGAGATATGGCTGTTTGCCAAGATGCCAATGGGCTGTGTGTGTGTGTGTGTGTGTGTGTGTGTGTCTGTGTGTGTGTGGGGCGTGTGCCGAAACTTGTACTTCCCTGGACAGATGTGCAAAGTCCTTTTTTAGGTACCACAAGTGAATTCAACAAAACAAAGGGCCTGCATGGGAACAAGAAAGATGGGAAAATGGCAGGATGTGTGTGTGTGTGTGTGTGTGTGTGTGTGTGTGTGTGTGTGGGTGTGTGTGTGTGTGTGTGTGTGTGGGTGTATACGAGGCCAAGTCTTCACTACTGTGGGGGACGGGCAGTGTCCAGTTTCAAACTAAACATTGGGCAGGGAGTGAGACAATAACAGGGGTTCAAGTTACTGTGGCCATGTTAGTTTGACAGGTAGCTACAAACCAATGAAATGAAATGTGGGCCTGGTCTCAGGCAGAGGGTGAATATAGGTCTGCCAGTAAAGACAATTTCAGGAAAATTAAGTGTTTTTGGACCATTAAAGCATTTAAAAATGTCCTCATAAAAATCCAAAATACAAGTATGAACCTGACAATGAGCATAATAGGTCTTCTTTAAGTTTTGTTTGAGGTTCAGGCTGAACAAAGTGTGAGAGAGTGCAATTATTCTTTAAGAAAAGAAATTGTAAACCTCTATTTTTTTCAGAGTGAGGAATTGTTATTTACCTAGATGGTAAATGCAGCCTTGTACGTTTGCTACAAAACAATGAAGCCATCACTTCTGTCTCTGTTTCCTTGCGTGCCACATTATTAGACCCAGCACCACCCTGCTAAACACGTCTCACAGTTATGTTCACTTACAACTCAAAGCAACCCAGTACAACCAAAACTGCCAGCGCAGCCTGTGGAGCAGCTGGAAGTCAAGTGCGTTGCTAAAGGATACAGAAACAGTGGTTAAGACATGAAAAGGAGCAATTCATACCCTTGACAAACCCAGAAATTAAACACTTTTAAGCTGAGTTAAACAGGAATCTGAAAAAGGCAAAAGCTTGTCAACCTCCTCCTGCAGCTAGCCCCTGTCTGTCCTAAGCCCCTCCCACCAGATGACCACGGGCATATGCAGGTGCTCCATTAAGTAATCCAGCATTTCACATACATTCATTTATTCTTATTACTTATTTCATGGTACAGTTGCACACAGTGCATTCGCTCAGCTGCTCCTTATCCCACTCTGTTAATCAGACCAAAAATGAGATAAGAATTAGCTAGCCAGCCACCCCACAGCCCCACAGAGCCAAGGTGAGGTGCAGAAGTCTAGCTTTCTCTTACTCCTTTTGAATTAGGTTTATTATGGGATTTTTTTGCCCAGTTACACAATAATTAAGCTGCCTACCTCAGCTTGAAGTCTGATGTTCACTACTTAAACCTTAAATGCACAAGAAGAATTTAAAGATTCCCTAGAATGAACCCAAGGGAATCTTTAAGTGAAACCACAGCACAAATCTCGCCTTTGAAACAAATCATTTTTCCCTACGTATCCTGGAGTAACATTTGGCTGCAGACACAAAACTCAACACCCCTCCACTTAAAGCTAATGAGGGAAAACTTCTACCCAGAGCAAACAACATAATCGCAGGTCACATTCTTGACAAGTTCAGATACAACACAGTTTATGTTGTGTGTGTAGCCAGAGTGCGATACACAGTTTAAAATCTGCAGTGTTTTTAACAAACTCATTCTCCCAACTAATCAGACTAAATGGGCCAAGGCCGATCTTCATGCACACACACACAAACAAGCACAAACTCTTTGTAGCTTCAGTTTCTATGTCACCCAAAAACTATCAATCTGCTCTAATGAAGGCAGCTGAAAGGTGTGGCGCTTTACAGAAATTCCCCTGAAACAGAGGCCAGCGCTGCCCAGCACACCCCTCACTCCTACACTTTTCTGTCTGCACTCTCGCTCCTCTTCCTCCCTTCACCCCTGCTGGACTGACTTTAAACTTTCTCTGACTTTCTCACTTTCCCTCCCACACTTTGAGCTTCTTGGACTTTTGTTGCCGCCGAATCACACTGTGAGCAAAGACAGCGAGAAAGAAAGACAGCAACAAGGAGTGTGTGTGTGTGTGTGTGTGTTTGTGTGGGCCGGCCTGTCTCTTTGATGCTGAACAGTGCGGGGAGGTCTACTCGTTTATTACGGCCACTGGACTATGACGCCTATTTCCTCCCCAATAAGCTCCTATAAATCAGAGAGCTCACCCTATACCATGTGCTTATCTGATCTCCTTACTTCTCCCTCACACACACACACACACACACACACACACACACACACACACACACACAGACAACATCAAAACCACAAAAGGAATCTGCATATGACACAGAGCTAACATGCATGAAGGGCACAGCTTTTGATTGGCAGATGTGTATGAAGGCACACACAGGAATTTTTTTTTTACATGCTCGTGTGCATCATTCAGGCTCCAGAGATTTTACAGATAACAGTCCTTTGTTGGAAAACACACATCCTCAAAACAGCGTCACTCTAAACCCTGAAAAATTTACAAAAGGGCATATTATCACATTGTGTTGCAGGTTTAATTTCCTGTGAGGTGGGTATGGGTGAAGTCTCGGCCGACACCTATGACACACGAGGGTGAATGTACGGTTTGCACAGGTGCTGCCAACAGCTGCTGCCGGCTGGTGTTTGCCTTATTGTAAGGATGAGCACATGGGTTATAAGAAGGATCCATTTTTTTGGATGCAATATGACTTCTACTGCACACGGAGGCGACTTCCAAAATAAATAATCTTGCTTTGGTGTCGTCTGTTGGTTTTAACAGCCAAATCTTTATTTATACACTGACACCGAAAACACACCAAGCAGTAGTGAAGCGCAGCGTGTCAGAGTATTACATTTTCTGTGGCCGGGAAGTGTGTTCATGTGTTTCTGGTGGGAAGAAAATCTTTGATACATAGCTCAACATGTAACAGGAGTCACGGGACTCTGTTTACTGATTGGCTGCAAGTATTCTCTGGCTGCCATTCACCACCAAAAGTTAAACTGCCCCCAACTTTTAGTTTAGGTGTGCTTTACCGCAGAATGAAATGGCTGCAGTGGAGCGCAGGCTGCACTTCACCACATTTTGGTGGGAGAATAAAGCACAAACTGACTTGTTGGTGTGTACACTGAAACTATGTGATGAACATGCATGGCAAATTTGGTGTCTTCATCTGTGGTGCTAACTTTTAGCCACATTAGTCGCACAGCTTTAGGGACACCTGTGTCAGTCTTTTAGGCCATGTTTATACGAAAAGGATTCACTGAAAATGGAATAGTTTCTCATTTTCGTTTTGAAAAAAGTTAAGTTTACTGTTTTCGGTTGAAAACATTGTCGTACAAAGAGGACCTTAGTTGGTCAGTTTAGTACTTTGTTATAGCAACAACAACTATCAAAATAAATTGTTGTACAGACATTCATGTTCACCAGAGGATAAAGCCTTCAGACTTTCATGATCTCCTGACTCTCCTCTAACACCATCATGAGGATGTGTGACAACTGTTGGATGGATAACAGTGAAATCTGGTATACACATATCCTCCACAGAATGATTTATCAGAAAAGACTTGCAGGTTTTTGGTCTCAGCCTCAGCTGCACTTCCTGTTTAGTGATAATTAAAAAATGTTAGCATATTAACAAGCTAAAATACGATAGTGAACATGTTAAACATTGCACCAGCATCACTGTGCTCAAGTACAGCCAGCTGAGAAGCTAGCATGGCTGTAGCCTCCTTTTCAATTAATTGCATGCATTTGTCTTTTTATTTTTCTAAATAAGATCATATTCTTTGCCTGCAAGCGATCTCTGCTACCTACTGTTTTGTCTGTGTTTTCTATGATGGGTTTATTATAAAATATCTGTATGATCATGTGAGTCTCCAGGTTTTAGTGTATTTTTAAATTAATTGGTCAACAACTCAACAAGTGGCATTAGAGTTACAATACAATTTACAAGTTAAGATGGCACATGTAATCAAAATCTCTCATGTGTACACACACACTCTTTCAGTGTTTCTGAACTGCACATCTGCTCTGGAAGCCACCGACACATGCAGACATACAATCAAAGGACCAAGTCATCTTCCTAGCCATAACAACATATGCACTGGCCTGGCAGCCAGCTCCTTGAAATAGGAGCCACGGGCATCTTTCCCTTCACACAGACTCTACTTCAGCTCTCAGAGTAAAAAGTGCCAAACCTCCATCTGATTCACTGTAACTCGAGCTTTACAACGAACTGTAGCTCAGATCAGTGTCCCTGCTCGGCTGAAAAAGCACCTCCTTTTCTCGATGGCTTTATATTCCGACACGTAATCTAACCAGAAAACAAAGTTATCCCCTGCATGGAGAATCGATTTGGCAATAACTTCATAACTTTCTTGTTTCTGGATTTGGAGAAACATGATCATAATGAAAAGCTTGGCCTGAATTGTCAGACGTAACTGGAGCAAGATGAGTATTTTTTTAGGGTGAAACCGCCCTTTAACCCTATAAAAAAGACCACACACTGGCCCAGACTGGGATTTCAAGTCCCTAAAGCAAAGCTGCACTCAAACTGTTACAAAACACCATGACTTGAATTAAGTTTTATTTCTTATTTGCTTTGTTTAGTTAAGGACGCAGTTGGACACATTTACACAGATGGTCATGGCTGTCTGGTTGACTTTGCTATGGACGTAACAGAGCAGTTCATTAATGGAAAAAAAAGTATTCTTGCATTTGATTTCTTTCCAAATATTAACCCTAGGAACTATTTATATATATATATTTTATATATACTTTATTGATTTTATATAATTTATTAAATTCAATGTTTTCACTCCGCTGTCAAATACTTGTACACACACGCCCGAAATACACACACATGGACCTATACATGCATTAAATGGAGAGATGTCAGATGGACAGGCGCCCTGAGCAGTTGGGGGATTTGGTACCTTGCTCAAGGGTATACCAGCAGTGCCCAGGAGGTAAACTGGCACCTCTCCAGCTACAGGAGAGGTGCCAGCCCCAGTCCACGCTCCATATTTGGTGAGGCGGGGACTTGAACCGGTGTCCCTCTGGTTCCCAAGCCAAGTCCCTACGGACTGAGCTACTGCTGCCTATGCAGTGGAGATGATCTGCCAGTGCCTACATTGCTGTTTTTGCTGTTTTGCTGTATTGTTATGTCTTCTCTTAGAGTATCTTCAAATGCTAAAAAGCTAAGCTAAAACAACATATAACTCAATAAACCATAATAATTGATAAAAGTATTGAAACTGTGTCATAAATTTTAAAAATTTTACAAAATAAACAAACAAAACATATCAATCCAAAAGATTTCTAAATGTAGAAACATGAACACAATGTTTTTAAACACTCCATAGCTTTCTCCTGCATAAACAATTAATGTCCCAGCTATTAGTTATTACTTTTGATCAATATATACAGGATTATGCAACAACAATCTCCCAGGGCAACAGGGCAATACTGGTGGCACTGCTCGTTGTCACCACATTTTCACCACATGCAAGGTAAGGTAAGGTAACACACAGACGACAGAAGCCTTAGCTTTCTACTGCAAAAAGAATAATCTACCTATTATGATACGATGATGTAAACAACAGTCTCTCAGTTTTTAAAAGGTTAAGCTTGGAAATAACTGTGTTTGAAATGCAGCTGCTGGCAACATGAAAGATTTTGTTTTCTATTGATTTGCATTCAAGATATGTTTGCACGACTTTATTCACCCCCTCCCTACATTGTAGCAAATACAAAGGTCGAACAGTGTTTCACCTTTATGTTACCTATGGAGCTTCACACAATATTAACTACAAAAGCTGGATGGAACGAGCTGTCTTCTCTGTGTCTCTGCTTTAGAAATGAAAAAACACGCAGCAGAGCCTCAAAAGATTTCTGCCAGAATCCACTTTCCTTAGCGAAGTGAGGGCAATGAAGACATCATTATGAGTGGTTGCTGACTTTCAAAGCTTCAGAGATCAAAGGCGGAAAAAGGACTGTGTTCAAGAAATTGCTTTGTACAATTAAAATCAATCAAACCCAAAGAGCACAGACTGTTCTGCAGACATTATGAAAAACAAGACCTTGGTAGATTTTTCTTAATGAACTATCAAGAGGCAGAGCACGGGGCTTTTGTTTTGAAGAGAACGTAAAATATCCAACAGGTTAAAGGTCTTTTTATTGTTCTTCTAAAGTTCAAATTGTCATTTTAATCAGTTTTATTTTTCTGAACAACCCACCTGTGCACCCCCATTTTTAAAAGCCAAGAAGATCCTGCACACAATCTACTATAATGAATGTGCAGAGAGTGGTTTATTGAATGTATAAGGTAGGTCATGTATAGAATAGAGCAGATGATGAAGTCATTAAGACTCAACAATAATATTGCTGAGAGCCACACTGTGTCTAATCATCAGCATTTGCGAGAAGCTAATTAGCTGATTACGCATTAGCATGTTTTAGCTGTCTGCCTCTCTCTAACTGTCCTCCAAATACACATCAGCACACACTTGGGTAAAGGACACAGAGCTATATACAGAAACATTTTTACACATGAGTAAACGACACTACGTGCAGATGGAAACAGACACACAGCATCCGCTAGTTCCCTTTTTTTCAAAACGATAAACACAGACAGACACACACTTTTTAGTGAACGCCCTCTGGTGAGAGAAAAACAGGGTGTGGCGTACATTAGCTGGGCATGGAGCCAAAGTCCCTCTGTGTGTGTAATGTGTGTTACTTCTTCATGTATCTGCAAACAAACAGTTACAGCTGTACAGTAGCTACACGGAATTATTTGCAGATCAACAGAGCGCGGCTTCATGCGCACATATATATCCATGTTTTTCTTGGCCTTTGTCCTTTTCTGCCTGTGATGCATGAAAAGTAGTTGATACATTTCACGCTGCAAATACACAAATAAGCCGATGCTGACCTGCTGACACACACAGCCTCGCTCTCACATGCAATTTCCGCAGTGTACAATTCATTACAGGTATTCAATGTGTGAACTTCAGACTCTTTCTTCACTCTATCTTGGAGTATATCTTCAGTATCAGCCTCCCTCCTCTGTGTTGCTCTTTAGCCTAGTTATCCATCTACACACCACGCCGCCGGGAGACTGAGAGCACGCACACACACAAACTGGGGAAAAACGGCACACACAGAATTGGAAATTAGCTCATACATGTAAACAGAGACACATGCACGAGGGAGAAACAAATACATCCAATTAGAGGTAACAGTTGGCTAAACAAATGTGCAGATAAATGTGGTTCAAAAAGCCTGTAGGCTATTTATTCCCCATTTTTGACAGCTTAAAACATAATGTTTATATCACCATCTGGACACTCTTTGAACTACGCAGAAACTCTCACACTGCCTGTGTCGTGACCTTTAAATCCGCCCTCTTCACGGCGTTGACTGATTTGTCTGGCGTTGTGACACGAAACAGCAGTTTCTTGGTTGACAATTCACTGATCAAATGAGCATCACAGGGGGACGAACAACTTGTGGCTCATTTATGCTCAACGTTAGATATGTTTACAGACATGGAGCGAGCCTTCTGTCCATAGTCTGTGCTCGTTTTGTCTGGATTTACGTATGTTTTTGGAAAGTCTGTAGACGCAGACAAACACAGCAGTACCACCAGAGACTGTGGGGGCAGTGTATCATAGTTCAAGCAAGACATGACTGAGGACATGATGAAGACATTTTGTAAAACGGCAGAACAGAGCAAAATCTGTTAAATATAAAGGGAACTCTCCGTCTACATTTCACAATGTATTTAATGGCCCCACAGACCACCGCCATCTACAATGCCACCTCTGTTATGAGGTACATTATTTCGACCTCCTCTACTGTTCTAGTGCGAAACTTTTGACCCTCCTCCCTAGTGCCATCTATTGGCTGTATCTATGCTGTCATAAAGGACACATGGAGGTATGACAGCAGTGACTTCTACAATGTTTGAAACGGAGGAATCTATTTTTGTAGGTAAAGGGAGTATAAATGAGCCCTAACAGTGTCACTAAGCTGCTGTGAAGCACTACATAGATGGAGTCTATGAGACATCGCTCATAGTTTGTTTCACTTCGCTCCACTCCACTCTTAAAACCCAAGCAAAAACTAGACTGCTGCCATGGCTAAGTGTCAGTGTGCATTTAAAATACTATTAGATTCAGGTGAACACGTTGGTCTGTAGTGACTGGTTAGGGAAAATCAAATCCTCCTCCCTCACAGAAATAATTAAAGTGGACACAATGTCAGACTGGAGATGGAAACAAGGTATAACGAGGGGACAATTTTGTCTGATTTAAGGCAAACACTCACAGACACTTGTCACCAAATCATCGAGGTTAAAATGCTATTTATTAAAAAAAAATAAGGTGTATTCAGGTGTATAACCTTTTGAAGACTACTGCTAACTACTGTCTATCTTACAAGCTACACAAGCATCCTCTATTGGGCTTGGGAGGTATCACGGTATTAACGGTATACCATGGTAATTAGAAATACCAAGTTGAGAGTTGGTGACTGTTAAAACAGTGACAAACTAACTAGACGACTAACAAGACAAACCAAGACCGTTTTAGTTAGATTTTTTTGTTATTCTTGAGTTTGAATGAAGTGTGTTTTGCGATGAGTAAACAAGGAAATTAAGCTAGTCTTAGTTCTGCATAAGAGGAAAAACTTGAATTCAGAGGGTGGTTGTTTTTCTAATTTTAATAAGGAAAACAGGTGTCAGGATATTAGCTTTCTTGACATTTGTGAGTTTGTGTGGTTTATTTATTAAACAATACAGCTTAGTTAGAAGGAGCTGCACCACACACTAACACCGTCATATACTGATCACCCCGGCGAAATGTCACGAAGGTATTAAGGTATGAAAAAATAGATAATCCCCCAAGCCTATGTTCTATATATGTTTACTTTTTTAATCACCCCTACAAATGCTAAGCAGCGGTGTTATTCTGTTGACAGAATAGACTCCTGTCTTTCTAAGCTTTTCATCAGTTTAACATTAACTTCTCTCACTTTTCTAATAAAATTAAGACCCTAAAAAGAGGCATGCGTAACTGTTTTGTTTATGACACTGTGTCAACCTGTTTTGTGTGAGCTTGAAGGTAAACATGTCATGACAAAGGCGAGCCAGACACACGTTAATGTCTCGTATGCAGGGAGGGTTAAGTGTATGAAAGATCTTCAGGTAGTATGTGTTTATATAGGAAAAGAGCCGCGGGGTAAAGAGGAATGAGGTCTTCAGTGAGTAAATGTGTGTGTGTGAGTGTGTGTCAGGTTGATGTATATAAGTCCTGATTTCTTCTCATTTCACATCCATAAAGACAGTTCACCCCTTGAGCGACAGAGTTGAAGAAAAATGATCATCCGCTCTCTCCGCTGCACTTTACCTTTTAATATGGCTTTTGATTGACACACACACACACACACACACACACACACACACACACACACACACACACACACACACACACACACACACACACACACACACACACACACACACACACACACACACACACACACGCTTCAGTAGAATGCCCTAGATTTTCACCATAGGTTGGGACTCCTGCATACATCCTACCCTTTGGGCTTGGGGGTGAACACACACTCACACATTTGGTTGTTATGCCCCAGATTGGTGCTATAGGTTGGAGGTCCTACTTACTGTATGTACCAGCCTCTGGGCCAAGCACACACACACATGCACTCACACAGTACACACCACTAACAGGGCTCCCCTTCATCCAATATTAGTAGCAGCTGAGGTGAGTGAACCAATTTAATTACACATCAGTCTCAAACTGTCAGAAGTAATTGATTTAGTATCTTTCTAAAGTGTGTCAAGTGTCCTCAGAAAGCTATACCTTATGTATGTAAAACTGATTATATGTGTGTGTGTGTATATATATATATATATACACACATGTGATGGGTGCATTAGAGCTTTGATGGGGCCTGGCCCTATATGAACCCACAGAGATTCTGTCCAAGCCTGACCTGAGCCCCTTAAAACGTTAAGTTCCACTAATATTAAAGCACCACTCCTGCTTCTTCTCTTCCTTCTGTTATTTCAAGAGTCTCACATCAGCTTCATGTCCCACCCATGACAGGTTCAGCAGAGCAGACTGCGCCCCTCAGTGCATCTCAATTTTGGAGTGCGCACGGTGGTCCACAGCGGTGCGGTGCGCAGATGATGATTACCTCTCTGCGCTGCATGCTATGCACATCTCTCCCACTGCTGGGAAAGCAGATGCAAACACTGCCAACCAAGTCTCCTTACAGCCCCTCTGTCTCCCTTTCTCTCATTTTCCCTCCAGTCCAATGCAACTCTTGCCATTTACGCACAAGTACTGCCAGCTTCAAGCATCTGCCATGGAGTGCACTGGAGTTTGTGTACAGTATGTGAGCAAATGACCCCCTTATTCTAATGTTTAGACGGTTTAAATTTACACTAAAAATTGAGGCAAACCCAATCAGATTCAAGCCTGGGTAAATTCTGGAAACTGAAGCCCAGTCTGGCCCATTCTGGGTCCAGCTGAGAATCAAAGCTCTATACTGCATTATATTTTAACACTATCTGTGTTTTCAATCAAGAAATATCCCCAGTTGTTTTTGCACTGTCATGTTTTGATATTTCTTTTTGTACTTTTGTCTTCATGTACCAAACTACTCCCCTGTGACTGTGCTATCGTTGCATCTCAGCGTGCTTTCCTCTGAGCTGAATCTACCTTTGAATCAAATAAGCACCTTGACAAACAAGTTTAAAGACACTGAGAAACCTGAATAACAAATACAATGTTATCTGCTCTTTTAAGGCTAGGGTGCACTTGATTTCAATCAGTTTGCTGCTTGAACTTGTGCTCTCTACCACTGTCAAGCATAATACAAAAACAACTCAAAACCATATGGGCTGTCCTGATAGCCCAGATATCCATGTTCATTTTCTGCCTTTCTCTTCAGAATCCCACCTAATAAAAGCACCCCCACCAACCCAAAATAAATAAATAAAAACAACCAAATAAGAACAACAAAACAGCACAGACTTGGCGGTCAACAATGCCACAATAATGAAACAACCCAGCCGTAACCCTGAGGTACTGCTGCAAAAACTGCTCATATTCCTAAAGATACAACAATAACAAAGGGTGTAATAGATGTAATGATGGAACACATTTAAAATGCAAAACATGATGATGAGATGGAAGAAGGAACAGGGGTAGGAGGCGGACACACACACACAGTGATGGGCTTCCCCTGAATTGATGTTGCTGTAAGCCCTAATGAGCAGAGGGAATACGCAGGATCTCACCGCTCCAAGCTACTCATTTGGCCTCACGTGTGTGCATGTGACTGCGCGCGTGTGTGTGTAAATGTGTCACTTTCTGTGACATGTTTATGTTTCTGCTTGCAAGTACCTGTGTGCATGGAAGCCTGAATGCACGCCGGCAAATGTGGATGTATATGAATGTGTGTGAGAGAGCAAGAGGCAGCATGAGCAGTGAGGGGGTCGCCCACTGACGCGAACAAAGGCAGCAGCTAAGAGAGTCATGACGACCTTTAGAGCGGCTGGCTGGTAAATACCCCCCACCCCCCTCTTCATCCTTCTTTCTTCCTATACTCTCTCTTGCTCCCTGGGTCCCTTTACCTCTCTTTCACCTGTCTGTTTCCATCCCCTACCTCTATTTATCTCTCACGTTGGATCAACACTGTTCATCCATATGATGCGGAGCTGGAGTAAACAAAAGGATGTAGCTAGAGGAATGAAGTATCTGAGCTGTGTGTCAGAAATGGAGTAAATGAAGAGCCTGAGAGTGTGTGTAGCCAGCAGAGGAAACATCAGAGGATGTCTCTCTTTCTGCCTCTCTGACTGTTATGCCCTTCATGGCATTGTATAGCATGATTTGTTTTTGTAGCGGCAGATAGACCCGCCAGTCATATTTCTGACTCTGTAAACTTACTGAACTCACTAATGAATGATGAGACAGGTATGGTAATAGCAGTAAGGGGGTCGTGGTATATGTTTCCATGCTCAAAATTGAGTTTGCACATAAAATGAGGCATAAACAAAACATTTTATTCATATTCAAAGTGTCTCACATTTTGATTAACTACTGTACAACACATCATCTTAGGCAGCAACATTGTCCTAATTTCCTCTTTTATTTTCTCTTAAAGTCAATTCCAGATGCACCAAACGTTCTTAACCATCCAAATCTGCTCTCGCCCAGGTGTGCGAAATGATGAAGCCCACTTGATCATAAATTGGAGGCGCATGACCCATTGTTTGAAGCTCCACTTGACAGGGACGCTTCTCCAGGTGCATCCGTTTTTGAAGCCTCAGATACAGGCAGTGATCCACTGCCAGGCACATCAGGCCCCCACCAACGATGCATCTACAGACATACCATTTGCTGAAGGTACTTTTTTACATGACCATGTTCGAGATCTCCTAAAATAACACCTTGAAATTTATTAAAAGAACAACATATAAGCCATTCAGATGCTGAATGCACACAATATCATCCAAGGGTTTTTATGGACTTAATCAGGAACAATGGACCAATCATATTTCTTTAGTCCACAAATTAATAATGCAATTATTTGAATAATTCTACAACATACGATAATCTAAGATTGATATTATGATATCCATGCCTTTTTCCACTCAAATTTAAAATTTCTGTTTCCTTGCGTTGGGCAAAAATTTGTGTAGGGTGTAGGTCACGCACATTTTGACAACACAAAAAGACTTGAGGCTTAAAAATATATATGCCCCAGGTAACAGTTACTCATGTACAACACAAGAGAAATGCAGCCTTTGCAACACATGTAGACAGCTGTATTATTCAAAATAAAAATGTATCTGCTCCATCAGACGGACGACTGAAACCTGCTGTTGAAAAACCTCCAGTGTATACAAGCCTTAATATTGTGTTATCACAATATGATTAACACATTCACTTGTAATACTTGTAACAATAAAATATGTTTGCAGGATAATTTCTAAGCATTTCATAAACAACAATCGTGCGTCTTAATTGCCTCATAACAATCTCATCAGTTAGTGTGTAAGCAGATATAATGATGCTACTTATTTGCTGGTTTGTATCATCAAGTAATCTTAAGCTAAGGACCAACGTTTAAAATAGTAATTTGGCTAATAGCTGATACCAATGTTTTGCTGTTATTGTTTTATATATATTTTTGCTTCATTTATTCCCCTTTTGTGCCTGGGAGAGAAAGAAATCTAATCTCTTTTATTACACTGCTTTTGAACGAGCACAAATTCAGTCATAGAAATGTACGAAACAATATTTAATATAACCCTTTTTTTAATGAAAAAAGTGTTTATTTAAAAAAAAAAATCACTGCTTCAAAAGCATTTTTACTTTATAATCCCTGCTCTATTGCTATGTTATATTGCTGTAAAAAACAACAACCAATTTCTCCTTCAAACAATTTTATTTATTCAACATTTCTGACCAAAAAACGACACATTACAAGAACATTAAGATAAAAAACAACGACTGGCCGGCTCTCTAAAAGTCCATAGTACAGGCAGGCAGTCCAAAAATGCATCCGAGGCACTCTGACTATAGTTAAAAATCCTTTATTAATACATGTATTAATAAAGGATTTTTAATTAGAGTCAGAGTGCCTCGGATGCATTTTAGGACTGCCTGCCAGAACCATGGACTTTCACACTGAGTTTTTACAACTAACTACACAGAGCCTTAACCCAGTGCAGCTCTCCCTGTTTTTTCCTCATATTACGAGAAAATTTGAACACATCATGGTAACAACAGTCATTTTTACTGAGTAGAGCTTAAACACATCATCATGTAATTCACTGCAGCCTCCATTAGCCCTTAGCTTCAGCGAGTGGCGGCTAACAGCTAACCCTCCTCCTGCTGATTTTCAACACAGATTTGTTGACCATAAAGTGGCATTATCAGGGAAACAATAGGGTGCGCCCTCTGACATGACGATACTGAGTCCTTTTGTCCTGAGGCGTCATCTCTGTTCGCTCCAAACAGGTTTACAATTGTCCCCAGGACGACGGTACTCTGTTAATCTTGAGCCCTACTTTTTAGCCTGCACAACATTGATGGGAAACAACTAAAAAACATCGGCCACTGCTATCAGTGAATGTCATCTAATTTGCCGATGGCAATCAACAAGGCGGATATCAGCTGATACTGATGTTGGGACGATAAATCAGTGCATCCCTAAGGAAAATTATTTCCTAAATCAGGGATTCTCAACTTGTTTTGCCCAAAGGCCACTTCTGCACTATGACAAGAGGCCAGGGGGCAGTTAATAAATAATATATAATAAATGAATTGCCTTTCAATGTTTGCCGTCCCCACTTATTTTTGCCAAGAGGAAAATCCAGTCACAGCTCAGGTGTACGCTGTCTAGGATTTGAGGACATATGGATTCTCACCTGGAAAGTTTTTTAGATAAACAAGCTCCATTTTGATGCTTTTTTTCTTTTACACACATTGGTGCCCTGTTCACATTTAAAGTACAAAAAATTCTCCCACTGTAAATCAGTTCTTTTTCATTCTGAATTAATCAAAGGTCAACGGGCCACCCAGCACCCTGTAAGTTGGATATCACTGTCCTAATGAATTAAATCATGAAATGCCACCTTAAAGGTCTCCTCCGTCCATCTCCACTTTTCTCCTTTTCCCCACCAAGATTTGGGGAAAGCTGCCTTTCACCTCATCAGCGTGTGTGTGTGTGTGTGTGTGTTTGTGTGTTCATTAGTGTTTATTGGCAAGTGCAGTAGTGATAATGGGGGTCATAAGAGCAGCACGAGTTAGCCCCAAGTGCTCTTTCTCTCCACCTGCCTGCTGGACACACACATACACACACACACACAACCTGCCAATAAGTGCCATAAACCACACAGACATAAACACACACACAAGCACCCTTTTATCACCGCTGAGCTTGATTATAAACACCTTGGCTGTAACCACAGCCGACGCAGACAGACACACACCCACCCCTCCATACACACCTCCAGCCGCTCAGCTCCCAGGGGAGCAATACACATACTGAAGGAAGGGGCCTCTTTCCCAATTACACCTCGAAGGGGGCTGGGGTAGCTGTGTGTGTCAGCGTGTGTGTGTGTGTGTGTGTGTGTGTTTGCGGAAGGTGCTCATAAAAGCCCCGGAGATTGAGCTGATGGAGGGCATTATAAACGGCCTATCAGCTGGTCCAATTGCCTCACATAGCCTCAAGGCAGGACAAAGGATCTGCCCGCCAGTTCAACATTTACCTAAAGGCCTTTTACTCACACCCCTCCCCCTTTATGCTCACCCCCTCCTCATGCTTTCTCCCTTTCTCCTCCTCCACATTTGATCCAATATTTGTACAATTGTTACTTGCCCAGGAAAAGTTAACTGAGATGTGATTCAACAGCGATGCCCTTCTTCACATTCAAGAGAAAGACATATCCGCACCTACTGTACAGCGCCGGCAGCCAGTAAGAGCATGGTCCACTGGGATCTTAACAGTTTTTAGAGGACAGAGAATCACTCATTAGTGGCCGGATAATCAATACAAGTCGTGAGCATGTCTGTATGACCTTTATGTTGAGTCTTTATTTGGTGATGGAGATTGTTTTGGAGAGAAAGAAATGACAGAGAGATGGGTTGGGGGAGTGACAGAGGGAGAGAGAGGAAGAGGAAGGATGTGTTTTGGGGGGGAGGTCTCCATCAGGCGAGTATTATCTCTGATTAATTTACTGCTGTGTGGTGTGAGGATGTGACACCAAGCATGAAGAGACAGCCATGACAAAAAAAATTGAAAACACCATGAGAGAGGAGAGAGGGAGGTAGAGAGACAGGGAGAGCCCACCCCTTTCTTCTTCCCTCTCAACCATGTCAACAAGTCCACACAAAGACTCCCCCGCTCCATTATCCCATATAGATTATACTGGTGCATCCATACAAGACACATACGCAAACGTAAAAGCAATAGTTTATGCAGCTACAATCGACGCTCCGTCTTCAACTGCCTAAGCTTTTGTTTATCTAAATTGTTTTTGACATTGTTTTTAGGACTCAAAAACCATATTGCCTATGAAGCGAGCCCTTCCAAATGAATAATAAAAGCTGTCTGCATGCAGCCTGACAAGAGGTACTCCATAAAACGTGACACTTTGAGACAAAGAGGCACAAAGCACTCACTGCTGTTCATGGGGTTAGTTTCTCTAAGTGCAGGGTAACTGTCAACTCATACCCTTTTCCCATTACCACTTTTGGCCACGCTGAGTCAAACCATGCCATGCCAGTGTGTCTTTCCATTATCAGTTAAGAAGTGCCATGCCACGCTGAGCTGCGCCAGAGATGGACCACCTCTGGAGTAGGGCCAAAAGCACGCCCAACCACTTCCAAGCCGGTGGTGGTGATGTCTTGCTGACTGCAGCCAACCCCTGACGACCCCTCATCTCCCCCTGAAACAAGTGTGAGAGTTGTGAGACCCCACTCACGTCTGTCTGTGCTGGAGACCAGAGAGCGAGACGTTTTTAAAAGCCTCTGTATTCAGCTGTCGATGCTTTTGTAGCCTCGAATTGAATCTCTGTGAGTTCAGTTTCTCTTCCTGCGTCCTGTTTGCTTTGTTTTACTGTTTCGTGCTCACTTTAAGCTGTAAAGCAGTCTCGTTAAGTTACTGCTGATGAAAACCCAACATTTCCTTATTTTGCTGCTTCACAATAAAAGCTTTTGAATAACAGAATGATGGGGGACTTTTATTGTGAAGAACCTGTCTACAAGTCTACTAATTCCACAGGGAGGAAGTGTAAAAGCAGAAACAATGACAGTGAGATGAGGAAGAGCTGCAGACATCAGACTCTCACTGCACCTCTGCAAACAGCTCATCTACAACAGGTAAACTTCTCATACCGCAGCAAAATAACAGCCATAGATCAGCCTGTTATCGCTCAAGACAAGCCATCATCAGATAAAGACACACTGTCAAGCAGGTAGCCCTTTTGTAACAAAGATGCAAATCCCTGCCGTGCCAAGTCAAGCAGAACCATGCCGAGCCAGCACAGGAGTGTGGAGAAAGAGTGAGTTTACATGCACTTAACCAGGGTACTCAGAGAAACCAGGCTACAAGGGTAATCAGAAAATGCCTTTACAGGTACTGCATTAAACTGGTTACTGTAAATCCACATCACGTCATCATGTGCAAATAGTCAGAAACCAGATTTCTCCCCTACTCCTGCCCCAACCTTTTTGTGGAAGCATGGCTCAATCATTTTAACTTCATCTTACACCCAGAAACAGCAGAGCGTTTCCTCACAAGAGAGATTTATAACAGTCTAATATTCTCTGGTGGACTTAGGGGGAAAATCTGATTCTTAGATACAGTGTGATTCTCTCTTGAAAGGTCATGTCTCGATGCAGAAAAGTCAACAATGGGAAATGGATGGGGAAATGTAACATATGTTAACATATACATCGTGTTCACGTTCCAACTTACTACTACCTTACTGATAAAAGATAATGAAGGTAATGTCATCTGTTTATTGTAATTATGGATCATTTCAAATACAATGTCACCATGTGAGAAAAAGTAAATCATGTAAAGAAATCAAATATTCTGATGCATCAAGATGCAATCATTTTTATTATCGACTTAGTTTCAGTCTTGTTCAGACTTTAGACAGCGCTATTTTACATATGAGGATGCATCACTCTGTGTAATAACCTTTCGTTTTACCCATCCACTTTGCTGTTACTTTGCCTGTCTGCAGTTTTTCATTACACACATGCACATGTTGCTTCTTTTATATATCTCTCACTTATTCAGTCTCTCTTCAGAACTTAGTGCAGACTAATTTGGGGTGATGTTTGAGAGCTGCTTGGGAGAAGACTGGTGGTATTTTATAATGGCCTGACATTTTATTTCACAGGTAAAGGAGCGAAAATTGGCGTATTTAACCGGGTGTTGTGTGGGTGAGTCATATGGCCCGGATGTGAATGTCGATTCAACCTTTCCTACTGTACTAAAAAGCCAGATGTTAGCGGGTTTTTTGTGCAGTGGGGAAGGGGCTTCAGTTGAGTTTACCTGAGTTTTTATAAATTCAGAGTATGGGTGAGTGAAATGACAACACCAAACCCAAGTTTAGCAATTCACTCAAACACTTAACTGTGGGTGGGGGGACCGGAAAATGATTTAAAAGTGTTTGCAGTTGAAGACTGTGTTGTGGCGCTGAGGAAAGGAGGAAAAACTTTGACAATATGGACACAATAAAAGTGTATACACTTGACTGTTGGAACTTACTATGGCACAAAAGAACAGACAGCAGCATGGGGATCTTGATAGAAACAGCAGGTGTCATTGGAATCAATGGGTTCCACAAACAAATACAAACGCCTTACATTATAGTTGCATTATTGATTATTCTTCATTGTGTAGGACATCAGCATTCTTCAAAGCATAAGCTGAGACTTGGAGTGCAGCTTATACTACAAAAAGGATTTTCGAATGTGCCTCAATTACAAGCTTTAACAGAAATAACAACACAACAGGAAACTACACAAAGTAAAACCCTTAAGCTAAATTAAATATGTGTACACTCCTGAGTTGCTCTCCCACCACCTGTGTGTATGTGTGTGTGTGTGTGTTAGTATGCCGCACACGTCTTCAGTGCGAATGCTGCGAGCAGCCGCAGGCGAGGCAACGGATTGATGTACAGTTTCAGCCCGCTAACGTGCCAATTGTCACTTAGGATTTGGGTCAATGCTGCACGCTTTTGCTCACAACTGGCTGCATTCAAAATGTAAACAAAACAAGCTTGGATTGTAAATAATATGACACAAAACTGAGTTGTGGATGCCTCTTTGCTGTCTGTCTGCGTGCAACATCATAATCATCTGTAAATGTGTGATTGTGCACCCATCATTAATCATTAACCCTTCCTGTGGGGGTTAACTGCAAATGACTGGCATATTTGCATACATAATTGTAAATGTGCATGCGTGGGTGTGTTTTGTGTGGGTCTGTATGCATGTTCAGTAAACTGCATGTTAATTTCAGTGTAAATCCTTAATTACAGCTATTTCCTATATGACTGAATTTCCCTTGTGAAAACATCCGACTGTACGCAATTAGACAGTGGTGCAGTCTGTGGAGTGTGCAGGCAACTTTCAAATTTTCACAGCGCTTCAGTGCCAAAATTTGACACAGTTGTTTGTCAGAGAAAGCTCTGATAAACAACTTGTACTCGCCTCAGTGTGGTTGTCGCTACTGATTTCATATGCTGGTGTAAGTTAGCCACACTGCCTATTCTACAGCGCCAGCACACAGCTCAGCAGTGGGCTAACATCTCTCTCTCTGTCAGTCTGAGGAAAACACAGCCACACACACACACACAAAGAGGGCAGCGGAGAGAGGAGACAAAGGAAGAGAGGGAGGGCTACAGTGTGGGAGGGTGGGAGGGACGCCGCTCATGGGGGAACGAAGGGGGAAATGAGCGGGAAAGCAGAGATGGAGAGAGCAAGATAGAATACAACAAGTCAGGGGAGGTGAAAGCAAGAGGAAGAGGGAGAGAGGGAGAAAGAAAGAAAAAAGGGGACAGGAAGGGAGAACAAAAAGTGGAGAGAGCAACATTAGAAAGACCAATCAGCCATCTGGGAAAAGGGGGCGATGAGAGGGAGATGGAAAGAATAAAAAAAGGGCAAAGGAGTGGACAGTGAGTGGGATAAGTATACTGGAAGTGGGAGACAAAAGGGGGAGAAAAGAGAGGAAGAGGAGGTTTTCAGTTTGCTCTTTGTTACAGTGAAGATCAATGAGACATGATACTTAACCTCAGCAAAACTCTAATCCAATATAATATATAACCATGGCATTCAAATCTAACTTCATGACAGCACTGAAGCACAGCCAACAAAGAGTTCATCGCTTTCTTTATGACGTGCTGTACATTAGAAAAGTGAAAATTTTAGCTTCAAGTAAGCAGAGGACACAAAAATAATGACTTCCTTGAGATAAGTCATTACTGGGTGGAAGTGCATGTGGTTGGAGTTGAGTAAAGGATTCAACTCCAGCCAACCCTTCCGACAAAGACCCACTACAGAGCAGCTGAGGGAAGCATGCATGTTTACATAGATGTCAATGGGAGGTCATGAATTATGCATGCTATATGGGGTATGGCTGTGTAACATGTGTGTATGTGTATGCACGTGTGTGTCTGTGAATTTAGTGTTTGCAGACCTAAACTCCAGAAAATGCTTTTATGTGTGTGAGTCTAATGGGGGTGTTATGTTTCCCTCCATCAAGGCTGTGAGCAAGAGAGAAAATAAGAGCGGGATCTTTAAGAGAGAGAGAGCAGCCACTGGTAAACACATCCATTTTCAGCTCATAGTGAGGTAATGTTGCCAAAGCTACCACGATCCACACACACACGCAGAAATACACACAAAGTTCTGCAGGCAGCTCTTGAGTTTGGCAGAACATCCCAGTCCCACCCGACCCAAACCCCTAAAATGATTGCACACACACACAGTCCCGCTCACATGGGAGTCGAGTTCAGCATGTGGAACCCAAATCAAAACAATAACAACCTCATCTGCAGATGCTAGTGGCGGCTCACGTGACCGAAGCCGCTGGCTCCCATTGTTTACAGCGAGGGACGGGAGAGAAGGGAGGAGGAGAGAGGGAGGTGACAAATCTGTAGTTGGGGCAAACTGGTGCCTTGTTGATATTAAGAGCTCTATGATGGTGGGGGTGGTGTGTGCTGAGGAAAACAGAAGATGGTCTGAACAACCTCTCCAAATGGGGGTTGAGGGGCCAACTGTACCAGCTGTCTTCTGAATTCCTGTGTACACCCACACACACACTATATAAACCCCCCAAAGCTAAAAGTGCCACTGCTGCCTGTTTACCCTCTTACAAGCTGTTCTGTACAGAGACAAGGGACAACCTGAAGATAAGCAGAACAGTGAAAACTAACCTTTACCTTCAGGGGGTCGTGTGTGTGTCTGAGTGCATGTGTGTGTGTAGTAACCACGTCACTGCTAGCTGGCTTGCAGGTGAAGCTAATGACAAATGTCTTTGAAGAACAAAGGACGGCAGAGAGAGAGAGAGAGAGAGACAAAGAAAAAGTGAGTTTGTGTAAAAGAGAGACAGAGAACATTACGCAGAACCCCTGCAGAGAGGAGATACAACAATCGAAGCTTTATCTCATTTGAAAGGTTGGGTGGTGTGTGGCAAGGGCCAATTATGATTGGATACAGTTTATGAAACAGCTGGGGTCCAGCATTTAAAGTTTGACCATTTTTGCACCACAAAAGCAGGTTTATGCATCTCAAGGCTTTTAAATGTCGTGATGATTTCTGAGGGAAAGTCTCAAGAGCCTGTTAAATAATAACGATGAACAAAGATGCAAAGTTGAGAATACTTACAGTGGGGGTCGGGGGAAATAAATCAACACAGAGCAGTATTGTTATATTTTGCAAGGCAATATTATATCGACACAGATGCCAAGTTCAATTTCTATTTATTATGTAAATAATTAATATTGTAAATACAAATTAAATGTTTGGTAGCCTCCTAGAATAATAAAATCATGTTTTTTCAGTCCACTAGATACATTTTGCTGCAATAAAAATGGCTTCAGTGAGATAAAAAGACTGAATACTTCTATCTATTATCAGATGTTGACAAAGTTTTTCTTTGGGGATATAATTTGCAGTTAAAAAAAATAAAGATTGCAATACATTAAATATATGTTATCACTAGGGATGTCGGTTAACAGCATAGCATATTTCTGACCACTTACGCATGTCAGTCTACAGATTAATTTAGCTTCTCTTCACTTTGATGTACTGCACAACAACCGGGTCTAGTTGGAGCCCACCCTTAAGACTCCCCCCAGGTTGCCCTGGTGTGTAAGCAGCTCAATGTTGAGCCGCAAACCCCCTTTAGCTCTGTAAACTATGTCATTACTGTTAGCTCTTTTAGCACCGCCAGCAGTGTCAGCATGTTAACAATGCTAAAGGGGTTTTGCGGCTCCAGATGTAGCTGCTTACGCACCAGGGCTACCTGGGGTTAGACTGGAGTGTGGCTACAAGGGTTCTGGAGCAACGCCGCCCCTGCGTCAGTACCAGCGGTTATTGTATTGAGACCAGGGGTGGGCAGCAGGCACTATGTTTCCACATGTGAACATGTCCACATGTCTGTCAGTAAAGCCAACAGAAAAAAAGATAGGACATTTAAATTGCAAAACATTAAAATTTCACCACCTCTAAATGGACAGTTCTTTGAAATGCGATGCTAAAGCCAAATGATTCAGAAGACTCAAGCAGACATAATATCGTATTGAGGCTATATTGTACCGTGGGGCCTCTGGTAGTTCCCACCTCTAGCTAACAGTCAACTGGACAAATACATCAGGGATCATAAGACTGTCTAAGAATGAGAGAAGTACGTATTTCACTTCTCCAAATATTAAGCTACATATTTCAATACAACTAGATGAACACAACCACAACACAAACTTAAAAAAAAAATAAGATGGGAAAAAGCTGCCATGTCTGTTTCTCTTTATTGTATGTATTGTGGCCAGGTGCGTGAGCTGGAAGCCCAACAGATGATGGATTACCTTTTAAATTTTCCTTTGGACAGAGCTTGGTCTCTTATTTACAGTTCTGGTCTGCTGCCTACTCGCAGCTTTAGATCTTACTGGAGACACCAAAGACCACAGAGCCCCCTTATTGGATTATGAAGTAAAAGGATATTCTTCTGTTGTCCTGTTCGGCAACAATTTATGTAGATCGGCCCCGGCAGATGGCTGTTAGATGTCAGACTAACAAATGGCTAACTTTCAATTAACTTTATCGCTCCCTCCTCACAGCATAAGGTCTTTTGGTTGAGGAAGACATCTGTG
Organism: Cephalopholis sonnerati; assembly: GCA_019142605.1. NCBI lineage: Eukaryota > Metazoa > Chordata > Actinopteri > Perciformes > Serranidae > Cephalopholis > Cephalopholis sonnerati. Next base: position 24,565,560 of record JAGQAX010000014.1, on the reverse strand, counting down.
GGATAGTTTTCACTAAATGTCTGGCTTATTTAACTGTGTGTTGGACTCAGTAGTGTGGAGTAGGATTCGGAGGATGCCAGCTATTGAGATGCTGAATGTCAAATAGCTTTCTTTTAGGCTTATTCATGTCATTAAACATGATTCTGGCAAAAAAAAATATGGGAATGAATCGAGCGGATCTGTGCTGAAAGGTCCTTTGATGCATGTCACACAGTCACAACTTTGTACAACGGCCGCTTGTTTTAAAATATTATCTTCCTTTCTCTCTTGAAGATGAAATTACATGCCACTGCGCTAAACACATTATAGCCTCTCCTGCGGTGTGAATATCTTTTATACATCTGTTAGTCCAGAAGGTGGATTCGTACCACATCTGGAAATTAACAGTAGCGCAGGCATCATGGCTTTGATTCATTACTCAGGTTAGGATCATATCAAGACATGGTTTAGTCTACAAATTGGTTGCAACACTTAAAGTCTTCTGTGCTTATGACTGTAAAATGTACAGGGATATGCCTTAATAGATTGACTTTATATCTTCTACAGCGTGACTCAAATCCTGACAAAAACCTACTTGTATGCTTACAGCGGGAATTCTTTTGAAGCTGAAGGGCAGTTTGAGAATTCAAGGTTGATTCTTCAGCAGGATGCCTTTATATCCTGTCCTTCAAACTGCTAATAGGCAGGTAATCGGTGTCCTTTCATTATCAATGGCTCCACTGTAATTACAGTAGTACAGACACTATTGACGGTGGTCGAAGCATTGCTTGAGGGAAGACGTGATATTTTCCTGAGTGGCTACACAACATTTGTTGAGATAGCAGAAACAGACACCTGTGTTCTGACCTGATATGACTCATGCAGGCTCTCATGGGAGACAGAGTGAGATGCAACTGGTGAGTAATACGGCAGAGCTGATATAAATTACATCCATAACACAAGTGTGTTAATGTCCCTGCAAGTATATATAGATTAGAAAAAATGACCAGGCACACACACAATAACTCTGATAAACAAATGTTTTGAACCTCACGAACAAGCCACACGAAACTATTTGCCAGTTTCGGAGCTTCACAGCATTTTTCCATGCTTCATTCCAAGGACTTTAAACAGACTCTCATCTGGGGACCCTTTGGGAGGAATCACATTGTTCCTTTTTGAAACGTGTGTCTGCATGAGACTATGACAAGTCACAGAGGCACACAAAAACTGCTTTTTAGATCACTTCTTTGGAAAAAGATCCAGTGCCTCATTCGATTAAGGTATATTTAGGTGGCCCCACGTTACAAATATGTGTCGAGCAGCTCATGGGAGGAACTGATATGTTCCATTGTTGGATGGCCTCTATCTTTGAATTTAATTTGCACTTATCTCCTTGGATTATGACAAAGAATAATTAATGTTCTCATGCAAACTGTCATGAACAAACAAAGGAAGTCATTATAATATCTAGCCTTCAAAGCAGGCGGTCCTGACAATCTGAAAAGGGGCAAATTGAAGTGGTTTCACATGATGGCTAACACACATATACCAAAGCACAAATACACACGCACATGTCATATGAGGGCACCTCCCCCGTACCTTCAGCCAACCCTTGGTCTCACCGCGCCCACTCTGCTAAACCGCGATAAAATTGATGAGCGACACTCAAATTAAAAACGGGGCTACAATTATGACACCCTCATGCCGTGCTCTTAATTAGTACATCTCCATTTTAATTAATAAAGCCTGTCAGCCTGACAGATATCAATAATTCAAGGCAGACAGGTCAATGGAGCTTCAAAATTGATGGCCATAATTAGAAATTATGTGGGGAGGAGGTAGCTCTGCAGGGCTGGGTTTGTTTTTTAATAGGTTTCACTTGAGAAGCATGGCGCCCCCCTGTTGTGTCACAATGTCTTTGCCCCAAACCAAAACTTTGCCAGGGTCAGTGCAGTAATATTAATACAAAATTATGGCAGGAGGTACACAATTAATCAACTTGCAATCCCTGTGCTGTACATGTTGTACTCAAGATTTATGTTTTTTATGTGCAGCTTTGTCTTTAAAACAAGCACAAAAGATGGAGCTCAAAAAACAATTAGGAACTTCATTATTTTTTTGCCATAAGGTGAAAAAAAACAATTCCAAAAACTGCTTAAACAATTGTCTTTATAAACACAAACAGCTAATTAACCACTGTTCTATTCAAAAACAATTTCACTGACTCAAAATTAATACAAAATTGATAAAACAAAACCACCAGGTTCAAACAATAAAACATAATTTAAAAAAAAGTAAATTAAGATCATCGGAGTTATACTCAAATGTTACACAGATAACAGTAAATGTCGTCATTCTGTGTGCTAGTGCCAGCTGAGTAGGGCTGACACCAACTGGGTGGTTGATCGATTGGTTTGTTGATATGCTCCTGTCCAACAAAATTGTAATTGGTCAGACAACCGCTGGTCATGAGGCTGTGTGTCCACCAAAGTGTTTTTACCCAGCTGAAAACACAAGGTACTCTTCTGAAAACATCCATCAGGGAGTGCTAGAGCACTTTGGAGGCGCTGTGTTTCTAGTTTTTAGCTGAGACACGTTGGTTGTATCTTTTTGCTATGTTACAGAATATCCGCACGAGTAAAAACGTCGACACAAGTTAGAGTACTGCTCTGTTGTTGCTCTGGCCCTTGCGCTGGGTAACAGGAAAGCTGAAGCATATGGGGAGAGAGGACAGACACGCTGGCCTTTGTGGCAAGCATTTCTCTGTCATAGTTGATGTTGACGGTTGGTCTTTGTGGTATTTGTCCTCCCACCTCCTCCACTGTGGTTGGATAGTTGACTGAAAAGTGACAGTGATAGGCGCAGTGTTTTACCCAGAGTTGAGCATTTTTCAATCCTCGGCAATGAGTTCAAAGGCATGCAGTGCTCAGTGCAGGATAGGCGGTCAGCACCTCATCATACTGCTGATGTTGGTAGCATGAGCCCTTTTTACACAGAGATTCTGCATTGGGACCGCCAAGGATGGCATAATAATGCCATTATATGGCAATAACAATCATTTACCATCCGTTACATGGTGGCAGATCTTATCCTCTGCTCGTAGACTACGGATCTCCCACTTTCCAGAAAGTTTCAACTGCTGTTTTTCTTCTTTGAGTTAGCTGCTAACTGCTACAAACGTCTTTTTAAATATCTTTGCAGTGAATCAGACCCACATAAAATCGTTGTCAAAACATCACATCGCTCCTGATTACAGTTCCATCCTGCCAGCTGTGCCTTTTACATCGACAACGTTTCAGCGCTGTACCCACACTGTCAGCGTTAAGGAAAGACAAATCTGTCCCCCCATTTGCGATTGCACATTTATATAGAATGGCAAGGTGGCATAACGGCATGGAATTCCCCCCTTGGTAAGGCAGTGTAAAAGGGGCTTTAGTGCAGATAATGCAGCACTTCCACTAAAAAGAATTCAATAATATGCTAGCCCAGGAAAAAACACTTTGGTGAACATACAATGCTAGTAGGTAGAATTTCACTTTACCAAGATATTCTTTGGTTGACTAAAGCCATATGCGCCAGTACAGACATCTTAATTCCCAGTTCAACACACAAACTGTGTGATAAAAGGCGAAACCTTATAAATTCGATTCTCAAATAATCTTTACATATTTCCTCATCATTATAGGAGCTGACTTTAACACAGTACTCATTAAACTGCCCGGTTCAGATCAAACTCCTCACTTCGTGCTAAGAAAATAGATGTTCAGTTCACTGATTTCACCTCCTCATTAGTGCTTCTGTTTGGACATGATGTGTGACACTTGACACTGCCGTCAATTAGTACCACCTCGTATATACCGTAGATGACCATAATGCACGTCTGTCGATAAAATCAATTAGAGCTTTTTTTTTTTCCTGTAGCACTCTGCGCTATCAGTCCATTAAAGTCAGGGACTATGGATTAGTCTAAAGCAGCAGAGGGCCCACTGAGCCCACTGTCGCATAAACACTGGCTTTGAGGCCCTGCACTATGCATTATAGATATCAGGAAGGGAATAACTTGACACAAAACTACCTCACAGATACAATAACATTGACACAGGACAAATTAGCATATCAGTGACATTAGCTTTGGATTGATTCATCTGTTGGTTTATGTCATCAGTGCTGCCCTTGACAGCAATAAAAAGTGTTCTAACTCCTGAGAAGTAGCGTTATGTTTATTTACAACATCAATAACGGCAAATAGATTTTTGCTGATGGCTTCAAAATGATTGTTAAACATGATGAGTCATCTACTGCTTGTCAAAATAGTCAATGTAATCAGGATACAACTTCTGTGATGTCAAACATTTTATTTAGATAAACTGATTTCATTTAAACTTCATGCAGTGAACCTTCGATGTCATAAATGGTACAGTCTTACTGTTCTCAATAGCTGATGTTGTAATTAGCATGCCAGATGTACACCAGTGAACAAAGTAGCACTGAAATCCTTTGCTGTTAAAGTGAATGTAAATCCTGGATTGAGATCACAACAGCACACACATTGCCTACACATGCTTGCCACGGTCCAGTGCTTTGGCAAAAGATCGCAGTGCATTTAGGCCAAGCGTCTACTAATCCATGGCTAACCATTCCCCCACTCACACTCACTGATATTCAGCACGCTTAATTAAAGAGCCAATTTGCATATAAATGTAAACTCACAATTCCGCTCCTGCAGCATCACAGGTGGTCGTTTTCTCAGGAGCCAGAAACCTGTCGAATGAGCCGGCGCAGACCAACTCGATGCAGCTCTCACCAGTGTGCCACAGATATTGACAAAGAGTGAGGGCTTTGTCTCTGATTAGTCTATGTGCAATAAATCTAAAGCTCAGTTTAACAGTGGGGTGAGGTGCGTCCATGAATACTCAACAATTGTCTCTGAGATTAGAGATTCCGCACGATCAGCCGAGGTGGTTTTCAATCCTTGAACAAAGCAAACTTCAGTAAATCTTGTTAAACAGAGCAGGTAGAGACAGAGGGAGCAAATAAAAACTGGTATGATATTTCAATAATTCCCATAGGCCACTGTTTAATAAGATTCTCCCTCAAGAAAATCCTTCATGCTAGAAAATCACAATGACAATCTACGGCACACAAGGTGCTTTTGTCTAATCCGTTTTTTCCCCAGTGCATCTCAGGATCTCATTCTGTCCCATTAAACAGAGTTGTATTATACTGAAGCTCTAAAGATGGAAAGTGGGAGGTTAGAGAATGGATCTGATATTACAACACTGCACATGATGTGTAACCCTGACTAAAATGAGATCATAGCACTCTAATTTTAGCGTGTTTGCACTCGTTACCTGATACTCCCAGAATTGATTTTAAAGATTCTGCTGATCCCTTTTAAAACACGAATGCACCTGGAACCCAGATATGATCACAGACACTTAAAGCTCATATGAGCCTGGCTCAGGACACCGGGCCTGTCCCTACTGGCTGTTCCTAAGCCGAGATTAAAAACAACATCACGCTTTTCCCATCAGGGCTCCCAGTCAATGAAACGACCTGTTGTGATGAGCTCATGCTGGATAAATCTGTACGTTCACTTAAATCCCTTCTTAACAGGGCTGCAACGAAAGATTCATTTCATTATCTATTAATCCGTTGATTTTTTTTCTTGAATAATCAATTCGTTGTTTGGTCTATAACATGTAAGAAAATGGTCAAACATGTCGCTTAATCCTAAAATGTCTCGTTTAGTCCACAACTGAAAAATATTCAGTTTGAAGAGACTGCTTTAATCAGATTTTTCACTATAAATGGATGATTATTAAAACCAATTTTCCCCATTTTTCTTCATTCCTTATGCAGATTACCATATAATTGACATTTGTATATTTATCACATCAATTTAATGTATTGAAACAGACAGCTTTGCTATTAACTGAATTTTATTGACCGTTTCAAAATACAGTACAGCTGTTTTATTACGTGACCGGGCATTATCAATCCACCTGATGATGAGAGCGGTTTTAACTGCAGGTGCTCTCCCAGTGCACATCTGTTTTCTGTCTCCATCACAAGCAGCCACACGCTTTGAGAAGACAATGATTTTCATTGAGAGAAAATTACTTTCATTTTTCCCATCATGATTTCAGTGTGTCCACAGCACCAACCTCAGGTAGCCACTAGCCAGCTGGACGCAGGCAGGTTACTGTAAGTAAGTAAGTGAGTATCATGGGAGGAAAGCAATAAAAAGAAAAAAACGAGTTACCATAGTTTAATACTGTTTCTCAGTATGTTGTCATGTATGAAACGGCCCAACAGAGTACTTGATTACTGTAAGTGAATTATTTAAACAGAACTTTAAAGGAATGATTCTGTCTAAAGCAACTGTGATCACTATAAGCAGTTTCAACTGTATTCACATTTAAGAAGCTGGAGTCAGAGCATTTTGACTCATTTTGTAAAGAATTACAAATTAGATGGCGATTAATTTAATAGTTGACAATAAATTGATAAATCATTGCAGCTCTACTTCTGCATCTACGCAAGGCCTACACACAGGATTGTCGGTTACTGTTCGTAAATGTACTGAAAGTAAAAGCCAACCCTGGATTAACTATCGTAAGGTGTTTTGCCTAGCTTTGTTTGCCTTTTTTTTCTGGCAATGTGTCTCTTGGACGCGTGCTGCTTACCTGGTCGCTACCTTTTTATAAAGTACCAACCTCACCTGAGCGATGTGAGGTGGCACGCCCATAAACGTCCTGAGCACAGAAATAGGAAAATAAGAAAAAGAAAAATATACCGCCACATACTTGTAGTTGGTGATAAGTGATGCATTGTATATTAAATATTATCAAATATTATCTTTATAATAACAGGGTGTTGGTGGAATGAAAGAGGGGAAACTCAACAGAAATGGCAGTGCAGCACCAAACAGTCTACAGCGCAGACACGCTAGAGTTAACTTTTAATTTGTCTCCACAAAAGGCAGCAGTTGCAGGCTTGTTTTAATATAATATCTAAATAATTACATTTGCAAACAAACTTTAAGTGTGTTGTGAATATTTTCTCCAGCATCAACCAGAGAATAACATTAAGAGGGCAGAGAAACAATCAGCACGATAAGATATAAGTCAACACGCACTGCAGCACTGAACAATTTGAAACACCTTTGTGGTGGAGAAAATAACTCTATGCTTAGTGTCTTTTACCTCAAAAACGCCTTCACCTGACCCGCTCAGCATCTTGGCTTTTCCCAGAACCAATGTGCAATAGAGAGGCTGCTCTCCACTGCTGGAGACGTTTAAACAACACAGCGGACCACTGTTATTCTTATACAGGCAGGAGACTGCAAGGTGCTTTCAAATTAATTAATTCATGAATTAATGCAGTTAACTTCTTAAAAAAAAAACAACAGACTGGACCGTTTATTATTCAACAGTGCGTGAATTGCATAATATTACCAGTGAAATATTACAATATGCAAACACTGGACATTACGCCAGCATGGCATGAGCAAGTAAATTCATCTGTTTGTTTTATTATGGATCACTACAAATACAGGATGCTATGTTTTAAAAGTAACAAGTAGTCACGCTGTAAGAAAAATATGTCATATACAGAAATCAAGATGCATTGATAATCATTTAATAATCAAATCTGTGAATTGTATTTGAATCAAATCATGAGGTGTCTGGAGATTCCCACCCCTGATGAGTCTATACATATTTCCTGTGTGGTATGCCTTTAATAACAATATAATGATTAACTTAATTTATATTGAACTTTTACTAAAAAGTGCTTTTCAGAAAGGATGAAAAGATGATCTTAAAACTAAAAATCCATCTTTATTGATCTAGTTTATAGCTCTCATTCTGACTGATGGCTTCATTTACCACTTTGCAAAGTGCTTTGTATAATTGTTTGGGGGAAAAAAAAATATTTCTGGTCACTTTTTAGGTTTTGCAAACTACCACATAGACAAAAGTGTAATGGAAGGACTTATTAAACTAAAATTTGAGAAAAGTTCCACTAGGAAACCTGCATACACACTGCAACCACATGTGGTGTTTCCATTTGTTTTAAAATCATTTCATTACCATTTTAGCATCAAAATCAATTTACCTCACAAAACTCTGCCTGCTAAAGTTGTCACTGTGACAAATCCCACCTTTGGAATTTTGGGAACCATTATAGTGGCTCCAAAACAAGAACCCTCTATTACACATGTTGAGCAATGTCCCCTTATATAAATACAAGCACATTTCTGTTTGATATTTTTAGCTGTGTGCAGTTAAGCCAATCTGATGGAGCTGAACAGAATTTTTGACTCAACACACTTGGTTTGGTCAAGTAAATTGCTGCTGGAAAAACCTCAGCGTTCAATCTGATAATAGTACATTGAGTCTGGGAGAGTTAGACAGTGAATGAGAGGGAGAAAGAGAGAGAGAGAGATCATGAGAGCTGTCTTTTCAGATGGTAATCGCATGGTTTCTGAACTCCACTGGCATCCAAACAAGGAAAACTGTTTTCTTTGGCAAACGCTGAACCTCTCTCACTCTTTCCCTCACTCACTCACTCTCTTTCTCTGTCACTCACTCTCTGAAAAACCCAAACTGCACTCATGCACACACCCCATCCTCCCCTCCTTTCTCTCATTTCGAAACTCCGACTCCCTCCGTTCGCCACAAACACAAACACATTGTGCAAAAGGAGTAATATCAGTACCAGTGTTCCAAAAAGGTAGGAAATGACCATGAAGACAAACAAAACAACAAGCAGGGGAAAAGCAAGAAGATTATGAAGCTGTGCCGCTTTATCAAAAGACTAATGATAATTTGACAGTCCCTTCGGGCCTCTTTCTGCTCAGGATGGGAAGTCTTTGGGCCTGTTCCATGTCTGTGTTGGCTGCTGCACCAGGCTCAGAGTGTGGAACACATGGCTGGCTCAGCAATGTGAACTGAGTGATCTGCAACCACACTGATCAACAATAAAAATGATCAACAATAACAGTTTTGTTTTGGCATTGAACTGGGTTTTGAAGTCAGCCTCACCAGCTTTAATTTACAGCTAGGTGGAATGGTCATCCCATACCATAAATCAGATTGAATGTGGTCATTGTGTTGGACTTGGGTATTAAAATGAGGATGAAATTACAACATCATAGACCAGCAAGGGGTCCAGTTATTTTCAGAAACCTCACTTCATGCCAGAGGAGGACTGCTGGCTGCTGGCGGTCTGCAGAGGAGAAGATCTGACCCCTAAGATCTGTTGTTTTTGGGGTTTGCAATAATAAGCAGAGCACTCTCTTGATTTCCCCTTCAACTAAGGTTATACTTCACTTCCCCTGCTAGCAATTAGTCTCCAGAATGCTATTTGTCAAAAGCCAAGCCATTCGTTTCCACTGGTCTGCCCCCGCCAGCTCTTGTTACAATTGACTGTTTCCTGCATAGAGAAAACATAAGCCCTTGGAGGGAGGAGAAAGGCCCGGCAGCTGGCTCAAACTGCAGCCTGACAGTGTGTAGAGATGTCAGAAAAGAGAGAATTGGACAATAAATATGGAGTAAACAAATCAGAAATCTGCCACCGCGAGCAATTCCTGCCTCTGTGTTTCAAGACACAGCACATTTAGAAACATTTTATACAGGAAACCATTTCTTTGGACTTTGGGGAGTTGGGGCAAAGCAGAAAATAGGTCAATCATTGAGTGACACCTATTGATTTTTGGTGCAAGATCTGACGACAAAGTAAATGTGCTGTAAACAAATACAATACAGTAGGTTACTCGATAAAGTAATGAGAACTGGACCGACTGATAGAACCATAAAATGTAGCGACACAGAACCCCCGAGGTCTAACTAGGTCTATATGGCACATTGTCATTTTTCCTCTTTTTTTCCAATAATTGCAGACGATACTTCAGTGACTCCCAGTGAGGTAGGAAACCTATTGTATCTGGGTTGCAAGGGACCTGGAGAGCCATCAAAGAGCCAGACATTTTCTTGGTAAATCACCAGCAGAGAGGGAACTTTTGAGAGTGCAATTAACAACCTCAAGGTCAGACTTCTCTGGAGAGTTAGCTCTGAAAAAAATCCTCAGGCACTTTCTCTCCCCCTTCCCTCTTCTGCTGTTATCCTTTCAGCTACACACTCATACACATGCTCTCTCCATCTCCTTTACCCTCTTGTCCTCCTCTCCACACACATACATTTCCCTTTACTCTTTTACCTTGATACTCCTCCGTCCCCTTTCCACCATCCCCCCACGCCTCACCCCTCCCTCTTTCCTCCCCCCTTGTCTCCATTACGGATAAACGTTACTTTGTGGTCGGTGGCAACACCATTTCTAGTGCCAGAGCAGGGATGAAAATCGGTCGCAGGTGTGCAGAGGATGAGAGCCATGGATCTTAATCTTAAGGCAATAATGGCGCGGTGCACTGACGAGGTCACTGTAGGGATATCTTACAAAGGAAAGCTCAGGGTCATACCTGCTCTTAAAATGTGGCAAGAATGAACTTTCCGTGCTCTTGATCGTGTGAGGACACTTTATAAATTGGACTGAAATTGATTTTTTTAAAAGGTCGGTGGTGCAGTCGGTCTGATTTAGCACTTGACGAGCACAATAGATGGGTGGGGTTTGAGTACCAGGCTTTGAAGTGGCGCACACAAAATAATTAGATGTCAAGTCTGCGCTGTTGGCTCAAAATCGGACTTTTCATTAATACATAACAAAGCCTATGACATTAATACGGGATGAACCAGTTGAACTTTGACGATAGGGATATTTCAAAGCTTTCAACATGTAATGAGAGTTAAGTAATTCCTGACTTCTGCTACATACACACTAACACAGGTGAGGATTTGGACACGTCAATATTTGAACATGTGCATTTGAAGCCCCCCTCCAGAAAAAGAAAAACATGACAGTAGCCGAGGACTTTTATTTTGACAGAATTAGAGACATTTACACGATTAAGTACGAAATGAGGTGTTTAATACAAAAAAATTCTGTCGGAGGACCCCCAAATCCCTATGTCACACCCCAGTGTTGAAACAAAACCTACACTCTTACATGCTAATATGTTTTCGTTTAAAAACGCATTATTTCTGTTATGTTTAAACCTAGCGTCCACACTTCTCTGGCGTTTCTGAGCCCCTAAAATAGAGACCTTTGAAAATTCTGCTGACCCCGGTTGTGTTCGAAAACTTTGTGGTTGTGTTTTAGTATGGACATGCAGAAATGGAGACTTTAAAAACAATGACTGCATTACACAGACAGCCATGTTTGCTTCCTGATTGGGTCACAACATGCCAAAACATTACAGCTAGGTCTACATACCTTTTGTGATTTCATCCCTCTTGTGTGGGCACTTTTTTCCTGTTGTCATGGCTTTCTCTGATGATGAATCGTGCGTCTGGCCTATACTCCTCTGATATTTTGCCATATTCGCTTTACAATGACTCCCAATCTGTTTTCCGGCACCTTGACTGACTTATACTGAGCTCTACCTTGTTGTCAGTCAGAGAAAAGTAATCATTTGTCTTAGTTTTCACCATTGCTGTTCTTCCTCAGTAGTATTTTCTATGACTGAAGGTGTTTTCATGTCAGGTATAATTAACTACTACCACCACCACTCAGCTTTTCACATTAGTAATGTTGTGCCGTACCCAAGTACACTGCGTCAACACCTAGATGACATTTTTGTTGCGTTACAGGGTAAAAAATAGCGCCACAGACAGACACTGCTGCCCTGGGGAGGGGGGATTGGCAGAGCAGTGAGGGGAAGCTCTGCTGCTGGCCAGAGGAGGAGCTGCTGCTGTTGGGCATGGAGATTTTGCCTACTGCTGTAGCTCCAACTGCAGGTCGCTGACGGCAGCAAAGCTGGATCTTGGTCCGTCCTTGACGGGTTGCGCTGCCGTCTCATATGGGGGCATCGCATCGCATCGTTTGATAGCAGTTCACTTTCGTGTTTTGGTACAGTCTGTGTTCACACCTGATGCATACCACACGAGAAACCGTACCTCTAGACCACCTTTTCAAGTGGACTCAGGCACAGATAGGGTGCAACCAACTACAGAGTAGACAATCTGCTTCTTGTTTACACCGGCACACACATGCCCAAAGTTTGTAAATAGTCATGACATATGTGTTATCAGGTATGTTAGTATGGATGGAGAATATTTCTAAGACAGTGCTAACATGGTCGTGTGTATTTGTTATGAGTGTAAATGTAGTCTTATATAAAGTTACTGAAACTAGACTGTGGGGCACACTTTTACATTCTTATAAAAAAAACACAGGTTTTTTAACATTTCCAGAAGTTATGCTTTGAGTACAAACAAACCATACACACACCACCCAAGATGTCTTTGATTATTCCAAAGGCCTCCTCTTTACAGAAAGCCTCACATACCTTCTTTTCTTCTTTCTTACAGGGCAGGAGATGACTAAATAAATTCCTCAGGTAGAGGTAGAGAGAGAGAAAGTTCAGCTCAGCTTGTGTTGGCAGAGCACACAAATAAAAACTGTAAATACACAGCTTTGGATATCATGCTGCTAAATGTAGATATGAGATAACCAGCCGAAGGCAAATCGAACCTCTGTTTCTGGTTGTTTCTACCACAGGTTTTATTGTTAATTCTCACACTAACGATGCTTCACAAATGCCCGGACAGGCAAAATAAAAACACAACACACTCTGGCACATTACTGCTGGAATTTTGGCAAGAGAGACAACTTGGGCGTGTTATTGAAATGCTGAGAGTGAGCCCATACTAATAAGTGGAAATATGTGAAGCTTTTTTAAAGGTTGTGTTCATCAGGATTACTGTGTGTTGAGGGAAAATGTGATTTATAAGACGCTTCCCCGTGGCTGTCTTGTTGTCAGGTCCTCTCATTAGGAGGATAAACAGAAAATTGCTTCACAAAGTGATCGTCCCTGAGCCGAGACAACAAGCTGAACTTGTGCAAGGGCAGAGAGATGATCAATAAGCTATTCCACAATAACCATATAAATATCAATATTATGGCAATCCCTATGCAAGGAGGTAATTAGAGTGGGACTGGTGTAAAACTTCTGTCTAATCCATGTGATAGATTCCATTTAAAAAGAGATTCTTCCTCTTAATGGGCAACGAGAGAGAACCAAATCAATGATTCATCAGCAAATAACTATTACATTTAAAGCAGGGCTCAGGATGCGGCAATAAAGCTGCTCCAGACGGGCCACTTTTACTGTACTTTTCTACAAGTTGCCATCGATTGGACTCTTCCAGCAGCATGAGGATGAGTAATGTGGAGTGATGTTCGATAACAGCACGGTGCTTTACAAGGTATTAGTGGTTCACATTTAATAGTGAAAGAGTGTTGTTTCTTTATTAGATGGCTCTTTGCTGCCATGGATGGCTGTCTATAAATGTTTAATTGCCCTACCGTGGACCAGCTTCAGCGTGGGTTATGCTGACCATTTAAAAATAATATTTGGGCGTGTATTGAGTAAAAAGAGTCACTGAATGTGTGAGGAAACAGCTCATGCAATACAACATAATAACTCTTTTCATTTGTATTGGGCTGTGTGTTACATGAAAGCAATAACTGTTCTCCCACACACATTTTAAGCATATTTCTTTTTATGTCTGTTTTGGCTATACAATACAACTTACCACGTTAGCTGACTTTCATGGCCTTGAGACCATGTTTCGCCACTTTTACAATTTGGGAAACCACCGGAGGCATGCTATTTAAATAACCATAACCATAATTGCTTCGGCAAGTTAAGGCAACAGCATGGGATTCTTCCAAAAACTACATTTTGCACACAACCCTTCAATATTTAGGACAGGGATGGCATCTTGGACTTACTGAATTTTGGTACAGGAACAATAAAGTCACTCCAACACACAGGCACCAATGATGCGCAGTATAACATGTATGATGGCATATGATAAAATATATATGTCATGGAATAAAAGTGGACTCCTGTCAAATTACATTGCATTCAGTGGTTTGATAAAATGCTTCAAGGATCACATAAAAAAATGGGATGTCAGCCCATATAAACTCTGTCCTATTTATGAGATGACATATCTATGTCATAAACCCTCAATGAACTTTGCATATGGGAACCCAAGCCAAATACCCTCTGAGACAAGATTCACACTGTCACTGTCAAGGAACTGGCATGCTGGTATACGTGCACACACACATACACCCACACACACACACACACACACTGTCCTACCTGGCGTGAGGGACATCGATGCTGGAGGAGACCACCTTGCGTTTCTGCTCTAGCAGGGACACTGATCTGGTGTCGGGGTCCCGGCCAACGCGTTTGCCGTCCGCCACCCGCTGCTCCTCCACTGCCTCTGGGCTGAGGGAGCCGCCTTCCACCTTATGGCTCTCTGGAGCTCCGTTACTGGAGCTCTGCTGGAGAGGGATGCAAAGAGGATTAAGTCAGTGCTTGGGTAGAAAACCATGTACGCGAATTACGAACAATGCAGATATAGGAATACACCAGGAGAAACACTGATGCAAAGTTGTGCAAGGTACAGGAACAAGCTTTCTTTTGTAAAGGGCCAGGATGAAAAACATGCAAGTAAAGACTCATACTAATACCGCCCATTTAAATGATCAAAATATCTAATATTTCATATTACAAACAAATACAAAAGGATATAGTTTTTCGACACTGCATCAGATATTACATTGGGGTCTAGACTCTGGCTGTCGAAAGCTTGCAACCCAAATTTTGAAGATTTTGATGTTTACTCTTCAAATGAAGGAGTACGTGGTCCAACATGGGTGAAGAAATGTTTCCAGCCTTCTGGGCTTAAAAAAGCCTTTCCAAAACAGATTGGAAAAACTCAAAAATGCAAAGCGGTCAGTTATAAAACAAGGCTGTTTTTCTTGAGATATGAGGTTTTCAAACCGAAAACCGCGAGGTACTGTTGACAATTCTACTAAAACTCCCTTCTCATGAGCAAAAATGAATGAAACTTTACAAAAGACTATGCATCTGTGATATAAGACACTGATGGTGGCTCTTAAGTCAAAATGTTTAAGTTCGAAACTTAAGAAACTGATCAAATAAAATCATATTACCAATCATATGCCACATGTGTTTCTAAGGACGAGAGACGTTATGGGAGGAATCGATCATTTGTGCATTACTTAAAGGTATGCTGTGGAGTTTTTGATTAACAGTACCACTATGCAGCAATGTTTTTACACGTGGATCACCTTGTTGGAACAAGAATGTCAAGAGGGAGTAAAAAAATCATTAATCTGCTTTGATGTTGACATTTAAAAGTGACCTCACAGTCAGTGTCTCTGTCCATCTATAAATGTATAATCTATAAGCTTGTTCTGGATATGAATTATCAAGAAATGAAAATGAATGACAGTAAATGCTACTAAATGTGTCTTTTTAGCATTAAAAATTAAATGATGGTTAATAAAAGATTATGATAAAATTTTTATGACCCTGTCAGTCAAAATGATGGACAAAGAAAAAGTCTAACACAACTTCTGATTTAAATATATATCAAAATATGTTGAAATTCAACTATGCAAAAGTAAAAAAAAAGTATTCAACACATTTGAATGGCCACTTGAGGCTGGCTCCAGAAGCCAGTCAGTTCCCATAGACCCCCATGTTGAAATAACCAACTTTACAGAAGAAATAAACATGTGAAGAGCCTGGTATGAAAAACAGTTTGGATCTCTACAGTTAATTTCCCCCTTTATGACAACTGTACAGAGGGTGAATATTTCTATAGCTCACTTGTTAACATTTATTAAAGCTTAAAGGTACACATAATTAAGGGCGGGGCATTTTGAGTGACAAGATGGTGATGGCCATAATGCCAAACTTGAGACTTCAAAAGAGGAGTCCTAAAACCAATGGGTAGCTAAATGGAATGAAGTTCAAAATAAAGTTGTCAAAGTGGGAACCAGAACTTAACCTAAATACATAAACATACTCCATACGGCAAGACTGCATTTCGCAAAACATATTCCAGGGCCACACACACTTACCAACATGAACTTCTATCTGACATACTATGACAAAATAAAAGCATTTCTCCCATCTGAAAACGCCCACCTGTAGCAATGTAAGAAAAAAAAAAACATCATCTCTTCTCTTACACAACAGCAACGAATGGCATGCTTCTGCACATGAATACCTGCATGCACCTACGCACACACCAACACACACATCTCTGTAGGTAACTAAAGCCATCAGGCTCTTAAAAACACACTGAGAAAAGGCCAAAACACAGCCGGAGTGACACACACGGCTGCCCATGCCAATGGAGCATTGAAGAGTATGACATGCAGGCAAGTGTGTGTGTGTATGTGTGCGCACGCATGCGCACGTATGTGTGTATGTGTGTGTGATCTAGATCATTATCTCAAAGCACTGTAACACGATTAGGGTTGACTGTGGAAAAGGCAATGGCACCCTAGTCAATCACTCACACATACGTGCACACACACAAACACCAAGAGAACAATTTACTTAGATTAATGAGGTAAGCAAAAAAACAAAACAAAACAAAAAAAAACAGGAGGACTGAGTATTGAGTATCACTCATGATAGTGGCTGGTCGCAAGAACACTCAGTGGTGCGCAAAACGCCCTGTGAAAACACAGACTTGAGTAAAACAACAAGATGGATTACACCGGCTCGGGGAAGATTAGGTGTTGTGTGTTTGACGAGTGTACTCCTCGGATAAAACCAACAGCAATTCCTTCCTTTCGCCAGGCTTATGAATGATGGCATTTCACGGAGCCAGGAAATTGTGAAGCGTGCCAAATCGTTTGTGAAATGTGAGTTGCATGTGTCAGAGCTGATGTATATGTGCGTGCATGTGCGCACACAACAAATACCCCGAGTGTCCCTCATATCGCACCACTCATTATCTTCCCTTCCTCTCTCCCACACACAGACACACACACAGAAACTCACACAGAAACTCATAACCTACTTGCTTTGGGCAGTTTGTCAAGCATAAAGAGTCTTGAACCTTTATGGGTCAAAGGTCATAATATAGCAAGCTGAGACAGACCATAAATTAAATCCCATGGACCGACTGTGTCTTTCAGCTCACATGGTTCTTTGTTGCTAGGAAGTATTTGTGTTAGCACATCTAGTGCATGTTACCAGGGTTAGGAATGTTAATGATTAATCGATGATGTCACACTGCACTGACATAGCCAAACATTTGTTTTTTTAAAGTTTAGTTCAGACCAAAAATTCACAACAAGACAAAACCGGTTTAGACGGTTGCAGGTAAAAGTCGCAACAATGTGAATTAGCCTGTCTCAGCTCGACTCAGCTTGTCACGTCGCCAGTGGCTGGTTTTAGAACATCCATTCGTCTAGTAGTGAGGCTGGTCAAGTCAGTTGCAAACGGTCAGCTGGTCAAAATGGCAGAGTTTTGGACATAGTAAAGAGAGGAACACCTCAGCAACTTGTTTGATGAACAGCTGTGTCTGTATGTTTTTTGCTCAGCATCTAGGGGCTGTAGCTCACCTGTCACCAAGAAGCGCAGCGTTGTCATCAGCCATTCCCCCGGTGAAATGCTGTCTAAATAGTGTTTTCTCTGCCAATTAGAAGTGACACCTACTCCCCTAAACGATTAAACTGGTCCGTAAATAGACGGGAGACATTGACAAAAGAGGGGAGATCTCATGTCTCAAGTTCACAGCATAAATTTGCATAACCCTCTGGGTATTTTGTTGAAGCACTCATGGACTGCTCCACATTCACAACCGTCTCGATTTCTTGTTTTTGCCATTTCATCACAACTAGAAATGCAAGTGTAGCTGGTATCTCATTATCACTATCCTCAGTCATATCTTCAGATGCTACAAATTCTATCTAGCTACAAAAAAAGACTCAAAATGGTTAAAATTGGTGTAAACTGGCAGGTTTCAGAGCATTGCAGACTGGCACATTGCAAGGAGTTGCAAGTTTTAAACATGTCTCACTGTGAATCTTTGGTTTGAACTGGGCTTAACATAACATATGACTTGGTCTAGTCCTGTGCAATTGTTTATATGTTAAAATCGCAATTTGAAGGAGTGCAATCTTCAAATCGCAGCAACTGCAGCAGGCAAATCTTCCTCAGTTGTAACTGATGGCTAAATATCAATCGGTACGTTTACACGCACGCAGTAGTCGAGCTAAGCTCATGGCTCGGCTAATCAGTCAAGTCGAGTTGTCTGAGCATACATGCAGAAGAGAAAATCTAATTTCTGACCCAGTACGTCTGACTCCGCCTCAATAGGTGGCGGAAAAAAAAATTACACAAAATTCTTCATATTATTGAGCAATATCAATTACTCCCTCGTGTAATATCTGATTAAATAGTAGCTGAACATATTTCTTTAATATACATAAGAGAACGTTAAAAAGAAGGGGGGAAAAGACAGAAAAGAGGAGTATTGAGGTTATGATAGCTTAAAATTGTATCTGTATTGCCAAGACTGCACTGTTTTTATTTCCTTGGATTACTTGTAAACATTGGCAATGTCTTGATTGTATGCAATACTTCTGACAATAAAAAGAAAATTGCAAAATAAATAAATAAATAGTAGCTGAATTGGTATAAATATTTTTTTTAAATAACCAATTTTCGTACTTTGTGAATGAAAGAACCCTTGCAGGACCTCAACAAACAGTAGCATTGTTCCATCTGATTGTCTTAATGTTAAAGCAAGATAAATCTGTGAGGATGCTTGTTTCAAAGAACTTGTTCAAGACTATATACAGGCCTTGCGGTAACTTGATAGAAATTACTTGTGGTTTTAATTGCAACTGCAATACTGGTTAAAAAAAACTGCAACTGGATATTTTTATTGAGCAACAATTCTTTTGGTAAAGTAGAGGTTGTTCTGCAGAGCTGAAATGTTTGACTACATTACCACAGAATTTTTGACAATGTGAGACATAACCACTTATGAAGGATTAAAAATGTGTCTGTGTGGTCATGGCACTCATAAGACTACATAAACACATACACCTCCTTTACCCTATAAGATTACTCATACATCATCACAGACAGCTTCCAGACTTGACCCTGTGGTCACTGTGCTCCATGCTGATGCTGCTCAGCCAACCAATAAGGACAGACGACGCCGGCCTGCCTGCCTGGGATCACCGCTTTAGAACAAAGACTCACTCAGCTCCTGTCAACAAGCTTGCTTCATTGACTCCCACGTCGGCATACGATCAACGCAAACAACAACAACTGCACGGGCAACAAAAGCACCCAGCAAAACAAAAACAAGTAACGCCTCTTTGTTAGCAACGAGAGATCTGTGTAACATTGCTCACACAACACACACTTGCACAAACCAACAAGTCAACAAGTGGCATCCTGCACCCCCACCCCCCCACCCCTCCAGAACAGAGGGCATTCGTTTGCCATACCGGGCAATGTGCCAAGCATCCAGATTCTTTGGAGCACGCCACCCGTTGCCAACCTGGGGGTGCCTGCTTTGTTGGCCGTACAGCTGCTGCTCAAACAGGGCGGCATGCCCTCACAAACAACCCCCACTCCAAAATTCAAAGTAGTCAGCTCTAACTCATTAAACATACAAATACACATATGGGAAAGAGCACATCCATGTACACAAACAGCATCACAGATCCACATGTGCATCCACACACACACACACACACACACACACACAGCACACCCCCCACCTCCTCCTCGTTTCAAGGCTTGTTTTCGACCTCAGTGGGAATTGAGAGCTGAAAGAGACTTGACCATTGTGCTGACAGGGCGACGCTCTCAGCCTCAGCTGCACTACTCCAGCCTGCACTGGTGACTGTAAGGTATTGTGCAACAGCTTTGTGAGTGCTGCACTGCATACACACATTTGCAAATGCAAGAGACCCCAAGTTTACAATGCATATCTCATCACTCAAAGCTCTGACAATCCCACTAAAGAGCTGCTGCATCCCTCTGTGTTAAGGATTGACATGTCTGAGTAAAAGTTTAAAGATTCATTTCCAACTTCATCTGAGATCTAGGAGCTTCTCAGAGCGTCGCTGCTGCATCTGTAGACGTACACCCTCCAAATATCTCACATTTACATAAAGGAAATGTGAGCAGTCCAGCATGTGTGGTAACAAATAGCGGCAGAACGTTTCCGTTTTGAATAAGGAAATAAGACTCAGGACTACAGCCTCCCTTTTTCTTTATCAATAACATATCAAAACATAAGAAGCACACATGACTGCAAGGAGGCACAAACCACACCAAACAAAATAAATCAAAATCAGGCCGTAAACAAGCCGTTATTCGGTCACATGCATTCCTCAGTCACTCCCTCACTATAAAAAGGACACACCACACACACACACACACACACACACACACACACACACACACACACACACTTCCCCAATGCCTGCAACTATGTTTTCATCCAAGAGCTGGATTGGCTTCCCTTCCTCACACAATCTTTTTCTGAGGCCATGTGACACCAAAGCATACAAGTTGGAAATGAAGGCAATTAGGTCACTGCTAATTAGGCCCACATCACAACTATGAATTTGGACATCATCGAAACTTCCTATTCTGCCTCTAATGTCACAGGAAGCCCACAATGTCTATTTTTAACCGTTGTCAACAATAATAGCCGTGTTGTGCTGAGTAAAGCCATGTAATATTCAACTGGGTGATAAGCTGCATCATCTGTCAATGAAAATGTGCAAAATATAAAACATTGTTTGAGTGTATATGTGCATGATTGACACAATTTTCTGCATTAAATGTGATGTAAATCATAAGCCTATATACGTGCAGAAACAAGCTCTTTCCATCAGTCCAAAACGCTGCAGTCAGAGCGTGTTTGTTTGCCTCGGCTTACCCACCCACTAGCCCACATAAACATTGCGCAGGCCCTATCAAGCCCTTTGTCCCATATATCTGATGTCGCCAAATGTCATGACAGCCCGTTATTTGATGCAACATGCAAACGAATTTGCAGCACACCTCTTCTGAATGACGCTGGTTTTGTCCCTGCTGGTTTAAATTTGACATGAGCAGCAGCAGCGGCGGCGACACCGTTAAATCCGCTCCGTGCAGGAAGCGGTTAAACGCTGCAAAACACCGCACAACAAAAACAGTGAAGCGCTGCCTGCCGGCCGGGGCGCTTTTACACACACATACACACACACACACACACACACACACCTTCAAGCTGGACTTGAGCGGTCCTTTGGCTGCAGTGTGGCTGGACCCCGTGGCTATCTCCTCCTCGGAAAACTCCTTGAGGCTCCCGTCTTGCATGAGCACAGTGTAGACGCTGCGCCGGGCTCCCACGGCCGAGACGTCTCTGTTTTCCTGCTTGACAGCCTGGACCACTCCTGTCACCGGGGCACCGTCCCCCGTCGGACTCGGCGCATAAACGCGGCTGCCGAGGATCGACCGCTTCACCAAACGCCTCGTATGCATGTCTAAAAGTGTCTCGCTGAATTCAGAGGCGGCAAACCGGTGAATTAAACCATTAAACGTCGAATTATAACCGGTAAACAACGTCGAGAAAAACACAAAACCGCAGCGGGTAGACTACGCGCTCCAACAGCCCTGATAAAATGTTAGAAAGCGGCAACATGCTCGGAAGGCGAATCCTCCAGACAGGGTCCTGAACGCACCGCACACAAAAGCACCGGACACCGAAGAAGAACTTTGAATTAGCACCGGACAAAAGCCGACAGCGACACAACGCTTCATTCGCCGCTAAACAACCTCCACATCCAACCGGCTACCAATCTTCCTCCGTTCGACCTGTTTGTTTTCCCCACTGCTCCCTGCGAGCTGAGGAGGCGGAGGGAAAACACGGACGAACCGTTACTTTCAGGAGCCGAAATGACATTTGTACACGATTACACAAAATGGCGACTCATGTGTGAATTAACGACTTAGGCATCGAGGGACGGAGGCAGACGCGTCGAGTTATTTAATGTCTCTCGACCCCGTGTATCGCCACTTCTCCGCAGGTGCTGGAAATGGTTAAAAACACGACCGTTACGTGACTCCAGCTCCGGTTACCGCCACCTCCAGTCCGCGCGCGGCTCCGACCGAGCTGGGCCTCTACCGGCGGAATGCTGCCTGTAAACATGTGCGGTCCGGCGGCCAGGGCGGGCTGCAATTGGTCGGCGCAGCACACGCCTCCACAAGCCCCCACCGCTCCCCCTTCTCCTCCGACAGAAGGTAACGCAAGCCGGGAGGATGCTCCATTCAAAACAATGACGCAAGGATGGAGAGGAAACGAGATGGGAGGGGGTATGGCAGGAGGAAAGAAAAGGCAAGAGGGGGAATTTAGGCTAGGGGAAGGGAAACTTTGACCACACAGACATGCTTCATGCTATAACCTAGTTCTTAAAAGCATGTAGCCTACTTTCCAGGTGCCATGGGACTTCAAAATTACTACGATCTGGCTCCAAAATGAAAGTCATGGACTCCACTGGTCTGTTTTCATGAATGCAAACACAACAGATTATTTAATATCTTATGCGGTTGTCATTTCTTAACATGCCAGTTTTATTCTACTAGAAGCACTGGAAAGATTATGCTCCAACAAACATGGGCACATTAAAACACTACAGGCTCCTGGGCACAGACACGCAAAAGGCCCCACCACCTCAGAGACTTAGTGGTGGTGGTTTTTAGTTGTCATGCATCTTTTTTTAATTAAAAGTCTCTCTGTGGTCTTTTTGTGTTTCTTTGAGGCAATTTTGTCTCTTTTTTTGTCATTTTGTGTCCCTTTGAGCTCATTTTGTGTTCATACCATTATTTTGTTGGTCTTTGAGTTAATTTTGTGTCTTTTATTGGTTATTTTGTGTCTTCTTCTACTTGTTTTGTGTCATATTGAAGTAACTGTATTCCTTTTTTGGTTGTTTTGTGTCTCACTGTGCTTGTTTTGTTCATATTTAGGTAATATTTCTGCATTTTATTGGTAATTTTGTGTCTCCTTGTGCTTGTTGTGTGTCGTATTGATGTAATTTTCTGCCTTTTTTTGGTTGTTTTGTGTCTCCTGCTTGTTTTGTGTCGTATTTAGGTAATGTTATGTGTTTAAGTGGTTGTTTTGTGTCGTATTGAGGTAATTTTATGCCCTTTTTGGTTGTTTTGTGTCTCCTTGTGCTTGTTTTTATCATATTAAGGTCAGTTCTTTGTCTTTTTTTGGTCGTTTTGAGTCTCTTTGTAGTGTCTTTGTGGTCATTTTGCCCGATTTTGTATTTATTTTGTGTCTCTTTGCAGTTCCTTTGCATACTTTTGTGTTCTTAAGGGTTTTTTGAGTCTCTTCCTGGTCAGCATGTAGTAATTTTGCGTGATATTTTGCAGGTGAAGGCTGGTGGGCGCCCTGACGCTTTGGACCCCAGGGCCTGTGTCCAGTAAGCCCCTTCAGTAATCCATCCACGCCAACAGCCTTGCACATTGGGTTTCTGCCTGGGCAAGAGCCAACCCAATCTTAGGCAGCCCCATCAGATAATTTAGATAAATAATACTAAGTGCGTCATGTGCAAATAGTAACTTGGTAATGTTGTATCTATACATGGATACCAAGCATCCATTTTTCTATTACATAAATTAACCATGTTTCAAAACTAACTGACACTCAAATTAAACTTTTGGTAGGCTACTGAAATAATAATAATAAAAAATGCTTTCTAAGTCCACTAATAATTTTGTATTTGGGGGCCTCTAGTGATTCCCACCCCTATAAGATAAAAGGCAAATTTATAATGGTGAGGTCAGCCTTGCCATCAGTACTTTGATATCTGTATCTGATGCCACAGGGTAATGATAACAATAAGCCAGCAGTCATTGTTCTTTTTACTGTGCTCCTCATTTTCACCACAGAATATAATAGCAATCACAGGCAGCTTACTCTCTCATATAAGCTACACCCTGTACTAAATAAGAAAGTGTGATCTCACAACGTGACTCAAGTTGTTGCACACTGAGAAAGAAAGATACAGCTAAATGTGCCTCTTCTTTTAAAAAGAGTACTTTTATGGCACAATAATGTTGGATACACATGGCACTGGTAAATACAAGATATTATTATAATATTTTTTCCATTTTCTTTCAATAATAACAGTGAGTTTAAAGAACACAGAGTTATTATTTTTGGCAGAGTTTATATACAGCAATGGGTGCGGTGAGTAAAAAGCAAGACACATGCTAGAAAAACAAAAGAACAGCGTGCAACACAAATAAACATACAGCTATTACTATTGTTGATACTTCATCCCACACCATCATCCTCTCAGATAGATTACTCATAGGGCCTACTGAGCACAGGTTCAGGGGCCCAAAGTGTCAGGGGTCCCACTGGTCTGCACCTGCAAAGTGTCACTCAAATTAACATGTACCGATGTGGAAGAGACTCAAAATGACTGCAATGGAACTGCAAGAAGACACAAAATAACTACAAAAATGATCAAAACAAACCCAAAGCGACACAACATGACTACAAAGAGACATTAAATGACAACAAAGAGAAACAAAATGACCACAGAGAGGCACAAAATGACTACAAGAAGACACAAAACAACCACAATGAGACACAAAATGACCACAAGAAGACACAATATAACCTCAAAGAGACACAAAATGACTACAAGAAGACACAAAACAACCACAAAGAAACACAAAATAACCACAGAGACACAAAATGACTACAAGAAGACACAAAGTAACCACAAAGAGACACAAAATGACTACAAGAAGACACAAAATAACCACAAGAAGACACAAAATGACTACAAGAAGACACAAAACAACCACAAAGAGACATAAAATGACCACAAAGAGACACAAAATGACTACAAGAAGACACTAAATAACCACAAGAAGACACAAAATAACCACAAAGAGACACAAAATGACTACAAGAAGACACAAAAGGACCACAAAGAGACACAAAATGACTACAAGAAGACACAAAACAACCACAAAGAAACACAAAATAACCACAGAGACACAAAATGACTACAAGAAGACACAAAGTAACCACAAAGAGACACAAAATGACTACAAGAAGACACAAAATGACCACAAAGAGACACAATATAACCACAAAGAGACACAAAATGACTACAAGAAGACACAAAACAACCACAAAGAAACACAAAATAACCAGAGAGACACAAAATGACTACAAGAAGACACAAAGTAACCACAAAGAGACACAAAATGACTACAAGAAGACACAAAATAACCACAAGAAGACACAAAATGACCACAAAGAGACACAAAATGACTACAAGAAGACACAAAATGACCACAAAGAGACACAATATAACCACAAAGAGACACAAAATGACCACAAAGAGACAGACAAAGACTAGAGAGAGAAACAAAATTACCAACAAGATACAAGAAGACACAAAATAACAACAAGGAAGCACAAAATGACGACAAAGAGAAACAAAATGACTACAAGAAGACATAAAATGACCACAGAGAGACAAACAATAACTAGAGAGAGAAACAAAACTACCACAAAGATACAAGATGACTTCAGAGACACAAAATTGCCACAAAGAGACATAGAAACACAAACATGTTTTATAAAGAGTACAAAGATTTAAGATTTGATCAAAACAAGGCAAAACCAGACAACATCTGCGTCTTTCTCCTCAGCAGGAGAGATGATGGGGCGTTTTGCCTATCAGTATTCAGGAGCACATTGTTTCAAAATCATGGTCACCATGCCTTATCAAACACTCTGCACCTTCCTGTGAGAGCCTGCCCAGCACATTTCAAATAGAGGCACAGAGTCAGACTTTCAAACGTGTCCCTCTTGATTAGAAAGTTCATAGCGACGTTATAAATCAAGTTTAGCGGGAGGCTAATTCATTCATCGTGATTATCGCCCAGTGTGGCAGACAGAATATACCAACGACTGTTATCACAGTAACAAATAGCCTCATTAACGTCAAACCTAATGTTTTTTTTTAATACAAAATCATATGCAGATTACAATCTTTCTACATGATAGTGCCCCCAGTGAATTAAAAGACACAATGACACGATTTATTATATATATATATATTTTAATAGAACAATTCATGTCATAAAATATTTACATGCAGAGAATGGAAACCGGACAGAGTGGAGTGACAGATGTGGCCATAACTTCCAAAACAGGCTTTGCCCTGTGATCAAAGGCAGGTGTCACCATAGAGTTGTCTGCTGGTTGTGGAGGGAACAAATGGTCTCATTATGGGAGTAGTGGAACTGAAGGAGAGGCAGTAAGGGAGCATCTCCGAACATCCACCACATCCTAATTCCCTGAAGGGAAATGTGTGTGTGTGTGTGTGTGTGTGTGTGTGTGTGTGTGTGTGTGTGTGTGTGTGTGTATGGCCAAGATAGACAGCTAGAGAGAATAAGTGATTTTAGGTAAGTGTCTATTACCTCTAGTGTGTGTGTATGTGTGTGTGTGTGTGTGTTATCCTGCTTAGATTTGGCACTAAAACACCTCCTTTGACAGATAATTTCCTCAGAGGTCATTTATAGCATTCTGTGAACACTATTATTTCTAAATGATGGCACCGCCCTGATACACAGCCACATCAACTCATTTTTTGGGAGTGTAAATGACAATGATAATTACCTCTTTGCAGAAATGAACATTGTTTTTTTTTTTTTTGTTAAACAGGCTTCATTCACCCATTTTCTTTGATAAAGCAGAGTTGGTGGGTTGCATTTAAAACCCACTGTAGATGTTAAAGCATTTCAAATGTCTGATATTTATTAATCTAATACCAGTCAGCGCAGCCTAGCTGTCTTTGTCTGAGCCACCAACAAGCTCCTGCATGTCTAATGAAACATGAACTAAGGCTGGGGATGTTGTAATGCTGTTATATTTTGATGTGGGTGGAAACAGATGACACCAATTTTTCTGCAAAGACGGGAGATACTGTAGCAGTAAAAGATATTTACAGCCAAAAAAAAAAGCATTGGCCCTGTTCAATTTAAAAACAAACATCAAACAACAGTATCGACACATTAATTTTAAATGAAAGTACCACACTCACCGTTTCTTAAAATGCATGTACCAAAACACTGTACCATGTTTCTGACATTTGATTTGTTTCTACTTCTCAGAACTCAAAAGCTTTTTGACAACTTTGAGTTTCTTTTTTTTTTTTTTAAAAAGCCATTGGACAACAAGTTTTCAATTTTCTTTAAAACAACGCAGACATACATCAGTGCTCTTAACATACTCATTTTAAAATTATACCACTCTGGACAATGTACAAATAAGTAAAAGCTTACATAAAACTTCCAGCGAGTAACAGTTGGTTAAAATAGTGCTCTGTGTATATACAAGCCTCGGTTGGCATGTCGTCATTACGAGCTACAAACAGACAGAATGGTTTTCTCAGAAGTTAAAAAGCATTAGATATTCAAATTGTGCAGAGCTGCAGCTGTATTGTGGTGATGCTTTTGATAAGCTGTATATAAATGCAGTACCATGATATCAAACCTTGTGCTTTAAAATCATCTGGGATGCCAACTGAAGACTGTATACTGTACCAAGAGTAGGCTCAAAAACATGACAACCAAAATATACAGTTGATCAACAGATCTGTATTAATAATGCAAGTCTGCTGTGTCATTTTATCACATTTGAATTTGTTTTGCCCCCTGCGCAAAATGACAGAAAAAAGCATCACGTATTTTTTTAAACGTGAATTCTTTAAAAAAAAAAAAAAATCCAGGGGAAAGCGTACCTTTACAACTGTCACTACATCACAACTCACTTTCATTTAGTATCTTCATAAAAATGCTAGAAAACCCTATTTACTTTTCTCTCACAGACATACTCTTAAACATTTCACAATTACACAACAATATGCATGTTCAAATAAATATGAATTTCACAAAAAGGGCTGACATGGACTGTAAAATGCTTAAAAATGCTTCCAAAATGTATATGAAATACAAGCTTCCTTCCCTCGTTTCCTCACTACAGTGAAGTAAAAAAAAGAATGTGTCAAAAAGTCAAAAAGTCATCATTTTTATTTGGTGACATAATCTATCGAACTGTTTCAGCTATCCATTTGGTCACAGATGAGACTGGCTTTTGCTTTCTATGCCTGGAATTTTAAGCAGAGAATGCACAGTGGAGGTGCTGCCAAACCTGACAAAAAGTAGCTCGAAATAACCCATCTCACGCCTCAATAAAACATGACACTGAGTCACCTAGAAGAAGCTAGAAAGTCACTAGCAGCTGCAGAAGGGGCATACAAATAATTTCCTTCATATGTACAATAAGTGCATGACCTTCATGATTATATGGCACAGAATTCTTGATTTTTTTTTTTTTTTTTAATCTATCACAGGCACTGATAGCTCCTTCAGCTCACCCTTGAAATGTTGCATGTGTGTTGTGATTGGATATTTGATATTTGACCTTCTTTCACAATGAAGTGCTGTTAAATGTGTCCATGATATGCAGTGTCAGAAAGACAAAAGAGGAATTTAACGATGATCCAAAGTGCACTCATCCACGTGATTAAAGGGGTAACTTCTGTATTTTTCAACCTGGACCATTTTTTTTACATGTTTTTTTTTTTTTGTCTAAGTGACAAATGGAAGCAACCACTTTTGAAATTGGTACAGGATTGAGTGAGAGTGCTGCAACCTGCAATTACAGGCTGCAAAGTGACCACTTGGGGTAATAGCACACTGTCAATTTACCTCCACTTAAAGTGCTTGTTTTTGCCATTGACCGGCTCAGATTGTTATTGTAAGAGTCTGACGACATTATGGATCCTTACAAAGATAGACAAAGGCAAGATCTTTTTGGTTTAACCAGAAACCGCCCCGAAATCACTTGTGCCAAAGCCAGCAGACATTTTAATATACTGTAATTTTATCGTTGTAAAACAAACCTCATTCAAAGTATTCATTCATTTCTGTAACCGCTTATCCTCTTGAGGGTCACGGGGGGGGGCTGGAGTCTATCCCAGCTGACACTGGGCAAGAGGCAGGGTACACCCTGGACAGGTCACCAGACTATCACAGGGCTGACACATAGAGACAGACAACCATTCACACTCACATTCACACCTACAGACAATTTAGAGTCACCAATTAACCTGCATGTCTTTGGACTGTGGGAGGAAGCCTGGTTGAAATAAACTCTTAATTCACACAGTTAGAGTGAAAATGACTGATTATTTAAAGGAGGATCTAGTGACAGCAATTTAGGGGCTGTTTCTGGTTAAACAAAACAAATCTTAGTCTGTAACAAAGAGGTCTATCTCTGTAGGGATCCTTTCAATAACATTGTCAGACACGTAGAATACCAATCTGAGCCTGTCAGTGGCAAAAACAAGCACTTCTAATGGATGTAAATCGACGGTACATACAGTGTGCTGCTAGTGGTTACATTGCAGGCTGTTTCACAGCTGCTAGCTGCAGCCCTCTCACTCAATACTGGATCAATTTAAAAAACACTGTCGTTCCCATTAGTCACTTAGACACAACAATATGGGATAATATGGCCCGGGGTGAAAAATACTTAAGTTATGCTATAATGCCCAATGAGGTACTACAGTTGATTTTCTCCTCGGCCTACCAGTACCAATGACATTCATTGTGGTTGATAAATTAAAACTTCAGATATGAAAAACCGTACCCAAGCTGTAAAGAGGACACTCATGCATTGATGATGGATGCTGCAGTGAGCCATTTGCTGCCATTTTCCCCAAGTCATGCAACAAAAGCATGCTTGGTAGCAGGCTCAGAGCATTACAGTGACGTCTGTATGACGTGAGAGAGGAAGCTTCTCCCACACCGCCACAGATGAAGACCATTTGGGGAAAATCTCAAAGGCGGGACGTTTCCCGGCCCAGACCCAACTCCGCAACACTCTCGTAGTCAGGCTCTGCCTTGGCAGCGTCTGACCCCTCCGCTCCAAGCCCAGCCCTGTGGTCGTCATCCGAGCTACTAGTCTTTGGGATGCGTATGGTTTCATAGCCGGGATCTGTGCTGTCCAAAGTGGGGTCTTCCCCTGGCTGGGGCTCGTCAGGCTGGGCGTAGATGTCTCGGACGGTGGCGTAGAGGTCACTGGAGGAAGAGGTCGTGACGAGACCTTTGATCTCTGCGATGCTGCTGTAGTCGTGCTCTTTGTCTTCCTCGTTCACAGCATCGTCACAGTTTGTTTTGTTGACTGTAGAATACACAGCTGACTGAAGGACAGAGAAGAAACACACGTGAATTGCCCTTATTTTGTATAAAATTAGAAACATAACTACAGATATTGATATAACAGGAATGTGAACACACAGAAAAGTCTCTGATGCATTTGTACTAAAAGATACATGCTAGGTTTTTCCCTCATAGCACATTGTCTGAGCCTGTATGACTCTTTTACCAGTTTTCTTTAAAAAAAAAAAATCTCTCTAGTGCTTGGAGCATTGGCATTCACAGAGTAACACGCTGCCGTCTCGGGAGAGGAGACGGCAGTTTGGGGAGTAAGGGAGTTTAACACACACACTTACCTCATTGTCTGACAGAATGTGGTTGTCGAACCCTGGTGCCGGAGACAGAGGGGAGTGTAACTGGAGGAGAAAAGAACAAAAAGATAGACTTAGATATGGCTCATAGTGTATGAAAAGAAAAGACCGAGCACAGAGTCAGACATTTTAAACTACAAAGTGGCTCCTGGAAATGGCTGTTGGGAACATTTGAGGGGTTGTCCCACATTCTTATTTTTCTGTCATGAAAATGGAAGAATCAATCTGTAGAGTTTAAACAGTTTCTCTTATAATTAAAAGCACTGAACTTTAATACTCAAACTCTATGTAGTAGTAGAGCTGCTCTGAATAACTGAGGGAAAGCAAGATATGGTTGCAGTTCTTATTGATTTGCATTATTAAAACATGCTGGCAAACTACTGACGAGTTCAACACTAGTCGACAATCCAAGGTCTGACTTTAAGCATGGCCTGATGGCCCGTGGCTACCAAATATCGTCTGTAGGTGGCCTCCTGTGGCCAGCAGGTTTTATCAGGTATCTCTTGAGAATGAGACTGTGTGTGTCAGTGACTTATCTATCTAAATGAAGTTATATTGAAAGAAAACTCTCTGTAATACAAGCCTTCGTAAACGCAACGTTACAGTTTCACGCTTCCTAATTTAACCAATTCTAAGAAAACAGCGAACAGAACTTGTTGCCAGTGACCGTGTAAACTGGTGACTTGTAGTAACGGCAGCTGTTAAAAACACGAACACAACACGAAGGTCACCTCGTAAATATCTTACATTTTTACTATCAATTGCTAAAAAGACAGACTGAGAGAATAACTGTACCATATGTTCACAAAGAGCTTGAGTTTAAATTTAAATAAATAGTTATGTACTACATTTTTATTCTGTTCATGTCTTTTCATTTATTGAAGTGTCACAGGTAAGAAAGTTGCTTTAAATGGCCTTTTCTGTATTGTTTTTTTACAAATGTTAACATTTGGACTATCAAAAATGCACTTTGTTCACCAAATTTAGGGGCTTGGAGGCTCATGGAGCCATTGCATATCAATGTAAGCATCTATCCCTGAACTCTCTTTGTCTTTAAAAGCATTTGGTAACCAATCAATAAAATTAACTTCTAAACTACTCCCAGCAACGGGAGAAAACAAGCTCCACATTTGCTGTAATACTTATGAAGCTAATGTTTTATATAACAACTCATTCATTAAGAAAATTATTGAGTACAAGTCGATATCCAGTGACAGGGAGTGTGATGTTTTTGTGCACAGGCTCTGTCCACTTCGCCTTATGATCGATGAGGGAGCCATTAATCAACAAAGCACATCTGACAGCAGCACCAAACACCTAAAGTGATTAACAGGAACCTCAATATCACTGCCAGTGTGGAGCAAACACATCATATTGTGAATTTTTTACACACTTCACTGGGTGGAAAACTTTGCTTTGTGTGCTCTCTTTCTGACTTGACGCAAGGAATTAATTCAGATTTACTAAGTCCTTAGCTGGGCGTACCAAGGTTAATGCTAATGCATTTGAAAAAAAGAGAAGGCTGTTCACTTGTTGAGGCACAATACTTGGTACTTGTCAAGGGCACATCGCCATACAGGCTGTGCTCTTATGCACTAAATGAAAAACTGTGCACAGAGATCATCCATCAACACGTCCTCCCTGGCTATGTGTCATATCTTCATGCAGATACATGTTTCTCTGGCATATTCTCAAACCGCCTAAATCAATATCATTACATTATGGACAACGCATGATTGGAGACATGATTACTTTTATAGATTCGACACACACACCCTGTAACGCAGCAGATGCCTTTTTCATTTCGCTTCAATTAGCTGACCAATTAGGCAGAGTGCCCTGGAGGAGTCTGCGCATGAAACATGGGCGCAGGTGTCTTGACCCAGTCATGGCACCTCTGAGTGCGCCTCACGGTATTTGTTCATCTTATTTGCAGCCTGCTAATACTTGGATCGAGCAAACTGAAGTGGAATTTTGATTTAGTCAGTGAGCAATAGACACAGTATTTAACCTGAGTTTGATGTACATGGGAATTAGAGTCACTTCTAAAAAGTTTATTTCATGCATATTATAGGGTTCCAGTCATGGTCAAACCTGGAAAAGGAATTCAACAATCTTGTTTTTTAGGCCTGGAAAAGTCATGGAATTAGTCAAACTCTTGGAAGTTTTGGAAAAGTCATGGAATTTTGTTGTGTGGAATCTTCCGTGGTTAACCTCCCATTTACACCGATCAGCCAACACATTAAAACCACTGACAGGTGAAGTGAATAACATTGATTGTTTCATTACAGTACAATGTTCTGCTGAAAAACCTTTGGTCCTGGCATTCATGTGGATGCCTCTTTACGCACTCCACCCACCTAAACGTTGCTATAGTCCAAGTACCCCCGCTTGTTGCAACAGTACCCCCGCTTGTTGCAACAGTACCCCTGATGACAGTAGCCCCCCAGCAAGGCAGTGCACCATGCCACACTTCAAAAACTGCTCAAGAATGACCTAAGGAACATGACATGGAGCTTTAGGCATCGACCTAGCTTTCAATTTTCACAGATCCCAATCTGATCAAGCATCTGTGGGACAAACCGATGCCCCGGAGGACAAACCCATGCCCCGGAGGTCCTTTGTCCAGGCCTCAACAGGTCAGAGCCTAGTCTGATCTTGGGTGGGGCCCCTGACCTGTCGAGGCATGGACACAGGACCTCTGGGGGTGTCCTGTGTTGTCTGGTACTAAGGCGTTGTCGACGGACCCTTTGAGTCCTGTGGGTTGTGAGGTAAGGTACCGGCATGCCCAATGGCTGCTCAATCGGATTGAGATCTGGCAAATTTAGAGGCCAGGTTGACGCCTTGACGTCACATCCCCCAAGCCATTCCTGAACACTTTTTTTGGTATGGCATGGTGCATTGTCCTGCGTGGGGGGGCATACTGCCATCAGGGAGTGCAGTTGCCATGAGGGGGGTGTATAGGTCTGTATTGGTGTTTGGATGGGTGTAGCATGTCAAATGGCATCTACATGAAAGCCAGGACCCGAGGTTCCTCAGAGGAACATTGCACTGTAACAAAATGATTAATGTTATTCACTTCACCAGTCAGTGGTTGTAATGTTTGGGCTGATGTGTGTATGGTGTATGTAACATAACAGCAAATTATTTTTTGTAGCTGTTGATGAAACGTAGCTCTGATATGTGCTGATGCGTGACGTTTTGTTTACCCTCACGTTCTCTCTTAATTTTATCATTGCGTTTTGTCTCTCTGGCTGTGTATGCAAGCTAGCTGGAACTCATATGTAGGGTCATGAATCCAAAAGTTTCCATACATACGCTACTTTTAAATTGCACTGCATTTTTGAGATGGAGCAGTGTTTCTTCATACACTGTAACTGGACATAGAAATTTTGTGAGGGGTTCTTAATAAAACATGAAAAAGTTTTGAAACTTTGTCCATAAAATAGTTTGGGAACCCTGATAGGGAACCAATATAAAGATCTCTAACAGTGTTTGTTTTGTGTCAGTACACATCGAGACATTACATCTGAGAGATTAATATTTTGACGTGTTACAATAAGACGTTCGTGTGTGTGTGTAAGATGGGATTGTGTCAATGTGTTCATGTGTACGTAGGAGACGCAATGACATCCAGGACATGCCAGTGTGACAGTAAGCTGATTACAGCGGCCTCGGAAGATGGACGACTCAGGTGTCAATGTGTCAGTCATGCTGACACGTATGTTTACACACGCACATACAGATCAGTATGAATACATCAACTCAGATTATCTGCATTGCCTGTGCTCATTCAAGTTCATAATCAGCTTAGTGAAAACTAAATATAATATATATATAAAACCACATTAATATCAACTCAAAAATAAACCTTCATCACACTTACACACACACACGTTACATACTCAATTCCTCTCTTTAACAATAGTGATTCCCTTTAGCGATTAGCAGCTCAACAGTGCTGACTACAGCAGTTTACCTGGACCATGTCTCCAGCGTATATCCCAGCAGCCCACTGGCTGGGTCAAATTCATTTCCTGCACTGCATATAAAAAGCCCCACAAGCGACACGCAGGCAAATGACTGCAAACAAGTGTTACTGCTGTTTAAGACAGTTCAATAACCATACAGCTGCACAGGATGTGAGACACTGTGAATGAGAGGTCACAAATACTCATTTCAGATGAAGAGTGCGTAATTCTGCAGTGAATGATTAACAAGAAGTCACATGTACGTATAGAAAAATGTCTGCATGTGTGTAAGAGCTGCTACCTGAGGGGATTCCTCTTAGACATTTACATACAGGCACCCCAGCGTTTGTACAGATGTGTGTGTGTGTATGTAAGACAGAGACAGAGAGAGAGTTTCTACGGCCCATATCATCCATCATGAAGCCAGACTAACTGTCATAGTGATGGTGGCCAGCTGGCGCTCATAGGCTCAGACACACACACACACAAGCACAGCACATACACTCGGTCTGACAAGACAAATCACCGACGGCTCCTGGTCATACACGGACATAAACCGTGGGGAGCCGGGAGCATTCAGGGTTAACCTTAAATCAGCCCCAGGGAGTCTATGTGTAGCAGTATATATGTAAACACACACGTGCTGTAGTTGGTGTGTGTGAGTATAATGTGGGGGGATGGGGAGAAATAACAGAATTAATGCTGACTAGACATACCAACAAAGTACATGTGGGCGCATCTATAAATTAGTACAGTTTTGATTGTGTGCAGCTGTCACTATGGGTTCTGAGATTTATTGTAGCGGAGTAGATCAAGATTTTATCATAGATTGGGGTTCAGATGAGGCTAGACTCGCCTGCTGTCCGACTGAGCAGCAGTAATTAACTAATTGGCCACTATAGCAGAGACAAAGGAGAGAGGATAGAGAGATGTGGCAACAAAAAGAGAAGATAAAGAGGGAGAGGGGGAGGAGATGAACAAAGGGAAAAGAAAAACAAGAAGATAAAGTATCTTAAAGGATAGTTCTAGTTTATTAGAAGTCATTTTTATCTGTTTTGATAAGTCTACGAGAATAAGAGACACAGGTTGTGAACACGTCATCCATCACTTAATCTGAAGGTAAAACCAAAAGTGAGAGTGACAGCTGAATAACTGGTAAAAATTCCTCATAGCACAACTACAGCAAGTGCAGTAGGTCAAAGTTGAAACAGGAATCCAGTCTGTTGACTGAGATTTTAGCAGCTTGGTTTTTGCCTGATCCGTAACAGAAACATGATCCGTTCTCCGCTTGTGCAAAGTTAGTTGGGGTTAGCCACTGACGTCAAATGGTTCGGGTAAGGTCAGCACATTGGTCAGGGGATAGGACCTGAACAGATAGGGTAGTGATGAGCTCTGTGAGGCTGTGCTTAGGCACAACTAAATGCTAACCACAACATGCTAGCATGGTCATGGCAACGTTAAGCAACGTTAAGCAGCCCCCAGTGGCTCAACAGATAAAACGTGTGTTATTAAGGCTTTGTCCTTAACACAGTGGCCCTAGCTCGAATCTGGCCTGGGCCCTTTGCTGCGTCCTGTCATCCTGTCTCTCTTAAAAACTTTGACAAAAATGTTTACGAATGTCACTGATTTAATTTTGCATGTTTAGCAATTTGTTAGCATACCAATATTAACTAATTAGCACCAAACACAAACAGCTACACTACAGGGGGACATGAATGTATGTGTGTACCGTAGACTGTTTCATGTGGAAGTGGACAAACTCACCGTGACACCACCCATCTGCATTTTGAAAGTCGCCATCTTGTTTTATTGGCGCCAGAAATGACCATTTTTAAATGAGAGGGTAGTTCTGACTGAGAACTCAAGTGCGCCACTGTGGTAGCGGCTTATCAATCACCAATCACAAGGTAGCCACGCCCTAAAGCGTACCCTGCTTTATCGACTGTTTTCCTCTGAATGGAACCATAATTTACAAAAACACTATTAATTGAGCGCATAAAGTCATAGGACCTAATAGGTCTAAGACATTCATTATTATGTTTTATGATGAAGTGGCTATTCTGCAGTGGGTTATTTATGATTATTTCGTACTTTAACTTTGCAGCATCGGTGGTGAAAGCAAACAACTCTGTCCATACACTATGAAGTTCTCTATTTTCCTCAGAGACTCAATTGTCCTTTTTTGGATTTGGAGTCCATAGCTAGCCTTGATGGGAGACTCAAGACTAACCACAGAGAAAAGGTACCAGGCCCTACACATATGGTGCCTGTTTTAGTTGACGAAATGTTAAAACAGTTTTTAAGTCGGTGTATAGGCTACACATTGGGACAGTTAGAGGTTTTAAGAATCAGAATTTAAGAAAGTTAAAATGTAAGGAATAACAAAGTAATATAAAATAACCATTTTTCATTTCCATGTTTTTTTTTTTTTCAAAGCAACTCAGAGAGGGGCTAAAGAGCTGCATGTGCCTCTAGAGCCACAGGTTGCCAGGCCAGAGATATACCATAATCAACTGTGGTTAACACTTAAAATAGAAGAAGGTAAAATAATGCAGACAGAAGAAGAAAGTAAACATGAGCAGACCTCATGAGTGAAACAGCCACATGCAGCTTTGTGGCAGATTGACTTGTCAGCTTCTAAAAGTCTGATGCAATACTTTGTGAGCTGTGAGAGTGTATGCGTATGTGTTCGCTGCTTTGTTTGTGTGTTTCTCTGATGGATCTCCGCATGTGGAGGGCGGCGTGCTGAGAGCAGCAGCAGCAGCTCTTCTCTGTTCGGTGCATGACACTGAACCGCTTCTCTCCTCTTCTTTTCACCTCTCCTCTCCTGTTTCTTTTTACTCTTCCTCCACCTCTTCTCTGCAACATCTCCATCCCTCACCCCTTCTGCTCCCTCTAACACTGTTTCTTCTTTATCATCCTCCTATCCTCTCTCTTCCGTCCTCTCTGCTACAGATGGCTCCATTTGTATGCCGCTGGGTTTCCTTTTTTTTTTTCTTTATTTCTCTCTATCTCACTGCCTCTCACTCTTGACTCTCTTTCTGTCTCACCCTTTATGCCTCCCGGACCTCTCAGCTCTTTTTGAGTCAATCTCCCATCATCTCTCTGTCACTATCTCTATTTCATCTATTACTCTCGCCTTCTCTTCCCACTCCAGCTCCCATTTTCATTCTTCTCCTCTCCCATCACTGCTACACCATTTCCTCTCCCACTCTTCTTCTCTCAGTCTGTCAGTCTCCCTAAAGCAGCTCTAAGCAGGCAGTTAAGCAGATGATAATTGTGGTGGCCACACATCTCATCAATTTCTTTGTTCTTTACGGTCTCCTTCTCAAGCCAGTTGTGTTGATGTTTACACAGAGATGCCTAGTAGATGACCATCACCAGTTTAAATGGACATGAACTGTGCTGTACCTACTGTCAGATTTTTTTTTGTTCAAAATTAGCTCCTAACATTCTTAAAACAAGTTTTTAATATTTTGAGAATGTTTATTTTGTTTTTTATGGCTGTAAAATTTAAAAAAAGGAACATAGTCTCTTCAATATCATCTTCCAACTTGGTTTTAAAAAAATTCTATCTGCAAAGCAATAATCAGTGCTAAGAATGTACACCAGGAAATGAATAAGGTTCAGGTTTCAGGTTTCGTTATCATGTCACTGCACTGCTCTGTAACCTGGGTCAATCTTAAAATTTGAAACCTCATTACTGATTAGGGATTGCCGCCATCCTTGTTTGGGGAAATGTGGTTGAGTACTCTCTGGTCTGTCCACTGCAAAAATTTCGAGTGAGTTATTCTTTCTGATTAATTGCACAATGTTGAGTTACATTTGAACTGAAGAATATTAAGGGCCAACATGGCGTGCAGCCTTTCTGTTGATTCTAAGGCAAGATATGAGAAAAACTCGTGCCTCAGGTTGTCTTACATGATATCCTTACCTTTGTGTTAGCTTAACAAATGTGTTAAGTACAAGTAAAGTATTTTCAAAAGGCCAAGCCTGGGCCTTTAATGACCCTCAAAATGCAAGACCAAAGACATAGGCTCGGAGTATTACTATTAAACCATTATTATATGACGTATTATCATGACATTTGTTTAGGTTTGATTTAAGTGTGATTTAACTTGTTAGGCCTTGTGATGGCCACCAGCCACTTTTTCCTTCATGATTCCTTAACCGGTATGACATAAAACTGGAGACTTGGATTCTTCTAGTCTTGTCAGTCATACAGCCAGTCACCCAGCAGCTTTTCGGCATGTTGGTGTGCTGATATCACAAAGAAAACAATTTTAATTCTGTTTTTCCAAGGAGTTCTCCGTGCTGGTACAATCAGTACCCAAAGTGATCTTTCCCTCATGTTATAGTCGCACAGTAGCAACAGGCTGGAAGTTGACTTCAAGAACAATTTTATTTAAATGCTATGACCCAGCCAGCATTTGTATGTGGGGCCCATGTGGGAAGTAGATGGGTTGCATAAATGGGCCCCATATGGGATTGTCCATGGGTTCCATATCGGCCCCATGCCGGTTGCCCACATCAATGGCTTCACCCAAGTGGGCCCCACATGGTTATGCTAGGGCTACCTGGGTACCAAGTGGATATGCGGGCAAATGGTAGCTAGCTTGCTCATATCTGTTTCACAGCTTATGCTACAGTTAAGCTTATCAGATGTTTCTTCAACTTTGAGGATGTCATTTACTCCATCGTAGAGCATTAGCACTGGTAACTTCATTCGCACTGGCACACAAAGCCCAATCCATCGAGGTAGCAACACATTTTGCAAGATATTATCTCCACACATCCAGTAACTGTCTGCAACAGCATACGTTTGTTCACTCAGCAAATGAATGTTTGCTAAAAGTTTGATCTAAAGGCTCTGGTTTTTCCAACCACACTGGTTTGGTTATGAACTGTGTGGTCATGTTTGCTCATGGAAACCAAGATAATACCCACGTCACCTTGCAGTTGACTGTTGTGCTACCCATGAGAACCCAAGTTTATTTTTCCATTAATTAATTCACTTCTTCTAAGCGGCACACTTTCACTTGTAGCTGCTGAACTTTTTATATAAACCTAAAGCTGACAGTATCTGCTGCTAAATCGGTTTGTGTCTGTTTCTAACTTGTGTATTGCAGCAGGCACAGTGATGACCAGCGTCTGGATTCAAAATACAGTGCATTAGGGCTGCCTATTGTTCACAGATTGAACCTCATGCAAAAGCTTTTCATTCAAATTCTTTTTTTAATTATTGAGAATATAATTCCTAATGCATTTTTAATAAGTTCCTGCTTCTGCATCACCTTTTAAATAAGATTTTCTCTGTTTAATAAACTAAGCATGAACCAGCTGTATGCAAATGTTAGCTGACTAAACTGCACAGGTGTAGGACCACGTACACACACACCCACACCGTTCTCACCTCTCCGTTGTGCAGCACAGCTCCAGCCAGCCCATTCATCACCACCGGCTGGTTGTCATTTTCATCCAGAACCTTCTCTGGTACCGGTGGAGGTAACTCCTCCTCTGGTTCCTCCTTGTGGGAGGGAGCGCTGGCATTTTCAGAGCGCCTTCTGGCCTCCATGTCGGCACTGTGACGGCTCTTCTTATTCAGGTCGACAGAGGCGTACTCCACCCCCGCGCACAGGGGCCCCCGCTCTGGCGTGCAGGGGCTGAGGTGGCCGTTGAGAAGGGCAGGGGGATGATGGGGAGGTTCATCGGGGCTCAGCTGGACGGTACCGTTGGGGACGCTGAGCTTGGCGGGGGGGTCTTTAAGTTCCTTGACTGTCTCGTACAGGGAGTCCTCAGCGCTGACGTCACGTGATGCTACTGCCATCTCCTTCACCACCTGGATATCGGATGTTGGGTTCTTAAATATGCTTGTACATGAGCAGAATATATTCAGTGTTTCTGTCTGTAAACTTGATGGGGAAATTCTTTATCTATATTTTTTGACCCTGAGCTCAATCAGTCAAGCAGCGTCTCCTGTAACAGCCACGTTTAAGCTCAGTGCACGTAAAAACACGATTCAGTGAGATGACTTTAAACACTGACCTCATAGGTGCTGTCCCCTGAGGCTGGGGGTCCGTCCCCAATAAGGGCATTGTTGGGAGGAATGCTGGGAAGCTCACGGTCCTGAGGACACTTGGAGGACCTTAGCTCTGATTGGCTAGAGAGCATATCCTCTGACGGCTGGGGACTGGTGTCCCCTGTGTCTGTGAGGACTGGTGGAGCGTGGGGAAGAAAGAAAAACGGGGAGA
Organism: Cephalopholis sonnerati; assembly: GCA_019142605.1. Lineage (NCBI taxonomy): Eukaryota > Metazoa > Chordata > Actinopteri > Perciformes > Serranidae > Cephalopholis > Cephalopholis sonnerati. The sequence goes on along the minus strand of JAGQAX010000014.1, from coordinate 24,524,798 downwards.
ATAATAAGACACATCTTCCTTATGCATCACTACAGAGTAGATGCATCACTATGTAGAGTTTGTTACTGATATTTAGTACCCACCCACACATAAATGACTAAGAACATTACACAGATATGGCCACGAAATGAACCAAAGCTAAAAGTCATCAGATGTTGCATAACACCAGCTGCAAATGTTATCACGCAGCTGATTTGTGAACTGAAAGGACAGCCGTGATTTTATTATCAGTATCATGGCGTTAGAATAGTTAACCATATGACAAGCTAAGCTAAACCTAAATGTCTTGGCTTACTTGTACCGCTGGTTAGAGGACCATTGTGAGAGCTGCTGACGGCTGCGTCAGTCGCTGGACTGTCAGCTGATTGGCTGATCGTCTCCCTCTCTGACACCTGCACAACAAAGGGGAAGATGTTTGTCAGTGCTGGGCTGAGCTCAGAGACGGCACACTGACTCTGTGCTGACAAAAAAAAAACATCTCAGAGGTTATTACAATAACACGACACACCAAAAAAAAATAAATAAAAAGTTCAATTTCTAAGGGGAACAGAAATCAATCTGCACTTGTCAGCTTGCACAGGGTAGATGACTTTCACACCTCTGTGCAACACAAAAGCCACTGTCAGCAGATTGTAATGTGCTTTTTTTCCTGGATCAGGATTTTGAGGAACTGTCATATTTGGAGCACTGATTACAATTTTCACAGCTCCCTGTTATTTATCTATGTTTTTCATGGCTTTCCCAAACACATTACTGATTACTTCAAGCTAATCATCAGCATGTTATGCGTGCTTAATTAAATGTTGTGCATTTTTCCCCACCAACAAAAAACATTTACAGAGAGTAAAGAGCTAAACTGATTTATGCCTAATGAAGATACAGTGCTGATTATTCTTATCTCCGTTGATTGTAATTAGATTTATGACTGGCTGAGCTGATGTTGCATCCTTCTTTTGATAAAGAGTGTCTCCTTATATGTTTGTAAAGTTAGTTTGGTTCATTAGTGAGAAACACTGACACTGAAATACACAGAAATTTGTTTCCCTATTTTACCATTTCTTCGTCCGCAGGAAAGTCAAAGCTACAAAATAACAACCCTGCAGCTGGCAGGGATTCAGTCTTGCTCAAGGACACTTCAGCAGAGCAGATTTTTATTTACAGTGAGTCTTCCGGTTGAAGGCTGTTTTCCTATTTACTACATCACATGGCAAAATCAGCAGTCGAATCAGCTCTATGATTACACTGATAAGGCACCTGCCGCATTGAGGCATGATTTATCACCATGCACTTTAAACACTTGTGGTCTTATTTCCGAAAGACACATGAATCGCCTTGTCACTCACTTCTAGAAAACTGAAATTATATTAACGCTGCAAGTCAAGATTCTCTTTGTTAAAGGTTGTTGTTTTCCTTCTGTGTGAGCAGGAGTGTATCAGAAGCTCCACAACCCCACCTACTGGTCAACTACTCTCATAACTAGTAGGATGCATGATGTAATCTTTTAACTGTTTTATGACCCAAGTAACTCTTATGTAATTATTTTGTCGTTTTAATATCTTGACCAAGGTGGGAAATAGTTAGAAGATGAAGATCTCCTTGTCTCAGTATCATTCAAGTTTCTTATTCTCTCATTTTATTCCTCATCTAAATCCTGATCAGAGCCCTGATAGTGGATCAATTCATAAACTAGGATCATTTTTAATTTCTGGAACATTTTGCAGACTTTACGGGGATCTAAAAACATGAGCTGTGGTGTTTTTGTGAGACTGAATCCTGACTGAATGAAAGACACACTGAGCACACCATAAATTTCACCAACAAGGGAGGCGAGGAGGAGACTTCCTCCGCTGTGTTCGGCTGCAAGACAGTCAGTCAGACTGATTGCGGGTGAGCAAGACGAGACAATCTACTCATCCGCAAAGACAAAGACCGCCATTTAACCTATCAGTCTGTGACAAGGTCCGTCATTTAAATGGGCCCCTCCTGCAACAATCTGACCACCCGGCAATTGCAGGTTAGAGTGAAGATATCCATCAAACGCAAAAAGGCTCTGAGGAATGTGTATGTGCACATGAGCACACATGGAGTGACACACACACACGCAAAAGCCCCAGAGGGAGCGCGAGTAGGAGAGTAAGTGGATGTCACTTAGTCTGTGAAAGCCAGGCATTTGTCACACTTAAATGTTGCTCAGTTACTGAAGCATCACTTCTATGGGAGTTGGTAATAACTGTCTTTGACATGATGTTCAAGAGGACATGGTGTCATTATGAGTTGTACTAACATAGAGAGGGCAAAGATCAACTCTATATGGAGTGAATATTCTGTTGTAAATTTCCTTTTTCTTTATACTGACTTTAAAAGGACAGTTCAGATTTTTTAAAATGGGGTTGTATGTGGTACCTGTCCATTGTCAGTGTATTACCTGTGGTAGATAGGGGTGAGCACGCCCCGAGATTGGAGAAGCAGGTGGGACGCCTGCCACAGAAACTAAGCTGTGGACGGGGGAGCAGCAAAACAAAACAAACTATCAGTTTAAGTTCAAGCTTAAAGGATACGCTTTACCCTGCTGTCAGACAGCCCTGTTCAACAGGGACCTTTTGTGTGAATTTGGCAAATCTGAACTAACCATTTAAAACACCAAAGTCACACAAAACCACAAACAAACTACAGATCCAGGCAGTGGTAGACCAGCAGCTCCCATATTATGATGGGTAAAAATACTGTTTTTGTCAATGGGGTCTGGCTCTGAAGAGAGCATGGATTAAGTAAAGTAAAGCAGGGAAAACTATCTAAATATACTTACAGTTAAACTATTATTTATTTTTTTAGGTGGCTAAAATCTGTTTCGTTTCTGGCCCGTCCACAGCTGTACATTGCTTAGCTTCCGTGGTAGTACTCCTGCCTGCTTCTCCAAACTGACAGCATGCCGACCACCATCTACTGTAGGTAATACACTGAATAAGGATAAGTACCTCATACAACCCCACTTAAAAAATCAGAACAATCCCTTTCAGAAAAACAAACATGCTCTACAACATCATATGACATGATATGAGAATGAGTGGAATTTCCTACATGAGCTCTCTCAGCAGGAGGAACCACTTCTCTCACACACAACTGGAGGCTGTCAGTCAGCTGTGTGTAGGCAGGTTATGTTTTGTGTATGTTTCTGTGTCAGTGTGATGGAAGGCAAATGTCAGAGGGTGTGTGTGTGGGTGCGTGTGTGTTACTCAGGCATGCAGCCAATGCGGAAGCTCAATCTACGGCCTTATTTACCAGAGGTTACACTGCCTGATTACAGACATGTCACTCACACACGCTGGGACTAATGAGGACTGTATGTGAGAGTGTGTTTATATGTATGTGTGTCTTGCTGTGTGTGTGAGCTTCCATCTGAAGCACGAGGGTGCTTCTGTTTGAGACAGAGACTGAATCTGAGTAAATACTTTTCCAGCAATTAGATTTAATTATTGATCTTTCACTGCTTGAGTCTCCAAGAATCTCAAGATACTAGTGAACCCTGACCTGATCTATCTTTAAAAAACACCCTTGGTTGCACATGATTGTTTGCATATTTGAGAGACTGCAAGAGCAAATGCGTATGCATGTAAACGTTCACACACATATAATTACTAATCTGCCTGACACACTGTGGTGAGCTGACTCAAAACACACAGCTGTTCTCCTCCGCATTTCACATCACATAGATAACACTCACACACCCACACGCATAAAAATACACCAAGAACACAAGAAAGGAAACTTGAAACCTAAATCACAGTTTGAAAAATTAATTCTCAGGGACAGCTTTTTCATCAAGGGCGCCCTCTGAAAGCTTAAATATCTCTTCAAAAAGTGCCTTTGATTTGCCTTAAAGGAATAATTTGTGTAGTGTGGCAAAAAAAAAAGAGAAAAAAGCAGGATTTATAGTTGTGCGACTGGTACGCCATAGCCTTTGCACGTCGCCTACGCCGTTGTGAGCATTTATAGTTATGCGGTGGTGTTTGTGTCACTCTGCAGTTACACTTCCACAACACTGAGTGGCAGTAGGGTTAGTTGATTCAAAACACACATTAAACACACATTAAACATGGCTTAATAGAGACCATTTCAAACACAAGTATGCATGATGCAGAGTCTATGTCATAGCTACGGTGTCGATTCACCGCAGAAGTATAGTATTTATCAACATGTTGAACACTTTCTTTAATGTGCCATTTTTTGTGTGTATCACTGAAAGAATAACTGAAGTCCAACTCACTCCATTCATGAGGTTCTCATGGTCTCCTGATGGATGTCCATTAACTGCCTTCTTCTGCCTAAAAAGAGAGAGGAAGAAGACAAGAGGTGTTTTTTTGTACAGAATTTGTTTAAAAGTTGGATATCTCAGGGTTGTCTCCTGGTTTCTGCCTTCTTCATGTTGCTTTCTGTAGGCCAAGTCGGCCCTTAGGGACACTATAGCTCTACTCCTGTTCACCCTCTTGGGTGTACAGGACTCATAACTCTTCCTGCTCTTGGGGACATATATATGGATATATATATAAACACAGTTACAATACTACAATTTGTACATGCTAGCCTCATTTGACAGCACATATACTCATTCATAATTGTTGTGTTAAAGCCATTAAACCCCTGAGGACATGTGTTACTGTTGGTCAGCAGAACTGATCCTCATTGTTCATACATCCATAATTACTGAAGGTAAGAATACCCTCTCAGGTTTTTGTGCTATCTTCAACACAGAGATGCACAGTCGCCATTTTCCAGCAAGATGTATGTATTAACTTTTAGCTGTATGTTAAACCAGGAAGCCTTTCCTGACACCTCATCTTACTATAAGGCCTTCTATAAAATGTATTGCTCACTTATACTTGTACATCTTATTTAGTGGGATTGTGGGGGTCGACTACAAGATGAGCCATTCATATTATTATTAAGGCCTTACTGTGATCATGCTAATTCACAGTTTCTAATTTCCCCAGCTATAAAATGTAATAATGTGGTATATTATTTTTAAAAAAAGCAAAAGCATTTTCAAAGCAAATACAAAGTCACTCCTTGACTGTGTACAAAAGTTTTTTTTTCTGTACAGGAGAGCAAATATGAGTTGAAAGATATTTGTAGATTTACCATACAAAAAGCTTTAAAAGAGATAATATGGAGATGTATTCTGTGGTCGGGGTTAAGAGAGCAGATACACACTGTTCATTTTGTTTACACTGTTTTATTGTTTATGCTTACTGTATTATTTGTGATAACTGACAAAAGAATAATATGTGTGTGTTTATTAAAAGAACAACAATAGCTCAGTAATGTTCATGTACGTGTGTGTCTGTGTGTGCTCACCCCTGGCAGCTAGCACACAGCAGCAGCAGCACAGAGACCAGCAGCAGGGCAGCAAGGATGCTGAGGGTGACGACCAGGACCAGCTGCCCACTGCCCAGCCACGACGCCACCCCTGTAGCAGCTGCCGCACCCGACCCGACGATGCCCGCCTCCGGCCCCCACCACACTCCACTCAGCACCGGAGCCATGACGCATCACACTGAGGGGGGAGAGGACATCGGACAGGTACCGGCTGGGGAAACACAGGGAAAATAAAAGCAGATGTATGAAAAACCCACAAATATTAAATAATTTAGCAGCTTGCCATCATGAGAAACCCGGCATTATGTTACCTTGCGTGAGATTAAACATGCAGGGGAAGAATCTGTGTGTTTCCACTTTTCAGCACATCCTAAACGACAAGTGTTGTTTGAGGATAACTATAATTTACTGAAGGATACAATCCGCCGAACCGTGCAAGCTGTGTTTTATTTGCTGAGCAAACAAACAGGATTGACTTGATTTTTGATGCAGCTGCTTTACTGCAAGAAACCTCATTAGTCATCTACGGATTCTATTGTTAAACAGCAATGACTAACCTCATTAAAATGTCAGGCTGATCATTGCCAGTTAAAACCACCTCTGGTATTTTGATCAGTCACTCCTTCACTCCTTCACTGATTAAGAACACATTGTTTAATAATCATGCCACATCTACTATTAACCAGCAGCTCAACTGTACGCTATGACCATGCATAGCCAGCAGGTGGCAGCACAGAGCAGAGCCAGACTGCAGTGCAGAGTGATCTGCCTCAGTCTGCTGCAGTGGCCCTCACACCAGAGCCTCCAACAACTGGTGTCTGGGCTCTGCGCACAGCATAAGCAACCTCATCACGTCTCCGTCTCACATCCAAAGTTGGGTCTCACTGAGCTGATGGAACCCCTGATGTTATCATGGGTGATTTATGGAGCTGCATGGTGCCGTGGGTGACTCACAGCGAGGGGAGGCGGCGGCTGGGATGAGCCTGTGTGCTACTCTGAGTCTCAAAAAACTCTGAACAAATAGATGTGGAGTGTATGTGTGCGTGTGCATGTAGGGACATCTGGCACTGCGGTGTATGACAGAGATGGAGGGCAGATTGTGTGGAGCAGGAGAGAAGGTGACATGCAGGATGACTGACAGGGAAAAACAGTGAGCATCTATCTATGTGCCCTCTTTTGCGTGGCCTTCTCCTTTCAATCAGCCGACGAGACAGCTACAGCAGACCTGGCGAGGATCAGGAAACACTGACGAGAATATGACAATCTATCTTCTGGCATGTGCATGAGCCAAACTCCTGTCTGGAGCGATGTGTGTATGTGTACAGAATATGTGTATTTAGTGCCGGCGGTGAAAAACTCCATTGTGTCTCTCTGCTCGCCTATGCTAATGTGACCAGGGAGTGTGGGAGTTGGGGAAGCTTCGAGCAGCAAGGAAGTTTTGTGGCGAATCAGACGGAGCCGCAGAAGCCAATTTTAACTTCTTCAAAAGGACACTGAGGAATTCCTGTTTTTGTTGAAACACCGGTGTGTATGTGTGTTCTTCCACCCCCCCGCCCCGAATGAAAAATACACCACGGCTCATGTTGCTATCTGTGTGAGTGGCTGGTGAGAGCCGAACACAACCTTACCTTGACACCTTGGATGATTAGTCAGGTCGGCCTCGCCTGGAAGAGAGCAGATAAAAAAGAGAAGGGGGGGATTACTGCTTGGTGGAAGCTGAATATTATCCTTGGAGGGTGGCGGTGGTGTGTGTGTGTGTGCATGAACGTAGGCTGGGCAAGTGTGTGAGTGTGTGGGAGAGCAGCGAGGGACTTGTGAGTATGTTTTTTAATACTCATATCAAATACATATTGGACAACAGGCTGCCTGCAAGTCTCACATACTTTCTATGCACACACACAGACACATTCACACATGTACACACACACCTTCGGCCATGTACAGCATCTTCAATACTCTCTCACATACACCAACGACGTCCACTTTATTGACCAGTCTGCCCATGTAACAGAGAGGATAATAACCAGGTGACATCATCTTTGAATTGTATCATATAACACATGATATTGACTGTATTCTCCCCAACATCATGGACACACACTTGTACACTCCCTACACTGCTGTGTCTCAATCTACAAACTTCCCTGTTACACTGGGGCTGTACATTCAAATGAACACACATTCTTACTCTAACAAATTTTGACCTTGATTTCCACATTTTGCTCCAAATGACTTCAAATCAGAGTCCACGTGCGGTCAAAGTGCCGCCAGGTCTTTCACCCTTAACACGAAGAACCCCTAATATGATCCCCTATCTGGTCTCGTCTGAGAGGCTCGTGTCCAGGTGTCACTATCTGCCACTGTGTGCCAGCTCGTGTGTCTCCGCTGGCACTTAAACCAGAATAATTACCGGCTGCCACAGCACTGTGTCTCCATGGCAACATTCCCTTCTTCCCATCAGCGCTATTTATGGTGGTAGAGAGGAAAAAAAGTCCACAGAAATGTTTTGAATGCAACTCATACTGAGGTGGAGTGTGTGTGTTTAGGTATGTTATTAGTTTCAGTGTGCATAGCTGTACTTTTGCTGAACGAGACGGTAATGATGATGATGATGATGAAGTCAGAGTTCAGGGTCAGCTAATGAACTACAATGTTCTTGATCCGGTTTGAAGCTTTATTCATAAAGTTGACATTCGAATGTGCACCTTTTTTTGCATGTCGATCCATTCTGTTAAAACCTGGTATTCCTGCACTGTTTCAAATACAGATGAGGCTACACGGACATCATTAGCATGATACTATTTCTAGAGTTAGATTCCAGTGTTGGCTGCGTAGGATCGTTTCTAACCTGTGTGATCTAAACATTGTAAGTACTCCAGAATGTTTTCAAGCCCAAAAAACAAAATTTACTAGATGTGATCATATACAAAATTCACAATATGTTTTGATCTAAATACATCATAAACCAACATCTTTACTGTGGTCAGAGTTCAGAGTCATTTAAATACCCTGATAGAAGCTTTGAATATAAGGTCCCGCCCTAATTTGTAAAAGAACATCTCAACACAGGGTATAACTTGTCGCTACTAACGATGTCAACCACATCCCACGACTTTCTTTAGCTGATGGTGTTGCTCAGTTGTCTTAGAGATGGTTTAATTGTAATCACATGACCTAACTACAGAAATATGGTCACGTGATGACCAAGTAACAATCGTCAGGGCTGAAAAATGAAGCCAACATGAAGTGCCAAACACTGCAGTTTACTGAACAGCCAGAAGTAAGTTAGTCCCCATAGGCACTCATGTTAAATTGCCCAACTTACAGCAGAAATAAACATGTTTACAGCCTGGTACAGAAACAGTTTGGGTTTCTAAAACTATTCTTACCCGTCATGCCAACTGTATGAATGACTGGGTGAATTTTTATATAGCTCACCTGTTCACATGTTTTAAGGCTTAAAGTTACACATAATTAAGGCCATGGTCGCTTCGAGTGACAGGCTGCCTGCAAGATGTCACCACAGTCTTTGTGTTTGATCCAAGGAGGTTCAAAAGAGGTGAAGTCACAGGGTCATGTCGTGTCATATTATCAGGCTAAAACACTTGCCCAGTGACATCTAGTCTCCACCTGCTGAAAGGCTCAATAGCAGGTGCACTATCATAGAACATGGGGATGATTGATTCACTTCGCTAAGATGTTCACAAATGGCCATGAGTTGGAATTAGGGATGCAGGGATACAGATTTTTTTCAACCGATACGATAACCAATAATTACCTGCTTCTCATGGCTGATGTGTATAACCTGTAGTCTGTGTACACCTAAGGGTAAACAGCTTGGTCTCTATAGCTCATTTCCCTGTTCATGACAACTGTGTAGGGCGTGAATTTTTACATAACTCCGCCACTTACATTTAATTGAGGCTTAAAGTTATGCATATTATGTAAGGGTGGGGCCGCTTGAGTGACAGGCTGTCTGCCAGGTGTTCATTTACACGTCAGCTCCTCCACAGCTCTAACCTCTCATCCAAACATGGTCACTTCTGGCTCCAAAAACCAAGATGGCAACGGCCAAATTGCCAAACTAGAGTCCACAAACCAAAGGGTGATGACACAGTAGCTACATCCATTATTCTGTACAGTCTATAGTGACTACAGGTGGTTGTATATGAGGGGGATGTCATAACCTCTGTCTTTGTTCAAATATAGTTGCTGGTTTTGGATGCAGACAATCACCATGACAACTGAGCATCTTCAACTGTGGTTGAAGCCTTTAGAAACAACAAGCTGGACTTCTTTGTCAACATGTTGTTTACAAGGTCGAGGATCAGCCTCCTTTCTGCGTCACCGTATCCAGACGGTGATGTTGAGATTTCTAACGTACAAATTAAATAATGTGGTTGTTCTTTTATTCAATCTCAATGGGCTCATGTAATCACCTTGGTATGCTGAAGCTGAAAGGATTATTTTTAATGATTCAACTAGGGATGCTCTCAATCGTTATCTATCTGGAGTTACAGGCACCAGTGCACCAATGCTCTCTCTTCCCTGATTTAAGAGCTACATATGACGCTGCAACGTGCTGAGTGGGTTCATTTTTATGAAAGGTAACAAGACGAAGGTTCAGCGTGGCACAAAAAAAAGATAAACTTTACTTTAACATGATTAAAACTCAACTTATCGTTCAGATCTGACTCCACACAATCTTGATTCAACTGGTTTGAGGAACCTGTTAAGTACAAACTCAGATGAAGCTCTGGATCACATTGCTGACATACTTGCCTGCTGAGTATAAAATATGCGTAGAGTAAACCATCCATTCTGTGCTCTGAGGAAACACTTCATTCCTAAATACTTGATAAACACAGCACATAAAAGCCCCGAGTATCTTTTTCACTGTGGAAAACTCCTCACAGGCCACCACCATGTGATACAACACACTGAGCCAAGGACTACAACTGTACTCTTTTATGCTGTCATTCTTTTTCTCCCGGCGCTTTCAGGCTTTGATGAAAGAAAACAGGAGCCTTGGAAGAGAGACAATCTGTGTGGCTGTCTTCTGTTTCATGCCATAGAAAATAACTGACTGGAAAAGCCATTTGAAAAGGAATGTGTTTTGGGAATTAAAGGCAGAAATCCAAATTTTACCCTCATCCAGCTGTACATACACACTCAAACACACACACAGACCAGAGACTAACCACAAGCCCCATCAAGGCATAACCCTCCATGCAATAAACTAGACCCAAGGAGCCAAGGAATCCAATCTGAGCCCTGCAGCTCTACAGGCAGAAACCCTACCTGACATTGCAGTGAAGCATACCAGCCAGCGTGTGTGTGTGTGTGTGTGTGTGTGTGTGTGTGTGTGTGTATGAGTTTCATCTGTGGGACAAGCTGTTGGACGGCGGCAAAAGACAGAGGGAAGAAAGAGAGAATTAACATCCACAGGTAGAGCAGTGCTTCAGTGTCTGTGGATGCCTGTGTGGCTGTGTGACACCTCCCCCTGCAGGGTCCTCTGGGTGCACGCAGACGGGGAAGGTTTACAGCTGGATGGTTGCTGAGAAATGAGCCTCAGGAAGCTTCTCAGAGGAGAGCCGGAGGCATTTCCACAATAATAAATAATCCAGTTTTTAGGAGAGAAACTTTCTTTGAGCAGTTGTGCTAATGTGGAGCTCTGCAGGACGCTTTCAGGAACATTAGAAAATTCTAAAAGGAGCTCAGAGAGAAGAAAGTGATGACTGGAGTTTATTCACACAATGAGGATTTTTGCTTTGTTTGCAGAGGCTTCTATTGTGCACTGTTTTGGAAAATGAGCCAGGATTTATTGTTGCAGACGTATTGCATGCAGAAGCACTAATGTTCTGTGATCTTTCTGGACAGCAGAAATATGAATACTGCAGAAACACTGTGCACGTGAAGTGATACACAAGTGATAGCACCAACACTACACTAGTGCTGCAAAGTCTAAGCACAACTTTAAGATCTTATGTGCATTCACGACAACACAGAACCCTGCAGGGTCTCTGTGCTGTTGTTTTTTTAAACAGTAGGACACACTTTGTAGCAGGGCTGCAACATTAATCAACATATTATGAAATCACAATACGGCCAAGTGCAATATCCAAATCGCAGGAGCAACAATTTTTTGTTTGATAAAAGGTAAAATGTGTCACAACGTGCCAATAAAAATAATGACGCACTGTGGTGCTACAGAGACGCGGCTGCCTACAAATCATTATCCAGATGTCAGAGAGCATGGTTGTTTGGTACAGATGCCAGCAAAGGTTACATCATCGTCATTTTTCTATTTTTTTCATTAAAAATTAAATGCTAAAACACCACTCATGTAGCAATATCTATCAAATAACTGCAATTTTTAAATTTATTTATTTTGTTATTTTTTTGCATGTTGTGCAGCCCTACTGTGTAACAAATTTGGCATATAAATATTTAATTTAAACAAAGAAAAAATACCATTTTCACATTTTATCAGAATATATGTTTAAATAACATTCTCATAAAAGTGATTTTTGGGGCTTTTGGGGCGTTTGAATTGGATTATATATACACATATCTTAAAAAATAAAAATAGAAAAACAGAGACAATGAACATGGATGCACCAGATAATAAACACACCACTGACCATCTTGTGTCCTGACCGGAGGGCCATTTGGATGGTGGGGGTGGGAGAACTGGGGGAGGGGAAAGAAGGATGGGGGACTGCTGCCAAGAGAGAGGAGGGAACGGAAGATAAAGAGAGACAGAGGGAGGAGTCGTTAAGATGAAGGGAGGCTAATGCAACCAAAAGAAACAGATTTTAATAAAGAAGAGAGAGAGAAACTCTGAAACAAGAGATGAAAAATAACAGGAGAAAGAAACTGCAAAGAAAAGAAAGCAGAACACACACGTAGGCCCACATACTCATGGTGACACACTACACGTAGTCACACACACCCATCCCCAGGGAGCGTTGATGAAATACAGCTCCCCACAGGCTGCAGTGCAAGAGGGACCCTGCCCTGACTGAGACAATGCAATTACACACACAAACACATGTGGAGGCGCAGCCATATCTGCTGAATTTAATGCGCCATTAGAAATACAGAAACCTACAAGTGTCAGTTCATAAGTGAGGAGTGTGTGTGTGAAGCTCTGGGGCTGTATATCTAATTTACTAATCACTGTCCATGTCTGCCTGTGTGTGTGTGTGTGTGTGTGTGTGTGTGTGTGTGTGTGTGTGTGTGTGTGTGTGTGTGTGTGTGTGTGTGTCTGCGAGCTTGTACGAGCATGAAAACAGGTGCCTCTGATCAAGGGACATAATTTGTGTTGCCGTGGCAACGCTGCCCATCCTTAGGGTTAATGGTTTTAGCATGAGAAATTGATCTATCCTCTCTAAATGGGGGAAATTGAAACTGCATAATTTAGACCCCCAATTTTCTCCCTCCCTTTCTTCCCTCATCTCCCTCTCATATTACAGATATGTGTGTCGTATCTTCGTGCATACACAGGACTGCGCTCCTCTCTCTTGTGAGATACAGTAGCCGTATCTGCTAGCAGCAGCATTTATATCGATCCCCCACTGGGGACATATAATAAAATATGAAGCATTTCCCCCCCAGCAGATAAATGTTTCACTCCCCAAAGTTTTTCATGGTTGAAAGAGATTTGAAAAGATACAGCAGCCATGAAGCTAAGCATCGTATCTTTCATTGTGCAAGAACATTTACTCGTTTTCTATATCCCTTTTCTCTGTATGCATACTGTACCACAATGAAAACATCTTGTAAGAGAGTTGAACTATATCCTCTAGCCGTTGTACGTGTTTACTTTATGTTAAGTCCTTCACAACCACATTTTACAGGAAACAGGGTGGTCTCGTGGTTAACCAGAGAAATCTGGTTTCAAAAATTCCACTTGGTCTTTTCTTCTGCTGAATCCCTCCCAGCTGCAAGGCCACAGAAACAGCAACATGTGTCTTATGTCTTCACCAGAAATGACAAAGTCCCCTTCTCCCTAAGCATTTCTGTGCCCTGTCATGACCTCGCGTACCCACTACAGTCCACAGAGGCTCTGTGTGTATGTGCAGGGTTTGTGAGAGCACGTGTGTGTGTGTGTATGCCTGTAAAATCTGCCTCTAGTTAATGTCACACAGCCCCATGGGAAAGAAACATTTCCTGTCTTCCTCTCCCGGATTTCGAGGACACTGATGACCGTGAAGTCCTCGGTTGCCTGCAGATGTTTCTTCGCACAAATGCTACTGAACCAGAAACTACTGTATTCAAATAGCATGCACACAGAGCTGTAACTCAATGAGGCCGGATCACCTCTGGCATTTGCTTCTCTGACTACTGCTTGTAAAATATTAAGCTCTGAATTTAGGGTATTTCTGTAACAAATAGAGGGTGATAAAAAGCTTATATTTGGGATATAAATTACCCTTTTCCCCCTCTTTCTCCTGCTTTATCTACCCTATTATCGCCTTTTTTGCTGAGGCCTGAGGCCGTTGCTCTGCATTTAAATCATTTGGACTTGATTCTGTGAGCGTTCGCTTTACTAAGCTCAACAGTGTGTGTCTGTGTGAGGCACTGACACACTCTACAGAAAGAATACTCACTCTCTCACCCTCAAACACTTAACGCCTTTCAATTTCAGTTCCACTTCCCTCCCTTCTTTCGTCCTCATGAAAAACAGCTTTCTCAGGCTCGCTTAGTCGCGTCTTCCCTACCCATGATAAATCTTTCAATTTCAACTCTATTTCCAACCCTCCCTCCGCTCCCCGAAAAAGGGGAAGTGTACAGTGTTGTCAGTGTTAAGAACTTCACCCATCAGTAAAAACAAAACCACAACTGCCCCTGAATGTGACAAAAAAACTGCTGCTTCGCAAGCAAACATCGCACACGTGACAGTATCTTACTCTCCATGTCCTGACAGAGCACTTTCATCCCCCTTCACTCCAGCAGCAAAATGCCATTGTCTCAAATTGATTAGCTTTGTGACAGCGCTGCCGCTCGGCTAATAATAAAAAGCTAAAACAAAGCAGACTTCAGTAATTGTGCGGCGGAGCAATTTTCTGTGATTAAACAAACCAGCCAGGCGTGTCATCCAAATATGTAAATGGGAGCGTGGAGCGTGAAAAAAGAGATGGATTGTTGTAATGATTTCAGGGATTGTCACTCACATTGTAAGTGACCTTCTCGGCAAACACCAATGGAGGGTTTGGGGAGGGGGAGCTGAACTGTTGAACTCTGGGAATTTGAGGACAAGGAGCACGGACGGGGCTGCAAAGTGAGAGCACTAACAAAGAGTGTCTGTGTGTGAGCTTGAGTGCGTCTTGTTTTGTGTGCGTCAATTTGACTCCGGCTCTCCAGCTAAATTGATACTGAACTCAAAAAAACAGACCTTCCTCCTCTTTTAAAGAAAATCACAATATTAACTGCACTCGTACAAACTGATACACACCACATACACACAGATTTATTCAGCGCCGAACGACTGCATGCATAAAATTTCTCTATCACTGTCACCTTGAGATAAAGATTAGCATTAGAGTGAATGAGGAGTAGATACGACCACATCATTATTCAGTGGCATCGGCCTTTATGTGTTGAATAGCCGCCAAGATAAAGGGATTATCAGGGTGGATGGAATAGGATGAAGAATGTGTGTGTGCCTGTGTGTTTGTGTGTGAGGTAATTCATCCTAAAAGCTGTTAATAAGATGCAACAAATACCCAGAAACGTGCAATCTCGTTCTTGCAAATACACACACAGCTGATGCGGTGACACATGGGCAACATACACGAACACTTTCCCTATCAAAGATGCATTAACTCGCACAGCAATATAATTCTTTCTTGCAGACACACCCCTGAGCTTTTGAGGCTGCACACCATCGCCGCTGCTCTGGAAATTGCCACGCAGCACTTCATTTATCTCCTCCTGTGACACCGGCCTTTTGGACAAAAGGCACAGGGCAATGGGGGGAATTAATAGAGGTGTGTGTGTATGTGTGTGTGAGCAGATGAGCAACTGAAATGGAAATGTGATCCCTCTTTACAAGGCTCTAACCACAGCAGGGGTGGGTTTATTAGACAACCCAGACGGGGTGAGTGGCGGGGGGTCGGACCCTTTCAACCCTCTGTGACGCTGGACTATAACACATTTTGTGGCTGTGCTTACGAGGGGAACACAAGTCTGGTTTGCTAATGGGTGTGTGTGTGTGTGTGTGTGTGTGTGTGTGTGTGTGCATATTTGAGGAAAGGTTAAGAAGGGAGGGTAGAGAAGAGTTTGGAATGAAAAAGTGAAGGAGTGGAAGGAGGCTGAGGCGTGCTGATGCGGCTCCTGACCTTTTGGTGCTAGTCATTTTTCAGACATACTTCTGCTGGCTGGGATTGTTTAATATCACACCACGCACACACCAGGTTTTCTGAATAAATTGGTGCTGGTCTGTTTGTCCTGGAAGATTTCAATGTCCCAGACGATTAGGAAGCTCTGGTTAAATATTACATGTGTTAACTGATACCTACCACGACCTAAATAAGCCTGAGAAACGGCTTGCTGTTGCCCTAAACAAAGGTTGGAGGATGTAACAATACACTGATCTGGACAGACTCATCGATCCAATAATTGACGATCCAATATTACTGATGCAAAGTGACAACGATACATATTGTCATCTTCAAGATATGCCTTTATTTTGATATTAACACGGCACATTTGTGTCACCATTTCCATCCAAGCCACCTCCCTCCTAAACATTCAGACAGTGCTAGTGGTCACCACCTGATAACATCTCAAATTGATAGCAGGCCCTGCATTAAGTCGCATCGAAATTGTATCATGGCAGACTTATATCATCATCCAAAGAACTGATATAATATTGTAATGAAACTTGGTCTTTCACTGTCTTCCCTGTCCTCTGTTCTGTCTTCTTTCCTGCAATTTATATCTCTGATCTTGACCTTCTTCTTATTTGTCTGTTCTCTGTCTACCTGTCTCTTTTCATCCTCATACCCTCAACCTCCTCTCACACCTCGATCCCTCTGTCCCTCCAGAGCGTCGTCCCTCTCCAGACTGTAGCATATTCAACATGTCTGCGAGCCCATAAAGATATGGTAAAATATGGAAGCCTGCAGGAACTCAAAGGGGATAACTACAATCAGAAACAACAGCCGGGGGTGGGGTGGACGGCTGGCGTGGCCGTGGGGGGTTGCAGCCCGAACATACATGGCAACCTCTATAAGACCTGGGAGGAGGGGGGAGGATGCTGCAAGACATGGCAACCCTGAGACAACAATCTTCAGATTTCTGGTTAAATCCATCCGGCGCACGCCTGAGTAACTCTGGAAGATTGCGAGAGACAGATACGGCTCTGCCTCCACCTTTTCCACGATTCCATTTGATTTCTCATTTCACAAGCCGAAGCTTATTCCATATTTCATGGCGGTAAGTAGGAAGGGCGTTCAGTGAAGAGGAGGCACTTCAGGTCAGAGAGGAAGAATCAAAAGCAGCAGCGTATCTGGAGAGAACGTGCACAAATTACGGTTTTTGTTCCAGTTTTAAAGGAATAGCTGGATATTTTTGGGGAATACTCAAGGCACTTCTTGGTCATGAATTAACACATTATATCTGTTTGATTTGTGCACAAAATTAAGTATAAAAACATCAGTTTTTGGATTAATTTTTGGCTGGCACAATGACTTCCTGGAGTCTTGTTGTCATCAAGAGGTTGCCAGATGGAGACTCCAGTGAGTCACTGCACCCAGCCAAGAAATAATCAGGCACATGTACCTGCAAAACCAGTGTGTCGTTTTTACATCTTTGTGTACAGATTGAACAAACAACATATAACGTGTCGACTAGTGAGCTCTGGAGGTGCTTGTAGACTAACTTTGTGGCGGCAAATGCTGATACCATAGGAGGCCATCACAAATAAATGAATATGCGGAAAACCCTGAACATTGTTCAAGCGCTACTTGGACAGAGATGGACCGAATTTGTGGCTGAGATGACAAAGACGTACAGACGGTCGCGCTAAAAAAGGACAGCAAATTAGCCTGTCCATCCGATTGTCATGTTTCCATTACTGCTGATCGAAACCGGAGCCGATAAAAATCTGTAACTACAGCAAAGTCATTTGTCCTGGGAATGAGTGCCGATCATCGACAAAAGCCAGATACTAGTGGGTATAAGTGGGGTTTTTTTGTCCAGTGATACAGGGATTATAGCAGGCTGTTTGACCAACTATTTATGATGACTATCACCTGTTGTTTTCAGTGAAGACACCAAACATAGTTCTGCACTGCAGATGTCTCTGGAGCCAAAAACTGCATAATCCCACAGCTAAACCTCCCTTTTCTACAAACTGCTCGCCATATTCAACAGCTACAGTACATGAACTAGAGGGCCAAATCATGTATAATAAATATATAACAGGGTAGAATATTTATTTACAAAGCGGCGGTGGCTGCCACAGCCCTTCTCAAATCAGTTAATGGGGGCGGCTCAGTGTGTCCCGGGGGAGCGCTGAAAACCAAATGAACCAACTGAATGTGCATCGGAGCAGCAAACAGAACGCCTGCTGGTGGCGGAAAATCTGCTGTCAGTCACACACACATGTACACAATTATTTACGCACACACGCTCGCACACTCGGGAGTTCAGACACACAAATGCGGCGAGAAATGGACGTGCACAGTCATAGGAATAGAGATGAACCAATTAGCAGGCGACAGACAATCAGTGTGACGGAGAGAGATGGAGGGAGAGCGAAGAGAAAGAATACATTAAAGCACTCAGCATGCAGCCGGCAGCAGAGAGGAAAATGCAACTGAGACACCTTCACACTCTGACACTTTCAAGGAAGCTCATGTGGCCAGAGGCAAATCCATTCTGACACAGTGGGTGGATAATGTGGCGAGATGTGTGGAGGGAGCAGGGCAGACCTGGGTGACAATCACTGATATTATTCACAGAGTGACACAGGGGAAGAAAAGTAAGTGGAATACAGGCACAGGAAAAGGAGGTCAGGGACTGAACATCAATCTCTGACACTGGGGACCGCTGATGACCACGACAGATCCTGAACCCTTAACAAGTGGTTATTATTGTAACCATGACAACAAAGGTCCCCTAGCCTTAATGAGGGAGATACTTGAACTCAAACCACTACGGACCCTATTTAAATGATCTATGACACATGGTCTAAAGTGCACAGTCCAAGTGCAATCAGGGCGTGTCCATGGCACTTCAGCTAGTTAAACTGAGCATAACCCGGGCTCAAAGTAAAGTGGAAGGGGTAAATGAGTTGTATTTAGTCCTTAAATTAATAAAAGGCGTGTTTCTGACGTAAAATGAATTCAAACAATCACCGCATCTGCCATTACCTTTAAAAGCCAGGTGCACCTGCACCTGACGCCCTGATATTTACATGGTGGAGTTGGCAAATTGGAGAGGTGAGCAGTTTTTTGCTGAGAGTAGTGACGTCACTGCAGCAAATATCGTGGGTAATTTAAACAGCAAAACTAAAAACTGCTGTTTTAAACTTGAGGAATCAGAACTAAACTTTTAGCCTCTGAAATAATCAATAAAGTTACGCTGCTCCTCGTGTGTAAATGCGCACAGCCTCCATCTCGATGGGGAGTCGGACAGCAGCTCTGCTCTGCTCTCTGCTATGTTCACATTTTAAACGACGTAATTAATATTTTCCTCATTAATGATGTATTATTTTAACCTCAACCCATCCGAATGTCTCTGTGTGTGTAACAAGCAACATGTACATACGCTACATCAATGTAGGGTGTGGCTGTGGCTCAGGATGTAGAGCTGGTCGCCCACTAATTGGAAAATCAGCTGTTTGATCCCTGGCTCCTCCAGTTCGCATGTTAAGGTATCCTTGAGCAAGATACTGAATCCCTTAATGCGTGTGAATGGCTAACTGAATGAATGTAAAGCGCTATGAGTGGTCGCTGTACAGGCGCTATACAAGTACAAGTTCATTTACCATCTTACTATCTGAGAAATGCACAGATTAAATAGCAAGAAAATACGCTTTTCGACCAGGTTTCTGTTAGTCAGTGATGCATCATTTTCTGCTGCTTCAAAATAGAAACAATGCACCTGACAACACCTCATTTTAAGACCTGCATGCCCATGAGTGCACAGATGGGTGCAAGTACATTTGCTACTTACAAAACTTGGCTACTGCCCATTAAAATGACAACTGCGATGGTCTGTAACTGGGAATGACCAATGGTGTAGTTGAGGGTATACCCAGGTATACGGGATATACCCACTTCTTTTTCTGGCCTGGTTATAACATACCCACCTATCAGCCAAAAAGCTATTGGAATATACAAGAGAATATACTCACTTCCTCCTCAGTAACTGACCCATCTACTTAGTAATGCACCCACCTCATCAACTACCTCTACACTACATGGTTGCACTGTGCCATGCGCCACTTCACGACAAAGTATGTGTTCCTTACCCTAACCAAGTCGTTTCTGTTACTAAACCTAACCAAACCTTCAGCGTAGCAGTTACGGATCAGAAAATGCTTGTATGTGTTGATCTGTAGGGCAATTACAAACAATTTGTCGTTTGAGGGACTTGTTGCCTCCTCCACTCGTTCATTTAGCATTTAATTTGTTTTCCTTTACTCTCTTGTATACACCCCACCACTCAGTACAAACTCTCGTCTGAACTCTAACCCAACGCACATTCCTCCCGAGTGCCCCTCGAAAATCAAGAGCCATTACATTACAGCATTTGTAAATTACCTCTCAATGCTCCTGACCACATACTCATATTAGGCCATTAGCAAAGCCCTGGACACTTAACACACTCTGCACAACACACACACTCCACACTGCTCTGACCCCTCAAGTGCTGCTGCTGGTGATTTTTCCTGTTGATATCACCCTGGGTGAAATGTTTAATGCAACACATGACATCATGTTATGGTGATAACAACTTGTTTTTATGGCTGTTTTACTTAAGAACTTCCTGATAGTCTATCAGCGTCGTATCAATGATTGTGGCTATCAGAGCAGACAGGATGTTGCTCACGGTAGATGGCAAGGATTTCTCAAAAAGAGGAAGTCAATCAAAGTGAAATGGACACAGCGTCTTTAAATAGATGCTGAGTGAATTAAACCTCCTCTTGATCTTTGTAACATGTCACCATCTCTTTCAGCTGTCTCATAAGTCTTTCTCTGCTAGTCACCATCCGACAAAACATTAATTCAATGACAAAGAGCACAAAGCCCAGCTCGACTCTGTGTGACAGTTGCTTCTGAAGATTAACAGGAGATAAGCAACCAGTTTACCGTCAGCTGACACAGCAAGGAGCATGAAATCATCTCTTGAGGAGGAATTAACAGTGTGAACAGAGCCAGAAAAGAGATTGCAGATTTTGTCACTAAGCTGCTTGGGCACAAAAATGACATCTACAATCCCCTCACTTATCACTACAAATTTAGTGTGTGAGATTTCCTAGAAATCTCAACTTAGCGGACACTTTTATGAACACAAACTGACAGATGGTTAACCACACTTGTCATCACAAAGCTTGTCAGCCTTTTGCTGTGCAGTATGTATAAATATAGGTGTGGTTTCCACTTCTTAGACATTTTGGCCTGACGAAGATCCAAGTAGGATCAAAACCTTATCTTTATTAAACCTTTGTGGCATGGATTAAGTGTGCAGGCATTGGTTTTTCTTCATGTACACCAGAGGTGGGACTAGGTCATTGTTTTGTTGGTCACAGGTGAGTCTCAAGACTTTGAACTCAAGTCCCAAGTCAACTCAGGCAAGTCTCATTTTCTAAGCTTTGAGTTTTGAGTCCTAAACAAGTCACAAGTCACTTCAACAATTGTAATAATATAATATTTAACAAAAATTATGAATGTTTTAGAAGTTGTTGCGTCTTGAAGGAGAGTATCAAGTTCTGGTGAGGTCTGAAGTCAGTGATGTTAAAGTCCATGTCCAGTTGCAAGTCTTTTTTGATTTTGTAAATTTGAGTCATCAAATTTGTGACTTGAATCTGACTCGAGTCCAAGTGAAGTGACTCGAGTCTAAGCCTCTTATGTAGACTGTTTTTGGATAGCCTTGCACATAAGAAAAAAGACTGTATGTGCGTCTTTGCATCATCGTGTTGTCACGATACCAGAATTTTTTAAACCTGACAAAATACTAGTATGAAAAATTATATTCGACACCTCTTTTGATGCACAAAAGATGCACACAAAGTCACTGAACACCTGCCTCCAGTCACGTGGTGTGCTCGTTACTGGAGAGGATATCGTAACAGCCACAGATTGAGTACCAGTTGATTTACATCCCTGTTGTTTCCTCCGTGCAGACATGGGATTTGGTTCTTTTAATACTGTCAAAGAATGTATAATTAACAGAGGTTGTATCATTTTATAAACGTGATATTAAGTATCACAGTATCAATACTTTTGACAGCCTTAAACTGTTAAGGTACTCAGGATACAGAGCTGAGAGCCACAGGATGATGCATTTAGGTGCCTACTATATACATGAGCATTCCATTCCCACTTTCAACTCCAACAGGAGTAGTCTCAAGGTTAAAGAGTCCATCAGGATGTGTTTGTTTGCGAGGGAGTGAAGTTCGACCGGGGGTAAGCCTTGGTGTGAGGACAGTTGCCAATTGTATTCCAGTGAGAAGTCTAAAAATATCCTTAACACACACACACAAACACATGAACATTCCCAGGCAAATAAGCTGGGGAACAGAGGATAGAGAGCGGGATTCCCGCGAGGAATCAGTGGAATGTAAACAGGCCACCCAAACACACACACACACACACACACACACACATTGAGTGCTTCATCAGAGGCCGTGAGACGACGGTCTCATCTGGAAAAAGATGCCCCAGAGACCAGTGCAGTTTGTTGGGACTGTCCTCTTGGTTTTACCCCCTCTGTCCTCACACCGTCCTCTAAAAGCCCCACGAGAGGCTACAGGAATGCAGCTGCATGCTGGGAAATCTGTCAACCTTCAGCCTTTTGTTTTGTACTAAATGTCCTGTGTGCAAAATCATAGAGAATTATGGGTAAAACGATGCATCTGCACTCAGCCCTAGTGGAGACATTAGCATTTAAAGCTAAATCACGGGTACTAAGATTTAATGAAAAAGTCAGACAGTATTATTCTTATTATCCCTCACCTCAGTATTACGGCTCGCCTGGGGCAAACACACACACACACACACACACACACACGCAGGTTTACACACGCAATACTTCATTCTGATCCTATGCAGTGACATCAGCCCTTCCTGTGTTCATAAAACCCTCTGGGTCACACACCGCAATTTCTACAATCCTGAGTGTGTGTGCATCACTCAGTGGCAGTCCACATACCCAAGATGCACTGCAGCTGCTTTTTAGACGACTATAATCACTTGTAGCGGAGCTAAACTTTTGGGTAGCGTGCTGGTCAGTGGTATAAATTTTACATGCTGCTTTTAATAATGTACACTAAGTTGCCAAACCCCTGCTGTCTTTAACACTTTCTCAGCCATATGACGCTATTGTTGTGTTATTAGGCCTATGGCCCACATAACCAGCTGCTCCAGAAATGACTTTCTGGGTCGCTGGGGGATTACTGTATGGCTAACGCTGCGGTACAAAGTCCTGGGGGCCACAAATGGGTCAAACACTGCTTTATTTAAAAAAGCAGCACAATGAATGAAGCACCCAGCAGAAACCTTGAAAGCTTGTCCCTCAGAGATCAGGAATCCACAAGGGGGCTCTTTGCACTTAATTAGTAAGAGCAGGTCTAGACAAGCGAAAGTAAACAGCAGCTAATTTCCTGTGTTTTGGCTTCTTCTGGTCCTGTCATGTGGTGTGCCCTGCAGATTAGCTTAGCAGAGTTAGCCCTGCTTCTGCGTGTGGCTACTACAGCTATTGTTCTGCTGACAGGCCACTAATAAACAGCGG